>CAJVGC010000591.1:3895100-4585588 GCA_910822075.1 Senecio squalidus | reverse complement strand
ATCAGAAATAGCGCCTTGCTGAGCAGGCCGCCAGGGAAGGAATACGGGGGCCACAGATCTGTCAATCCAGATAAACCTATCCTTCCACAATTTCAGACTGGTGGGCACGAAGCGAAAGCACTCCCACTCTTCATCATCCGTCGGTGGACGACGTTCGACAGTAAACCAATCCCCTGATCGAATTAATTTGAAAAAACTTCGCCATAAATTCAAGGTAGCAGGAAAGCCTAGGGCATGGCACAAAAGCTCAAAGTTGGTTACTCTCATAGCCCCTAAAGGATTAAACTGAGCAGGGCTCAACTGATAATACTCGATGACAGATAGGAAAAAACGGGTAAATGGGATACGAACATTGGCCGCGTCAAAATAACGAGTATACATCGCTATGGCGTCTTCGGGACAGTCAGCAACGGTAGCGGCCGCCGCAGGATTACGAGCCTTCCACTCTGCTTTTAACCCATAATCCTTTATAAGGTCAATGAACGGACCGTGCTTCAAGTTACAGCGAGAAGTAAGCATATCAGCTTTTCCCATATCGGAAAAATGGGAAAAAGGAAAACAGCGAGCAATGACGGTTAATTTCAAGAAGGAAATAAAAAGGGGAAATGAAAATGGGATTATTAAGGGATATTTATAGGGAAGTCAATAATCAGTCATTCCTCCCCGTCAAATCAGAAGAATTAATAACCAGCAGGCAATAATTATCTTTTAAATGTAAGTGGAACGTCAGACAATCATAGTCTAAGGAAGATTCGATCAGAAATAGGCCTCTACTTTCTCACTCACTTCCCTAGGCTAGGGGGGGAGATGTTGGGATAGGGTAGTTATCACTCTAAGACGAACCATGCCTTCGTCCAGCCAACTACCGATAGGGACGAAGCATAGGAAACAGGAGTCATGGACGGACGAAGGGGTAACGGAAAGTCTCAGGAAGCAGGAACTTCGAAGAAGGTGCAACATTAATTATGGACAAGACAGGGTAAGGACAGCATTTAATGAAGAAGAGCGTGGGAGACAAGACGCCGTCCACGCGCTTCTGCATTTAATGACTGTCATAGTCAGCTGACCGGTATGGAGGAAACACAGCCACGTCGCTGACACGTAGGAAGTGACGGATGAGACAGACCGGTCCTTAGGGATTACCCGAAGGGTAATGACCGAAGATTTACTATATAAGGGCAAGTCCAAGGAATTGAGAGGGGGGCATTATTCTTGTAACATATTTATTTCTAATCATCTAATTTATTAGCTAGAACATTCCTTGTATTCAATACTCAATCATTTGTATCCTTGAATGCTTGGTAAATTTATATAATATCACACTGATTCTCTTATAGTGTCGTCCCTTCGTCTGGAGCCGGACGAAGGGTCAAACGTACGAAAATTTACTTTAACAACAAGTATTGATCACTTTAAATGCGTCATCCTTTTAAAATCTTTTTTATCTCATTGTTCTCCAAAATCTTAATTCCAATCGATATTATTGTTGATCTTCTAACTTTTACAATGTATATATCAATAAAAACTCGAGTGCAGCAAATTTTTTGAAATTGTTCACATGACTCACCCTAAAAGACAACCATGTATATGAGCAACCCTAATGAGGCCTTTTTCAGCGTCTGCCGATGTGATGTCCGGTGGTGCTATGGTTCCATTGTGGTTCCCTTAACGTACGTGATAGTGAGGTTTTGGGTGTGTGTTCTTTTTCCCTCTAACAGCCTAAAAGTAGATAATAATAAAATAAAAAAAGTATTATTGGTTAATTATAAATCTATTATTACTTATAATCTAGAGTCGTCGGCCATCTAACGTGTGAGATATTCCAAATAGTGGAATGGTATGCATTTGAAACTCCCTACTCTTTGGTTGCCCTATGTTTTAATTACCATAATGTGATTAATGGCATACTAATTATTAAGGTATAATGATATTTAAACTTCTCAGTTACCCTAAGTTAATAACACGGACGTTTTTAGGTACTCCAAAAGTTGGTGGTATTAATGACATACTAATTATTGAGGTATAATGATATTTAAACTCTTCAGTTACCCTAAGTTAATAACACGGACGTTTTTAGGTACTCCAAAAGTTAGTGGTATCCACTTGGAATCTTAATGGTTTGAACGACCATAATGAGATTAATGGCATACTAATTATAGAGGTATAATGATATTTAAACTGTTGAGTTAACCTAAGTTACTATTACTTATAATCTAAGGTTGTCGAACCTCTACGGTGTGAGTTATCCCAAATAGTGGAATGTTGTGCATTTGAAACTCCTGACTCTTTAGTTGCTCTATGTTTTAATTACCATAATGTGATTAATGGCATACTAATGATTGAGGTATAATGTTGTTTAAACTGTTCAGTTACCCTAAGTTAATAACACAAACGTTTTTAGGTACTCCAAAAGTTGGTGGTATCCACTTGGAATCTTGATGGTTGGAACTCTTTAGTTGCCCTGTGATTAATGTCATACTAATTATTGAGGTATAATGGTGTTTAAATTGCCCAGTTACCCTAAGTTAATAACACGAATGTTTTGGGGTACTCCAAAAGTTGGTGGTATCCACTTGGAATCTTGATGGTTGGAACTCTTTAGTTGCCCTATGTTTTAATTACCATAATGTGATTAATGACATTGTTTTCCTATATAAGTTAGTTCGCCAGAAATGTTACTTTTGCATCAACAAACCCCAGAACTAGGTACAATTATGTCTCTTTCCAAAAACATGTTTCACTCCAAGATTGGCGCCCTTGACCCAACTAGAGAAGATTTGGTTGTTCATGTACGACTTTGTAGAATGTGGGAGGCAATCAATACGAAACTCGGTGATGTCTTACTTGGGTTGGAGATGGTTATGGCTGATGATGAGGTAATTTCTAATTTGTTTGAAAAATTTAAAAACCGGAAAAATGGTACGCCACAAAAACAGTTAATATACAATAATTTCTACCATGTTTTTTATGTACAACGATGGAAACTGTGGGGGGTTAAATTAGTTTCTTACAATTTTTTTTTTACCAAAAAGAGCGGTTCGATATAAGGTTTCATCACTAGAATCATATACGAAAGTTTAAGGCTCTTCTCGAAGAGGGCCAGGTATATCAAATCTCGAGGTTCAGAGTGATTGAAGGTGAAATGAGATATAAAGCTGTCCCGAATCAATACTGCATCCGTTTCAACATTGCAACATCGGTTCGTAAACTTGAAGGTGGTCATGAGAAGTTTCCATTGAATGTGTTTAGTTTCACACCAACGGAAATTGTTCGTGACAAATCTCTTTAGAAATTGTCACCGCGCAACGCGTGAGAATACGCCAAGTTTGCAATATAATGGTTTAACATTGATTGTTTTTTGTTAAGATGTTACGCATATACATGCGTATAGCCAAAAAATTGGATATCTTCCGGGTTTTGGCCACTGTACGCCTACAAACCATTGACCATACACATATTTCGAACCAATCCTAGGTCTAACGATTCTATCACATACACCCATTCTTAGAGTCTCAAGAGAAAAATTGTATTTCTGCAAGTTTTTAATATTTGTTAAAGTTGATACATAGATTCATAGTTAACTATCTATAGTATATTAAAATGGTGATACGAAGAAAGAGGATAGTAAATGGTATGTGATAATTAAGCCTTGAATTGAAGGGGAGCTAGGAAAAGATGGGTAATTTAATAATAGTCGTCAAATGTTTGGTTTGTAATCATGAGTTTGTATGCTACAAATGCACACCTTCCTCGAAAGTCTTCATTATTATTTTTAAGAAAGAGACCTCATGTGCTTCCAAGACCTAACAATAAGTGTTTGTTTTTCGGTTTTTTTTTTTGGAACCGGCAAATAATTCAATAAAAAAGGGACACACCCAAACTAGCAAGGAGCTAGCCGGGGAGCCCGAGAATACAAGAGGAAAAAAGAAATTACAAACAAAGAAAGGGGGATTGAAACCAAACACCCCTCACAGCACCAATCTTACCACCTCTATGCTTCAACCACAAGAAAGATAAAGACTTAATTATATTTATCACATAGCCCGGTTCCCGGAAGATGGAGTTGAAAACTCGATCATTGCGAGTACGCCAAAGAACCCAGATTGTCGCAAAAACCACCAAAGATACAATTCTACGTTTCTCCTTCGGACCATGCCCAGCTTTAGCCGCGAAATCAATCCAATCTCGAACACTAGTGAAAGTATTAACACCAAAGTCACACCAAGCATTAATCTTGGACCAAACCCATGACGCATAAGGACAGTTGACCAACAAGTGATTCACCGACTCCAGGTTAGAAAAACACGCGCTGCATTGTTCCGAGTCAATCGCCACATTTCTGTTGATAAGCTCCGAGGCAGCAGGAATACGCCCTAAACGAGCACGCCAAACAAAGCAACTGACCTTAAAAGGGATCCATTTATTCCAAAGGAAGGGACCATCACACACCCAATGAAAAGCTCGTTCTAGTCTTTTACGAATAAGAGCAACATTAAATTTACCATCGACAAGAAAGTGAGGTGCCACCCCAACCGATTGATCACCAACAGTGAAGACTTCATTGACACCAAAGGACCACTTATCAAGAGCTTTCCTGATGTTGACAATATTTTTCCAAACCCCTATCATTTTCCTATCCATTAAATTATTCAAGTCAATGGAGCCAATACCATGCAAAGCTTTTATAATGCCAACCCAAAGTGAATGAGGTTCGGTAAGCAATCTACTCCACCACTTTAATAGAAGAGCCAGATTTAAAGATCGTATCGAGCTTAAGCCCAACCCTCCTGAATCTTTACTTCTAATCAATCTTTCCCATCCCACCCAACATATTTTTTTCGAGCCATCAAAATCGCCCCAAACAAAATTCCTCCTAATTCTTTCTAAAGAGTCAATAACACCAACAGGAGCCGAAAAAATAGAAAGATAATAAGTCGGAAGATTACCCAAAACTGCTTTAGCTAAAGTAACCCGACCTCCGAAACTGAGGGTGCTCGCTTTCCACACCGAAAGCTTGGACTGAAATTTGTCGACAATGGGCTTCCAGTTCTTCTTGTGATTCATATTGGCTCCAACCGGGACACCAAGATAGGAGAAAGGAAGAGCAGCAGGTTCGCAACCAAGAGGTTGAGCCCAATCTTCAACTTCTCTATCACTAACTCCAATACCAAACACCTTTGATTTATTGAAATTGACTTTGAGACCGGACGAAGCATAGAAACACTTCAAAATTCTCGAAAGGTTTTTGATGTTTTGCTTAGACCAGTCCCCCATGAAGAGGGCATCGTCCGCATAAAAGAGGTGCGATAGATTTATATTCGAGTTTGGTATGGAAATACCACGAAAAACTCCTTTAGCAACCGCTTCTTTCATCACCAAGTTTAATCCCTCCATAGCAATAATAAACAAGAATGGAGAGAGGGGATCACCTTGACGCACTCCTTTTTGTAACGAAAATTCGTGCGTAGGGCTCCCATTTACCAACACCGACGCTTTGGCCGATGAAAGACATCCCTTGATCCAACCACGCCACTTAGCACCAAAGTTTAGCTGTTCCATCATCGAGTCCAAGAAACTCCAATTAAGAGAGTCAAATGCTTTATTGAAGTCGGCCTTAAAAAGTAGACTACCTTATGGTTATTGTATAAGTTGTACTACTACCTTATGGTTATTGTATAGATTTATGGTTTTTTGAAATTTATTATTAATTTCATTGAAGTAATAGCCTTTGGGTATTGTTAAAAACTAAATCTTTTAAAAAGTAAGTAAACTTTAAATATTATTTCGGTTTTCTCTCGAGTCCAATCAATTGAAAGTTAAAACAATTGTATATGCAAAAAAATGGAACAATTTTCGTGTTTGCTACTAAATCTAATAAAACATATTAGTTTGATGCAGAAAAGATCATTAAAGACATATAATTTTTTAAGAATAAAAAAACATAATTTTTGACTATTAATCTCATTTTAATTTAATGATCTAAAATTTATACCAAAACTCATTTTTATTCTATTGTTAAAAATTAAATTATCTCACAAACCGTTAATCTTTAGACAAACCTAATTATACTGTTGCGATAGTCGCTTTAAAACCAATATTATATGAGGTATAATATATGTAAACCCGAAAAAAAAATCGAATTTTGAAATCACATGTGATTTGAAAACTAAATATGAATTTCAAAACTTAGATATATTATATGATGTTTATTCAACTAAAATCGAAAAGACAAACACAAAAATCATATGTTAAACTACTAAAATCACATTTGATAAAATTGAGATTTTATAGTATAAATTTCATAACTCGGAATTAAATTTTGTTACACGTATATCGAGTGAGTGCTCTATAAAAATAGAAAATAATTCTCGTTGCAATGATATAATTTATCTGTTTAATACATTAACTGATTTTAAAATAATTAACTTTTAAATATAATAAAAATTAAAGTTGATTTTTAAAATTGAGAGTTTTGATTGGTTATTTTGATCTCATGGTTTTTCACTGGTATTTCATGTTCTCAATCATAGTTTAGTAATGTTAATTTTCAGAATCTTAGTTGTTAACAATAGCTCGAAGGCTTATTGTTAGCAAAATACTAATTTTTTCTATTATTTTAAATAGTCAACACCTTATAAAGCAAAGCAAATTATTTAAAAAGTTTATCTACTTATTGTTTAAAGAAGCTTTTAGGTTCAAACTCTTAGCTAACAGCCTAACATCTTAAGGATTATAAGAAAAAAGGTTCGAAAGCTTCAACATGTGTATCACATTATCATGAATAGACCACATTCACATGAGAGTCCATAACTAGTTCTAAGCACAAGACGTACTAAGTGATAAAAAGGTCTTAGGGCTATGAGTACTCCAAAACAACGAAGTCCTTGGGTCTTTATATGGTTTAAAATTCCGGGATAGTTAGAAGTGATATTGCACGATTAAGATGTTATAATCGACTAATCATGTAAATGAAGCCAATGAGAATGAAGGCTTTACAACATAGTAATTTGTCACATCTTATAAAATTGTGATCCTCTCATGTTCAACTCAAATATAAGATCTTGTTTTTGTCAATATAATTTGGATAGTGTATAGATTGCTTTTATCTTAAGAAATGATCCACTTATTGTGTTTATGAGAGAAGATGACATCTAATGTCTGAATTCAACATTAAAGATCTGAATCCTTAGTGATATGATGTGTAGTCAATATAATAAGAAGGTCCGAAAGTTTCATCTCCGCGTACATTGTCGTATGTAAAAAAATGGGTATTAGTGTCGGGGGTACCACAAATTTCCCCCTTATAATTAAAGAGTTAGAGTATGAGTCTACATCTTTCATGTTTAACTCGGGTATTTGTCTTGGAGCTCGATAGTGGTCTTCGAGACATTGTATAGCGTTAGAGGTCTTTAATTGCCCTTTGTTCTTGGTGTAGTGATATGAGTTGTCTCTAATGTCGGTTGCACCCTCTAAAAGTTGGATGTCCTCTTAAGTCTTGTACATGCTCACGAGTAGCCTTTGTGCTTTTTATAACTTTATATGTTATATCAATTGGGTGTATTTTAGTTAAAATCTTGTAACATCTGATAACCTGAATAGAGAAAACCTTATATAAAGTTTACTAGAAAAGGTTGGCGATGTCCTCGACGTTGTACATGATCACAAGTCGCCTTTGGGTTGTTTATAACCAGTGACGGAGCTAGGGTTAAAAATGACCGGTATCCACTGGAAAAGTCGCCTTTGGGTTGTTTATAACCAGTGGCTGAGCTAGGGTTAAAAATGACTGGTATCCACTGGAAAAAAAAAAATCTAAAAAAACAATGTTGCTCCTAGAATTTGAACCTAAGTGAACAGGATAGACACACTACATGTTACCACTCCTCTAAACTCCTTGTTTGTAATTGTCTTTCTGTATTCTATACTTAAGCCACTAGTATCCCAGTTTAAAATTTTAAAAATTTCGAACTTTTTTTACATCAAGCGAAAAAATTTATCGGTATCCGGAGATTCGTAGATATACCCCTGGATCCGCCCTTGTTTATAACTTTTATGTTGAGATATTAATTGTGTACATCTTAGTTAAAAGACATGTCATACCTTCATAATATGAATGGAGGATACCTTAAATGTTTTATTGGATAACAATTTTTATTGGCAGTTTATATGAAAAATAACATTTCTATAAAACAAAAACAATGTTCGCTACTTTTTGTCCCATCATATATATTAGAGCTAATTACATATATGATTCATGTGGTTTGTTGGATATCATAAATCCAGTCTCTTGACTTTTACTCTTCTTGAATCATGTTCGTGTGGTTTTGACCCATTACGGATCCGTACCTTCTATCATTAAGTATTTTAATTTATTGTTAAATGCAAAGATCAAATCCGTTTTATTATAAACCTCGGAACCATTTATAAAACTATAATTTAATTACATAAATGGCCCATATGGATTAACATTTAGTACAACTTTGGTCCTTATATTAATATTGAAATAACAAACTTACAGACAGAAGAATTAAAAATGCGTAATGGATTCAAACCACAACGAGAAGATCCAAAAATAAGTTAAATGGACTGAATTTTTAATACAATTTATGTAGTTAAAACTATAATTTATTTTCTTGTGTACTTCCTTTTAACAAGTACTAAAAAAAAAATATTTGTGTATAATCTTTTGACCAATTAAAGGTTTTTGGTTGCATGTGGAAATGAGTTCGTGCACGTGCATAATCATGTAAGTCATGTGTGTTTCCTCAAAATGGCAAGGACATAGGAGCGTTTCCTTTTTATGACTAAACAAAACCATAATCATTAATTTAGTCAATGAATTCGACTAAACCTCGTCACACTTAGGGGTGTTATTCGGGTCAACCCGACCCTAATAAGGAACTTTCGGGTCGGGTTTATTCGGGTTTTAACTAAAATTTTATAACCCTAACCCGACCCTAATAAGGGTTCGGGTCGTTTTCGGGTCGGGTCCAAAAGAGTCGGATTATTTCGGGTCCGGGTCCACAACAATTAAAAAAGTTCAAAAAAATCTACAATAAACATATTGCATATAGCAAATGTAAAAAGCAAATATATTGAAAAAACTCAAAATGAATAGAACCCAACAAAGCACATGATATATATAGGCTAGAAGTATGAAAGAGTTTCATACCTGAAGCGATGTGGGACAACTCTTCATTTATTTTCCCTACTTTAGTTGTCCCACATCGCTTAAGGTATGAAACTCTTTCATACTTCTAGCCTATATATATCATATGCCTTTGGTTTTTCCTATTTTAGTTGTCCCACATCGCTTCATGTATGAAACTCTTTCATACTTCTAGCCTATATATATCATATGCCTGGGTGGGTATCATTTAAAAAAAGATTATTTATTCAATATTTCGGGTTAAACGGGTCAACCCGAAACCCGAATTCTGAGATAAAAGCAACCCGAAACACGACCCTATAAAGAATCGGGTCTCTCGGGTCGGGTCAAATCAATCCGAAACTTGAATACAACCCGAATTAACCCGACCCTAATATGCTTATTCGGGTTCGAGTCGGGTCAGGTCCATCGGGTTCGGGGTTTTTTGACACCTTAGTCACACTCTTGATTTCAGTATATATATTCTTTTAATATCTCCTGAATTTCTCGTATTGCACCATGAGCAGCAACACAACCCTTGTATTCAACTGTCATGGGATTTCTTGTGTAAGAAGATTCGAAGAGAAAAGTTGTCACTTTTTTGTTGAAGAGGATGTTAAAGTAAATGTTAGGTCGCGAAAGTGGTGTTCATAGGAGTTCGGGTTCATTTCTCGATTAAGTTATTAGGAATTGTATCGGTGTTAAATTTTGAAGTTGGTTTGTTTTATGTGATTAAATTTTAGTTACCTAGATGTATATGTGCTGCAAATTATCATTGAATTACTATGTTTTAATTTTTATTGGGTTCAATTGTAAATCAATGTGGTGCAAATGATTGATTACTAGATGAGCAAAGCCGTCATGATCATAAACAAGTGATTTAATTTGTGACAAATAAATCGATGATATCTTTTTTTCTTTTGAATAAAAGGCCAAAGCCTAATAATTCAATCGAAAGCAGATGGAGTAATGGCGTCGGGCACTGAACAATTATTTATTTTGAAATTTTTAGAAAGTTAAATGTTAATTATGTTTTCTGTATTAATTGCAGTTAAATTGTTTTTTGTGACGGTTGCCACTATCCTAGATACATATATTCAAGTGAGCAGGCTTGATGAAGATCAAGTTCACCAAGAATCAAAGAGCTACTTGTTTTACAATATAGTAAAGTAATAAGAAAGGGGAAAATGGGTTGAATGATCCAAACAGAAAATATTGTTTTGTATGTTTTAAATGGTCAAACGATAAACTACGAGGGTGTTTGTTTTACGGGATCTAAAGAAATTCTTTTTCCATAATATGTTTGGTTGAAGTTTATGATGGAATTTAAATCCCTTAAAATCTAATTTTTCCTTTACTTACTAAATTGAGATTTTTTAGGGTAGTGGGGAAGAATGGAAAAAATGGGTCATACGACATAATAATTTTTATCGTCGAATGGTCAAACCATAAACTGTTACCACAAGATTCTTTTTATATTACCTTAATGACCGAACTTTAAGCTACACTTCACGTATATAGAACGAGGCAAATGATAAAATATCATAAATCGTTACGCCATTACAAGTTCTTGAATATAATTTTTCCGCCGCATCACAAGGATACTTTACTAGTATATTATTAAAAAGTTACATAAATTCATTTTTTATTTTCTTGAGACTCTAAGAACAAAAGTGATATGTGATAGTACTCTAGGCTAATTCTAAATCATCATACCGAAACTCTCAATCACACCCAAAGAGTTGTTTCAACAATGTAAACCTTAATATCAAATAACACATATAGAAAAACATTCTCAACCATTACACGAAAAATCATACCTAAACAATAATTATTAACCATTACTCGGAAAAATCACACCTAAGCAATAATTATTATTATTTAGTTCTAGGCCTTTAATTAGAAAGAAAAAGAACAAACAAAAACGTGCCATCACATACGTGAAGGGAACCGCTCTTGAATCATGACACCACCGAACATCACACTGGCTGAGCAACGAGTTGGCATCGAAAACCAGCGTTAAACTCTCTGGGAAAAAAAACCCATTGGAGGTGCTCTTATACATGGTTGTCTTTTAGGATGAGCGACGTGAACAACCTCAGAATATCTTAGGCCAACAGTTTTTACATATATGTACATCGAGAGGCAGCGCTACTAAAGGGGGGCAACTCCCCGGGAAATTTTAATACGAATAGTAATTTGTGACGAAAATTCGATTTTTTCGTTTTTGTCCTCTCAAAGTACACTATTTATAGGAGTTTGTTGAAGTTTAAAATCGCAAGTATTCATTTGATATAGTGGTAAGACACTCTTTTCTTTTTAACATTTTGACTACATAGAAATTTTGTTCTGGTATCACCCCTATATACATCGTAAAAGTTAATAAATTAGGGATAATTTCGATTGAAGTTAAAATTTTGGAGAGGACATCAAAAAAATTACTAGCAGGTTAACACATTGAAGTCTCAAATACTCGTTATATCGTTTTGACAAACCTTTAATAATTTTCTAGGGTATTTCCTTATAATTTGTCAAGTTTCGCGGAACTTTAAAAAACTTATCGACAACCCTTTTTCTCTATGGAGTGAAAGTTGTGATTGACCTCACATCACGTCTACTCTAACCTTAACAATACACATTTACAGATTTGTTAACAAAACCTTAACAAAATTATTTCTTATTTCATGAAAAAGGTGTTTTCAGTAGAACCCTTAATAGTGAGTATGTGTACACATCTAAAATGGTTTTATATTTTTATAACCGATAGTTAATGAAGATATATAAATATAAGAATGTAAATGCACCTACCACAAGAGCAAATTTCAAAGCAAGCGTTCTTGAATATTCACATCACCTGACAACTTAATTCAATGTAAGAAATTTAAATTCATCATCAATCTCATTTGATACACAGTACAATTTACAATGAAAGAAGCATGCAATAATTAATCTAACAATTTATCAAACATAAAATCTAAACAATTAAATACAAAAATATTGTAAAATCGATATGCCCCTCTTTAGCTACTATCATTTGATTTTTTTATCCTTCTTTTATAAAGTTCAAGTTCTATTAATATATATTTTTATAAAAATGTTATACTATGATTCAAGGTTTGGCGGGTAAGGGGCATTGAATTGAAGTATTTTATATTTGTCATTAAATATGCATTAAACCGCACTGCATAATTAGTTACACTTGCTTATATATTTATAAGAAAACTTTCAAATCCCAATGGCATTTTCCAACTTAAAGACAACTTTTGCCTCTCAAAACCCCATGTTGTGAATCTTTTGACTTTTGACCAAATAATCATTCCCTTTCTTTACAAACTAGTATCAAAAAACCTTCAGCCAAACATAACCATTATATCACTAATCCGTACTAGCTTGCACTCAAACATCATAATATAATATTCATACAAAAAACCAAGGTTCTAAATAATGCGCCATGACGGCGCCAAGGCGCGCCCTGGCGGCGAGGCGCGACGAGAAATTACGAAAACATGCAAGGCGTCTTTGTTAGGCGTGGCGGCAAAAAAAAACGTGGTCATGGCGTCCCATGACGCGCCTTAACGCCAGTTTTTTGTAACGCGTTATGAAAAAAAAAAATTAAAAAAAGTTTAAAAATAGTTAAAAATGGCTATAAAAATCATTTAATTGTAAATTTGTGACTATATTCTAAAATATATATATATACTTAAATGTTAAAACAGACTTTTTGATAATTTATTGATATTTATATAACTTAATAATAGTAAAAATACATATAAGTATATATAAACTTATAAAATATATTAATATTTTTTGCCGCCTTGTCACGCTTTGAAAAACGTCATGTCTTGCCTTTTCTTGCAAAGCTTGAGGCTTACTCATGCCGCCACGTCACGCCTTACGTTATCTGTAACCTTGCAAAAAACTACTGTATATAACAAGAATTTAGAGTAGAATATTAAAAAAACTAAGAACATTACATTAATATTACTTTAGAACTGAAGTTAACATTCTAAAACACATTGAAACATCATTATCTAAATGACATTAATACTAATTAACACGTACACCCATAGAACAAACTAAAACATTACATTGTAAATGATGTGAACATCCAAAATACATATTTCTACACATCATTTAAACAACACTATCAAGCTACTAACACTATCATAAATGATGTTATTAGCACTTGAAAATATATTCCATTTTTAAAGTGCTAATAACATCATATAACTAACTTATAACTAAACCTTAACTAGCTACTCTGATTTTGTGTCACACTTCAACAAAACCAAATCAAACTTTGTTACATATAGTACCTATATAGAACATTAGAACATGTTGTGCAATAGTCAAGTACCCCTTACGTGTACATAGATTGATCATGTCCACCATGCATGAGTTTGAAAGATAAAACGTTGTTCCAAATCTCAGTAAAAGCTTTGATAATAATCCCATGATAATAAGGTGCATTAAGTTGTAAAAAGCAATTTAACAACTCTCTTAAATCATCTTGTCCAAAGATCTCTTTTTCCATAATCATATTCAACATAGATTCCCTAAAATCAATGTACGGGTCATCAGAATCTTTCTCAACGGCTAAACTATTGCCACCAATCCGACCAAACCCTTGAACTGCTCTTAAACTCTTTACTTCAGATTCATTGTCGGATGTGGTTGGTGAGAATGTGGTTGTCGTGGTGGTTGTTGGGGTGGTTGTCCATGATGTTGCACCGGATGAATGGTTGTTGTGGTGGTGATAGTTGTGGTTTCTTTTGTATTTGTTTGGTTTTGGGTTGAAGATTTTAGAGAGTTTCAGTCTCCGGCAACCGCTACCGCAGCCGACGGAGACCGCGGTGGTGTTGAGTATGAGTTTCTTCTTGATGGTTGGCATTGTGTTTGATGAAAGTGTTTGGTTTTGTTTCTCTTTATAAATATTGAAATCTTAGGGTAAAGTTTTAATTATATCTAAGGGCTAACGTCACGGTACGTTTGTTTACGGATTTGTGACAGTCCAATAACATGGGATGAGTTTAAAACAATGACTATATAAGGGGTGGTAAAAACTAAAAAGTAAAATATATGTGCCTAAAGGTAATAGTTTATTAAGGCTTTTTTACAAAATACAAAAATGAGTTTATTTTTTTTTCCTTTAACTTTTCTAGCAAAAAACAGAATAATTCATCGAAAAGATATTTTTAACTGAACATAAAACATAAAAAGAAGAATAGAAAAAAAAATGTATGATTAGTATGTAGAGACTTTGAAGAATTAACTAGGTTGGGAATGTAACTTAAAGTTTTGATTTTGAGGGGAATTTAAGTCATTAAAGTTACTAAATCAAATAGATAAAGGTCAAAGTTAAGTAAATTACAAATTTAAAGAAATTATTTTAATTTCTTTTAATGTTCATTTTTCGTATATCGCAAGTGATGTAACAAAATATAATATTGCAAGTGATGCCAAATATTTTATAAAATAATAATAAGGTATAATTGGAAGATTTTGGAAGCTGGCGTGACAGTAAGTCATTATCTTTGGGATTAATTAAAAAATTATATTAATTTATTTATTTATAAATACAAAAACAAATTACAAGTATTTATAAATAAAGAAAAGAACCCATATTAACCGGCTGGTTTAACTCCAATGGATCCAGATCCCACTGGATAACATCAATTTCATACACTCCATTTTATTTTATTTTCTTTATTTTAATGTTAACATAGCCGTTTTTACATTTTATATTTTTAGAAAAACTCAAAAACTATGCTATATAAATATATAATCAAGTAAGTAGCTTTTAATGTTTATCATGATATTCGTAAAACTGATTTAACAAGGTGTGGTATTTATAATGTTAAAAATGACACTGATACACAACATCTTGTAACATCGATGAATGTTCAAGTATTTAATAAAAGTTGGACATCAATGTAAAGTCACGTGCATCAGTGTTATTAACGTTATGCATCAAGTGTCCCTTGTACATTAGAGCACTCAGAGTGATAATGCTCCACAATGTAGGTTGTGGGGGTTGTGGGGAAAAAGTTGCTGACGTGGCAGTGAGATCGAGGATTGTGAGATTGTTGGGTGGTATGATAATGAAGGTTGTGGGAGTTGTGGGACCCGATTTTTTATTTTTATTTTTTTTCTTAAAATATTTATATAAAAGATTTAATTATAATACAAAACAAAAATATAATAATTAAAAAGTTATATTAAATTAAAAACTAATACATATGTTTTAAAATAAAAGCTAATCTTAGAAAAAATTGAAAATAAATCAAAGTTACAAATACAAAAACTTTAGGATAAATAATAAAAACACAAAAAAGTTTAGGACAAAATTACAAATAAAAATAAGGACTAAATTGCAAATAAGAAAAAGAAAAACCTAAAAATGAAAATACATCATCTTCTCCACCAAACATCCTTTTCACCAAACCTAAAAATGAAAATACCAAACCTGCAAAAACGAAATTGAAATCAAAACAATCAATAGAAATCAAAACAAAATCAAATTATTTATAAATCTTACAAGTTTATTAGAGAAAAGAAAAGAAAAAAAAAAAAACATCACAACGGCTCGTTAACATATCAACGAGGTGCGACAACGAGATCGACAACGAAGCTGGGCGGAGTGGGACAACGAGGGAAGCCTCGTTGTGGGCGAGAACGAGCTTCACAACGGAGTGACAAAATGACCACTCCGTGTGCTCTTAGTGTTATAAGTGTTGTGCATCGATATTTTTTTTATGGTTTTTCTCCTAGAGGTTTTATTTTTATTTTTTTTATTTCATGATCTTTTGTGGTAATTAATAACATTATTTCAATAGTAGAGAGTCAATTTGAAAGACATGACAAACATTTGATCCATCTACAGACTGTAGAAAAAATGAGCATCATTACCATCTTTAGAAATGATGCATTTAACTCACTCTCACAAGTAACCATCACCATTCAATAATCATCATCATCACATATAGCTTCCAAATTCTAAAGATTAATATAAACACTACTCTCTTTAACCCGTCCCCACAAATATTGGGTTAATGTACACGGAGGCGATGTACTTTTTGAAAAAAAATACGATTGAATCATTGAAAAAAAGAAAAATATGTCTGATTCACGTTATTTTTGAAAAATGTTTAAATGAATCACTCGACATTCAAAAAATATATAAGTGGATCACCTGGTTGAGTTGTAACCGGTTTGACTATTTATTAACTAGCCTGACTTTTTTTTTTTAACCTTGACACTTGTGAATTTTTTAGAAAAATGGCAAAAGTAGTTTTACTTCCCCTCACCCTGTTCTCCGTCACTCTCCTCCGTCTCCACCTCAATGGTTCTCGCCTCAATGATTCACCATCGATATTGTTCTTATCCATATCCATTACACCTTATACGACTAAGACATTATTACTACAAAAAGCTTTTATATCATCCTAAGACATTAATACTTCAAATATTCGATTAAAAAAAGTAGGAAAAAATCGAAATCTTAGCAAGAGCTTGGTGTGCATCAGCATCAAGAGCTGCAATGGTTACTACACCTTTCAAAACCAAAGTCGTCTTCTCTCATATCGGTGCCAACGTTTTACAATGACCACACCACGGTGGAAAAAACTCAACCAAAACGACACCGTTTGAATTTACAACCTTAAATTCAAGTGCATATTCAACTGATGAAAACTTGAAAAGAAAAAATTCGCTAAAAGGTTACAACTTCTTTGAGCGATTTCATGGGTTGGAGGGCACCTTAGGCTTCCAAGATCACGTTGAATGTGGACAAATATATCGAACTTAAACTATAAGAAAACGACTTGACGTAACAAGGGCATAACATAAAAGCACGAAGAGCACTGTTTGCCTTAAGGGTGTTTTCAATTATAGCTAGCGAACCTAGCTCAAAGGTTGGCGCCAAACTCCAAGGATAATTTAATACGAGTCCGTCCCTCTTTGGGTTTGGAGCATTGCTTTGTGTTCTGTTTGTCCAGTTTCAAAAGCCATGATATTTTGTTTTAATTTCTTTTAGAAATAAAGTTTATTAGGTGTATAAATATTTCATGTTGTCGTTCAACTTCCTGATTTTGAAAAAAAAACAAAAAAAAAAAAAACATTAAAACAGGTCGTCGTTGGTTGAACCGCGTGGGTGCTAACTGATTCAGCCACATTATGTTGGCTCGATTCATCAGTTGAAACCCGTTTCAACTGATCTAGCCAGTCATTATATAGATTATTATGTTGTTAGGATGTAGTATATTCAAGTGCGAGCTCAATACTCACTAACTCAAGCCTTTAACATTCTGGTACAAACTATGGAAACCTTGTGAAAGAAAAGCAAGTATTCATAGAGCGATTTTAATAGTATTTGTAATGTATTCTAATCATTCATAACAAATCTGGAAAGTCTTGACCAAACCCGCGTTGTCAATATAGCTATAGCCATGAATAACTTAAAGCCTAAAATAAACCAAAGCGAAATGAGATGTTCAAAATGATACATATATATATTAAACATTTGACATGAACATGAGTCCCATTAATCAAACAACATCAAGCATTCTCATTGTTGCCATGAGACGGCTTTTTTTTAATCGTCCAAATCATTAAAATGTCATCGAATCAATTCAAATATCACAACATTCTTACACTTTCTTCACCGCCTAGAAATAAGTACCTTCTGGGGGTTGGACAAGTTTGCGATTGTGGGGAGATGCCATCTCTTTCTTCAAACGAATCAATATATCTTCCATCGTGTATTCTCTTTGCCAGCTCCCAAGAACACCAAACTTTTTTGGGTCCACCTGTCAACCAAAAACACGTAAAATAAATACAACAATTTTAAGTGGGTAAAATAAAAAATATTTTTCGATATCAACCGGTTATGTGCGTTTAAAATTGATTATGTCATTTAGATGAGCATAATCAGCTAATAACTTTTAACATAGGAGAAGGATCTTGAGAGATGGTAATCGAAGGCCAATTAGGTAATTTTATTTTACCCTTTAATACAACTTTTGTTGCAGTTACTATGAAACCGATTATTTCAGAAGCAGAATTTGATCCAACATTAAAACTAATTAGGAAGAAGTGCACAAGCATATCAAGATTCAAACAATCAAGTAAGCTTAAAGCGTAAAAGCCATCTATCATAATGCAAGATAATACTTGAAAATGGAAATGGTTATCTTACCACTCCGTTTTCATGGTTGACACAAGTCATGTTAACCCGAGAATGAAAACGGACAGTAGGAGGTTTCTCTGGATAATCTTTGTCACAGAATAGCTTCAAATTGTAGATACGGCCTTCATGTACAGACTAAGAAACAAAAAAAGAAAAATTTATTAACCCTTAACAATTTGTTCTTATTACTCAATAACGGGCACATGATCTAAAGTTCTAAACCAACATATTATGCACAAACCCAAAGAACAAAAGCTCTCTTATTTGACTTGTTAAGTTGTGGAAAAATAGGGGACGGTGTTTTCCGGAGGAAATTTCATTGAAAACAGAAAACCCACTATTCTATTTGTAGCTACAATTCTGAAATCTCACTTTTATTTACTTTTTCCGCATACCCTTCTTAAAACTTGTCCTTTAAAAAATGGAAAAAGGAACACGTTAACATATTTTCCAAATTTCACCACTTTTCAAGAAAAACAGAGATGGAAAAATGAAGAAAATTTTCCGCAAAGCACACCCTAAAGTATTATTCTTAGTGTACCAAAAAAAATGCTAGTACTTGTAAAAGTGATACCTAAAGTTACGAAAAAGAAAGAAAAAAGCATACATTGTGAGGGCCAATAATGGTGCCGGTCCAAGAACGCATATAAATATCATCACCGTCGTCCATTCCATAACTCACGGTGCCATCTCCAATACCCTTTTCTCCACGCTCAAGTTCCTCCAATAATCTAAAATTTCGAGGCACTACAAAAAAATTCAAAAGAATTAAAACCAAAATTTTGATATATACAAACTTTGATCTTAGATCAAGGCCTCTGGCCAGGCGAAATAATTCCGCGACGGAGGGAGGACTATTTGGAATACAGGTCTCGAGTTCAAACACACTCCATTGAGGCTGCTATGTCAGCTGCTCATTTCTTGGGTTCGAGTTACTCAGACAAACTAACCTTGGATCAATAACTACGAAACCATTTTGATTGCTTCAAGTTGCATTGTATTCTTTTATCTTTAGTTTTGAATCACAAATTGATCAACTTTAATTATAATTATAATAAACCCTAAAAACAACATAAAATGAAACCAATCAATCACAAAAGGGTAGATTGGTAATCAGGCTAGGGTTTTATAATCTTGATTAAAAACCCAAATCAGATAATCAACTAGCAAGCTGGATTAAGCAATTAAACATCTTGACATAAAGATTGAATTTTTCGAGATAATAACCAAAATTGAGGAAAACCCAGATAATTGAAAATGAAATTAAAGATGTTTGATTGATGAAAACTTACCCACGACACTCGATCCACCTGAGCCAAGCGTCATGGAATGTTAAATTAGGGTTCTTGATGATAATTTGGGGTTGATCGAAAATCAAGAATTTTAAAGGATAAAAGCTCAGTGGGGAATCTAATAAAATGACAACACAATTACCTATAATAATAATCCAAATTGATATATACGTTTTGATTAATTGTATATCAATAAATAACCGTTCATGTATTTTTAAAATTACAAATACATTATAAATGGGTAACCACTTCTTTTCTAAAACGATCTATAAAAATTATAGTTATCAACACTCATAACTTTAATAAGTAACTAAAATTTTTGAACTTTTTAATAAACATTTGCTTACAAATGAATTCAGCAATGGCCACAAAAATATCGATTAAACCAACGTTATAAACTTTTTTTTAATGAGCGTGAACATAGGTCATTTTTCATTTATCCGTTCTCTCGTATATAATGTTCGTAACAAAAGGATGATGTTGCCCATGAATAACTATCTATTAGAATCGGAAGTTAAAAAGATATTACACATATAACTTTTGTTAACGGCCGTTGTATAACAACCATAATAAAAAGTTATAATGTTATAAACCATCATTTGAATATGAGAACGATAAAGAAAGTATGTGATTCATTAAACGGCAAGACCTTACATGGGTTAAAAGATTTTTTGGTAAATGACCTTTTTTGAGCTATAAATTGTTGTGTAATGAAATTCGAACCACATACATCTTCTGTTGAATTACTGTTACTACAAATATACGCTTCACAGATAACTTTTGGCACAAATAACCTCAGGAACGTACACGTGTTGTAATCGTATTGGCGTTTATTATATGTATAAACTGGTGTACGACATAATATCTTATAAGAATACTCAGGAATATCAAGCGATTACTGTTTGATTAACCACATTACATAGTTTCCTTTTTACTCTCACACATATTGTTACATACGCTTACTTCCAAAGGCTGTAAAGGTTACTATGTCCGAGTTCAAGCAGAGTAAACATAAACGAAGGCTACCTTATTATGAATTTATACCAAGCTAAACGTTGCTTGTTAATGTGGATGGATTCCAGTTACAACTTATTACCGATGGCTGTCTAAAGAAACTAAGAGCATATTTGTTTCAACTAAATGATTGTGTACGAAGCAAATTAGGTGGTCAGTCGATCATACGGGATGTACACTAGTACAAAACGGGCAAGAATTCCCGAGTTGAACCCAATTTCATTTCATTGCTTACTCGTGTATTACTCGTTTTAACATGTTACCCAACGAGTTTGACCCACCGAAGAACAACTTAAAGCCTAAAATCAACCGCACCAAAATGAGATGTTCAAAATGATACATATATATTAAACATTTGACATGAACACAAATCCCATTTAATCAAACAACACCAAGCCTTCCCATTGTTTTCATGAGAGCTTTTTTTTTAATCATCAAATCATTAAAATGTCATCGATTCAATCCAACTATCACAACATACGATTCCTTCATCAATCACCACCTAGAAATAAGTACCTTCTGGTGGTTGAACAAGTTTGCGATTGTGGGGAGATGCCATCTCCTTCTTCAAACGAATCAATATATCTTCCATCGTGTACTCTCTTTGCCAGTTTCCAAGAACCCCAAACTTCTTTGGGTCCACCTACAAGAAGAAAAAAAAGTCCAATTTTTTAGTGGTCTTTGGATGTGCGGTTTGTTATTGATTATTATGTCATTTTGAACAAGTAGAATCGGATAATGCGATGTAATAAAACTGGTGGGCTATAGATTGTGTTTGGATGCAAATTTGCGGTTTGAAGATGACATGATCAGATACTTAAGTGTTACCAATAAACTTTGATTATTTGAAAACTAATAAATTTAAGTTTTGCTGCAGTTAGTATGAAACCGATTACTCCATATTTCATAAGCAGAATTTGTTAATTTAAACTAATTAGAAAGGAGTGCAACAACATATCAAGACTCAAACAATAAAACAAACTAAAACGTAAAAGCCACCATGATTAACAATTATGATACAAGATAATATTTGATAAGGGTAATAGTTAACTTACCACTCCGGTTTCATGGTTGACACAAGTCATGTTGACCCGAGAATGAAAACGGACAGTAGGAGGCTTCTCCGGGTAATCTTTATCACAAAATAGCTTCAAATTGTAGATACGGCCTTCGTGTACAGACTAAAAACCCACAAAACAAAACAAGTTGTTATAATTTTTCTTTTTTAAGTTTTGCACTATGCGAAACAACAAATTCCCTCTTATTTGATTTTTAAAAGGTGAAATCAAAAGATTAAGGGGCACGTTTAGTTGTGAAAGACTAAGAGAGTTTTCTAGAATTAAAAATCATGGATAGCTTGGAAAACAGACAATGTTCAAAACAAACTTTTCCAGAAAATAGGATATCCGCTTTTAAATTTTATAACTACAATTTTAAAAAACTCACTTTTAATTTTTCTATCTTTTTCCTATGTAACAAAGTTTGAACATGTTTTCAAATTCTGAATACTTTTTTGGAGAATTTCCAATGTTTTCTAGCAAATTATAGATGGAAAGTGGAGAAACTTTAACACACGTAGCGTACCCAAAATACTACAAATATGCCTCAAAATGTCATATCTTGTAAAAAGTGAAACCTAAAGATAAAAAAGATAAACAAAAAAACCATACATTGTGAGGACCAATGATGGTGCCGGTCCAAGAACGCATATAAATGTCATCACCGTCATCCATTCCATAACTTACAGTGCCATCTCCAATACCCTTTTCTCCACGCTCAAGCTCCTCTAATAATCTAAAATTTCGAGGCACTACAAATAATTTCAAAAGAATTAAATCCAAAACCTTTAACATTAATACAAAATCTATCCACTTTCAACTCAAATTCTTTGCATAATCGTCCAAGATCAACTAAACAATCCTAACACAAAAATTTACAAACTTTCGATCCTAGATCAAGTCAAACAACACATTCAAACAGCCTTTGATCACAATCATATCGATCTAATAAACAAAAAAACACATAAAAAACTTGTATAAAACAATCAAACTATATGGAAAGTTACATATTACGATTAAATTAGTATCAACGATCGAATTTCAACCATTTCGATTCCTTGAATCAAAATTTTATCAACTAAAAAGGGACCAAATCAACCCATATTTCATACTATAAATCAACAAACATCTATAATCAACTAATTATCATAAACCCTAAAAAAACATAAATTAAACCAATCAATCACAAAAGGGTAAAATGGTAATTATCCTAGGGTTTTATAATCTTGATTAAGAACCCAAATTAGATTATTAATTAGCAAGCTAGATTAAGCAATTAAACATCTTGGGTAAGATAAAGATTGAATTTTTAGAAATAATAAGCAAAATTGGGGAAAACCCAGATGAAATTAAAGATGTTTAATTGATGAAAACTTACCCACGACACTCGATCCACCTGAGCCAAGCGTCATGGAATTTGGAATTAGGGTTCTTGATGATTATGATTTGGGGTTATTGAAAAATGATCGATTTGATTTGAATTGATTTGAAAGATTGAAGAAATTTTTTAATATAAAAGGATAAAATGGTGAGTGGGAATAATTAAAGAAGAAAAATGATCGAACATAAATGCTCTCTTGTAGGACCAAAAAGATAAAATAAAATATTTTATTGAAACTAGTATGATATGCGCGTTGCAAATTGTTACTTAAAATATATTTAACTTGATTTCTTTCGGCAATTGTTGTCATGAAAATAAATTTACGGATAACGATAATTTTTGGTTATCATAAATACAACCTAGATTATTGCAAAGATAGAGTGTGTGAAATGGTATACAACTTAGAATTGTGTAAAAATCGAATACCATACATTTGTTGATACTAAAAAAAACATATATGAAATCTATAAGAAAAACATAAATTACGGTATTTAACAACTACACACATTATACATTATTCGTCATGTAGAAGTTTTCAATACACTACGTTCGAAGTGAACAGTCCATTCCGATCAAAATTTTTTGAACCCTTTACACCTTTGAATTTTCACATAATTGTATAGTTGTCTATATTAAATATATAATTGTCGGGAAGATGGGTTGACTGCATACGGATAACGATAATTTTTGGTTATCATAAATACAACCTAGATTATTGCAAAGATAGAGTGTGTGAAATGGTATACAACTTAGAATGGTGTAAAAATCGAATACCATACATTTGTTGATACTAAAAAAAACATATATGAAATCTATAAGAAAAACATAAATTACGGTATTTAACAACTACACACATTATACATTATTCGTCATGTAGAAGTTTTCAATACACTACGTTCGAAGTGAACAGTCCATTCCGATCAAAAAAATTTGAACCCTTTACACCTTTGAATTTTCACATAATTGTATAGTTGTCTATATTAAATATATAATTGTCGGGAAGATGGGTTGACTGCAACATATGTAATACTATTTGCTATGTATTTAGGTCTATGTATTAACAAAACGGGATTATAGTATATGCATAAGATATATAAGACATGATTTATGAATATGTGTTGAGATCAAGAAATACCATTAAAAAAACTTGAGACCAAATGGACCAATCACAACTCTCTATTTCAAAAACCCACCATAATTTATTTTTATTTAAAAATAATTATCTCATAAATGGTACATGTATTAAACGAATAATTTACACCACTAAAAAATTCATTTTCACAGATATCATGACAATGTTTTTTTAACTATTTTTGTAGCTTAGTACATTAAATATCATTTTCTTTTGATTACTTATAAGTCATTATTGACATACATTATATGTTACATATTTAATAATTACAAATATCTTATGCATATACCGAGACTATCGTATAATTTAATGGTCACTTAATTATAAACATAAATAAATATATTTTTTTATTTTTATTAAATATAATATGAAAATAACATTAATGGTGATATGGTGGCATATTCAAATACACAATTTAATAGAAATAACACGAGTATATTGGTAATTTCCTTCTTAAAATTCAACTTTAAAAAAATGAGTGTAAATGCTTATGAAACTACGAGTACATGTACGCATAAATGTATATGAATATATATACAGATAAATCAGACCGGTATTATTAAAACTAGTCATCGATACAACCCATACGAACCCCTCAACCGGTTCCAGATATGACTTGAAGTTTTGAGGCTTCATTTTCTTTCTTTGTCAGTTGGGGTTTTTTGTCATCTCTATATTTAAACATAATTTGACCAATATTAAAAAAGGATTAGATTTGAAAGAAAAGAATAGAAAAGACAAGAACTAGGAGAACTAGCAAAAGAAAACCATCAATTCATATGTGTTTAAGTCTATTAACATATAAAAATATATTTTTGTTAAAAATTGGGTAGAAAATAAATAAAAAGTACCTACTAATTTTCATTTACGTGGATTTGTTAAAATCATTGTTTTCGGGAAAATATTATATGGACACAATGTGAGTTGATTGTTTTTTGATGATTTTTGCACTTGTCACCTTTCTTTAGTTATTGTTTGAACTTCTTTCTACTCAATCAAAGTATATATATGCTCCATCTAAATTAATCAAATTCAGGCAAAATTTTATATCAAACACAGGTAGACAAATCGGTTTAGTAGGTTGACGGGTTGAAATTACTCAATCCGAACCTAACCTGTTAACATAATCAGTTTATCCGGTTTGGGTTAGCAGGTTGTCAGGGTGAACTTGGACCTAACCCGTGTAACCCGTTTATTATACATATTGGAGGATTGACAAAACCCAAACCTAACTTGAAGATAATTTGGTTAGCGGGTTGACGGGTCAGCAGGTTGATGAGTCAAGATTATACAACCTAACCCATTATTTTTGTGTCGGTCTCAGATCGGATTTCGTGTCGTGTCAAGTATTGTCCGCCCTAGCTATCATTTTTGATAATTCTTATAGTTTTTACCTTTTTTAAGTATCAATTAAACTTCTTCGTTCTACTCAAACAAAGTCTATCTATATTCCATCTAAATCAATCAAATTTAGACAAAGTTGACCAATTTTGATATTTTTCTAAAGTTGAAACGTAGTTGTCAACGATGGCAAGAGTCAATAATTTTTTCTTTCAAACATTAATGTTGTTTTTTTTTATTATATTTAATGTAAATAACGGCAAACAAATCACGATTTTTTTTATCCAATATTGATGTTGTTGAACAAACATCCCTAAAGTACAGTGGTATGGTGATATGTGATCCAATAAAACTTTAGCAGGCTTCGAGTTTATAGAGTTTGTTACATGTGTATTGTTATTAACGAGTATTTTTAATCTCGCTTGTTGTAGCGAGTTTTAAATAATTTCATAATTATATATCAAGTTGAATCAAGATAAATCACAAGATCTTGTATATTAATTATATATTGAACTAGATTATTGTCCCGTGATAGCGCGGAAAAAAATAAAAAATTGAATTGTAAACTTTATGTTTATGTAGATTTTAGGTTATTATAAAAAGACAATGTTATACGTATAATAACATATATATACCTTTACGTTTATACACATGTTGTTTATAGTTATAATAACATAAACACTTTTACGTTTATACACATGTTTTAATATTTTTTATTAGGAGATTTTAAATAAAAATAATGTAAATCATAGATCAAATTGAATGAAATTTTTTAAGTAAATTGGAATTTTGTTTTTATTTAAGTAGAGATTGGAATTAAAGAGATAATGTAATTATGTTTTGTAAAAGGGTGTAAAATGAAAATAGTGTTTGATGACATCATCAATTTGATCTAACGGTTGAAATCAAATAAGTTAACCCATCTAAGGGTCCTTACTTCGCCATGTGGCATTTAAGGCAACACCCGATTCATAAATAGGGTCGGGTTTCGGATATAATAGTTCCAGTTTGTCGGGTGTCGGGTTTGACCCGATTGACCAGAAAATTACCGTCGAACTATATTTTAATCCAAAGGCATATGATATATATAAGCTAGAAGTCTGAAAGAGTTTCATACATGAAGCGATGTGGGACAAAGTAGGAAAAACTAAAGACATATGATATATATAGGCTAAAAGTATGAAAAAGTTTCATACCTGAAGCGATGTGGGACAACTAAAATGAAAATAGTGTTTGATGACATCATCAATTTGATCTAACGGTTGAAATCAAATAAGTTAACCCATCTAAGGGTCCTTACTTCGCCATGTGGCATTTAAGGCCTCTCTTTTATTATATATTAAAGATGATGTACATAGGTTTATATATATATAGATTATACTAAACTTGTCTACCAAGCTAATATAAATCCTAAAGGCCATTATATTAATTGGGTCTAATACATCTAATGTCTAATACACGCCCACAAGCTAAGAAAGGGGAACGACTTGTAGCTTGGATCGTAGAAATAGAATACGAGGAGTAGGCAATGGGTTTGTAAAGATGTTTGCAATATGATCATCTATAGATATGTGTTGTACTCGAAGATCTCCTTGAGCAACCTTTTCGCGAATAAAATGAAAATCAACTTCCACATGCTTTGTCCGTACATGGAAGATTGGATTGGCTGAAAGATATGTTGCACCTAGATTGTCACACCATAAAATAGGAGTTGAAGGTGTACGACCACCAAGTTCATGAAGAAGAGCTTGAAGCCAAGTAATTTCTGCAACGGTGTCAGCAAGAGCTTAATATTCAGACTCAGTAGAAGATCGAGAAGTTGTGCGTTGTTTGCGAGCGGTCCATGAAATAAGATTAGAACCTAAATAGATAGCAAATCCCCCCGTGGACCGACGGTCATCTAAAGAACATGCCTAATCCGCATCAGATAAGGCTTTAGAGAAGATTCGTGACTTTGTGAATCATATTGCCAATGAGCATTAGTAAAAGCTTAAAGTGTTGATCGAGAGGCCTCTAGAATAAGCATACCATAGTTAATAGTGCCATGAAGATAACGTAAAATTCGTTTAACCGCGGACCAATAGTTATCTGTCGGAGCATGATACATTGGCACACTTTGTTAACTGCAAATGAGATATCGGGTCGAGAAAGAGTAACATATTGAAGAGCTACAACAATTTGTCTATATTTTACTGGATCAGAGAAAGCAATACTGTCAGCGAGAGATAACGTGCTAGATGTGGTCCTAGGAGATGGCATGGGTTTCGAGTCCGAAAGACCAGCTTTTCCTAGCAACTCCAAAATGTACTTCTTTTGAGACAATATGATGTTAGAACCTTGAGAAACTATCTCAATACCCAAAAAGTAATTAAGCTGGCCAAGGTCTTTTATTGCAAAAGCAAAGCCAAGATCTCGAATGACCTTGTTGATGGCTGTAATGTTGTTTCCAGTAACTATAATAACATCCACATAAACCAAAATGTATAAGATAGTACCTGACCTCGAATAAATAAAAAGTGAAAGATCCGTCTTAGAACCCATAAAACCAAGCGTATGTAGAGTCTGCGAGAGACGTTGAAACCAAGCCCTAGAAGCTTGCTTGAGTCCATAAATAGACTTCTGAAGCAAACAAACATGGTTTGATCGTTATGGATCAACAAAACCACGAAATTGCTTCATATAAACAATTTGTAGAAGGTTACCATGAAGGAATGCATTTTGAACATCTAATTGTCTAAGTGGTCATTTCTGGGTGATGGCAAGAGAGAGGACAACCCTGATAGTTGTCGATTTGACAACAGGACTGAAAGTCAATTCCCGATTTAAAACAAGATAATCTAATGGGATGGTGGGAGTACATTAATGAAATTGAAAAAAAAAAAAAATTTTTTTTGTTTAACTTATTTGATATTTGTATCTATATTAAAGACAATTATGTATTATGCATATATCAGTTTAATCAATCCATAAATCTTAATATATTTGTTTATAAATAAAAGATTTTAAATTGTTTATATTTACACATGAATGTATAATAGTATTAAAAATTTAAAATTCTAAATAACATTATTACAAAATAAATAAGGAGACAAAGGTGTGAAAACACCATTTGTGTGTTCATTTGTAGTACATTTTGCCATGTAAAACCCGAAATGAAAAAAGCTGAGAGTTAAACCCTATTTTTTTTTTTTGAGTGATTCATCTATAATCCGACCCACCATTTCCGTTTATTTTCAGGTTATCTTCACTATCTTGACCCTATAATATGCACCATTTTCATTTTTTTTTAAGTTTTATGCACACAATCTGTTTGATGATACTTGTTACAACTTTCTGGGTCTTTTATTAGTGTTTTTTCGAAGAAAAAAAATTCAAAAAATTTATTTATTTATTTTATAATTTTTAATTTTTATGTCTTGTTTTAAGTTTTCAGTTATATGCATATAACCTGTTTGATAAAATGCCTGTTAGAACTTTTGGGGTCTTTATTAATTCTACTTTTAGGGATTCGTTGATGATTATTTCTGTTAAACTTACAAATGTACTGTTTGAGTTTCTTCTATACATGGTATCGGCACCGTTTTCATCATAAAATGCGTTGTTTTAAGTTTTGAGCATGTAAGCTGTTTGATGATATTCCTGTTAGAACTTATGGGGTTTTTATAACTGGTGTTTCTTTGAGTCTGGTTTTGCGGTTTCGATGATGTGTGTTGTTATCATATCTCACTTCACTTACAATCGTCAGTTTCAGTTTTTTCTTATACCCGTTATTGGCATTGTTTTCATATTTTTTGTTTGTTGTTTTAAGTTTTCAGTTTTATGCACATAACCTGTTATGATAAAATGGTTGTTAGAACTTTTGCGGTCTTATTATTAGTGATTATTTGACTCTGCTTTTGTGGGTGCCTTTGACGTGTATTGCTATCATGTCACTTAACTTGCATAGTGCGGTTTCAGTTTTCTTATATACCCTGTATTTGCATTGTTTTAATCTTAAAATATATATGTTCTATCGTTACAATATCTTGTTATGAAATCTTTTAACTTATAATGGGTTGTTTCGTTAGTTAAGGTCTAATTGATGGTTAATGGGCTGTTATAGTTTTCTTTTATGCGACTTACTTTTGGAAAACGAAGACCATTGTATTATTGTTGTATTAAAGAATCAAACTTAACTCATCGACTAGTTTCCGGTTGTTTATATATTCTACTCATTTCTCTGCTACCTAACACTGGATTTATTTTTCTCTTAGTTAGGTTTTTTTCTAGCATTATACGATGTCGTTGTATATTGGAAACATTTTCTCTCATGTACGTCAAGAAGATCTTGAATGTGTTTTCCGAAAGTTTGGCAGCTGTAGGGTACAAGTGAAAGATACTTTTGGTTTCGTAGACTATGACTATCGTGTGAATGCTGAAAGAGCTCTTCAAGCGCTTCGGGGAACGAGGATATGTGGTCAGCTATTGTCACTTTATTGGTCAAACAGGCAACCTAAACCATCACCCGGACCCGGAGCTAGACCGGTGAATTTATACGAATCTCACCACGGAAGGAATTTTCATGAATTTCACTATGGAAGGAATCTCCAGGAATCTCAGTATAGAAGGAATTTCCCCGCATCTCAGCATGGACGGAATCTCCCTGAATCTCAGCATGGAAGGAATATCTCCGAATCTCATCATGAAAGGAATCTCCTCAAATCTCAGCTTGAAAGGAATCACCACGAGTCTCAGCATGGAAGGAATCTCCCTGAATCCCACCACGTAAGGCATACTACAAAACAAAGTTATGGTGACAGGAAGTTGCCTTCAGAAGGTCAAATGGGTCTCAAGAAATCGGTTCCAGATGGTAGAGTATTTCGTCCAACAGATAAAACTGAAGATGCAAGAAACCGTGAGAAAAAAAATGCTGAAATTTATGTCATGAAGAAAAATTTGGCAGATGCTAAAAGAGAGGAACAAATTGACGATCTACTACAAAAAGGAAATGATTTGGAAAATCGTTCTGAGTTTGACCGTTATGAACCCTGCGGTAGTGACGACAAAAGGGATCACGAATACCAGGGAAAAGAGTATGGAAAAAAGAAACGAATTAGGGAAAGTCAACGTCCGGAAAGTCGAAGTCCAGAAAGGCTTCGTGCAAGGAAATCAAGAAAGACGATGTCAAGTCCTAGCCGTTCATATGACAAGGTGTCTAGATCTAAGTCAAACTCAAATTTTTTGAGATCTCGTTCTTTGTCTTCTTCATCAACTTTCAGTTCCAAATCAGATAGTCATAGATCAAGAGATCACAGGTCAAAATCAGGTTCTAGGCCACGCTCTCGTGCATCCATGAACGTATCTACGTCATCAGGTTGGTCTTCAACACTTCCAACTAAGTCTGATATTGGCAAAAGCAACTCTTTTACTGGTTCTGCAAGAAATGAAGTCCAGAAGAGGGCAAAATCAGGTTCTAGGTCACGTTCAGCCTCTCGTGCATCCACACCATCAGGTCGGTCTTCAGCACCTCCAACCAAGTCTCGTGATGGCACAAACGACTCTTATACTGGCACTGAAAGGAATGAAGTCCAGAACAGGTCAAAATCAGGTTCTTTGTCACGTTCAAGCCCTCGTGCTTCCTTGAATGTTTCAACAGCCCCAAATAAGTCTCCCAATGGCAAAAACGACTCTTTTACTACTCCTGAAAGGAATGAAGGCCAGATTAGAGGTGCACCACTGGTGGAAAATGAAAATGAGGTGTCAGCGTCTCAAAAGAGTGAAAAAGACACTCGTTTGCCTGAAAACGGGGGTCTTGCAGAAGAGATTCTATCCCCAACTATTCACAACGGAACAAGGGATCTTGAAGTTTTTGATCTTAACATATCAAAAGTTTACTCAATATCCCCCAAGACCATGAAATCGTTGTGCTTGACATCAGAAGAGATTTTAATGGTCATGAAGCACTATGGTTTAGAGCAACCAGATGGCTTTACTGACAATGATGTACCCGTGGAGTCGTTTTTCGGTTGTGCTCGGCTGTGGCCATCGGCGGTTGTAAATTACAGGAGGCTTAAAAAAGGTCCTATTTCAATTGAGAACTATGCTCGAAGGATTTTTCAGAACAAAGCGTTTGGGATTGTTGATAGGTATGTCAGAAGCAGTAGTGCATGGGGTGAAGACACTTATATGTGGTGAAATTTTGACAGGTACCGATCAAAAGTCTTTTGAGTTCATACATGCTCTTTAAGATTATATTCTAACATATATTACAAATTAGTCGACACAATCTTTAGCTTATTTTAATCGTTTTTGCATTAATTTTGCGCAGGCTGGAAGCAACTATTTTCAATTCAATGACAGTTAGGATATGAAGCTTTTGAGATGCATGGTAAAGTTTGAAGTGCATATAGTTATATACCGGTTTTGGTTTTTGATGCTAACTTTGATCGATAGTAGCATATATGTTCCCCTTACTATGAATGGGAAACTACTACATATGATATATGGTATGATATATAGTCTAATATTACTTAACCCGCTTTGTAAAATCTTCTTATCTGCTTAGTAGCATATATGTCCCCCTTACTATGAATGGGAAACTACTACATATTATATGGTACTATCTTACTTAACCCGTATTGTAAATTCTTGTTTTCTGCTTTAAGTTTACACTTTTCTGAACAATCGATCTCTTTTAGGTAGATTTTTGGAGATTTTGTCTAAGATTAGTAGTAGCTTATTTAACTGTTCCCCTTATGTCGAATGGGAAACGCTATGGAGTATATGATATTATATGGATTGGAAAAAACGGGAGTACTGTCTAATGTAGTAATTTAGGAACAAATATATATCAAGTTAATCCTATCATATTATGTTACCTGCGGAAAGGGATCGGGCCAAAACGAGACTAGTTGGAATGGGTTCATTCGGACTGATCTACACGTTTTATCCATAAAGACTGGCATAAGGTAACTAAACTAAGGAGTTAGACAAGATGCCCAATATGTGATGAGATTAAGAAACTACCCCTTAAATGCCGTTTACTTTTTGAATATGTTGAAAAATATTTTCAAACGGTACGTAGGAAGATTTAATGTCGTCGACATCATCAACATTTCGAGTCCATCCATCTTACGAAAGATTATTTGATCTTGTTCACTTATAATTAGAAACAACCTAGATGTGACGTACTTTCTGATGATATCAAACTTTTTACTTTTATCTAGATTTATTAAAAAGTAAACGGCAAAAGAAGTTGTTTAATGGTTCGATTGGACTTGTAACCCTAGTCCACGGTCATCGTTACACTGTAATTACTCCTATATCGCTCCTAATATCTTGCTAGGTTGCTAAATATACGAAATTACTTTATAATTTTATAACTATTTAATTCTATCGAGCTGTTGTTATGTCATTGTTGTTGTTTTTTTTTAATAATCTTGTTGAGTTTGTTTCAAGTGCATGAACTAGCATTTATAATAGAAAGAAAACCTCCATGGTCAATCGTCAACATAGACAACTCTCGCCTTTCGTTCCGTTATATATGATCATTGCACAACATATGCTGTATTATATTATTTGTATTGTATGTCCATGTTGTTCGTTGACATTAACAAACGTGAGATATACATGTTATGATGTAAGCCTATGGGCAATGAGATAATCTTTACTTTGAATATTCATGTTTACTTGTTTCAAACCTTTGAAACCAACAAATTGAACCGCAACGGGATAAGAACAACCAGCATGACTGGTTATGTATGGTTCGGTTCTTGATTTATCGTAGGAAAAGAAAACATTGTTGTGTGGGTATGTTCGGTTCAGTTCATTATGTTCAAGAACGGAATCTTTTAAATTAAAAAGCGGTGTTTTGTCAAATAAATCCACTACTACAAAAATTATCATAGACACCTTCGAATGAGTCGGCTCAAAAGTTTGAATCAAAAAACACCAAACCATTATTATATACTTATATGGTATGGTTTTCGGTTCTAATAATTTACACAAATAAAATTATTTGTTTCTAGGACAAGAATTAATAGCCATTCACTTATATAAATACAACAAAAATTTAATAAGGTTTAAAAAATACAACTGTTCATATAACAAAATACTAGAGCGAATGTCACAAATCGTTCTTGTGGTTAGTCATTTTTTCACGAACCATCTTTTTCAAAAAAAATAGCATTGATGATCCTTTTAATATTAAAAAAAAATATTAAAACTGTAAGGTTAAAATTTTAATATAAAGTGGAGGGGCTAAAATGAAAATAGTTAATGATGATGTCATATAATATCATCATTTTGATCTAAAGGTGTAAAATTAATCTTAAAACCTATTTACTGGTCCATACTTTGCCAAATGATTTTAATGTATATCTTTTAGTATATATTATAGATAGATGTAAATAATTATTTTTATAGCTTTATTTTCGAGCTATATTGTTGTTTAAGTTCCTTACTTTGTCTAGAATTAGGGAAGACTTTGATATTTATTAAAAAATAAAGCTTTGTTTTCCTTCAATATCTGTATCATTTAAAATCTTATGATTATTTTTCTTATTTGATTGCTCAGTCATTTTGATCTGCCATCATTTGGTGTTGGAGCTATGTTACTAATTGTCGAACACAATCGTGTAAGATATTTAGTTCGTAGATTCGCCGAAGCATGCAACAGACTATATCCGCGTAACGTGAAGATTGCATGCCTTAAGCAACGAATTTGAGATGTTGAACGTCGACAAGAGGTTACTAGATCTAAACGAATATGGGAAATCCTAGATTGCGAAAACCACTTTTTTCGTTCATAATCAACGGAAGCACCGTGTAGGCGATCGAAGATGACCCTTATGTAGTCTCAGGAAACAAATTGTATTGTCTTCTCAATGCGTCAAGGTGCATCCAAATTATCATGGCCCCCTATCATAGTCTTGGAAACCGAATCTAAACCTATTGTTTGGACATAGGAAGAAAGTAAGAGGAACATCCTTTTATCGATAATAAAGAGTTTTTTTTAGAACAACGAAGATTAAAGGACGAGTCTTTTTCAAGAGGGGGAGAAGGAAGGATATGAATATAAGTTTATTTTGGAAATATTTGTGAAAGAAGACATGTTGGTGTAAGGAGAAGAACAAAAGAAAAAGGGAAAAAAGAAAAAAGAAAAAGGTGATAACAAAGAAAAGAAATATTATTGAGGAAGGATGAGATCTTATTTACAATACTAATATTGAAGAAGAAACCAAGTATAAAGATGTGGAATTTTTGTATGGTGATCGTGTCATGATACAAAGCTTGTCAAGTATTAATTTGTAAAACATTATTTATCAAGATTTGTATGAGTTGATTAAGTTTGAAAAGGATAACATGATCGAGATAACTATAGTTTGGTTAGATTTTTTTATTAGTGGAAATTATCTAGTTGGAAATATGGCTTGTGCACGCAAGGTCATATAATTGGGTATGAAGACAATCAAGCATCGATGTCGGGTATTTCTGAAGAGTGGATAGCTAACGTAGAGAGTACAATTTTGAGTGCTAAAATTCAAGAGAAAAATGAAGTTGAAACAAGCATCGGGGCCCAGTATTTTGGAATCGAGTTTTTTTCAAGAGATAAATAATGATGCAGTTTGAAAAATAATAGTTTAAATTATAGGCAAAATGCCAAAAAAAATAAAATAATATAAAATACACGTTTTGACAATTGATCTGTATGTAAAATAATTTGGAACTAAAAATGATTAAAAGTCTATTTTGACCTAATAAAAGATTTTTAACAAAAACTAATGTTTTATATCTTATTTATAATTAGAAAAATATCAAATAATGTGTCTTTTATTTTCTTTTAAAATTCGTCACAAATAAGAGTAAATCGTATTTTAATATTAAAGTTCAATCGTATCTCAAAATTAACGACCAACTATTTCATAAAATCCCCTTTTTAATACCAATTAGATTTTGTATTTTTTATTCATTCTAAATCTTTTTTACAAACCCTCCTTCGTCAAAATTTATATTTTATATTATCTTTTCTAACATTTTGCCCATGTTGTTAATGTCGTTTTCGAAGATTTAGGATTTATTTTAAACATTTTTAATAATTGTTTTTTATAGCTTCTTTCCTAGCTATATATTTGTTTAAGTACTCTCATTTTATCTAGGGTTAGAGTAAAATCTAATATATTTTTCTTTAAAACTATTCTCATTATTTGATTGCTCGGGCATTCCGATCCGCTATAAAAAAAAGGGGTGTCACAAGAAAATTAAAGAGTCGATTGGTCAACATATATTAAATTGTTTAACAAACTCAATTTTGTGACTCTTAACAAATATGAACACAATTAATCAAATTTTTTACCCTTGACTTTTTTTTTATATTCAAATTAGGCATTTAATTTGATGGATTTTTAAGTCCAATAAAAAGAAAATAAGAAACTAACACTTACACGTTAGATTTAAGAAATTTATTTGTCATACGTTAAATATAACGTAATGAATGGCTTATATTTAACTATATAATCTAGTTAGGAATAATAATCATTTTTCCTTTAAAAATATAGTTGAACTATTTTCTTTGACATTTTGTTTCATATTTATTAGTCAAAGAGTTGACTGTCGATTGGTCAACATATTGCACATATCATACGTGTCATCTTTGCAAAGGACACCAACTTAGCTACTACTTACTAGTAGTCTAAAAATAGAAAGAAACAAAAATTAGCCATTAAACATCAATTTAAAGCTAAACGAAAATTAATATTTATCTACTAATTAATTTATTTTCATACAAACTTATTTTATTTTATTCATATGATTTCACTTTTTTAATCAATAATTAGAAAGAAACAACTAAAACAATGACAATAATTTAGTCTTTTATTTGGATTTTTAATCATTATAAAAACAATTATGCTAAATTTGAATGACGGACATATTGTAAAGGTTTGTAACAGAATTATGTCGTTAAAAAATAAAGATAAAATAGAATTATCATTCAAACACAAACTTTTCATATCAAAATTACATAAGCATGTAAGCAAGTAAACATCATTCATTAAAATAAAAATAAAAAAATAAATAAAAAAACAAACATAAATTAATTCCCACTAATCCTAGAACCTTTTAAAACCATCTTTAATTTAGTCTAATCAACTACTTTCTCATTTTCTTGGTAGGTTTGTCAAGCACAACATCAAGCAAGACAGTGCTCTTGCATTTAGGACACTTAGGGTAAGCTTCAGCCAGCATAACATACATCAAACACCTTGGACATCCGGCAAGCATCATGGATGTCGTTTCGGGGCTACTCGAGTACCGGAGTTCCACGGTTTGATCATCTTGAACAAGTTCCAATGACACACATGAGTTGGTTGGAGATATAGTGATTGGTGATGACCGGTTTGGTGATGATTCGGTCACCGGCCAACGAGTTCTTGGTGGTGATAAGTTGAGTTTTAGGTCAAGTTTGAGTCCATGCTCACCACAATCCTTTCTTCTACTCATGTTTCTTGCTTAACTTAACAATAATAGTTCTTGATCCTAGTGAAAACCCTGAAAATAAAGATGTTAAAAAGGTTATTTATAGAATTGATCAAGAAAGAGTATGATCATGAAAACCCATGATTGTATTACATGTGTTTACCTTGAAGTTGATTGAGAGAGAGGGAGAGTTTGAGAGAGAGATTATGGTTGTGATCAAGACAAAACAACACAAGAAGTGGGATGGGTTGCTAGTTTAGTGGATCTAAGGCCATTTATAAGAAGTCCAAGAGGAGAGAGATTCACAGAGAGAGAGAGAGAGAGAGAGAGAGAGAGAGAGAGAGAGAGAGAGAGAGAGAGAGAGAGAGAGAGAGAGTAAATGATGAAAAAGATCCCAAGAAGGGTATAGAAAAAGGAAATAAGAAGTAAATATGGCAATTACAACATATTGAAGGCCAACTTCTTCCCCATCATTCAATGTTTAGGCATTTGTCATTCATTTAATCAATATTGGTGAGTAATTAAAACTTTCATGTGTCAAATTTCTAATTTGCTTAACTTTTTATGTGACTAGATAGCATTTCATCTTTCTTTTTTATTATGTTAGGTCAAATGTTACCAATCTTGCCTTTCGAACTTTTAGTTTCCTTTATATCTGTTTTGTCCTTTTAGATAGTTTTATCTAATCTTAGATAGTTCGGTTCTTTTTTACTGTTTTACTTGAATTGGCATGGTTTCTTGTGTTCGGTTTCTTGTCTCTTCTTCATTCATGTACTTGAGATGATAAAAGGTAACATGAAATCTAGTAAAAAACACGATGAGTAACATGCACCACAATAAAAGAGTGGGGTTTACTCGTTACCTTGTGGACAATATGGAATTGGAGGAACCGTATTCTTTTTGCTCAAGACCACGAGAAGGAAGATATAAAAAAAGGAAGATGTCTTTTCGAGCATTTAAACGAACAACTCTCTTTTGGTTTAAAAACAGAAGCAACCGCTCTTCAATTGACTGGAGTGTTTGGACCTCAAGCCCTCGTAATTTTTATTTTGGATAGTTTCTTTGGCTGATGTATTGTTTATTGTGATTGCTTCTTATTATTCTTTTTTTCTTTCTTTTCTTGTAATTATTTCGCCTTTTCTTGAGGCTGCTTGGTCCCTTTTGGGTTATATAAATCTTGTTGTTCCAAAAAAATAAATAAAAGATATCGAAATTAAACAATTCTTATGATTTATGAAGCATGTGTTTTTGTTTCCTCATGTAACCAATGTGATTTTTCCCAATTATATGGGTCGGATTAGAACAAGTACGAGCAACAAGAACAACTTCAAACAAAAGATCGACTTCAATTCATAGGCTCGTTGTCACAAAATAATTAACATATATTAATCAAAATATATTATTCAATAATGTTCTAAACTTTAATCCATTCTAAACAGGTTAACTAACATTCATCATTGTATCATCATTCACTTACTATGTATTTATAAGAACATACACTCACTATAAGCTAAATGCCATTTAGTGACTTATAAATTTTTTGACTGAAATAAAAAGAGTCAATAAAGGTGAGTTCTTTTTACACTTTTGTTGTGTGTTAAATAAACTGAGAAAATATATGAAAAATAAAATAGGGGGCCTATTGTGCCAGTCACATTTTCTGAATCAAAACCCTAGCTACCCCTCTCTCTCTCTCTCTCTCTCTCTCTCTCTCTCTCTCTCTCTCCTCGAGCGATACACGCCGGTAACCGTCAAATCGTCGTAAACCGCAACTTCTCCGGCAACTGAACCATCGCCGGCGACTTTCAAATCGTCGTAAGTCTCCTTTATCCGACAACTGCATCTTCACCGGCAACCAATTCACCGGAAATCGCACCATCGTCGGCAACCGCAAACCACTATATTGCCGGAAACTGCAACATATATGTCAAGCCGCATCGCCGTAGACTCCGATTTTGACCTTTTTAAAACTCCACTGGTATATTTCTACTCTTTTTTGATTTGATTGTATAGAATACACTGATGATATGATATGTTAACCTTATATTTCTACTGCACCGTATAGAGTTTGATTTGTAAAATATGAGCAAAGAATGTAGTTAGAATCTCATTTCACTCAGATCCTAAGTGCATTTGCTTTTGAGTTTCTTCATGTATGAACTTTTGGTTAGTAAGGAACAGAGACTCAAGTTCACATTTGTAGGAGATGTATATGTGGATTGGATGTATTCTAGCTTATAATTGGACTCATTAGGTTACATTATCAAACAGAGGATTAGATTACTTCATAAATTGTGTACACATGTATGATGTAGGGCTCTTGTATTCACATCTACTCGACTTTTGATGAATTAATTATAAGAGTTGTTTTGTGGGAACAACTGAGATTCATCGGACTGGTAGCGTTCCTATGATGCGTTATTGAATTTTCTATTGTTATACATATATTAGAGACAATGAATTGACTTATATCTATTATGAAGTGCAAGAGCCAACCAGAGTGAAGCACGAAAAATAACAATTGAGCAAAATTCTTCACAAGAAGGTATTCATAATTATCTATAGACTTTTTTTTTTGCATATCGTCCACTGTAATCTATAGCTAAATCACGTCATTGTACATCTATACCTAAAGGAACTTGAAGCTGATCTCAAGCTACATATTTCTTGGAAAATTGAAATTTGGGCCCTCTTTTAACTTTTTTCATTTGCATATTAAGTTAAATACATGATAGATATAAGTTAAATTCGGTATGCAGGACTCGTCGTATGAGGTTCTCTGTTTCCTTTTTTATCTTATTCAAAGGTTTTGTTACTTACTCAAAATGTTAAGTAAACACGACATTCTCACTTGCAACCCAGTTAGACCCCTTATCCAACCCAACTGACCTACCCATTTTTGTCACCTATAGTGAAAGTTGTGCCACTTACTTTAGTAATTTATATGCGTAAACTGTATATTTAAGTCATAGTAGCTCACATGTTATGTTCTTTTTTCAAAACCATGGTTCGTCTAGGAAACAAGCTGAGATAATGGGCTGTCGAAGAGATGATGATCTTGTTATGCTCTGCAGGTACACTGTTGAGTGCTTCAACAAAAGAAAATCGGAAATTCGGAAATTTTTGGTACATTTATGTAAAGAACCTTTGGTACTATACATTTGTTTAAAGTTTATGATAATTACATTTATTTAAAGTTTATGGTATGGGTCGAAAGGGCGGTGTTGGAATGAGTTAACACTATCACTATTTGTCAAACAATATGGACATTTGAGGGGGTAGGAAGATTTAGATCTTGACTCGTTTTTTGAGCATATTTAGCGGCTATTTTTGCATATTCTTTTTATATCTGATTGTTGTTACTGTAACAGAGAAGATGGGTTGAAATGGTTCCTCCAAGAGAGTATGGTTAGTAAAATCATTCATGTATGTCTCCATGTGCTTATTTAACTTCATATTACACATTTTATTGTCACATGATCACATCATATTTTATAAGAACGTGTTATAATTTTAGATAAAATTTGGTATTAACGACCTCTTAATGGTTTTGGACTTTGTAGTGGGTATGGTGTTTGCAGATACTTGGGGAATCCATATCAAGGTAGACAATGCTTGAATGCTTCTACAGTTGGATTAAATGTAAGTTGAGAGACGATCACATTATATCTTTCACTTTATTTAGATGACACTGATTATATTCGAGTTGAGACTTTAGTGATCGGGATAAAAAAAGATCAAGTTAGTAAATCTATATTAATAAAGCGGTTTTATGCAATAAAATACACTTTGGAAAACTGTTGACCCATTTGACTCATTTCCTAATCGGCTAATATGTTACTTTTACCAGTTGAAATGAACTATTTTCATGTTTTTATTTTTTTAATGGATTATTATTTAACGGGTCAAATGGATAAACTGATAAAAGTTAGGCGAAAACAGGTCCAAATATGCTTCAACTCGGTTTCGTTTGACCAAAACCAACATATATTCAACATAGCACAACCTTTCCAGTTGTTGTTCGTGGTTTATGTTTGTTAGTGCAGTTACTTGAAAGAAAGGAACATGGATCTGTGCTTGGATTACTCGATGAAATGGAAATCAACCTACTTTTTACTACAATTTGTGTTTTAGAGTTATAGAAGTATGATTCTTTTTGCTGATTTTTTATTTAACTAGTTGTTAAATAATATATTATTTTTATTCTGAATTACTGAGCAATAAAATTACATTTTGTATATTTTATGTGGCCATTAGTTATTTTAATTTTGATTAGTCAAAATATTTAGAAAAGTAAAAAAAAAAGGATTATATATCTTTACTGACCGAAAATTCTGTCAGTAAATAGAACAAAGGTGAAGTTCTCAAATACCCTATAGTGACTGAAGTTAGTTCAGTAATTAAAGATTTCGACCTTTTCTGACTTAAAATTGTGTCACAATAGACTTATAGTGATGGCTCCATTAGTGACTGATTTTTCTTCAGAAGGAGTAGCCCAAACAGCCTTTACTGACTAAATTTAGACTTTTTCTGACTGTTTTTTTCAGTCAGTAAAAGTCATTTATTTTGTAGTGACTCTATTGACTCTACGGATGAATGACCGGCAAATGACATTAGACACACCTTTAGGTCTATGTTTACGTCTTTCAATCATTTCTCTAGTTTTGTATGTGCGATCATTTTCATTCAAAATCTAAACATGAAGCCGAAAAATACCAAAATAATTAACAAGCGTCGAAACCTAAACTTATGTCATGAAAAATCCATTGCATTAAGCTATGAATGTAAGTACAATGAACAAGCCATGAAAACCAATTTGTTTGGTCACCAAGCATTAACTTGTAACAACCAATATACATGCATATATTAACACCATATGTACAATCTAATAAAGCTTGTATCTAAATGCTTTAAAGCTATAACTAAATTTCTAACGATTAAAAGCACACCCCTTTTCTATAGTTTTTAATACAACATTGAATTACATTTATATATGATCGGCATAGAGTTCTTTTATTTATTACACTTCTTTAATTTTCAAACTATATCTTTCTTCATTTAATTCATTGTTTTTGTTATTTTTCCAATTTTTTCTTTTGGAAAAGCTTTACACAACTTAAACCTATTTTTTTTTTATCATCATATTTAAATCATTAAATCAAAAGAAGTATATTATAGAAAAAAAAAGACACTAAATGATTATAACAAGTTAGGTTAAAATGTATCATCTCTATACTTTAATTATTAGAGAATAAGTTGGTCCGAACCTGATTGTGGGTTAGAGTCCATTATGGTTTTATATTAGTTTACAATAATTGATTTGTAATCAGTTTGCCATCATCAGTAATACAACTGTTTTCATTACTCAATATGGTAAACATGACCGGAAAATATTATGCTTCTTTTTTTTTTCTTTTTTTTTTCTGATTCCGAGTGAAACATGATCGGTTTTGGTTCAAGTCCTTCGATATTATCGCAACGTCTGCAGCGCCGCCGCAAGGTAGGAGTTATTCAAAATATCTTAGTTTTTATCGTTTATTTATTTTGATAATTATAGTTTTGTTTTTCAGTTCGAGCTTTCGCGATTTCGCCGCTCGAACTGCGGGGAGTATTAGAGAATAAGTTGGCCCGAACCCGATTGTGGGTTAGGGTCCATTAGGATTTTATATTAGTTTATAAATATGCTTTGTAATCGGTTTGTCATCATTAATAATACAACAGTTTCCATTATTCAATATTAATTACCTCAACCACGCAGATGAACATATATTGATTATGGTTGGTTAACCATATTGGGTTGAAAATATGATTTTCCAATCATTTAAGTATTTAATTTGACAAGTAACTTTTATATTACTTAAATAAATATAATTGTATATAAACTTTGATATATTTTATAATTTTTGTCAATAAAACGACTAGACCACCACCACCGTCGTCATCAATTTGACAACCAATGCATCAATTCATCTTTATCGTTAGCATTTTAGCAATCCCTACCACCATGACAAAAAAATGTTTAACATGTAACAATCACTTAACGAAAGTTTTAAAAGCGATGAACATGTATTAACATAGGCTTATAATCTTAGCAATTAGGGCGCAATTTATTATTCCCAATGAAAATATGTTTGCACCCGGTGAGTATTTAATAGAACGTGCTAATTAAATGATAAATTGTAGACGATCTTGTTATAGATGTGTCATATATCTGTATTTTACGTCTTTGAAGCCATCCACGCCTTATATCCATACTATAAGTGTACGTATAAACCTCGAGATATGTATCTATTTAATTTTTCGATTTGATATATCTTAGTATGACTCATCCATATCTTTACATGTCGACTAACTTTAAATTCAGGCTACATGGGAGTTGGAAAGAAGATGGTGGAAGTTGAGTATTCTGAATTTTTAATGTCGTTCGAATCCTTTAACTATAATTGGAAATATAAGGTAAAAATAAAAATCAATTTTAAAACAAAAGTGGAAATTTCTTCTTCAGTCGTATACCAATTAGGGGTGGCAATTCAGGTCGGGTTCGTGTTCACGGGTTCGGGTTCGCGGGTTGGCAGGTCAAAAACATTCAACCTGAAACCGACCTGTTTATATAAACGGGTTATAAATCTCAAACCTAACCTGTTTACCTTGAACTTGAATCCGACCCATATAACCTGTTTAATTAGACGGGTTAAACAGGTAAGCGGTTTAAATGGGTCAAGCGGGTCAAACAGATTAACTTTTTAAATGTGTATAGTTAATGATTTCAATTTACAAGAAGGCTTTTCATTTATCTATAACATGTATAGTTAATGATTTCAATTTACAAGAAGGCTTTTCAATTTACAATATTTTAAAAAATGTTTTATTAATTAAACGGGGTGGCGGGTCAACCCATTTAAATTTTTACCAACCCAAACCTAACCCGTTTAATAAACGGGTCAATTGCGTCAACCTAAAACCGACCCGAAATTTATTTACCTCAACCCAAACCTGTTTATTTTCGTGTCGGTTTCAGGTCGGGTTTCGTGTCGGGTCAGAAATTGCCAGCCCTAATACCAATTACTCTATTTTCCTTTCTAATATTTTTTCATCTAAATTTTTCTGGTGATAGATGATATGATTTTGCTAGATGTTTTATAATTCATTAAACATCGATAACAAACAACATCGATTATAAACCAAAAGTCCATTGTTAACTATTTGACCATGTAAACATTGTTTGCGGTTTACGTGATATATTTACTCATCATATTTTTGTCGTGATACTAGTTGGTCGGAATTCACTAAGGACGGGTTAGCCTTATAATTCGTTAAACATCGATAATAATTAATATAAAGAGTCGACTTCCATATCTTTAGTACTAGTTATTTATTATGGTAACTAATAACTACCAATATATTAAGGCGTTTCCTGTTGGTACTTGGTTGTGGTACCATGATGTTTGTAGATTAGACCGGTGACAACATACACTCCATTTTGATTGACGACACACAATTATCTCTTGTATGTTTCTTGGTTAGAGGTAGTGAGTTAGTATGGACAATCATGTTTGGTGCATTGTCTTTTGTCATTGTTGTTGTTAAAGTCAAAAGTTCGATAGTTCTAGTATAGATCACTTGGTGTAGTTCAACAATGGTCTTGGTTACTTAATTTGTGTGATTTAGTTTAACAACAACGAAACCCGGTCAAATAATTTTTCATAATTTGGGGTATAAAAAGAAAATGCAAAAGTTTACTTTTAATCATACATTTCTGATGTATGACTGAAAATTGTAAGCTTAACATAAAAACTGACAACCAATGTATTTGCTAGTTTAACATAAAAATTGGCAGTTTTAATAAAAAAAACATAAATTACAACCCTCACTACTAACACACCTCTCGATTTATTGTTTTAGCTAGTTAAAAGCCATAACGAAAATTGTTTTTTCCCTTGAAACTTGAAATAATCGAAATGTTTTGCCTTTAAAACTTGAAATAAATCCGTTTGAGAATAAATTGGTCTAGATTATTTCAGTTTTTGATTTTAGTTCAATATATTAAGCTTCTAATTAGTGTTATGCACACCCCTAATTCAAGGTATTCCCTTGAGGACTATAAATCTTTATAGAGAGAAATGTGTGATAACAACGAACTTTCAAATATATTGATTTAACTTAAAATAGGTCTATTATAAGTATAATTTTTTTATATATTGTTACTATATAAATTATATGACTCGTTAAAAACTATAAACCTATAACGTAACACCACATATGACAATTTATAAGAATGTAATGTATATCCAAAATATATAATAATATTTAAATGCTATATACACAAAGTAGACCAATTTAAAGTTGCATAGATATTATAAACTTTAGAGTAAAAGTTTGAAACATTCCTAAACAATTATCTTATGTTTATATAATTGAAAAGAAAAACATTAAGATTGATAACATTGTCACTCACACGGCATCAACATAAGGTGAACTAAGGTAAACAATCTTATAATCGATAATTTGTGATTTATTGCTAGACAATTTAGTGTATTTGAGCACGTGGTAAGGAGAATGTGGAATGGCTACTCGTTAACAAAATGATACGCTAGCGATCAAAATTATGGGGATCGGACCACTTTATGGGTTCCTACTTCCTAGGGGCAACTCCTATAGCAAGGGTATGATGGCGTTGCCTGGGGGGTGGGGGTGGGGGTGGGGGTGGGGGTGGTGTTCTCGCCCAACTACTTGAAAGTGTCAATAAAATGGTCTTCATTAGCTTTTGGATGATCGACAAGCGTTCTAGCTTATGTCTATTAGCTACTCAACTTGATCAACAACTTGGTCATGTTATAGAATTTGAACTTCTCAAAGCTCACTTTAAATTAGCTTGTAAACTTTCAGAAAGTTGTTCTCAGCTTGTTCAATTCAGCAACCCGCCCTTAAAGACCATATGTGACTTCTTGTAAATAGTTTTAGACATTTGTAACCCGTTCTTCTAATAAAAATCTCTATGACTATAAATACAACATATGGAAATAAGAATTGATAACTTGAAAGTTTTCGTGTTCTTCATTTACTTGTCAGAAACAAGAACATTAAACTTTGTATACTCCCAAAAACATAATTCATACAACCCAACGATACAATACAAATCAAATTATTATTTCCGAAAAGAAATTTCCAATTAAGCTCAACTATCATTCCTCGGAATCAAATACACCAAGCCTAAAACCCCAACACCCAATTCATAACTAGTAGATTGTTATCCATTTGAATGCAAAGACATGAGATGAAACTTGTGAACCAACCACTAAGGAATCCATTTTTAAGTCCTAACCAAACTTTTATCTCATTAATTAAATTCATGTGTATAATAAACTATATGGTTACATAACTTAAATTATAATGGTAATTTATAGCAACTCGATCTATGTCTATGAATAAATATTGTTGCATTTTCCCATGATCCTAATTTATTGTTTCATCTACAATCCTTTATTCAATAATCCCACCAAAATAACATTTATCTCATAACAGATTTTTGGAAATTGCTTATTTCTTATCACGTGACTCTTGATTCTCGCACGTGCAAACACATCAATTGCTATATAATTTCATTATTTGAAATACACTTTGACTTTTTGAACTTCAATGGTCCCTTCTTACTAAAAGTCCATCATTCATTGCCTTGTGAGACTCCAAATGATAATAAGGTAAAAATTAATGGTTCAGAAATCCTAAATTTAATGGATCTAAGTTTATATATCGAGTTTGAGCTTATTATCTAATACATCTGTTTATTCTTGTTTATTAGCCATATGTTTTGGACATATGATTTACATCTCTCTCATTCCAGTCGTAAGACATATCGATAAGAACACGTAGCAGTGACGTATACCGCTACTAAAACTCGACCAAAACCTAAGAAAGTACTTATTAATGCATTTACTATGATTTTTGTTATCTTTAACAAGTCAAACGAATCCAATAAAAAATGTTAGTTAAAAAAAAGAAAGGCGAATAATCAAATATGTTAAAGGGTCAAAAGGTTTAGTTCAAAAATATTTCCAAAATGTTCCAGGACGACTCGGCCAATTTCAAGTTCTACAAAAATTACTCGCTTCAATCTATTAGTTATCGGTTACTCAACCTGTATGACTCGACTATTATCTATTAATTATTTTCTCTTCTAGAAAGAGAAGAAAGAACAATATAGTAGAGGTTATCTAGTTGAGCAGAAAGTACCAAAATGCATTCAATGTTTAGAACTTCAATTCTTGTTGGTACCGTTACTCTTTCCATGAAAATCTAATGATCTTAATGCTAACATATGCCATCTACTCAGAAATTTATAAAAATATATCTCTACAAGTTAGATATGTGTATCTGATTTTGACCCACCAAAGGACCTATCTTTACACTTTGAAATTAATAGATAGGGTGGTTCGATTTAATGAAGGAACAAACATTTGAATTTCCAACGTTCAAATTATTAACATTTGAGAAGCCGATAAATTCGTTAGTTATGTACTTATTATAAATAGATGTGCACAACGACCGGTCTGCTTGGTCCTAATGCAACCCGGCCACCGGCAAAGGGAAATGAAGGGCGTGGTCCGTTTCTATATGGCCAAAGACCCGAGTTTCAGGCTAAAGTTAAAGATCGGTTCTTTGGACCTGTTCCAGTTTAATACGTTATGGTTATGTTACTAGTTAAATTCTTAGTTTTTTAAATATGAGTTTCGATAGCAATAATCTTTTAAATTATTGTTAAAAGTATAAACATATATCATTTTCTTGTACCTTAATTAATGATCACCCAATGTATGTGTGGCTCTCATCTAATACATTATTGGAGTCCTATCAAAACATACAATCCAACAAATTAACACAAAACAAACCCTAATACGAAACGAAGAACAATGAAAAATTCATTTGTTTACTCAGTTTACCAATTTGATTAATCAAAATGCATTCAAATATTTGATTCAAAACGTATGTTAAAAACTGAGTCGGTCAGACACTTTGGGACCGATTTCAAGTCACGCTCTTGCCCGGTTCTTCCATCAAAAAGTTAATTTTGACGGGGTAACTCCAACTTTATGGTTCTTTTGAACTCAACCTAACCCCCATCAAAGACTAGGCACCGGAAAATATTCTGATTCTTAACCATTGACTGTTTATGCTTCCAACAGTCAAAAAAGTTAAGAATCCGTTCTTAATAAAACAAAATACACTTAAGATCTTATGATCCAATCCAATCCGATATTAGAGATTTCACATTTTGAAGAATTTTCAAAGTACACAATATTGAAAAGTTAGTGACACCATTTAATGAAAGGCGTAATTGGTGCATGATACGTAATCAATGGAAGTGTGTTTATTAGCCACCATAAATTAATAACGATGGCAACATGTTACCGGTTTTCGATTAATTAGCCATGAAAAACATCTGAAAACACATGTAACTTGCAAATACTATAACTTTTTCTGGTATTTTTTATAAGATTGATGGATGGTAGCTTACAAAATTGAATGTTGCACATGTTATTATACAACTAAATACATATACTACCAACTACTAATTTAAATGCCAGCATTAACAATATAATTTATGACCACAACTCTTTACTATCAAGGGTTGATGTAATTTAAACCGAGTAATAGTGACGGATCCAGAATCAAAACTAAGGAGTATCCGAAACAAATAGGTTTAACAGAACCATTAGAATTAACATGAACCGAAAATTTTCAAATTTTTTTACGATATATGAACTTAACGATTGGTAGGTCGAGGGTAGCCAGATTCCCCTACCGTGAGTCTCTTAGGATAATTGATGGACGCCTTACCACTAGACCATCTTGGAGATGGTTAACGGCTATCATAACAATTTAGAACAAAGTTCTGGTAATAATGATAAACGGTGAACCTTTTACGGTAATCTACGTGTTGACGGGGGGTTAAAGGACGAAAAGATTACTGGAAAACATTCTTCATACAAAACCCAATTCAGGTTATGATTTCACCACACAAAAAATATTGGTTGAACAGTCAGCATCAGAATAAATACTTGTTTAAATAATATGAGTACAATGTATACCTACATATTGAATTACACCCAGTAACAGTGGAAATCAGATGCCTTCTGTTTCTGATATTCAGTATGGAATCTTTGAAATAAAGTCCAACAATATAGGCAGTTGTTTCTTGATTCGTCTTAATAAGCGAAAAACAAAGGTTGTTGCCTCGCGAAAAAAATCACACACTTGTGTTCCATTTTAAAATCCAAAATAAATATAAGATAAAATCGGATAGAAACTAAATGAGATTCAATCATTTCGGTAAAACTGAAAGTATCATACACACTTCACACTTGTCTTCAATACACCAATTTCTGCTCGAGATTCAATCATTTCGGGTATGTAATAAATATTCAATGAGGGATAACTGAATAAGAACCGCGACTGCTCACATTCGTGTGTAAGGGTTCTATGAAAATAAACAAGCCTTCTCTGTCACCATTAACACTCGCACAAAGACAGGATCGTTCACAAACAGAATCTCAAAGAGACTATCTAAAGTAGTGTCATCCTACCTTCTCTCACGAAACTTATATCCTATGTTTGTCTGTGTAACCTAGTAAATATATAGTATGACATGAATCTTACAATATATAAAGATGTTAATTATGGTAATATAGTAATATAGATTATCAAAAAAAGTTATTTGATTTCATTTAGTATCCTTATTGAATATAAATTACATTTTCACAATGACGATACACATACATAATTTTCCAGATCACGTCACAGAACAGGTACTACCTCAGTATTCAAATATTCATAAAACTTACTTTGTGTACATGATGCCTATCGAAGGCCCAACACTCTGTAACATAGATATAGCAAGTTTTAGTGTCATCGTGTAGAACACATTTTAGTTTCTATAGACGCTCTAATATAATCAGATTTTGAATACGACCCAACTCATAAATTTAATGGAAAACAAATCGAAATTACCAAGAAAATAGTTTATATTAGAGAGATAGACCAACTCTCCCTAAGGTTTACTTTCAATAGGTAAACTAACTCTCTCAATTGATACCTAAATCAATATTAGAGTATTAGCGTATTACAATCATAATGATCTATAAACACTAGAGGATCCCCAAACTTACCATAATGTTAGAGCTTTTCAAGCTAATATAATACAACGAAACTAACTAATAATAAAGAATTCCTAATCTAATCTAAATTAAAACTAATACTTATCATAATAAAAGTATAAACTAACCAGTGGTAAAATTAAACGACTAATAACAAAGGGGGACCATTAGCGTGTGCCAAATTTTGACATATCATCTGACTTAACAGCTAACAGTTTAGAAACAAATACTACTTACACAAAGAAGGAAATCTCGAGTCCATGATATTTTAGATCGTTTAATAGTTGAGTCAAAGAATCTGTGTTGTCATTTCGAAGCCGTCCTTGCTCTTGCACAAAAGCAACTGTTCTTGAGGACTCTGCACAAGCATTTTAAGTTTCTGACAGATCATTTAACAATACTACAGTAGAGGCAGTTGTTTCTTGATTCATCTTAATAAGTGAAAAACTAAGGTTTACCCACATTAAAGTTGTAGTTTTTCAAGACACAGAACAATAGTAACTCGGAAAATAAAATAAAAAATAGTACCCACAATTCTGTTCTTTTAAAGGAATAGTACATTTGGATAAAATGTGAAGGAAATACGCCAGAAGAACAGGAATGAACTGTAACCCGAGAACACAAGAATTTACGTTGTTGGGCTGATCAGTGTAACCGGCTTAATCCACATGCAGCAATGAGATCTCTATATTCTTAAAGTTGTTTATTTTACATAAAATGATCCCTAGCGACAAATATCTATAACCATAGAACCTAGAGACAATTGGGTCGGGCCCTATAAGTATACAAGAGCATCACCGACCAGCAAACTATAAGACACTGGAAAGGGATAAGAGAGTATTGTAAGGTTCTGGATATAAGGAACTGTCATGGGTAACCGACACCAAATAAGTGGCTCATATGGCATCCTCGGGCCACAAAACCAGCAACAAACTACGACATTAACTTATCAAACACTCAGCAGGTCCTACTTGTACTATTTAGGCCGTTTACCTTAACCATTTCATGACAATCGAACACTATCTAACCAACTACAAGCTTCCTATCACTATAAATACCCAACACCTTGGTCAACACTAACCAGAGGGTCTCCGTCAGACACTACTCTCTTAATCTATACCCTTAACACTCTTTGCACTTGACTCCTCGCCGATGATCAATCAATATAAAAGATAAAATCCCAAAATCGTAAAGGTTTTTGAAATTCCAAATCGTATCGCGATCCCCAGTTCAAGGTCAGGTATAAATCCACAATCGCAATACAATCCAATTTCCAAGTAATACTTTAACAAAATACAAACTACAAAACATAAAAGAATTCTTCAACGTCAATTACTGCTCTAGATTCGACTATTCTAGTTAAGTGAAAAGAGTTTACCTTATCGAACAGTGGTGAGAGTTAAGAAATCTTTTACACTGTAATGCAATATTTATACGTCATAATATATAATCAATATGCGAGATGATGACTAAGACTACTGATGTAATATCACTGTTGTGACTAGTCTTATTACCAAAATCTACACTGGAGACGACTAAAACGCTCAGTGAGGTGTCTAAATTCTTCTAAACTAGGGTCATCTTACCTTCTCCAACATATCACTATTATTATCCTATTAGATATATTGTATGTACCTCAAAATCTCAATACATAGAAATAAATTTTCTAAATCTTGTTACATGACCGACCTCAATATTCAGATTTTCGTTAAATTTGTGTTAAGTACATGAATCACCATTGTCACCATTTTAGAATACAAAGATGCTCCAATTACTGAAATGTAGTTGACAAGAAACAATTTACCACGTACAATGAAATTACATAATAGCGTCCATGATAGATCTAATTAGCAGAACATTCGTGCGTACCAAATTTAGACATATTATCTACTGAAGCTAATAAATTATAAACATATATTAACTTACAAAAAGAAGGAAATCTTGGCTATTCCATGATTTGTTGCTGTTTCAGATCGTTTAATAGTTCAGTCAAAGAACCCGCAGTGTCATTTACAAACTCGTCCTTGGTTTTGCATAGCAGCAACTGTTCTTGAAGACTCTGAACAAGTGTTTTTAGTTTCTGAATCTGCCTTTCTTGAGATAGTATTATCTGTAACGGCAAGATGATATTAAGAGTTACGAAAATTACTTAAATAGTAGCCAACTAAAAGCTAGATCTAATTCCAACGGTTTAGAGTTTCCCGAAGATAAACATGTCATAATTACATCATATAACTTACGGATATTTGATTACCATTCTAGACATACAGTAGTTAACTAGAATGTATCGATGAAATTACGAACGATTACTATATGATAATTTTCTATATATTTTATTGTAACTTATTGTATGCATTTATACATTTGATTACTATTTTACAAAGAGAGAATATCCGGGTCTGCTTATAGTCACATATACCGAACTATTGACGAAAACACTACTTTTGGGAGTGCAAAGCAGGGACTATTCACATATAAACATTACTATTTAGTTGTTTATTTACAAAAAAAAAAAAAAAACTAAGAAAAAATAATTGATAATTTCAAACAAATCAGACCAAACTTTAACTAAGTAGAACTGGCAGGCCCAAACTTTTGATTCTTCGACCGTTTATAAAGAGCGAGTAAGGTGGGTCAGGCCCATGATCAATCTGTTAATGACTCAATACTGAAACATGAAACAAGTTCATAAAGAGGATGTTTATGCTCAATAGGACATACATCACTACATTTATACTTAAACCTATCTTATTCCATAATGGCCAAGACGATGTGGCAATTTTCATCATCTGGAAATTTTGTTCGATTTCCATCAGATTCAATCAATACCCCAAAAGTAAGCTATATGAGTTTCAAAAGTTCTTATCATCAATTTTGGAACAAAAGATTTAAACAAAAAGAAATTCTAAAGATCTCAAAGGAAAGTTATGCATAAATGACATGGAACATGGAACATTGGAACGAAAGCCAGAATTCACAGGAAGAAATAACAAAAGTCACATTTGTCATCTCATCGGCTGTTGGACCGTGGATGGTTAGGTGGATGTGCTTTTTTCATTAAGTAATATGATAAAGAAAGGCACGATGAATTAGAAAAATGATAATAGAAGATTAGCAGCAAAAATTATAATAACACTTTGATAAGGCGCTTACATACGATAAATTCATTTATCTCTAAGTTTGTTTATAATTTCACGCTCATTCATAGTTAGCCTTCCTCCAAAACCCCAAGGAAATGTTGCATTGTCTTGACAATAAAATATATAGTAGATTGGTGGTATAGTAAAAGCAATTGAATCATAAGGTATGAGGTCACAAAAACTTAATTTATTTTCTAATTTAAAAAACGGGTAGACAAAGAAGGATCCTTGTTCAGGCTACCAGGGGAGAGAAAGAGTTCTTGGCTCTCTAGTGCACGATCTAACCGGTATCCCCGTGGCCATTTCCAAACTCTTCCCTAGCCATCCCAAGATGTTTATTTGGGGAGGTCCGAACCCAGGTCTCATAGGAGACCGGTCGGGGACTATCTCTAATTTAAGAAATCATAGCTATAAATTATAACAAATCATCTTTCAAAGGTTAACCACTTACTAGTTAACAAGTTGGAGTTCATAATACGTTTCCGAATAAAATCTTCCGAATGTTAGTTACGTTATACGAACAAGTAATTAAATATTTATATACATCAAAATGAACACAGCTAATTAACCGAGTTTAAACTCATAAACATAACTATAAAACTTACCTTCTCTTTAACAGACTCTTCCTTATCTAAAACATACTGGTGCCTTTTCGACAAAACCGACGACCTAGCTTCGACATCGTTAACGATTTTCTGATTCCAATCCAACTGAGAAGTCAAGACGAGTAACAAAAGCAAGGTAACTAACAAAAGTGACCTGGACATAGCTAATTAGCCAATAGGTATAACCTGTTACAATATCAATTATTCATCAATTTCATTTTTATAACATATTAAGTGAAATCTAAACCTAGCAAGTAAACCCTAGGAAAAGTAATAAAAGAGTACAAATAGTACCGTAACGGTCGGAGGTGGTGACCGGTGAGGATCGCCGACGACGGTACGGCGGCGAGACGGTTTGAAATGGTGGTCAACAGCCGGAAACTGGAATCCTGTTTGTGTGCTGAAGATTTTCTTTTCTAGTCAAAAGAATTCTTTTTAAAATAAATAAATATGATGAATATGCTCAAATTTTATCATTTTATATAAACGGATAAATGAATAAGTTTTTAATATTATTTGGAACTTAGATGTATCCCGTCTAAATTTATAATGATTGTTTCTAAATATTTTTATGATCGTATTTGAAACCTCTATGTGAATATCGTGATATATCTTTAATATATAATAAAAGAGGGGCCTTGAATGCCACATGGCGAAGTAAGATCCGTTGGATGGATTAACTCCTTTGATGTCAGCCGTTAGATCAGATTGATGATGTCATCAAATATTATTTTCATTTTACACCCTCTTACAATACATAATTACATTCTCTCTTTTATTCAATCTCTACTCAAATAAAAACATAATTATAATTTATTTATAGAATCATTTAATTTAGACTATAATTTAGCTTATTATTATTCTAAAATCTCCTAATACAAAATATCAAAACATGTGTATAAAAATAAATGTGTATATGTTATTATGTTATTATAACTATAAACAACATGTGTATACACGTAAAAGTATATATCCCCTATATATATATACTAGATTATTGTCCCGCGATAGCGCGGAAAAAAATAAAAATTGAATTGTAAACTTTATATTTATGTAGATTTTAGGTTATTATAAAAAGGCAATGTTATACGTATAATAACATATATATACCTTTACATTTATACACATGTTGTTTATAGTTATAATAACATAAACACTTTTACGTTTATACACATGTTTTAATATTTTTTATTAGGAGATTTTAAATAAAAATAATGTAAATCATAGTTCAAATTGAGTGAAATTTTTTTAAGTAAATTTGAATTTTGTTTTTATTTAAGTAGAGATTGGAATTAAAGAGATAATGTAATTATGTTTTGTAAAAGGGTGTAAAATGAAAATAGTGTTTGATGACATCATCAATTTGATCTAACGGTTGAAATCAAATAAGTTAACCCATCTAAGGGTCCTTACTTCGCCATGTGGCATTTAAGGCAACACCCGATTCATAAATAGGGTCGGGTTTCGGATATAATAGTTCCAGTTTGTCGGGTTTGACCCGATTGACCAGAAAATTACTGTCGAACTATATTTTAATCCAAAGGCATATGATATATATAAGCTAGAAGTCTGAAAGAGTTTCATCCATGAAGCGATGTGGGACAAAGTAGGAAAAACTAAAGGCATATGATATATATAGGCTAGAAGTATGAAAAAGTTTCATACCTGAAGCGATGTGGGACAACTAAAATGAAAATAGTGTTTGATGACATCATCAATTTGATCTAACGGTTGAAATCAAATAAGTTACCCATCTAAGGGTCCTTACTTCGCCATGTGGCATTTAAGGCCTCTCTTTTATTATATATTAAAGATATATTATATATATATATATATATATAGTATATATATAATATATATAATATATATATATATAATATATATATATATATATATATATATATATATGTGTGTGTTATACGTACAACATTATTTTCTCATAATAAATTAAAATCTACATAAACATAAAATTTATGATTCAATTTTTATTTTTTTCCGCGCTATCGCGGGACAATAATCTAGTATATATATATATATATATATATATATATATATATATATATATATATATATATATATATATATTACTAAGCAACTTTGATATCAATAGAAGTTGGAACACCGTTGTAACTCAATTAAACCAAAACTATCTTTAATATATAATAAAAGAGGGGCCTTAAATGTCACATGGCGAATTAAGGTCCCTTGGATGAGTTGACTTCTTTGATAACAGCCGTTAGATCAGATTGATGATGTCATCAAAGATTATTTTCATTCTACACTCTCTTACAATACATAATTACATTCTCTCTTTCATTATATCGTTACTAAAATAAGAAACATAATCGTTTAATTTGGACTATGATTTAACTTATTATTATTCTAAAATCTTCTAATACAAAATTTCAAAACATATGTATAAACATAAAAGTGTATATGTTATAATAACTATAAACAACATGTGTATAAACGTAAAATTATATATATTATTATACATATAACATTATTTTTCCATGATAAATTAAAATCTACATAAACATAAATTTACGATTCAATTTTTATTTTTTTCCGCGTTATCGCGGGACAATGATCTAGTTTGTACAAGAAAAAAAGAAAATTAATTATATATTTGAAAGAGAAATCAAAACATTTTTAAAAGATCGATAAAAATAACCAAAGAGATGTTATCAAGATGCGATATATGATAAAAGGGCAATGAGAACCATATTTTTTTGGGAATGAAGTTGACTGAAAAAAGCGTGTCAAACACACAAGTTCACTTTCTTTGATATCATGAGTTCCAAAGATGATGCATAACAAAACCCTAATCAAAAAATGTCTTCGATTAAACCAGTTTTAAAAACCTTTTGAACGAATAAATATGAACCATCCAATTTATAGCCTAGGTACTACCGCTATAACTTGTTGAAAGATTGAGCTCACCTATGACCGATAAAATATTAGTAATGTCATCTAAAGCTCTCCAACATGGTATCAATCCACCGTCTACACCGTGAATTTTTTAAAAACTAGGCACCATAACACATTCCCTCACTGTGAAATCCCGATTTCCATTTTGGGACAATGGTATACACGCATATGCTATTACAAATTCTTTAAAGTAACCTTCAACGAGTTTTTTTTTTATTTTAAATAATTGATCTATATAGAAATATGTTAGTGCAAAATATGCAAATGACTGGATGTTCTATTATGTTTTGGATACATTGTATTATATTAGCCTGTTAGTATTAGCTTAGTGGGCTGCTCACGGACTTGCATGTCCGTGAGGCCCAATATAGTCCAAGCCCAAACTGCTGAACATGTTACTCTATAAATAGAGGTGTTCAGAGCAGTTTAGGGTGGTTGGTTTTGAGAGAAGAATTCGTGTTTAGCTTTTGGATTGTAACAGCGATTGTTTAATCAGAAGCTTTAGAATTCGGTAATTGTGTTTATGTGTTTATTGCATTCGATTATTACTTGTGTGTTTATTGATTACGAGATTCCGCATCGTATTCAGTATAGTTTAATCCTGTAGATCGGACCACTGGGACCTATAATTGGTATCAGAGCAAACGCTTTGTTTGCTCTTATCGAGATTTGGTTCAGGATTAAATTCAGGTTTTAATCGATTCTGGAAAATTAGTGTTCTTAGCGATTTTGAGTTTATCAGGGTTTGAATATCTTCGGCGGCGATAAGGGTTTCTGGACGTCTTCGTAGGTGATTAGGGTTTCTGAACATCTTCGTGGGCGATTAGGGTTTCTGGACGTCTTCGTAGGTAATTAGGGTTTCTTCGTGGGTTTAGTTCGTGGGCTTTAGAATCAAACTTGGGCCTTGAATTCAGTTTGGGCTTCTAATTACTTAATTTGGGACTAGTAATTATTTTTATTTGAAATTGGGCCTTTGTGATTTGGGCCAAGACAACTGGACGGTGACAAAAATTGAAAAGCAAAAGCAAATTTTGGGGAATTGTTTTTCTTCTTCTTAGCCGTTTAGCCGCCAGACATCTTCGCCGTTAATTTTGGGGATCTTCGTCTCATCTTCACACCATCTTCGTCTCGCTATCTTCGCGCCATCATCTTCGTCAAATACAAATTGGGATCTTCGTCTCTTCGTCTTCGTCATCCACCGATTAAATTGGGGTATTCGCCGATTAAATTGAAAAGGGGATCGAAGACACATCTTCGTGATTGGTTATTCGTTTGGTGTTCGCTAATTAACATGTTCGTCTGAAGTGTTGAAACATCTTCGTGGCTGTTTGTGAAAAAGTATTCTCATCATCTTCGTTGATCTTCGTGGTTGTTTGATCGATTCATCTTCGTCTAATTTTCATTCATCATCTTCGGCAGAAATTGCACGAACATCATCTTCGTCAAATTAGACGAACAAGCATCTTCGTCAACATCTTCGGCTCATCGTTAACAGTAGCGACGAAAATCATCTTCGTTGAAGCAACACATCTTCGTGACAGGAACATCTTCGTTTAGCATCATCTTCGGCAGCCATCATCTTCGTGAGTTAAATCATCTTCGGCAGTGATTGTTATCACTTGCTCGTGGCTGATTAGGTGTTCGTGCTTTATTACTTGCTCGTGGCTGATTAGGTGTTCGTGGCTGATTAGGTGTTCGTGGTGATGTTCTAAGATCAAGTTCTCAACTGACTCATCAAAGGGTGAAATTGGGCTTTATTATTTGGGCCTTTGAAATCTTAATCGGGCCTCTACAAATTCGAATTGGACTTTTATCACTTGGACTGATTTGGAATTTAATTTGGACTGGATTCAATTGAACATTGAATTTGGACTCGATTATTTGGATTAATTGATTTGACAAGTATTATTACATTATATTTCGAGGACAAATAATAAAGAAATGGATTCTAAGCAATCCGTTAACGTTCCTCCAAAGTTACTTAACTCCGCACAATATTTTGAATGGACTGAACTATTTGAACAATTTTGTCGCTACAACGATGTGCAAATGTGGGTATGCATTAACGAAGTCTACGTGCATCCGCGTCAAACTATAGAGGGTGTAACTGCAAATATTCCCATCAATAAAATGACACCCGAATATCGACGAGAATATGACTCTGAAAACAGAGCAATAGCCAGTCTAAAGATTGCTCTGCCAGTTGACATGCAGCATCTTTTCAAGAATCTGCCTGATGCTAAGAAAACTTCCCATGATTTCTGGAAAGCAATTGAAAAACAATATGCCGGAACCCCAGCTCAGCAAAAGAGTCGAGCAAATATACTTAAACGACAATTCAATACTTTCCGATCAGGAGTCAACGAACCATTTGAAGAAACTGTTACCAGATACTTCAATCTTCTTGCAGAACTCAATAGATATAAAATCGATGTAGAAAGTGAAAAGGTTGAGCGATTCTTGGATGCACTGCCTAAGCGTTGGGAAATTTACGTAAACCTCATAAAAGATGAACTCGACAAAAACGAAGTTATCACTTTAGAAGCACTGTTGGAACGTTTCAGAGGTTATGAGTTGACACGTTTCACAACAAACATGATCACAGATCAAACACCATACGGGCAAACCTCAGAATCAAACACATCCGACAATGCCATTGCTTTCTTTACAGATAAGGACTCATCGCCCTCGGAAACACTTTCTGGCACTCGACCTACCATGGCAACACCAGCTGTTCCCGCCACACATCAGAAAATGCCAATGAGTGTTAAATCTGCAGAGGAAAGTCTCGAAATACTATCATGCTTTTTGACTGCCTATGGAAATCAGGTACAAGGAAAAATTGCCGATCCAGGACTATGGGATGAGGATTTCAGTCAAGTTGATCATGATGATCTTGAAGAAATGGATTTACAATGGCAGACAGCCATGATTACCAACAGAATAAAGAGATTCATGGCAAGAACAGGACGCAGCTTAAGAACAGGAAAGGCAGGCTTCGATAAATCAAGGGTACGTTGTTACAACTGTCAACAACCCGGTCACTTCGCAAGAGAATGTCAACATCCTAAGGTTGAACGCACTCCAAATCCAGACAAAGGTGGTTCTTCTCAAACCGGTCAACCACAGCGTAGCTTAGCTTCACAAGCTATGATCGTTCAACACGATGATCACACATATGACTGGACAATCTGTACCAATCAGGCACTCATGGCTTCTGTTGAAGAGATTCACAGTGAAACAAGTGACACGAGTTTCGATAATGACGCCAGTTCCAGTTCTGATAACGACATAAGCTCTAATAAAGACGATCAAGATGGTAAAGACACTAAGGACGAGAAAACACCATGCAATTGTACAGTGGATATGTCTAACGACGACTTTGTTGCAAAAATGGCTGGTCTTCAAACCGAGAAGTCTAAGGTACTGCTTGACCTTGCATCTGTTAAAGAATTGTGCAAATCTTTTATTGTCTTAACTCTTGAACATGACAAATGGTTTAACTCAGTATCCAGTTTGGAAACACAGAAAACCAAACTTGAAAAAGAAGTTGCAGTACAGGTTTTCTTAAAAGATGACTACATTAGAAAATATAAACAAACTGAACAAACAAGAGTTCAACTTTTAGCAGATGTAGGTCTTTTAACACAAAAAGTCGGCATGTTGTACGACAGTCTTGAAAATGAAAAGAAAAACGTTGCCATAAAAGTTCAAGAGTTGCATGCTTGTCAAATTAAATTAACTGAACAGGAAGGCAAGATGGAACAATTTCGCACTTCTTCTGTCACCTTGAACTCCATGATAAGTCGTCAACGAACTTCTGGTACAAAATCGGGTTTAGGCTATAACGAAACTCCACCTCCATACAACAACGATTTTAGTTTCTTTAGAACCCAACCTCCAATGAATGACGAAAGTGAATCATCCAATACCAGAGACCAGGAATCTGCACCATCTCAAGAACAGCAACCCGAAAAGATTCCATCAAATGATAAATCTTCAGATTCTGAACCATCTCCACAGAATAAAATGGAATCGTTAAACTGCTTCAAATGTCGTGAAAGGGGACACGTAGCCTCGGTATGTACAAACAAACGAAAGGACCCTCCAGTTAAAGTCACTCCCACAAAACCCGTTCACATTCAACGAAATCCACAACATGAGCGTCCTGATACATATGCTAAGTCTTCGGGGTATACTAAACCGAGCCAAGGAAATTTTAAACTACGGCCTCTACAACCATTCGTTCCATCCTTTCGTCAACGTTTTCAAAGTCCTCCACGATACTATCACAACAATTATCAACAAAATTATCACCATTCTCCTCCACGATCTCACTACGAACCACGTCATCATCACTTCAACACCAACCGTTCAAATTTTTCACAGATGAGTCATAGAGTTTCTTCCAACTCTAACAGTCATTACTCTACACGTCACACATCTCCAATTTCTCACCAAAGTAAGGGAGTTTACAAAAGTGTCACATATGTGACTGAGAACGGTCAATCAAGACGTGTTATGGCATGGGTTCCTCACCATAACTGATTATTGCAAATTTTAGCAGATATTTTTGTAACTTTGTAATTTCCTTTTATAAAAAAAAAAAAAAAAAAAAAAAAAAAAAAAAAATTGAATCGACATGAAACCTCAAAAATTTCGTGTCGATCTATAAAAAAAAAAATAAAAAAAAAATAAAAAAAAAAATAAAAAATAAAAAATAAAAAAAAAAAAAAAAAAAATTTACTAACGTTTGTTTGCAGGTTACAAAGCGCGTACGAGACTCTACTCTTGAAAATGCTGTTTGAGACGTTGTTCATCGTCAGACAGCTCAGGGGGAGTTTTGTTGTCATTTATGGAAGCTCGAAGAATACAAGCAAAATTGATGAACTTAGTTGAGTCAACTATGGATGAAGACTTTGATAAATAACGAAGTTAACAATAACAAAGGGAGCTGCCTAACTCTTCACAAGATTGAATCTTCATAAGCTTAAATGAAGAAGACTGAATTATTGCAACAATTCAGGGAGAGCAACCGCAACAGCAAAAACGATGTGACAATCAACAGCAGGAGTTCGGGGAAAGTTAATAATGATACATGGCTACTTGAAGACAATACTGAAGAAAGATGATGAAATCAAAGAAGGTATGACTGAGATCTTAAGAGTTATCGACGCTACTCAGCTAGCTAATCTGACCGAAAATGATCTGAAGATGCTGAAGAAGGATCATATTGTTACCTTAGCAGGTTGGGAAGACATTGGTAGAGATTACCAACGGATTGTTGATGGCTGCTTGAACTTGCAGGTTAATGCAGATAGCGATATGTTGATCTGAAGATGCTGAAGAAGGATCATATTGTTACCTTAGCAGGTTGGGAAGACATTGGTAGAGATTACCAACGGATTGTTGATGGCTGCTTGAACTTGCAGGTTAATGCAGATAGCGATATGTTGATCAGAGAATAGAAGCATCAGTCAAGGGGGAGTTTGTTAGTGCAAAATATGCAAATGACTGGATGTTCTATTATGTTTTGGATACATTGTATTATATTAGCCTGTTAGTATTAGCTTAGTGGGCTGCTCACGGACTTGCATGTCCGTGAGGCCCAATATAGTCCAAGCCCAAACTGCTGAACATGTTACTCTATAAATAGAGGTGTTCAGAGCAGTTTAGGGTGGTTGGTTTTGAGAGAAGAATTCGTGTTTAGCTTTTGGATTGTAACAGCGATTGTTTAATCAGAAGCTTTAGAATTCGGTAATTGTGTTTATGTGTTTATTGCATTCGATTATTACTTGTGTGTTTATTGATTACGAGATTCCGCATCGTATTCAGTATAGTTTAATCCTGTAGATCGGACCACTGGGACCTATAAAATATATATTGAGTACTCTATATAATTCTATTTTTGATCATTTTTCAATCGTATAAACCCTTCGAGAATATTTTCTAAATGGTTATCGTTGTCATCATCCAATCTATTCCAAGAAGTTATATGTGTACTTCGTTTGATATCAGATATATTTTCTTCTTTATCGAAGAATTTGTCTCAACGTTTCTCTATTTTTATCGCGCTACAAAATATCACAAAATAACAAAGTCCATAATAGTTTGAAATACATAAATGAATTCTGCCAAAACCGGTGTGATTCTTTTTACTTCAAGTGTGGCTTCAGTGGTTGCTTGTGGATCACCACATGCGTACACCGCATCCAAACACGCCGTGGTAGGACTAATGAAGAACTTATGTGTAGAGTTAGGGGAATACGGGATATGAGTGAATTGCATTTCGCCTTGTGGCATGGCTACACCATTATTGGTCAATCCGATGGGAGTAGAGAAGGAGGTGGTGGAGGAAATGGTGTGTGCCTCCGCCAACTTGAAAGGAGTCGTGCCAACGTCGGATGATGTGGCGGAGGCGGCGCTATATTTGTGTAGTGATGAGAGTAAGTTTGTTAGTGGTGTTAATTTGGTGGTTGATGGTGGTTATAGTACTACTAATCCGTCCTTCACAAGGGTGGTTGAAAATTTGTTTCCTTGATAAACAAAACTATTATCCTATTTGATATATTTATGCATTTATGAACTTTGTACGTTTATTTTTTTCTGTTATAGTACTACTATATGCATGTTAATGACTTAGTATATGATTGATGTGTAAGGTTAGTTACTTCGAGGGTGTATATATATGTTTCAAAATGACGTGACATTATGTGAATAGAGGACGAAAAAATTAAAGAGAATGAGTGGTATGATATAATTGATTCGATGCATTTATCACATCATTTTGAAACAATTTTTTTTATAATTCTTTAATTTGTAGCTACAGAAATTCACAATAGATATTAACCGGCCTACAGATTGAGAAAACCAGTAACTTATCTAGGTTTGCAGAAAACAACCAAAGTTTGTGAAATTAAACATTTTGCAAAAAATACGTAACTTTATATTCACCGTAAGTACGTGAACCTACATTTGAGCATTACATACGTTCAATCGATCAAGTGTTTTCATCGTTGCAGAAATCAGGTTATATCTCTAATTTTAGAGTGTAAATGATCAACTACGCAAGTCTAAAATTCTTTAATTAGTGTCAAGTTTTTTAATTTTACTTCACTTTGGGCTTTTTGGGCTATTGAGCCCGGTTTTTCTTCCTTTGTTTCTTTTTACTGTTACCAGTTACCACATATAAAAAAAAAACACACAGTAATTTAAAAAAAAAAAAAAAAACACCACCGGCGGATTATTGAATCAAACACAGTAATTTTCTTGTTTTTCTTGCTCGGTATTGAATTATTTTTTTATTTTATTTTATTGTTTTTGCGTTTGGGTATCGGCGGCAATGGGGAGTTACAATTTGAATAATCAAAATTGATAGTTGAAACATGAAATTGATGATTCATAAACATACTAAACAGATTTTCGAGCATCATGGCATATTTTGATTGTTGTTTCTTCGGCCTTAAGCGGTTGTTTAAAGAAAAATTGAGCTTTTAACCTAAACTGTTTTTGCCTACATAGTCGTTAAAATTGTGTAGTTTAAAGATAAATGTTGCTATAAACGATCACCTAAATGCGTTTAGGAAACAAAAAGTGGTAGTCGTTTTCAAGTTACGGAAAATTTTAATCCAAGCAACACCTGAAACGCAACATATCAGCAGAACTTTTAATCCAAGCAACACATGTGCATGTGCGCAACATGTGTGCAAATTTCATAATATTAAATCTAAACGTTATGCTGCCCAAATTTCAAACATTAAGCATAACACTTTCATGATATGATTGTAAGTTGATTTTTGTCATTAAACACCCATATCGACGAGTTTACCATCGTTTAAACAAGTTCACGCATTTTTTCTCGTGTTATATGAGTTTAAAGTTTAAATGTTCGTCTTACTAACTTGTTTCTCGAGTCTTTCTTGTTGCTATGTGTGTAGAATGTCTACCCAGTGGCGGATATAGAATTTACAAATAGGGTATGCACTGCAAAAAAAAAAAAATTCTTATTCGGGTTTTTAGTTCGGGTATACACTGCAAAAAAAAAAATTAGGTGAGGTGATGTAATTTTTTTAGTAATATAGTTAAATTATATTTGTGTTTTGTACTTTTGTATGGGCCTTAGTTGTTCAAATTTGGGTTGAAACTTAAAAAAAAAAAAAAATAGCTTTGACTTCATGAGTACAGCTGACTATTTTTGAGGAGGGTATGCACTCGTTTTTGAGAGGGTATGCACACTATGTTTTTTGCCTTATAAAAAACTATTTTCACAAAATTTAGCACTACTAAATTTTTTTATAGGATATGCATGTGCATACCCTATTGCCAACACACATCCGCCCCTGTGTCTACCTCTACAGCTGCTAGCAAGTCCAGAAAAAATAAGCCTCCATCTCCTTACGATCGTCACAACCAGTTGGCACTTCTCGATAGTTCAGAGAAGGGTTCGGAATATGAGGGGATCATCAGTTACCTTGAGCGGTCTCCAATTATATATGCTATCACTGCATCTCCTGAACTTCGGGCAAACCAAATCAAGGAGTTCTGGAGACTGGCTACTCTCGAAGATGAAGTCATTCCTCCATGTATTCGAGTCAAGGTGGGAACTTGCTCGTTCAGTGTTTCCGAGGAGTCCATTAGGAGCGTCTCACAAATAAGAGACTCTCAGAATGCGAATGATTCTCTCCCCGAGAAGGTCATCAAGGGGGGTGTTCGACAGTTGGGCTATACGGGTCCCCTCGATCTATATCAGTACAAAAAGGTGGACTTCCCGAAGCAAGTCAAGTTACTCATACACACATTGATCCAGTGTGTGGGTCGCCGGAAAGGTGGATATGATGTGCTTGATCGGAAAGGTCAAGCTCTTCTAGTGAGTGCTCTTCTAGTGAGTTTGGCCTTTAAGCGTCCTTTCAACATTGCAAAGTACCTCTTCAATAACATGGTGGTCAATTTGAAAGACGATGCAAAGAAGTTCGAAATGTATCCGCGGTTTGTGCAACTTTTGATAAATGATGCATGCCCAGATCTTCCTTATGATGGACCACTGATGACGCGAGTTCCGATTTCCCCTACGATGTTTACAGAGTTCTTGCGACAGGAGCCATTGATCTTCCTCTTGTTGGTGCTTTGGCTGATGCAAAGTATGAAACTCCAGCAGAGACTGCTTTTGATGACCTAATTACCTCCGATCCTCCTACAACTGGTACAGAACCATCCCAGCCCACAACTTCTGATGTTCCTCAACCGAAAAAGGCTACTTCTCAGAGGAAGAAATCTAAAAAGCCATCGGCACCGGGTCTTAGGGATGAGACTACGGATGAAGAAGAACAGAGAAGTGTAGATGATACTGATTCTGAGGAAGATGTGGAGGTAGCTGCAATCAACAAAAGGTTGAAAAGGAAATTATGCGAGCTTAAAGCACTAGAACATATGATACGCGAGTGTCAAGCTCGAAACGATCAACTTTTCACTAATACAACAACCAACGTAGCAGCTGCTTTGGGAGAAGAATTGAGCTCTCGTACTTTGGGACATGAAGTGAGCTCTCTTGTGAAAGGGAAAAGTGTTGCTAGCGGCTCTGCGACAGTTGCAAGACCGTCGCAGAGTTTTGTACAGGGAATTGTTATTAGCTCTTCCCTACCTCCACAGTCTGCAATGCTTCCTCCACCTCCTCCGACCGGGGCCAGAATGAAAAGGGCCTCGGTTGAAAGTCAACAACCATCATCTCCTGAATCACCTCCCGTGGCTCCACTTGTAAAGAGGCCGAGGTTGGTTCAAAGGAAATCAACATCTACCATCACTCCACCCATTCCACCACTAACCACCACATTCACTACCACCGCCACCACTCCACCCATTCCGCCACTTACCACCACAACCACAATTCCCACAACCACCACTCCACCAATCCTCACCACTACTCCACCAATCACCACCACACAACCCATTCCTTTTTCATCTGTTGTCAGACCTATTCCACCGTCTTCCTCTCGACGTGCTACCATGCCAGATGCTTCTGCTTCTATCCTGGCACGTCTAGAAAAGCTGGAGCGAGCTTATTTGCACAAGTCAAAACGTTTGGATTCTCAGTCCCACTTGCTCAAGCAGCTTAAGGCTGATGTCTCATCTCTTTCTTCACAGTGCAAGGCTGTCGATGCACGATATGCTGCCCTGCAAGAAGAGTTCGACCTCTTCAGAGCTACATGTGCAAGCACCGAAGAGTTTAAAGCCTCTGAAGCTAGAAAAGCCGCTAATGAGGAACAAGAGTTGCAAGCTATTGAAAACTTATTGTACCTAGGATATGTCGTGAAGTCCTAGTTGTAATTAGATCGAGTTGTAAAGCGAAAAACGCGCATTTATGACGTGTTACGCAGGTGTTGCGTGTGCAACATCAGTCCCGGATGTTGCGGGTGCGTAACATAGTGGTTGGGGTATAAATGTCTCACCTAATTGTCATAAATGTTACCAGATTCTAGAGAGAGAAAGAGTTACGGTACTAGAGAGAGAAACAACTTTCCGAGAGGTCTAAAGTATTTTTAATCAATTGTATTGCATATTATTCGTAGTGTTTAACATTACGTTAGTTTTAATAATATCAATCTTTGGTTAAATCGTGAGTTTACCGCTTTATATTCTCTATTTATTTATTCCGCATTTAAATAGAGTTAGAGTCCAAATCGAGGTTCGGGAAAGACGACCAACAACACTTTCAGGATTAAACAACCTAGATTTACATTTCACACTATTCTTCTTAATACAAATACATATAAAATTTGATAACGCAATCGAAAAGGTGGACTGTATTTAACATCACAACTGAATCACGAAAACTAAGTCTCATACTTATTTTCATTGAATAGTATCTTGTTTAATGCTCATATATGATGACCATACGTATATATGTCATATATATTTACATACAAGAAAAGCAAGTTAAAAGCCTTGCCAATTTCGCATATCAGTTGCAAGTCAATTGTCATATGGACCCCTTTTCTCATTTTTCTGGTCTTTCATTTTACATATATTTTGATATTTAGTTATGACTAACTTTAGAAAATGGTATGTTACGTTCTGTGAACAATTTTAGACGTAAATGACTATCGCGAAGTTTAAACCTGATTCATGGTATAATTAGGGACAAAAGCAATACCGTACCGATACTTAGACTTATATTCTATGATATTTTACAATCCGATTTTCAAATTTTTGATACTAGTAGTTTCCTACTTTACACACCCCTAAAAGACATATATTTTGTAAAATTTAAGCATAAAAATACTAACATGGGTGAAGAGAAAGATAAAAGAGAAATATTATGCTATACAAAAAGATTTTAAACAAAAAACAACAACTATGAAGTGTTTAGGGGAACTTATGAGCTTATTAGGTTATGACAAGGCAAAAATGTGTGATAAGTTCATAAGTCATATAAAATGAGCTTATGAAAAACCCTTACATAAGCTCATAAGCCTAAACTAATAAGTAATAAGCTCAAACAAACACATAAAATAGGCTTATCTCTCTTACATAAGCTAATAAACTAATAAGCATCTTCTATAAGCTAAAACAAACACCCCTTTGGTGTATGTTTGATATAGTTAGACTAGAAGTTGTTGCTAGAGACCGAAAGATGAAGATTTATTTTCTAAAAGTTTGCCTTATTGAAATAGTTTTTCGTATGGGTCTCTTTCTTTAAAAAGAAAAACCTGAAGCACTCACAACCAATCAAAACTTTATCCGAAAAAACTTTTCTTGTTGAAACAAAAGCTTAGCGCTTAAAAACTTATAAAAATCTTATACCAAACACGTTCCTAATCCAATGTGCTTTCTTCTTGTTATCGGTTAATATTTAAAAAGTATAGAATGGTTAAAAAATCTATCATCAAGTTAATTTACATACATAGCCGGTCAAAGGTAAAATTTATCAATATCAAACTTTTCTTGTGATTGGATATAAAATGATAAAAGTATGAGAATAATAAATTTACGGGATGGGGCCATTTGCAATAAATCTAGACGGACCCCCTCCTCATGTTATATTGCAATCTCATATAAATTCTCCAAATATAAGGGGCGTTATACGAAATATAACTTATCGATATATTTCCAAAAATGACCCTAGTAGAATTGCATGTATATGTATGCAAAAAATTGAAATATATTACTCTAAGGCATGGGTTCTATTGATGAGGGTTTTGTTAGATGCATTTTACGCATTTTTTAAGCATATTTATTTACATTTTTAGCACTTTAATCACATATATAAACACATCTTTTGTTGCATATTCGTGAATTCCTAATTATACACGGACTACTTGTACTTCACCATACTTTATGTGTATTTTTAGATATTGGAATATATTTGAACGAATAAGAACGGACACGAAAGATGGCTGAAATGGATGCAAACAGCAGACAAAAACACACTGGCAGACCATACCCGCCTGGGTCGGGTTTGGCCTTATGGCTGACCCGCCTGTGCCACTTTGTTAAACTAATCAGATGAGACCCGCTCGGGTCTGGGGCTAGGTCAAAAGCACCCGACCGGGTGTTAGCTGGGACAAAACCTCGAATCCTTCTGATTAAATATGAAGGAACCCGCCGGGCAGATTCATGTATGAAAAAGACCCACGCGGGCCCAGTTACTGCAGCATATTCATTTGATCTATCCAGACCCGCACGGGTACGGGTTATTCACATTTTGACCCGCCCGGTCTTTAGCGTGAGATCTGGAACTTTTGTTGCTAAGCAGTTAATCAGTTTATACACGATTTGAACCACCATTATTATGAGTTTGGATTGTCTTTTTTATTTTTTTTAACACTACTAGGAACAAAGTTAAGGATTGTCAAGTGTTAATTAATTACATCATTTCGGGACCGAATCCGTCATTTGTAAGCTTTTGAAACCCGGATTTATGTCTTATTTTATGATTATCACTACTATGCTTGGCTAATTTCTTTGTATTCGGTTCCAAACTAGACTTGATTATGTCTTTTAAGTAATGAAATTGATGTTTGTATATGTTTATTTAGTGATTGTGGTTTGTTTTACGATTATTGTTATTCATTTCTCGGATTTGATTGATCACCTAGGTTGAGTTTTTGATTAATTGTTCTTATAATTAGATTGTAAAATCCGTAATTGTTTTATAATCTAATATTAAGTAACAAAACGTTGTTTGCTCAATGTTTACCACAATCACACGATTATTACATTTTCTAGCTTAAGTGAAACGGTAATTGTTGTTTGGAAAGTTTACACTAACGTTAATGCTATTTTCGATTCATTTCTAAGAGCTTATTTGGATTTGAATTAAAAAGTTAGGTTTATAATGAAGAGCTTATTTCGATATAAATAATTTGGTAAACAAAAAGGTGTTTAAGCTCGTTAACGTCTTTCTAGTACAAACTTGAATAGATATAAACTAAACACTTGTTTAAAACATCATTTCGTGATTAAGTATCATAGTTGTAAAAGTCAAAAGTAGAATTGAATCGTTTCCTATTATTGTTTATTTTAGTTTAATATTCTTGCTTATTAGTTTAATCAATCATCAACTTAAACCACCCACCCCCCCCCCCCCCCCCCCCCTTTTAGTTACTAATTAAGTACTTGTTTTCAAAAGACTAAAAGCGTAAAGCTTTTATCTCGCGTCTCTAGAGTTCGATCCATACTTGCCTTATATTATGTTTGTAGTATAGGGTAGTGGGTAAAAGTCATATCTAATCATTTGTAACTGATATGACAAGCCATATTAACAGATTCCAAGCTTCATTGTGATGTGTTTTAAAATTATTATCTTAACAAAATGTTATAAGGTCAAAAGAAAATAAAAAATACGCGAGCTTCTTACTAGGCGCTTTTTAATATATTTTCTTCGTTCAAAAGAAAACAAAAATACACATGTAGGTATTCTCATTCTCCAAAATGCATATCAAAAGAAATTCGATTCATTACTTATCACGTTTATATTTATAAGTCAACAAATTTTGAAACAATTAATTAATAGTCAAACACACTCAAATACAATCATAATATGATTATCATATGATGTCACTCTTAAATGTTGAACCGTTAGATTTTTTTTTTGCTAGATTTTCAAACGTTTCTTTAATAACCCGAGAGTAACTAGGATTAGTAGTACTATAACCACCATCAACCACCAAATTAACACCGGTAACAAACTTGGAAGCATCACTTCCCAAATAAACCGCGGCCTCCGCCACATCATCTGCCGTCGGTACCACCTCTTTCAACACTGCCGAAGCACAAATAATGCCATCAACTAACGCCTTCTTCAACCCCATTGCATTTGTCACTAAAGGTGTCGAAACTGACCCTGGTGAAATACAATTAACCCTAATCCCATATTTCCCCAATTCAACACATAAATTCTTCATTAACCCTACAACTGCATGTTTCGACATAGTATACGAATGTGGTGACTCACCCGCAACCACGGATGCTACACTTGATGTAAACAGTATTACGCCGCGTTTATTGGGAATCATAACCCTGGCAGCATGTTTAGCACCTAAAAATGCTCCAAAAACATTTACATCAAAGACACGTTTAAAGTTCTCATTATCGGATTCTAAGATTGTGAAATCTAAGTTTCCTGGGATGCCTGCGTTGTTAAACATGATGTCAAGCTTTCCGAACGTGGAAACAGCCGTGTCAACAACATTTTTCACGTCGAAATCTTGTGTGACATCACAATGTACGTAAATAACATTGTTATGTGATTTAGTCAGTAGCTCCTTACAAAGAGAACACCCCAGGTCATCTTGAACGTCTGCGATGACGACTTTTGCGCCATATCTAGCGAATAGTCTCACCGTGCTTTCACCAAAACCGCTTGCACCACCGGTAACTATGGCAACTTTGTCTTCCAATCTGCCTTCTAATCTGTATCATATGTAAAATATGTAATGTATTTGTTGACATTATGACAATAAAATTATAGTTACAAAACGACGGCGTTAAATCATAAATTAAATACCTGTTGGAAATAAAACCATTCATTGTGAGTTGGTCGTTATGACTTATGAATGAATGGGAGAAGGTAATTTATAGGCCACAATCCATATATATTATTACTATCGTGAAAATGTGTGTATAAATATAATATTTAATAAAAAGTTTCTGTTATAGAATTTATTAATTAGTGTGATTTATCGATTTTTTTTTTATTTTTTTTTTTTACTTTTTTATTTTTAGAACGGCTGATTTATCGACTTTTTATAAAGTTACTATAGTATTTTAATTGAGTTATGATAATAATAAATTTATGGCTGGTGTTTAAAAAGTAAATATTTATATAAGTGGTTGTACATTCGAAATGCATATGCGATTTTGAGAATCCATAGATAATTTTTGTTAACACCCCTACATATAAATAATGTAGTAATTTATTAATTAAGACATCCCATATAACTCTTGTATTAGCAAATTAGCTTTATAATTAAGGATTTGTAAGCAATATTATTGATGTTATATCGAGCAATGTATTAAGTGAATAATGATGAACCAAGTAAAAAAAAACGATCCACCCAAATTGTAATTGTAATATGGTTTCGTTTAATGAGGTAATTTGTATGGTTCATTACATATATTAAGAACCGTTAATTAAACAATCCGTTTATGTCAGTAGCGTCATTTGAACAATCTTTGGAAGAACATTTAAACAATCTTTGGAATAAAAGTAAGATATAATATACAGCTTTTCTTATTACAGTCGAAACCTTAAACTCAATATATAGATAAACATATTGTGTATACACAACAATATACTATTGATTAGTATTTGTATATCTACATATACAGATATACTATCAAGAAACATACATATGGATAGATACATTTCGTAGCACACATGAATTATTGAGGACATAAATGCCCTTATAGCTAACCAGATGGTCCAATATAAGGCCAGGTAGAAATGGTTGAAAATTTAATGTCCACCAGTCATGTCCTAAAAGAGGGGCTTTGCCATGTTATACATTACCTCATCTAACCCAAGAAAGACATATATATGCTTATTTATCGGTTCAAATTTTGTCACAAGTTGAGATGACTTGGCCGGGTTGGAATAGGTAATCGTTTTATAGGTTCAAATTTTTTCACAAGTTGAGACGATTTGGGTTGAAATAGGTAATCGTTTTATAGGTTCAAATTCTGTCACAAGTAAAGATGATTTTGGTTGAAATGACATTTTTTTGAATAAATGATTTTTTTGACTTAGCAGAAATGACTTGAAGAGAATAAAACTTTAATATATACTTTTCTTTATATACTTTAAGCTAAATAAAAAAATAAATACAATCTTAAAGATCAAATTAGATAAAAGTAATGTTACATTCTTCAATTTTTTATGTCCAATCTAACATTTTCGGTGGATGATGACGTGCTTTCGTCTATAAGGATAAATAAACAGAACCAGAAAGAAGAAATCTAATTTATTTACAGATACAAATCACTCTTGAATATTTTAATTAAGAGAAATCAAACATAAATGACCGATGAACGAACGAAACACACTTATTAGTTTTTTTTTTTCGAAACACACTTATTAGTTATTTCACTCATAAGGAACTAGTAACCGTCTAAATCAATTAGATTTTGTATAATAGTTATGTGTCTTAAGTTGTCCTGATAATAGCGTGGGACTAGTTCCATCACAATGACTTAAAACCAAAGCCATTTACCTTTTAACCGTATTTAAAATAAAGGCGGACTAAGAAATATTTTTATACAAAAACAAAGTAAATGATATTTATTAAGTGGGTAAAATTTCGTTGATTATGTTTATCGGATTGAATTTTATAGAAGTAAAATTTCAATAATGACAAATATAAACCATGTTTAAAATAAATACCAATGAGTACGTTTTAAAAAATTATTTAAAAATAGTTAAAAAGAGTTTTTTTTAAATTTTTTCGGAAAAATCTTCCTAAAATAACCTCCAAAATCTTTTTATAAAATAAAATAAAATTTTGATTTTTTTCGGAAAAAAACGTAGATTCATTTTCTCGGTAGATGCATTTTTCTAATTTTATAAAAAATGTATCTACTTATTTTCAAATATGCATCTAATTTTATGGATAAAACTGCATCTTATTATTAATATTACAAAAAAATTGAGTTAAAATGGACCTTATTTTTTAAAATACATCGACTTTCCTAAAAAAAATGCATCTACCGAAAAATTTCATCCAAGTTTTTAAAAATCAAAAATTTCGAAAAAAAATCAAAATTTTTTTTATTTCATAAAATTATTCTAGAGGTTATTTTATGATGAATCTCCGAAATAGTTTTAAAAAAAACATTTTTTTTACTATTTTTAAATTGATTTTGGAGTGTTATTACCGGTATGTATTTTAAGCATTAAGTGTAGCGGAACCTCACCCTATATATATATATATATATATATATATATATATATATATATATATATATATATATATATATATAGAGGTTGGTTCTTGTAAAACAAACCTTAAGATAAAATAAGTAAAAAAAAATTAAAATATAATTTATAATGTTAGATATTTTGGATTATCGTTCATTTTAACCATATCTCAAACTTTAAAAAACAAAGTTTTGTTGTACACCATAAAATGGGTAGTTTTACCGTTGTGCATCAAATTTGAATATTTACTGCACAAAAACATAGAATTTGATGCACAGTCCCTAAACGACATATATTTTGATGCATATCAAAAGTTGCTTTTCTGAAGTTTGTTATAATTGAATAAATAAATATAATACAAAATTACACATATAATAAATTATTTTTTCATATTTTTTTACTTATTTTACTTTAAGTTTTGTTTTATAAGAACCTCTCCCTATATATATATATATATATATATATATATATATATATATATATATATATATATATATATATATATATATATATATTAAATTTTGTCCTCTAGTAGTTGTTAAAGTGACAACTTAAAATTGGATAAAACTGGAGATACCAAGTTCGAATATTATTGGGGACATTTATCGTTTCAAAAAGTTATTAAATTTTGTATTTTTTTTTTCTTCTTGTGTATTACATAGTAACAAAATATATTGTACTTTTGATCATTGAGTGTTTTCATCCGGTATAACCGTATAAGTGGTGGAAACTTTTCGATTAAATCTAAGTGCACAAAAAGGCTTTTGGGAGTTAAGAAGGAGATCGGCCCATGGGCCAATCATGTAACCGGTAACCCCATAGATGGCCCATATATAGGTGTCAAATTTTTTTGCATTCGTTTTCTTTTTCATTAACTCTGAGGGGTAAGAGTTGCAAGAATATAGCTTTGTACGCCTATAAACCAAACCGGAAACCATAAACAATTTTTAGTTTCGAATTTAACTTTGATCGTAAATCTTAAAGTCCAAGTTAAGGTACGCATAGAATGGGCGATGATGATTTTGTCGAGATTGATTCGGATGAACTCGTGTTTACTTTCAAACCCAACACAGACATCTCGTGCGGTGTAAAGTTGATCAACAAGTCTAATAATCATGTCGCGTATAAGGTGAAAACGTCACATCCATATAGCTATTATGTAAGGCCAATCGTATGTATTGTCAAACCGCGCTCAACGTGTGAAGTAATAATCAAGAGACTAGCTCAAGACGTAATGCCTCTTCCTTGCGTGATCGCTAAGGAAAACTTTATGTTTGAAAGAGCTGTGGTTAGTCAAGAAACTTCTGTTAATGACATCAACACATTATTTAAATCTAAAGAATGGGAAAAACGTATAAACAAAAAGAAACTTATGGTGGTCGTTAAGAGTCAAGAAGTCATGTCAAGGAAGGCGAGAATGGAAGAACTCCTGTTATGGGTAAAGGAGGATCAAAGGTTGAGAATTCAAGAACTCGATTTATTTGTAAAGAAGGACGAAAAGTTGATATTTGAAGAAACTTCTTATATTAGGATTATGAATGAATGGATCGGATTAGTCATATAAGTATGATTTTGTTATTGATTACTTACTTAAAAAAACTGTATGACTGTTTTTCGTTCTTATTTCAGTAGACGTCTTTTTTTGTATGTGTTTTAACTGAGGTTAAACGATTTCACTCTATCCCATATTAAGAGAGACTTGTTTCGCATCTTTGAGTACACCTCCGAGTCAAAGACCGGTGATCATCAGTGTGTTATGTCTCAACATCATGTCGCAACACTCTAACCCATAACTAGGTCATGGAAAAGACGTCTTGAAATATCAAATTTGCCACATTTCATTGATATTTATAGTTTGCAAAACAAGATGACAACGGATCATGATAGAGATCAAACCGATATTGTGTTAAAACACTTAAAAAATATAGATATGTGAGTCTTCTTGAATTTCAAAATGTAGTCGTTCTGATTATATTTTGACTCGTTTATACAAAAAATGCAAATATCGGCTAAAGTTACTGAATGACGATGTACTTTTCGTGTTATTCTAGTGCGACTATTTGTTTGGTTATTATATAGGAACATGAACATTTGTGTCTTTAATAACCAAACCCATAAGGCCCGGGGTGCTAAATGAAGAGATATGGATAGAAATAGGAAATCGGTCTAGTTTTAGTTGGCTAGATTGGCTTTGAATCCTACTTGTAATTGCATTAGCATCTTGCTAATGTGTCTTTTAATGCAACTATGACGTTAATAATAATAAAAAAGGGTTTGGCTAAAACCTAAGAGCATTATGTTAATTAAATGGTTGAGATTCTTATTGAAAGTGATAATACGATTTAACCGAATGTTTGGTTGGGGTATTAGTAGGTAATCAATGGAAATGAAAATGATTGATGAAGGTTGTTTTGTTATAAATCAATCAATCATTACCCATTAATAAGTAATATTCATTACCCTTCAAATTGAGGTTAATGAAAACTAGTTAATCATTATATTCCATTATCTTTCCCATTTCTATTACATTTCTTGAACCAAGCACAATATATTATTTAATCCTCGTTTTATGTTTTCAAGAACGATTTTAAAGATATTTTAGGTTAAATTATTGAATATTCCGATTTACAAAGAAATTTTTTGTGTATTTGACAAAGGTTAACATGTGTCTCAAGTTACATATTAACCAAATTTTAAAGGGCCAAGTAGTGTACGAGAATAAAATAAACTTTGATCATTTTATTATTGTGTGTAACTAACTCTCAAAAATTCTATTGTGTGTATTTAACTTTTATTTTTATACAAATAATGTAAGAACCAGATTTTTTTTTTGAGAATATCCAATATTACACCGGTTACACAGAGTAGATTTTTGAAAGTTGAATACACACAAAAACAAATCAGAAAAAATTTGTTATATTTTCATTGACTTTTTCCAATCCTAATTGTTGATAAGATCTGTCAAGTGAAGATCATACAAATTCCATAAAAAATAATCAAAAATATTATGTTTCCATATGAATATTAGATTCTTTTAGCTTTGGTTCCATATGAATATATCTAACTAATCTAATAAATGGGACTTTCGGCTGATGTCATGAAGCTGACATGGCAAGATTTTAGGCTATCCACATAGGACAAGATTTAATATGATGACGTCACTTGCTTGGTTGTAACTTTCTAATAATTTTTAAATTAATTTATTGATAATTCTTTTTAAAATAATAATATTAACCTTTGATTTAAATTAAAAGCCCATTAATAGGCCGGATATTATTGGTAAAGAATATCGTGCATGGTGAAATGTGCTTCTCTTGGAAAGCCACAAATCTTAATTGGTCCTTGCATGCCCTTGAAAAAAGCAAGCGTGCTTTTAAAGCTTACCCCTAATTGGTTTTGATAATACCATTACTTATTTATTTGTATCTACTCTTTCATCTTCCTCTATCTACAAATGTATGTTTTTATTTATTTATTATTATTTCTCCATCTCTCTTTATGTTATGTTCATGAACAGAATATGATAAATGTGTGTTTGGAATTTTAGAAGCTCTAACCATGTAGAAAGCGAGCGTTGTTCTTACGAAATATTAGCAAGGAGGGCTCTATTTACACAAACACATGGTCATGATTTATCTATTTTTGTTTTTTATTTTGAGTGTTTTAATTCAAGATTAATTTGGGTTTCATGTTTTTTTTGACTTTTGTGTAAAGTTGTTGTCTTTATCCTATTTGTGACAAAAGGTTTGCAGATTCAAGAATTTCGTAGAGTTGTCAAAGGTGTTATATCATCTCTATCTCAAAGTTCCTTATTTTCCTATTTATTGCTTAGTGTCGTCACACTAACCACTTATAATAAAAATAAGATTAGCCCAGTTACATTATATGTTGTAAATCCCTTACATAAAAATGATCATTGATTAACCTATTATTATTGATGACTTAAGAGATGTTTTTTCGGTTTATGTAATAAATTTGTAAGCTCAATTTTTTTGGTTTATAAGTTTATTAAGTTGAATTTATGAGCTTAAATAAGCTATAAGCTCAAGTTGATAATCTCATAAATCTGAAAAATTGACTTATAAGCTTATCAAAATTTACATAAGTTTATAAGTACGTTACATACACCGAAACATATACCCCCTTAGTTATACATTATCGTTGTCATATAGATGAATTTATTTTAACTTATTATATAATTTATGGTAATGCAACTTTCTACACTTAAAATAAAGATATACATAGTTTGACGTATAAGTGGTTATCGTTTGAAAGGTAGAATGTGACATTGAATAATCATAATTAGATAATAGCCGTGGTAGTACTTGGTGTAGGAAATAATATATGGAAGTAATAGATAAAAAAAGATAGGGCTCATTCGTTGATTATTAGTATCATTTGACCGCTCTATACTAAGTTAATAACGTAATCATAGGCTGAAGTATTACCAAAACACTAGAAAACGAATATCCATAGTCCATACACCATGTTAGTTTTGAACTTTGGATTTTGATCCTTTTAATGAACTTTTCAAACCAACGTAAAAAGATTAATCAATTTCGGTTTAATATTTTCTAAAATTAAACATACTAAACACAACTACTTATATAAATTTCAAAAAATATTTAATTTAATATTTTTATTCAACCCCGTGTAATACACGGGCACTAAGCTAGTGGACCGTAAAAGGTCACCCTCCACTTTCTTTTGTTTTCTTTCTTAAATGTTACTCTCAAAGCAATAATTCCAAACTTCAAAACAATAGTATTATTCTTATAAAAACAAATACATAGTGCATTAAGATTTGTAATTTTATGGGGATTTGTCCTCATTAAAAATTCCTAAACTTCCCTAAATTTATAAAACTATATCATTTCTTGTCTAGAAAAATTAGAAACAAGAATGGCATCATGGATGCTACCCTTGTTCTATTCTTTCCTAGTTTTACTATCTAGTCCATTATCTTCTGCAAAGTTTCAACCAAGATACTTCCCTTCTTCGATCATGAAACGTGAAACATCATCTCAATCTAGCAATAACGAACTTTACAAGACGAAATATTTCACACAAATTCTTGATCACTTCAATTACAATCCACAAAGTTACCAAACCTTCCAACAACGGTATTTGATCAATGACACTTTTTGGGATGGTCCAAAAACCAACTCTCCTATCTTCGTGTACACAGGAAATGAAGGGAATATCGAATGGTTTGCACAAAACACTGGCTTCCTGTACGATATTGCTCCTGAATTCAATGCCTTACTTGTTTTCATAGAGGTAAGACACGTTACTACGTCATAAGAAATATGAAATGTAAGACGAGTTTTAAATTTGAAGTGGAATTGATTTTAGCATAGGTACTATGGAAAATCAATACCATACGGAGGCGATAAAAAGAAAGCATACAAGAATACGAAGAATCTCGGATACTTGAGTTCAACACAAGCATTGGCTGATTATGCTACACTCATCATTGATCTCAAAAACAATTTATCAGCCATAGATTCTCCTGTTATTGTCTTTGGAGGTTCCTATGGGGGAAGTATGATTTCTTTAATCACTTTATTTAAGTATTTTTTTTAGTATAATTATGTATTTAATATTATATAACTTTTATTATTTGTTTGTAATGTAGTGTTGGCAGCATGGTTTAGGCTAAAGTACCCACATGTAGCAATTGGAGCATTGGCATCTTCTGCACCAATTCTTCAATTTGAAAATATTACTTCTCAATATAGCTTCAACAATATAATTACACAAGACTTTAGGGTAAATCCCATCTTTACTTTTCTTTTATCGTTTTACCTTACTCATTTTAGACGTAAAATGCCGTATAAACGACTCTTACAACATAATACCTTTTTTTTTTTTTACGAATTATCAGAGTGAGAGCGAGAACTGTTACAAAATAATAAAGGGGTCATGGGAAAAAATCACGGACACAGCTTATTCACATGGCGGACTTGAAATACTTCGAAAATCATTTCATATATGCAAGTAAGTACTTTTGTCATTTGTTTAATTTTAATTAATGTGAAATTAAAATTTGAGATTATTAATATTTAGTCTTGATTAATAATAATGACTTTGTTTTTTAGAAATTATATTAGCGGAGATTATATCCAAGGATGGCTTTCTACCGCATTCGTTTATACATCAATGACAGATTATCCAACAGCGTCTAATTTTCTTGCTCCAATGCCGGCTTATCCTATTAAAAAGGTATAATCTTTAACTTATATACCGTAATGATATTTGTATAAAAAAAAGACTAGTTTAGCGATATACGAAAATGCCAAAATAATGAACTTGTGAGTTGTAAAACCCTAATACAAACAAATTCCTCCAAAAAGATAACATGTGATGTTGTAGCACATTTTTCTGGAAAGATGACAGACTAATAACGTTAATCGTGAATATGTTTCTTTGAAGTACAATTTAATACATACATAGTCTTTAGTAAGATGTTCGCAAACCGGCCTTAACCTTAATAAAGGAAGACACGTCTTATGTCCATGCCTTGATACAATGATACCGGTAGTTCAAATGCCTTCGGGTTATATATGATTTTAGATAATAATTTTCAAAATTTATAGAGTCTGGGATTTTCACGACGATGATCCAGATTCAAGTTATGTACTTCAATAAAGACATACACAACAATTTATATTTATTTAAATTGTTACCTATGCAAATATATAATACAAGTTGTTACTTGTCCTCGTTCTTTTGTTTTTGTTCATTTATACGTTTGCCACATTTTGACTAACTCGACCAATGTATGTAGATGTGCAAGGCAATTGACAATCCTAATTTTGGAAACGATACATTTGCAAAGTTATATCACGCAGCAAACATCTACTACAACTACACCGGGGACGTTTCTTGTTTTAATCTTATCGACAATTCTGATCCCCACGACCTTGGGGGGTGGCAATGGCAGGTAGATACTATTTTACAAATATTATTCATGTAATTCTCAAAGGACTTTTTGTGCTACATTTTCTTAATGTTAGCGCTTAGCTTGGATAACGGGTTATAATGGGTCAACACAACTAAGTAATGTATAGTAAAATAATAATGTACAATACCTTTTTTAAATTATTCGATTTAAGACGTAAGTATTTGAATACATATTATGCGTCTTTTGATCCACTTCACAATTCGACGAGATCACTTTTAACTCTTCTTTTTTTAAACTTTTTTCGTTTGACTCGTTAAAAACTCGATCAAAATGCTGAATGGATTTTGGTTAGGCCTGTACAGAGATGGTAATGCCAACAAGTGGAAATAATGAAGAGAGTATATTTCCAGCCTCAACATATAGCTACATGGGCCATGCCCAATATTGCCAAGATGCTTATAAGGTCCAGCCCAGGCCCAATTGGATTACTACAGAATTTGGTGGTCATGTATGTATACATCTTCTCTTAATTTCTTCTCTACAAAAGTAAAAATAGTTTTTCTAAGTAACATTACTTGGTACAGGACATTACTAGAGTACTAAAACGTTTTGGAAGTAACATTATATTTTTTAACGGCTTACGAGACCCTTGGAGCGGTGGCGGGTACCTCTCTTTCCTTCTATAGATATCCCGATCATGTGCGAGTTTATATAATAATTACAAAAGTTTGTTACTCAGGGTGTTAAAGAATATATCAAAAAGTATCATTGCTATAGTTGAGAAAGAGGGTATGAAATTGTTTTTTCTTTTTCGATAATAATCTTCATATATAGTTATCATAAGTTACTTATCAAGAATAAATCACATATATGGCAGGGGCACATCACGTTGACCTAAGATTTTCGACTAGTGAAGATCCAGAATGGCTTCGAGATGTAAGAATGAGAGAAATCAGTATCATGAAAGACTGGATCTCCGAATACTATCACACTTTAGCTGATTCAGACTCGCAATATTAACATTCAAACCACGACAACATGTATTCTTTTAGATTTGTTTTAAGTTAATTATTATCATTGTTAACTACATTAAAAGAACTACATTGTTAATTTATATATAGTGTTCCAAAATCAAGTACATAAAATATCATATTGCCATTGTTGGAACAAGCGGTTGGATGCCACGTTGGGTAAATGTTTTAGATCTGATACAATGTTTCTAGTCCAAATATCATACGGTATATAATAATTTTAAAATAATACGTTTAAAACTATGCTTTAATAATTAAATAAATAATATCCTAGTTGATATACTATACTATAACACCATATAATTCACATTTTTAAATCTTTACATGACTTTAAAATATAAAATTTAGGTTACTGCATCAACTTATATCCTGTCTTACTGAATAATTTGTGTATATGATTGTTTCTTACCTATATTTTTTTATTCTTGTTCCACTATTTTTAAAGCTTGTTACGAAATATTTCGTTGTTTATTTTGAAACGTCTATATGACGAGTTCAATGTCAAGATTACAAGACATTGATATAAAATTCGATATAACAATAAGAAACGTGTCATTATTTAATTCATCTCACTTCAGAAAAATTAAACGCCTAGCCCCCAAAATCCTGCACCCAATTTGGTTTCATCTTACGAACTTAAATATAAATGCCTATAAACAAGTATGCACTTCCATGAATTTGGATTGCATTTATCCGCGACATGTAAGACAAACCTGTGTGTCATCAACCAACGGATATGATATTGTATTCATGACCGTACTTGTAGGCGGAAATTCACGAATTTATAACCTATCACAAACGGGTATTCAAGGATCACAATTTAAATTTATATTTTTAAAAGTGTATATTCAAAATAAATATTTATTTTTGAAATAGAGAGGTATTATTCATATTTTGTATTTGAGTTTTGCTAAGAAATAATTTATATCTTTTGTTAAAACATTATTACACTCATAGAAAATATATATAATTTTAATAAATCTAAATATAAGTCAATCAAACTTAGCCACACCACCTGAAGCAATAGTTCCCAATGCAGTCCGAGTGATTGGTCTTTTATTTCAAGCCAGGTTGTTTCTCTTGGGACTTGTTGACTTCTATATTTAGAAATATTTATTGATACTTTAATAACAAAATATAAATAAATATATCTTTCAAAAAATTGATAACCCGAAAGTTTGTCCTTTTCTTCTTCCAAACATTTTCAACAAAAAGTAGTATGTATAAAAGTTTGGAATATTGCACATCATTGTTTTATATGTTGGTCATCTTTCCCCAAATTATGTGTTGACAAACGGGACTTTTTATGCCTATTTTAGGTGTATTTAAAAACATATTTTGGTTGTAAAATGTTTGTTTACATAATTTGGGAAGATAGTGTCCAATGGTCAGATGTGGCCGGCGTTGAAGCTTGGAGTCGAAGGCAAGCAAATCCAGAGCACATAACAATAATAGAAGCAAGAGCGACAAATTAAATTTCTGTAAAATAACAAACATGAATAGATTATTGATATCAATTGAGATTATAATGACCTATATTTATAGGCTAGCATAATCTTGATTAAAAGGATACCTAATATTATTAGGAAACTAAATCAACTTAATAAAAATAAATATAACTCAATATATTATTGTCTAATACTCGCATGTAGTTTGAACGGGAGACTTCTGAACGAACAAACTAGCACAAGTGTTGAAAACCGTTTCCTCTTCTGTATATCTCTTCCCTGTTGCTCTTTTGCACGAAGATAGTCTTGTTCTGGGCGACAGAGTTGCATACTGCTTCACGGGTTCCTCTTTTTTTTTTATAACGTTTGCTATTTCTTTTACCCATGGCACTAGTACAAATATGCTTTTTTTACGCCATGGCTTGCTTTGCCTTTAGGAGTGAGCCGCAATTTGGTGGTTAACTTTTGATGTTGAGAACAAGGATCTCCGATGGCGAAGATTAGAATATTGACAAAGAAGACGAATTTAGTTGATTGGTGACGGCTCTACATATTATGGGTGTATTATGACAGCTATGTTTTATGTGGTAAAAATGAAACCACTTATTTGAGATGAAAGAAAACAAAAGAACGGGATCCCTCCGAATCACCGGTTTTTAGCCGACGATCATTTTTGACTAGTTTGGTTCTAGAACTTTTGCTCCGATACCACGTAAAATAACAAAGAAGATTATACTATTGATATCATTTGAGATTACAATGACCTATATTTATAGGCTAGCATAATCTTGATTAACAAGATATCTAATATTATTAGAAAACTAAATCAACTTAATAAAAATAAATATAACCCGATATATTATTGTCTAATAATTTCAACTCTAGTGTAGTCAATAAGAATGTATTCAAATTAAGAAAAAACTTCTGTCCCAAATGACCTGAAACATAATACATGAAAGCCTAGCTAAGGAGGATAATCTCTTGTAGTCAAGCCGAAGGACCTAGGTATTCGGAACTAAAGTAATCAAACCAATAACGCAAGTTCAGTGACAGTGTGGTAGTGCTTTAGCCACACATATATGAGTATATAGGGCATTCAATACGGTTACCTCTATCACACTAGAAAAAAGATATCACATAAGTTATGATACTACTCACTGATACGGTTACACTATCATTACACGAAAGAATAGAAAGTTAGAATACCTAAACAATGCTTCATCACCAAACGAGCAACTAAAAACCGCACGATACTTTTTTTAATAGTTTAAATGTGTTAAAATTTAAAAATAACTTTGAACTTGAATGAAGTAACATACATGAGATATTTTGGTAGGTTTGCTTACATGTAAAGAATGATAGTGAAAAGTCTAAAGACTATGTTGCATAATTTTGGCTTGTACTCTTTCCAAATGAGTGGTGTCTTTTAAGGTCTCTTTACCAACGAACAGTAAACATTTGTTTGGTACTATTTTCCAATAGTTGAATATCATGAAGAAAAGCTTCAAATTAAGTTGAAATTATTACTTAATCATAATTTGTAAATAACTTATTTTCAGCAGGCATGTTTATCGAACCTTAGATCTCGTTCTTTTTTTTATATGTATAAAAGTTATCCAATTTCATCTAATTTTTTTTCCTTAACTAAAACGATTGTTTTACATTTTTTTGGTCGACCATGCCTTTAAAATGATGAATGATTATATCAATTCGCCTTTGTACATTGTGAAAATTGAACACAATGTCTCAAAACACCTTTCACGTATGTTGTCAAGTTGTTTTTTTGTTATAAAAATATAACATGTTTGTGTTAGAATTAAATCTCAACTTGTATTTTTCTATTGCTAAATATTACTCCGTATTAGATAAACAACATTCCAATTTTCCAACCTTATCTAACTGAATTCATGGGAAGCCAAAGAATATTTGCATTTTTAAAAAATTTGTGTCCATTTATGTCTATATTATTTCTTCATTTAGAACAGCTTACACATTTTTTCTGTAGTAAGAATTAGATATGCTCATTTTGTTCACTTGGATCTCGAATAGAGGGATAAAAAAAAACTTATTAATTGGTTAGATTGGATTTGTAACTTAAAACATCACACATTATTATAACTTATTTCGGCTCTAATGTACTTTTTTTTTATTATAATAAAACTAGCCAAATACCTCTTTGAAAAAAAAATTACAGTAGAAACTCGATAAATTAATACTCGATTAATTAATATTTTTTGCTGATTCCGATTCAAATAATCATTATATTTTTATATTCGATTAATTAATAACACTTTTAATAAATAATTTAAATGTTCTTAACAGTATCAATTTATAGAGTTTATATTGTATATATGCTCTTGAATATCATTATCCTAGAAAGAGTTTTATTAAATGTTTTAACTATACATAAGTAGTCATCACATGCATTTTGTGAAAGTGAAAGCGATCTAGAGTCATCATCATCACAGGTCTTATAGTAATGATTATTATAAGTGAGGACATATCAAACCTAAACACTTATCAAATCAGAATATATAATAAGCTCAGAAAATAAATATTTCATATGTTAATTTTTATTTATGATATTTAAGATTTTTTTTTTGTTACACAATAACGTTTTTATGTCTATATTTTGATTCATGATTTAGGGATGTCTTATGAGTTTTTGAAGGCCCTAAATATAATATGTCAAAATACAAATGAGGTTGTAAAGGTAGAAATTCGTTTAAGAAATAGAATTACTCCGCGTCTAGTATTTTCAGTTCAAAGTTTTCTTAATAAAGTTTTTGTACTCAAAACGTTTATTAAAATGTCATTTTAATTGAAATTAGTGTTAATCCATAAGCATATTGAAAATATTTGAGTTCCCTCAGAGTCAAGTGCTATGCCGCAATGGACCTTACCCACGCTCAAAAGATCGGTCATTGATAATTTATTAAAATTACTCTCTTTCAATTTTAATTTGATGAGAATTTGTTTTTTTTTTATATGTTTAACTCAAATTTTATTTCTTTAGTTAATTACTTAAATAGTTTTTATGGTTTGTCGGATATTACAAATTCGACTGGTTTATATTCCCCAGATTCTATTATTGCGGTTCATGGTTGTTATGAATGCAATCCTTGAGCTAAAAATACAGTTAAATGCATAGAGACTTAATATGTAACTAATTACAAAACATAAAGACAAGACCGTAACAGTTTCTAAACTATAAGAACTGAATTTGTGACGATTGCAAACTATAAAGAGAAGATCCGAAAAAATAATCCACAAGGATGAATCCGTTATACTCGACAAACTTTTGGACCATTTATCTAATTAATTTTTTTTTTTTTGACATATTATATAGTGGGGTGGGTTCTAGAAAGACACTATAAAAATTTAAGACATAAAGACCAAATCTTGGCCATCCAAAAAAAATATTTAAGGGCTAAGATTAAAACATATATTTGTATTGGAGGGGCATTTTAGTCCTTTAACAAAATATCAAAAACAAGTTGATCGGAGGATATAACTCATCGCTGGCGTTAGTATCGGTCGCCATTGTTGAAAGCTTTATGCTTCTGCATATGAAGATCTTCATCATAATTATTCTTCTGTACATCTACAGCGAAATTACAACAAATAATCATGATTTCATAACCAATTGAGGGCGAATTACAGCGAAATCACACCGATTCATCATCTGCAAATGTCCGATTCAAAATCAAAAACCTCTTATTCATCATCACAAACCTTCGATTTAAAAGAAAAAAAGTGCTTCAATTAAAGGTAATTTCGAATTTTGACTTTTAACTATCATATGTGATTGGAGGTATAATTACTGAAGCACGGAAATGAATTTTGACTCGTCATGAGTTTTAAATTTTTAGATGGTATGTAAAGGAGACGGCTTTAGCTGCCCAAAGTACTGTGGATCTTGTTAAGAATAATCTGAACTTGGAGGTGATTTCTCAAATATTGAAATCATTTTGATTTTTTCTTAACGACTTACTTTTCTTAAGTATGTTTTTGTGTCGTTTTCAGATGATTTATGGTGACATTGATTCAATTATGATATATACCGGCTCTGATGATATTAACAAAGCTAAAGCTATTGCTGGAAATGTCATTAAAGAGGTATGTCAATTTTTAAACGCTTGTATAGTTTAAGAGTAAATGATTAGAGACAGGTTTTGTTGCAGGTGGAATACTATCTGAGTGACGAAAACTTGAAAACAGACAAGCTTTTGTTGAAATATCTCGCCAAGGATGAGGAAGGATACAGTAAGTCACTCAACTCTTAATTCAATGATGGTGAAACACGAGCATTGACGAAATGTATCAGAATATTTTTTTCAATTGTTTCTTGCAGTTCCTATTGCAGTTATTGCTTCTTTTAACAAAATGAAGAGGGATTCAGGGAAATGTAGTATTGACGAAAAGCTTCTGAGTGGTAAGTTAAGCTTCAAATGTGATAACTATATGTTTAAATTATTTTTTCTTGTATTTATCATCATTATTCTGTTTGCTGTGTGTAGATGCATGCGGTTGTGGAATATGAGACTATTGAGGCTGCCGAGAACGCCGTAACTTTGAATTTCTCCTCCTTTTTATTGTCATTTTGTTTATGATAATGTTTGCACTCTTAACTTAATGTGGTATATTTCAGGTTGCTACTTTAAATAATGAGCAGGATTGGCGACATGGCATGCGAGTCAAGCTTCTCAAGCGCAAGGTAAGTCCACTCTTTCTACAAATATCTTCTATAATAACTTTTATTTTGCTAATAGTTTCTTTTACTTAAGGTTAAGAAGGCTCCGAGGAAAAAAATACATGACACTGAGAAGAAAGTGGGTATGCTCTGCCTATAGCCAAATTTTGTTCATGGCTTCATCCACTTCACTTGGAGTAGGATCGCGTAAAGCAAATTTTTGTCCTGATTTCGCCTTCAAGTTGCTTAAACAATCTTGTAGCATTTCTTTGTTCTTAAGCTAGTTAAGATGGTTGAATCTTGTTCATAATAACCAACATACACATACCCGTTATGGCCAAATACATGAAGCTAGATGAAATCGATTAGTAACAACAATTTGAAACGATTCGCTATAAAATTTAGTCCAAAATAGTGTTTGACTATCATATATGATATGTGTATCACATGTAATAGGTATATCACATATAATAGGTATATCACATATGATATACGTATTACATGTAATAGGTATATCACATGTGATATATCTATCATATGTGATAGGTATATCACGGTATATCATATATGACATGTATATCACATGTAATAGGTATATCACATATGATATACATATTACATGTAATAGGTATATCATATGTGATAGGCATATCATATATGATAGACATAGAATATGATATGCATATCATATAATAGGTATATCATATATGATATACCTATTACGTATGATAAATGTATCACATATGATAGTCATATCATATGTGATATGTCTATCATATGTGATATTCATATGTTATATGTATATCATATATGATAGACATATCACATGTAACGTGTATATCACATATGATAAGTATATCACATATGATAGACATATCACATATGATAAGTACATCACATATGATATGTATATCATATGTTATATGCCTATCATATGTGATTGTATTGCTTATGATAGGTTATAACATATAATAAACATATCATATGTGATTATTACATATGATAGGCATATCATATATGATAGATATATCATATATGATAGGTATACTTATTACATGTGATACGTATATTTGACATGATTAAACGTAAAAATAACTGAAAAAAGTTACAAAGTAAAAAAAAAAAAACAACTACAATCACATGTGATATTTATATCTGACATGATAAAACGTAAAATACAACGACTACAAAAATGAAAGAGCTCCTCGTTTATTTGCATTCCTCATCCAATCACATGTGATATTTATATTTGACATATTCAAGCACAAAAATAGACATATAAACAAACAAATAATGATTAACACAAAATTTTATGAAGGCAATATTTACATAAAATTTTAGCCGATAACAACATGCTTCAATAGTAGAATTCAATTTTATGCCTATACATGTTTGTAATTAAGAATTTGATACTTGAATATTCTTTTTAATTAGTACGTTGTTTTCATGTTTTGTTTAGTAAACTTTGAAGTTTATTTTGTTTTATTTCATTTTTCATTCAGAAAATAGTGGGTATATCATATATGATAAGTAAACCATATATGTGATACATATACCATATATGATAGACATATCATATATGATAGGAATATCATATGTGATAGGCACATTTTGCATTAAGAATAGTGGGTATATCATATATGATAAATACACAATATATGTGATACGGATATCATATATAATAGGACAAACATCATGTTATACCTATTACTTGAAAACAGGTATATCATATATGATATACCTATTACTTAAAAACAAGTATATCATATATGATATATACCTATTTCAAAGTAATATGATAGTTATATCATATATGATATGTATCAAATAACATAACCATATCATAACTATCATATATGATATGTATCAAATAACATAACCATATCATATATGATATACCTAGTACTTGAAAACAGGTATATCATATATGATACGGATATCATATATGATAGGACAAACATCATGTTATACCTATTACTTGAAATAGGTATATCATATATGATATACCTATTACTTGAAAACATGTATATCATATATGATATACATATTACTTGAAAACAAGTATATCATATATGATATACCTATTACTTGAAAATATGATATCATATATGATATTATAAGCAAATATGATATATACCTATTTCAAAGTAATATGATAGTTATATCATATATGATATACGTATTACTTGAAAACAAGTATATCATATATGATATACCTATTACTTGAAAACATGATATCATATATGATATTATAAGCATATATGATATATACCTATTTCAAAGTAATATGATAGTTATATCATATATGATATGTCTCAAATAACATAACCATATCATATATGATATACCTATTACTTGAAAACAAGTATATCATATATGATATGTTTATCATATCATATACGATATACCTATTACTTGAAATAGGTATATCATATATGATATCTATATGAGATATACTAAGAATATCATATAGATATGTTTATGATATCATACGCATATCATATATGATATACATATTACTTTAAATAGGTATATCATATATGATATTTTATGATATCATAAGCATATCATATATGATATACCTATTTCAAAATAATATGTGCATCATATATGATATGCTTATGATATCTGATACATATCATATATGATATAACTATTACTTGATAGGTATATCATATATGATATGTAACAAATATCATAAGCATATCATATATGATATACATTTTACGTGAAATAGGTATATCATATATGATATGCCTATCATATATTTAAGGCATATCATATATGATAGGTACATTTAGGGTTTAGGATTTAATTTTTTTTACCATAAACTACACAAGTGACATCATATATGATATGCCTATCATATATTTAAGGCATATCATATATGACAGGTACATTTAGGGTTGTAGGAATAGGTATACCATATATGATATCATATCCGTTAAGATCATAATCATATATGATATCATGTCCGTTAAGATCATAATTTATGATAGGTACATTTAGGGTATGCACATGATCATTTCTTCAACTCAAAATAGAAACCGATTAAATCAAAAGACAACAACCATAAACAAAAGTTACACATGATCATTTCTTCAACCCCAAAAAGTCAAGGCCAAACAGTCTCTTGTGGGACAATACAATGTTTCTATTAATCCAAATGTTGAAGCCTATTTTTGACAGCATCCGCAACAAGTTCATTCCTTTCTTCTTGAGAATGTTTCATATGAAACTTGACTGAAAAATCATACATCTTCATCTCATGAGTAAACACTTTTGAAGCAAACTTCATTCTCACATGTTTAATGATAAATCACTACTCAATCCGCACTTCCATTGTGTCACTGGTTAACCCATATTACTCTCCATATGCAGCATAGCAAACACTCCCGAGTCAACACTATTGGTCTTTTACTACACATAGAAAACCTAATGAAATTGTTACATAAAGTGTATGATGAAACAATAGATATGAAGATGCCGGTTCCAATTCGCTGAAGCATACTTATACCACATGGTTTCTTTGTTATATTTCTCATAAGAGGAACCAAGATGGTATCATAGATGGGAACCAGGATGATAATAGAAAGGCCAATGAAAGATTGAAGCATGGCAGCTGGAATCTCAAAACTTGATCCGATTTTTCTGTCCAGGGTAGTTCCTTGTTTCGTAAATAATGTTGAAGTCTGAGATAATACAAGTGAATAAGCTAAACAACCCACCCATATCGGGACTAGTCTAAGAACTGCCTTTGCTTTTTCCACGTCATCAATGCTACAAACGATTCCCTCTTCCGTAGATTCATCACATGAAAGCAAGGCTTTGTTGGGAAATCTGAGTTAGTCCATTATCACAAAGAAGTTAGCAACTTACACGATGCCCCAACATAGTAATATAATGGATCATTTTAAACGGTCAAATTGATAAACTATTTACTCGTACCTGTACTGTTGAGAACCTTGATGAGGCAAGGTTTCACAAGCCTGCTTTTCCACACATACTGTTGAACATGAAGTTCGCAAGTTCCGAGCTGCTTCAATAAACACCTGCCTGATTCTTACAAAAGCACTTTTATCCTCTGTTTTCTTTGGATACCAGTAAGTTACTGTTCCAAGCAAAAATATTGTTAGAGAAAATCCCATGACAATGCAAGGAATCGCAAAGCCAAGACCCCAACTAAGGTTCTCTTGAACGTAGCTAAGAACAAAAATCCCTAGTGTAGGTTGAATACTCTGCAAACACTTCCAAAATTGTGGCTTCGATATGATCTTGCTGATGTAGCACAAATAAAAACTAGTGTGTTTGAAAAAACAACATTGACTACAGTTTGAAAATGGAGTAAAAATGATTTAATACTACAGCAATCAAATCTATAATTTTCAAACCCCTCACAACAAAAGCCGGAACGAGATCAGCACAAATCTTGAAGTATATATCTGGCCTTAATATGATGGAAAATATAATATGGATTCATGATGTGGATGACATAAAAAATTAGGTAATTTGAAAAATCATTGTAGATATTATTATCTGAGACAGATGAAAAGAACATGATGAAGCATACATATGCGTTTTTGAAGGTTTCTGATCAATGAAACTACCTTAGCAGACAAAAATGAAAACGTTTCTTTACTTCGAATAATACAAAAAGAAAATGGACCTTAAGGGTCAGCGGGGTCTGAAAATTTGACTCTCTAACAAAAGACAAACAAACAATATCAGAGTAATACAAATTCTTACATTAACTAAACTTATGCCAAGGTCGTTTAAACTAAATTGTTTCTCAGACAGATTATATTGTTTCGTAGAGAAGAGTTTATTTAAGTAAAAAACCAGCATTTTCAAGGGCACATGACTCCATTTACACCAGTCACATTTGGGTCAGCACCTAAATTCTCATGAACACGAGCTGCAACACCTTCACCTTCACGAAGTAAACCAAGCAGCAAGTGCTCCGATCCGATATAATTATGACCTGAAGCATTGAAACACGGTATTAATTTAGCGACTACTGAACTAAGCATATTATGAATCAATAGACGTGGCATCATTAGACAGGTCAGGCCGCTTGAGTAACAGGTGAAGACAATTTTGGGTTAAAACGAGTCATTTTTACGTCAACACACTTTATGGGGGTCGACCCGTAAGCATTTCTGTCCATTTCTCAATCTGTTAAAAAAATAATCATAGAAATCTTTAAACAAGATAAAAGAGCTGGTGGAATACGTTAAAATTAAACATCAAACAAATTCAACCAGTTGACCACATTTTATTACTTGACCCGTTTGAAATAAAACACATCCCAAATAGACACACTCATAAGTTTATGGGTCGAAATGACCACCTTTATGAATAAAAAAAATTCCCTTACCAAGTTGACGGGCCTCCTCTAACGACAGTTCCAAAACACGTTTTGCACGAGGAGTAAATGGAATCTCAACAGCAACAAATCCAACATACCACCAATTAAAGAATGAACTTTTGGCCCGGCATTCAACTGGATCATTTGCATCAAACTGGTCAGCCCCAAACGCCAGAGCGCATGGCTTGTGACCACCTTGGGCAATTGCCACAAGATAGAGTGAAACAAAGAAAACGATAACTTGGAGGTGAGAAAAACATGATGATACCCCAATGAGGCTTTCACAGTTAGATGGAAGCAAGGTTGAAAGGGCTAACAACCCAAGTGCCTGTCAATCATATCGTATGAAAATTAAATATGATTAGTACACCGTATGCCAAAAGAGTGAAAGTATATTATCAACAGTTCAACAGGGTGTTTGGAATTAAAAGCCATGTAAGCGGGTGATTGAGACTTTGTGATTGCTTATTAAAAATGGGTATGCTTTTGATATTAACCCTCATATAAGCAGTTCGGAATAAGCAACTTCTAAACTGATTATTATTACAAGGATAGTGGAACTCACCGGTAGTAGCATGAGAAAGCCGATTAGAATCATATATGATATCACACATGCATACAAAAAATAAATGAATTAGGTCAAAAAAACAAGTGGGATCATATATGATAACATATCAAATAAAAAATATAAAGTTGAACATATATACAAAACACTGAGAATCCACTTCCAAAACACTTTATAAAACAATAGACCTAAGTAGAATCATATATGATATGATACATGCATACATAAAATCAATGAATTAGGTCAAAAAAACAAGTAAAATCATATATGATAACATATCAATAAAAAAACAAAAACAAAATATAGAATCATATATGATATAAACATTTACGTTAAAAAACTTACTATAAAATGCAGATTGAGCCACCGGAGGTTCTCAATCTGGATCTCCGTCACCAGCTTGAGCCACCAGAGGTTTTACAACACCAGATTGAGCCACCGGAAGTTTTGCATACGAAGAATGAGCCACCGGAGATTCTATAGACGAAGATTGAGCCATCGGAGGTTCAATAACCGGAGATTGGGTCACTGGAGGGTCCATAAACAGAGATTAAAAGGAGATTTTTGAAGCGTATTGTTGAAAATCCCAAACATTGGTGATGTTTTGATTGAGATTAGGGCTTGAAAATAGTTGATGAGTTAGAGTGATTTTTTAGAGAGAGAAACAGAAGATGAGGAATGAGTCGAGAAACAAGAGAAAACAAAAAAGGAATATTGTGAAATTACCAAAATATCCCTCCGTGTTTAATTTTGTATAATTTTATATTAATTTGGATGATGAAATGTCAGCCCTTGATTGTCTTGATCCTATGATCCAAAAGATGTCTTTTGGTCTTAATCTATTATATGGTCTTAAATGATCTTTTCTCATTATATAGTATGAAAGTAAGAATTTTAGGGCAAAAATTATTGATAGTACATGTTACTGTTTGATGTGATTCCTAGGTTCATTGTTCATAATATTTCCTTTTGCAGACCTTGATTCATCGCTGTCAGTATCACACTCCTGTATTTCTTATTTTAATATTTTTTTTTTTGTGAAATAAGTATATAAGTTTGAATAAGTATATAAATTGAACCTTCAACAACAAAAAATAAATAAATTAAAATTTAATAAGTGAAACAAATACATGAAAACTAATTAAAAAGGTAACATATTTACAAAAAAAATAAATCTAAACAAGCCATGATGCATTGATATTCATGAACGATGAACCTCTTTAACAGTCTTTTGATGTTTTGTGAAATATTAGTATATCCGTAGAAAATGATATACGGAAATGATGACCACTTTGTAGAAAATGAATAATTATAGGTGCAATTGAGATCTCGTTTGTGGTTGATTGGTGTATATATACTTGAGATTCTCAACAAAAAGAGTTGGATTCAATTGCTACTAGCTTCGACTCCTTTTGTGTACTTTTTAAAAAGAAAAATATCGATAAAATTTGGATATATGAAGTTTTATTATTGGTTATAATGTTATAAAATATACATTATTCGGCCTCGGATAATGAAATATGCTACCTATCTCGTACAAGATGGTTCAAAAATTTTCAAACTACCTTAATCGAACCGACCCGTATTATTATGTCTTAATCGAAAGTATACGATATGAAGTTGCTGTTTTAAAACCTAAAACTATTTTCTTTTACTTGGCAAAACACTCCCCCACCTTCATGTGGGCCAACACACAGTATTTCCACGTTAAAACACACATTATTTCTCTTTTTACTGTTCATTTCCCATGCTACAAAAATGTCCCTCAAATCTCAATCACTTATTTTTAATTCTACATCCAACTCATCATGGAATCTCAAAACAACCCTAATTTCTACTCACACCACCATCAGCCACCGTCATCCGTCGTGGATATCAACCACCATCATTACAGAGAGCATATGTTTGAAAAACCCTTAACTCCCAGTGATGTGGGAAAACTCAACCGCCTCGTTATTCCCAAACAATATGCGGAAAAGTATTTCCCACTCAACAGCGGCGCCGCTGAACAACAGAAAGGAATGTTGTTATGTTTTGAGGACGAGTCCGGAAAACTCTGGAGGTTCCGGTACTCGTACTGGAACAGTAGTCAAAGCTATGTTTTGACTAAAGGTTGGAGCCGGTATGTTAAGGACAAACATTTGGATGCTGGTGATGTTGTTTTGTTTGAAAGACATATGTTGGATTACGAAAGAATGTTTATACGGTGGAGACGCCGGCCAGCGGTTGTGCAACCGGCTGTGGTAGTGGCTCAGCCGGTTAGTGGTGGTGGTAGAGTATTCTATGATGCACAGCCTAGTTATCCTTCACACCAATTGCCTATATCTCTTCCTTTCCCATACCATCAACCTAATGACCTTCATGCAGGTAATTATTTTATTATTTTTTTTATACAATTATATAAAAAAAATTCATCAAATTGTAGAGAAATGGGAAATGGATGCATTAATTATATAACGTAAAATATATAGATGCACAACTGTCTTTTTTTTTATATAGAGAAGTTGAACACATATTTTGTGCATAGATGTTATAAAATTTGCATGGGTTCTTTTTTTCTTGAAATTTATGATAACATTTTATATGATAACTTATGGTATAATACTATATCTATCTATATAAGTATATATATTTGGGAATGAGAGCTAGTGATATATGTACATGTAAACAAATAAAGTTCAAATTTAACCAAGTGTATATTTTTTGTTGCATTTTTATATATAAAACCCGTAGATATACTTAGTTAAATGTGAAAATATGTGAAAACCGTTATGATGAGAACATGTTAATCTCTTGGTATATATACATTAAGAAATTAACAAGTTCGTTCGTATATTTGGTTTTCACATGTTTTCACTATTTGCATCTTTTCATGTTCTCGAATATTTTTTAAAAGTTATTTGGATGATTGGTGATTAATTAATCAAAATATGCATATTTTAAAATTTAATATGAGAAGAATATTTATATAATTTATCAAATGTGAGTATGATTTTTCGAACAATAGTAAATTTAAAGTTAGTTATAAAATGAAAATGCAGTGGATGCACCTGAAAATGTGGATAGTTTCCAAAGAGGAGTGGTACCAACAAGACGATTAAGATTGTTCGGAGTGAACCTAGAATGCCCTTATAATTCCGAGCCATCAACCTCAAATGGTTCGAGCCAGGCTGGTCAACCAGACCACCAATATGACTTTAGTTCCGGGAATGTCCATCACAACATGGTTAGATTCATTTTCATGTTCATTTTAACCTCTTTTTTTTAAACACATGCGTTATTATACTTGTTCTAAATTATTAGGAAAATGATTAATCCTCCTACCTAATCCGAAGAATATATCATTACTCAAATTTTTATTCTTTCTTTATTATTACTCCATGTGATTTTGGTATAATTTATTTCTACATTGACAAGAAATGATTTTGTTGCTTCCTATTATGAGACAAACATATATATAATATATAATTAAAACATTACACTTAACCTTATCCTAGTAACAAAATGTACCTACCCTAAACTAAGTATCATTAATGGATCGAATCTTAATCTATTGGTTTTGTTTTGGTTGTTTATAGTACTATAGACCAACAAAATATAAAAACATAAATTATTCTCGCTTAAGCATATTATTATTAATTTTAGTAATGAATAGTGCATCTTAATCCGATTCATCTAACAATAATAAGGGTTTTGATGCGGGTTTTTACCAAAATAGTGAATTTACATACTTTGATTTGTTATACGATACTAAATAATTATCAATGTATACTAAAAATAAACGCTATATTAATGTTAATACCGACCAAAGTATGGATACAATCAATTTTTATCAAAACTCTTGCATGAAATATATTTATTTCATTAGTATTTTATATGACTTTGACCATCTCAATTAGTTGCATCTTTATATCATTAATTAATCTTACTATATCATATCTTTATTCGATCCAGGAGTTTGACAAAACAAATTAGAGAATTTTTTTGACATAGAATGAAACATCATTATTAAACCTCTTATTATTAATAGCATCTCCTATCACATGTCATGCCAATTCTTATAAGTAGAAAGTTTTTCTAATTCAAATGTTCGCAAATGATATCCGGTTTAATTAATTTATTTCATTAAGCTAAACATTATTTTCTACATATTATCCCCATAACGGATGCGCGACCTAGTCAATATTAAAGGTTTTAAACGTACATCTAATTTTTACCCCTTAAAGACTTCTTTTATGTGTATAGAATATACAATACACACATATATACAATATACATATATAGATATATAAATATACATATATGTAAACTGAATGAATGTATGGGCACAAAAGAGACAGATAGAGTGGTCCAACTTAGATGGTGACTAAATTGGTCACACCACCTGTTCATAATTACAGAATGTACTATAAACTACCATATATAGACAAATTGAATATGTTTAATTCAAAAAAGTTGTAAAAAGTATAAATATTATCTATTTTGGGATTTTGTATGTAATAAATATTATTATTAAGTAGGGTCTAACTAAATTCTTTATGTCTTGTGTAACAGATGAGATACCACCACCATGAAGGAAAAGATCTCTAGAATTTGAGTATCATTTCTTTTTTGATTAGATGGCACAAAATGAGGGAGATCCCAGATTTTCAGGCACACTTTTTTTTATTATTCTCTTTTATTAAATCAATCACTTTAGATAACCCAAGTCTTAAACGGTTATACCCTCATTTGTCATGGTGTTAGAATCATGTCAAAAACCCGTTATCGTTATGAGTATCACGACTTGAGAAAACATACTCTATGATTTGTATGATATATATAACTTGGGAACTCTTATACGGTGTTACCCGTCAACTAAAAACCGGCTTAATTTTGTAGGGTTATTTAAGGTTAAGCCCTTTTAAATAACCTAACTCATGAAAATTATTGAAGGGTAGTATAAGGAATGGAAGATGAAAGGGACTTATGAAAAAAAGGTACAATAAGTGTGTGGTGGGGGTTTTGATTTATTTTGTTGGCAACTGTTATGATTTTGGTAGGATAGACATCATGTGTATGAATATATGTATAGTCAAACATAGTACCTTACATATGTATGTATAGTAGTAAAACATAGTACAATTTCTTTTCATTTTATTTGTTTTGTCTTTACATTCACATTGTTCACTAGTATATTTCTGTTTTACATTCTATTTTTCTTCAAAAAAAACTTATTAATAGTATATGTATTCACCATTACACAACTTTGTTCGTCGGCGGAGGTCAAATGTTTGATCGTTGCTCCGTGGCTTTTGACCACTTTGTTATGTGATTTTAGGTCATTCACCTCTATATTCACACAAAGTAAACAAAGAACTTTAGATGTGTTCCACTACACGACCTGTTAAAGCAGCGGAGACGACCTATTTCAGCATAATTTTCTTTTGACAGAACATCACAATCATTTTAGTTAAATTGCCTAAAACGAATGAAATTAGAAGTAACCAACTGAAACAAATGGCTTTCATAAGATGAAAACGGAACACAGATAGATCGTTAGCTTATAAAATTTATGTTTCATATTTGAAGCAGTTTTAATTTATTGGTCTTCTTACATGAAGTACAATAATTTCCATTGTACAACACATGAAACGAGGCTGTTGTACGGAGAACCAGGAAAAGAGTATTTTCTTGAGTAGCTATTCGGCGTTTTACATGTTTTATATTACAAGCGACACAAAATATAGAAGAATATACATATAATCTTGAGTTGCTATGTATGTGCTAAGAAATGAATGTCAATTGCAGCACCGGAAACAAGGAACCTTAACAGTATGTATATCTTTGCCAAAATAACCTGCATAACACAAAAAAGTTATATTCTTAACCATTGGAAATGTTATAGCAATTAAGAAACACGGTTGCCCTTAAAAACACCCTTGCAAGAGTATGCATTGTTATTCGATACAAAAAAATTTAGAGGACTTTCGACCCATTTACTTGGAAATGGGTCAATGCCGGTATGTTTTATCACTAACAAGCCAAACGAGTAAAATAAAATTAGAAAGACATATTAATACACAAGACCTCCTAAAACATATCCTTTATTGAAATAATATAATGTTTATGATCATATCTGATACTAAAGTTTTTATACAAATAAAAGATATCCAGACGAAAAGTGTATCCGGCATTTGACCACACCCAAACCAACCCGTCTCATTTACGATATACCCTTTTTGACCCATGAACTAAACTACAAATTTTTCCAGCTCTGCCAGTATATCATATTGAAAGTTTCAGAAATTGCTTATTTGTTTCCGAATAACCACATGCATGGGGTTTTATTCTTAATCAATATTAACTACATAATTACACATAATGTTGTATAATTACTAAATTTTATGTTGAAGTTAATAGATATTAATCAAACCTAAATTTGACTTCGAACCCGTTATTTCTTCAATAAAAAAAAAAGGTATTATGTTTATTCGGCTCGCAAAGCGAGTTGGATACCTAGGTTTACCCAAAAAAAAAAAAAAAATAAATAAATAAAAAAATAAAAAAAAAATTATGTTTATTTTATGTAGTCAATGAAGTTAATGCTCACCTAATATCCAATGGATTCAGAATCAGATCAAGATGAAAACAAGATACTTTGCAAAGTCTCCGTGTTTGAATTTAATCAGTTGTGTGACCGTTAGAAGTTTCTTCTAGATTGCTTCCATCCAGATTGTATTTATTCTGCAGACTCTGTAGGGTTTGCCTCTGTGGTCTCCATTTCCTTGACTTTCTCAAGCTGCCTCAAAAGATCCAGCCTTTCAGGTCCATATGTGGATGGTATCTTCATAAAACAAATAAGATTAACAAAAAATATGCAAGAAACAGTAGAAGGGAACTAAAGCTAGATTTGCAGCACTCACCAACGATGGTATGTATCTTTGAATAGCAGCCAACATTGCTGCATGCCCAACGGCGGTGACCTGTAAATCAGAAATCACCCGAATTGGACCCTTCATAAGTAAATGGGTAATTATGTCACCTCTAATTTATTACAAGGATAGCGGAACTCACCGGTAGTAGCATGAGAAAGCCGATTGGAATTACTGATGCCAAATCGGTTAAAGTTCTTCGAAGCGCCTGCTTTTCTTTGTCAGTCAATTCATCCCCTATAACAACCCTTCTAAGCAATCCTGTAGCTGCAGCAACATCTATAGCAAGAAGTTGAGTACCCTGCAACACATCCTGTTTATAGAACTAATATGATCAGTATTAAGTGTAATCAACGAATATTTGCAAACTTGAATATGTGCATCGTTAAGTAATATTGTCACAAGATTGAAATATATTAAGCCTGAAATAGGAAGCAACTGAGTTGGGGTAATATTGCCATTTACCGTTGTAGACCCTTTAAACTTGTTTATGGATCTTTCAATGATATTATCTTTCTCCTCCACCCTGACCAATTGGGCTCCTTCGGCATCTTTAGAATACGTAGCCGGTTCATCGGCCATTTTAATATCCTCCTATACACAATTTCAAGTAAATATATAATTATGATCATCAGATTCATATAATAGGGAGGCATAAACTAACAATTGAAAATTTTTTGGGTGAATATATATATTAAGAAAAAAATAGCTCTAAAATGACCACAGCCTTTTTTTCCCAGGACCATATTTGTTAGAAGAAGAAAAAAAATTGTGAGGGGGGGGGGGGGAACCTCTACATTCTCTGAGCGTTTTGCACTTCTTTCAACTCGCCTTTCAAGTTCTATAAGCTCATTTCTTAATAATTCAAACCGCTGGATTTCATTTGATTCCAGTACACCCGTATCATCCTGCACAAAAACAATTAGCTCAAGTTTCAACATAAAGAGACATTGTGCATTATAAACATAACGTAATCAGGCTTGTACAAACTTGAATTACCTGCCCACAGAAAGAAGTTTGGAAACAAGAAAATCGGAAAGGAAAAAAAATGTTTGGTCACATATCCACTAAAGAAATATGTAAACCACAGACTTTGGAAAAAATAAACAAGAAGTGAAACAAACTGGGCACATTTTTCTAGCAGAAATTTTATAGAAAACTACCATTTAGGTCAAAGACTCAAAGATGTTGACCTGCACAAGAGATATAAACATTTGCAAGGTACAGAAATAAAGTACAGAGCTTCAAAAATGTAATTCTGAAACATACACTTTCATAGGCAGTTTCTGATTGCAGGTCAGGAGTTGCACTTGAACGGGGTAACAAAAAGTTCCATAGGCCATCGGATTTACTATAAAACACAAGAAAAAGGAAAAAATGTAAATCAAACAAAAGAAGTCCACACATGATAACTCAGAAGTATGAAGTAATAACTTATTATGCTAATTGCTCTTGAATAGGAGTAGGGTAATACCTGTTTGATTTATCTACGTCTATTTTAGAACTCTCACGGTTCTTACCACTAACCGATTGCCTCTTGTTCCTAACAGATGCACGACCATCATTATCTCCCTATTTACAAACAAGAAAATCAGATACGGAAAAAGAGGTCTGTGATAAGAAATATAGGCCTATAGGGTATGCAAAAATCTTTATATTAAATGTAAAATTGATTTTCTATGACCACAACAACAAATATTAATCTAGAATGTAACAAATAACTGCTGGATCTGGCTTTCAAGAGAAAAAGCCGAAAGAGACAGTTTCATTTGCAGAAATGTTAGCATCCACTAACATAAAAGCACCAAAAGGGAGTTGTGTTCTTAAGAGAGCATCTACATGACTGAGTAAACAACAGATTTTTATTACAGTAATCAGATTAGCTTCATAATTTAAAGATAAGTTATAAAGATAAAAAAAAGTCATTCATGCTATTGCAATTATACAGAAGAATCACAAAGCTAAAGAAATATCAAATCACATTCAAAAAATAGAAGGTAAAATAAAGCATGAGTAACAATATAGTACATAGAAGCACATACAATGCCATGTAAGAGATTTAAACTGTTTGCATACATCTTAGAGAATTGAGCATTAAATTGTGCATGTTAATGTTTCTCTTCCACTCCTTCGCTTAGGCTGGCTATCAATACTAACCAGTGTATGTTGTCACTTATTATCAGATTCCAAAATGTCAAAGTATAGCAGTTACATATCTATATCTCGACAAAGAAAACTATATGAATTACAATATCCTGTAAAGACAAAGTATATCCTCGTTGGTTGAGCGATTATTTAGCATATATGGATTATTTGCATACATCTTGATTACTATCATTAAATATGATGATAATCAAAAGCAGGATATACAGATTTTTAGAAAGTCGAGCTAATTCTGTAAAAATCAATTAAATCAAGAAGCTGTAAGAAAGTAAATATAGTACTGTCATTTTTCCTAGAGCACTTCTACAATGAAGGCAATTTAATTATAAAGGTAGATTGGCAATATTTAAACATATACAGCTACCTGCCGCAGGGAATCTGCCTTAGCTCTGAAAGATGCCTCAAGAAATTCAGCTTCTTTTTTAAGTTTCCTCATCTTCTCGAGGTCAGAACAAGCAGCTTTTAGATGTTCCTTTCCCGAGCTTGAGCTGGATACATGTAGCTGTTGAAGTAACTCCTCCAGCTTTATAAGGGCTTCATCAACACTCTCCAGTGCCTAAATGAAATACCAGTCACACCCACATAAAAAAAAACATTCCCTTTCCAAGAGACTAGACCAAAAAATAGCAAAAAGATCAAGGATCATGCAAAATGAAATTTGTAAAGAAGATAGAGATCAAGAAAAGAAAAAAGTATAAGCCGGTACTTGAAGAACTCCTAGAATAGGGTGTGATATTTTTCACTGGTTTAAAAGATAAAAGGAAGCAACCCTTTTCCAGTAAGAAGCCAGTAATAGCTTTCAACACTCACATATTGCAATAATGAAGATACCTTGTCAAAAGAATCTAACTCTCTTGTTAGTGGAGCATAAACTCCTGAACGAGTAATCTCAAAAGTATTTGTGGTACTGCTTTCAGTCATCAGCTTCCTGCATTACAATCACATCCTATAAGTGATGGGTCTTTACAGAAGGAAAACAAGAGAACAAAATAACTCAAAGGGCTGATACACTGTGTAGTCAAAATAGCAAAGACTGAAAGAAGGGGAAAAAAAATAATTTACAAATGCCTTTGAGCCTAATAAGAGATATTTCTTAGAAATCATGGCATAACATGTGATCTGTAAGCAGAGATTGGTCAAATTGACCTACTTACTTCGGTATGCCTAACTCTTTCATAGATTCCTGTAAAATGTTGTGCCTGAAATAAGAGAATACGACTTATATCATCTCATCCAGAGCCTGCTTTAAATTTTAAATCATTAACAGAAAATATGGTATACCCTCTAGAAAGGAATCTTGCAGCCTTGACATTAGAAGGGTTCTCAAGCCATGTACTATATTTAATAAAGCTCTGAATCCAGTGTGAACAAACATCTAACACAACAGGGACAGCTTCCTCATTTGGAGGACCTTGTTTACTTTTATGGCCATGCGAAGCTTTTTGAGAATCAATGTCACCGGGATAGAATGGAAGCCAATCCAACTCTTCACATACAACCTACAAGATGTTGGCCACTTTCAGATTTTGCAAACTCAACTTTGTACAAAATATATATCAATCCAAATTTGCTAACCTCCACATACAGTTGATAAGAGCTTATTGATGAAAGCTGAGGATAGTATAGCACACTACCACCAATAAGATACCTGTTTTAAAGACAAAATAATCTGGTTCAGATTCAATGCATAATTGAACTGGGAGCAGTGATCAACGGAAATTTTACCTGATCAATCCTTCAATGGGCTTAGGTACTACCTCAAAGTTATTTGCAGATAGGAATAACTGAGTCCTCCTTCCCAAAGCGATGAAAAATCCAAAAATAGCCAAATCTTTATCCAAAACCTGCAGGCACAGCATTCAACTTAAATAATGGAACGTGAATATTAGAAAGAGAGTAAAATAGATCTAGTACAGAAACTGACATGCCCAATGCATAACCCTCGAGTCATTAATCATAAAGCAAGAGTGAAAACCTCAATATGCTTACCTCGATACTTTCACAAGTCGTCAGTCTTGACCATATTCTCTCTCTATCAATAGCCCTTTGTAGCTGCTTCTGTACAAGACTCACCCAGAACAGAACTTCTTCAGTGCCTTGATCATCTTTCACTCTACATGCTGCAGCTCGAGGCCCAAAGTGAACCAAAAATTCTCTTCTTAGGCCAATCTGTTTTATGGAACTGTAAGCTTTGCGTATAGGAACAAATTCAACCAACATGTCCATCAGTCTCCCAGTTATCTCAGGAAGAAGAGAGTAAAACTGGGTGCAAGCAACTTTTGTAGGGCCTAGTTTTGTTATTGCAGCAATGCAACTCAATGCAAACAGGAGCAAAGATCTATCACTTGCATCCCCTGAACTTAAAGATATGCCTTTTCTGATCCTAGAGAACGGAACAAGTTAGCTTGAATAAAACCAAAAAATCTGCTGTGTATGAGGTAATTACTTACACTCCGGTAGCAGCAGCAAATCGTTGATCCTTCTCAAAATAATTAACAAAACTTGATACCACAGAGGGCACTTGCTCAGACCAAAACCAATCGTAAAGTTCTGGCTGCTTGTCTGATAGTGCATCACGGATTACACTTTCCAAAGGAGCATAATACCGTGAAAGACTGCATAAAAGTTGAAGCTATGATAAGAAAAAATGTTGTGAAAGACTATAACTAAAACAATATTTATCAATTTTATACACACTGATGGAAAACCTTGAAGGTATTTTGTACATTTTATTGTTTGACGAATGCAGACTATAGAACTACATTGACTTCCTCAGAGATGTCTTTCTTGAGGGAACATATAACAAAATAAAATAATTGCATCTTTTATTTTCTAATGCATGCTGGAGCATCTAATGAGTAATAGAAAATCCTACTCAAAACTCATACCTCCTCTGAACGAAAACATTGATGTCTCGGTCTCTTCTATCTCCACGAGATGAGATCTCACATGCTGCTAACAGTAACGAATAAACGGAGGCCTGAAGTTATAAGAGGTTATTAGCTTTATACCCCTCAGGAGAATATCAAAATTGAGCAGCATAGTCCCAACAACAACAATGCCCGATCCCGTTGGGGGGGGAGGTATGGGGAAGGCAAGATTTAGATAGTCAATATGTGAACAAAAAATACATTTATTTTCTTTGAATAAACTATTTTCATTGTTTTATCTATTCATCTGAACCTGAGCTAAAGATCAATAAACTTGAAATTTCACCTACATCAATTTCATTTTACTAGAAAGGAGAACCACCATAAGAACAGAAGACTGATATAAGTATCATATGCATATCGGAAACACCTAAAAATGCCTATTGTAGTATAAGTACACATATACATATATTTATTTGTCTCTAGCCAGAACAAGAGGTACACAATCACAAGCATGTTCAAAAACGAACCTGATAAGATAAGGCTTTCACCCAGGCATTTTGGTCTATACCAAGCCATGCGGTTGAGAACCATGATGACTTAGATGCAGAGCTCTGCTCTTTAATGGCCAGCTCATATACCCTTGCAGCATCATGCAATGATTGAATGAGTGCACTGTTATATTCTTCGTTTTGTAATGATTGATCAAGCTTCAACCTTATTTCATCAACATCGCCACTAGTACTTGCTTGAGAACTGCCATCAACGGTCACACCATCATCAGCAGAAGCAAACGGCAAAAAAAGTCTCGTTCTTCTTGACTTATAATTGGTCAAGCATGATAATTGAGAATCTATTGATTTGGAACTTAGACCGAGAGTCCCATCATCCAATAAACAGAGATTTACCCTGCATCTCCTCCTGAAATAAATCTTATGGAACCCCAAACAATCCACAAAAGCTACCTTCTTGTGGAAATAACAGGTTTTGGCATTTTTACATGAAATCAATGGATTCAGATATCTGCATCATGAATACAATTACAACACATTAAGGTTCAACAAATACAAGTCCTTTATGAAAAAGTCATTATTCAAAAATCCTTATGATTGACATCCAATATTTTTCTTACTTCTGCTAGCTTAATCTGCTTTATTAACTATTTTGAAGAACGAAATTTCCTAACCATATGGTGGTATCCATTACCACTATCAATTTCTTAAGTAAGAATACCTAATTGAATTTGCAATAGCGCATTTATTCATAATAGCTAGCAAGCTTTATTTAACGTCACCAAACAAGAAAGCATCTTGAAACATTTCCATGTTCCGATTATACTACAACTAGTAAGTTATAAATTATGATGTTCATCAATTCAAGCTTAATAGCTTTAAGTTCACATCAAACACCAACACAAATATATACAAAAAATTCAATTACGTGATTTCGCTAGATTATTTGCTAATCGATTGAGCTATAAACTAGAAAAAAAGCAAATACATCATGAAATTAGTTATGTAAGTTTAGTAGGTTAACATCAAACACCTATATCAAAAAATCATGCACTACAACCAAGTCAATTACATCAATTTTCCGCTAGATTACTCAATAATTAACCAGAATAGAAAACAGATACAAGCACTAATTCGAGCTTAATCACTCTAACTCTCTAAGTAAACAACTTAACATCAAACACCAACACTAACTCATTTACTAAAAACAATTCAATTACATCAGTATTCAGCTATCTATCACTAATCAACGTAATCAGAAAACATAAAACAAATCAACAATCAGATAAATGTTCATATTACTAAATAACTGCTCGTATCACGAAATCAAATACCTAATTACACTAGGCTACCTACAATTCATTTAGTCAGACTTTCAGCTATAGCATATGTTAATCAGCTGAACTCAAATAACAGATTGCATAACTGAACATATCACAGAAATCAAATACCTAATTACGCGCTACAGACAGTTCAATTACATCAAACAGCAATATTAATCACGAATCAACTGAATTCTGTTACATAACTACACATAAAATGAAATCAAATACCTAATTCCGCTTCAAACAGTTCAATTACATCAAATTTCAGCTACTGAAACTCTAAAAAACAGAATCAAATACTATTTCAGTGTTACATAACTATACATATCGTGAAATCGAATACGTAATTACGAAATTAAAGTAATACGGAATACGTACTTTGTTAAGGAAATTGAGCGAACATTGGGAAGAGCGTGAGGTTGAGAAATAGTCATTGATCAATATTAGGATGTAGGGATAGTTCGCCGGAGAGTACCGGTGAGTTGACGGAATCCGTTAGGGTTTGGATATCGGAGTTATGTATTAAGATAAGAAAAAGGAAGTGATCGGAGATGGAGCGAACGGCGAAGAGCCACGTCGGTTAGAGGAATGCTTGTGGTGTGAAAGTGGGAAAGATCGAGGTATAGTAAAAGCAGATGTTCGGGTCGGGTTGTTGATAGTTTGTCGTTCGGTTTTATTTTATTGGGTCGGGTTAGAGAAGTTATGGATCAAAATTGTTTTTTTTGTTAGTTAGAGGTATGAGTGTTTGTTTGGATGTCTCGGTTTAATTTGATTTGATTAGATTTTGGTTTCTAAAATAAAAATCTGAACAATAAATTTAAGATTCAAACCGAATTGGATTAGATCGGTTTTTAAAATTCGATTTTAACTCAAAATTCAAAATAATAATTTCAATGACACTTATATACAAATGTATTAGAAGAAAGTTTGTAAATATGAAGAAAAATTGTAATTTCTCGTCAAATGTTACTAATTCATTAAAAAAAGAGATATTAATATATAGAGTAAATTACATAGATCGTCCCTAAGGTTTATATGGAATTACGGTTATCGTCCCTAAGTTTGAAAAGTTGCATGGATGGTCCCAAAGTTTAGAGTAATTACGGATTTCGTCCCTATTTTTGATGTCCGTCTAATTCCACCGTTAGCCTTCCCTCACGTGTTAAACACGTGAGGGTATTTTAGTCTTTTTACACTCTTCTCCCCCAAAATCAAATAAACCCTAAATAAAAAAAGCTTACACAAACACCCCTTCACACACACACACACACACACATATAAAATAAGCTTACACAAACACCCCTTCACACACACATCAAAATCAAAATCCTCCATCAAAATAAAATAAGCTTACACAAATACCCCTTCACGGTGGTGGCGGCGAGTGGTGGCGGCGCCGGATTTCATCAACAGAACAAACACCCGACTCTAATTCTTCGTCAGAAAGATTCATCACACAATCATAAGAGGCACTCCTAACAATCCTATCCACCACTGCTTTACGAGCAAGGATTTCGCTATGCCTATCAAGACTGAACATCAAGTACTTAGGCCTAGGGGAAAGGTAATTCGTAACAGGATCATAACATTTCAAACACGAGTCATCAAATAAACTGTTCTTAACATCATTTTCGGTATCACCAACAGTAAATCTTGAAGGAATTGAATCACAACTAACAGATTTCGACAACCTGGTTTTTTCTTCAAAATCAAGGGTTTCAGTTTTCTTTCTTTTCGCAAACATTTTCTTTTTCGGTAATCTTTCTGACAAAGAATTAGACTCGGGTGATAGTTCTGTTGATGAAATCAAAGAATGGATCGGTGATTTTGATTTTGATTTTCATGGAGGATTGAATCTGATTTTGATTTTGATTTTCATGGAGGATGAATCTGGTTATGGAAGGAAAGGGAGGGAGGGTGAAAGATTGGAAATGACTAAAATACCCTCACGTGTTTTACACGTGAGGGAAGGGTAACGGTAGAAATTAACGGACATCCAAAATAGGGACGAAATCCGTAATTACTCTAAACTTTGGGACCATCCATGCAACTTTTCAAACTTAGGGACGATAACCGTAATTCCATATAAACCTTAGGGACGATCTATGTAATTTACTCTAATATATATATGTGAAATTTATAGGTGAAGAAATTAGGAAAAGAGTAAGGGGCTGTTTGATAGTTGCAGACTGAGTTGGTGCAGACTGAGTTGGATCACAGACTGAGTTGGAGCTCAGACTAAGTTAGGTGCAGACTGAGTTTGTTGTGTTTGATTATTCCTCGGACTGGCTATGCTGACCGGGAGAAATGACTATTGTACCCTACTGTTTATTTTTATATTGAATGTCGTACAAAATCCAAATTAACCATAAATCCAAATTAAACATAAATCTAAATGTCTTACAAAAACCAAATTAAACAAATCCAAATGTCTTACAACTTCAAATTAAAAAAAATCCAAATTAAAAAAATCCAAAGAAAACCTAACAATGATTGCGTACAATTAAGTTGAAGGATTTGAAAATAGTTGAGTAGTTTAACAATGATGTCTATTTCTATTTTATATTGTTTTAAAATAATTGTTCATTATTATAGTTTAACCGATATAATATGTTTTAGCGGATATAGATGGTATTTTATTAGTGAGAAATATAACTCGTTTCGATTTCTTGTCTCCTGTTTCTATCTTGATTCTGTTCAAATTGGTTGTTTTCAGACTTATAGTTAAACTCGTCATGAAGACAAGTGTCAAGTTTAAGAATCAAAGTACAACGATGTTGCGGTTCCAAAATAGGATGTTTTAGTACAAATGAGTTAAAGGTTTTCTTGTAATAGTAGATCAGATGTTCAACCTTTTGTTTACATATAGCCATTTCAATTACATTCATTGTGTCCAAAGTTCAAACACAGAAAAGGACAATGTAACGAATACGAGTAATATATTCAACTGAAGCATAGAGTAAATGGGTCGATATAACGAATACCAGTAAATTTACATTTTGTACCAATCACCGAAATGCTACAAGGATATAGAAGTTTTTACAATCAAAGGGCGGAAATTTGATGCTAAAGATTTGATGCTAAATTCTTCGTTTTCAGTATCATTCTTCATGAAGTGCTTCAAACTTGGAACTTTGCTTTCAATATAGTCTCCAAGGCTAATAGACTGTAAAATATCACATGCACCACAAAACTCACAGCTTTTATGTTTTTTTTTTCCAAAAACGTTTGACATTCTCATTACTAGTAAAGTCAATGCATTACCTCCAAATAACTTCTCAAATGATGCAACGATAACTTTGGTCATTCGGGTGGTTGGAATACTAAGAAGTTTAAAACAATCTTCAGCAATCAACACTTTACTAGGTTGTATAAGTTTTTCGTTAGGCATCTGCAATAGTATATGTCCAACACGATTCAAGGTCATGAACTCAAATGCATAAACACAATTTAACTTGATAAAGGGTAGGGTTGGCTTTTTTGAATGAAAAAATGAGTCTTCACTTTTTTATCAAAGACTCAATCTTTGATACGGGTCCGTGGTACGGACCGAGTCCGTGACAACCTTGGTTTATCAAACACGCGGACCACGGACCGGGTCCGTGGTCTGAGTCCGAGTATTTGGTCCGTGGTAATATCAAACACCCCCTAATAGTTATTCATTTATATATGGAATATAAATCAAAAGTAATTTATTATTCGGGTTTTTTGAACTATTCGATTTTTGTATGTGAACCAAAAATCAATCCAAAATACTAATTCGGTTTTGGTCCAATTCGATCCAAAATCCGAAAAATCAAACCATATAGTATAATCCAAGTTATCCATTTGAACAATTCAATTTTATCCAAATAATGAACATCCTTGATTAAATGGGAAAAAAAATATACCATTAATTTTCATGCATCTATTGCTAGGAATATGCTTGGGCTTTTAATTAATAAACAAATATTATCTAAATATTTTTATTTTATTCTTGTAAAATTTTTATATAATCTTTTATGTACTTTTATCATGTATATAAGATTAAACTTTACATCGGGTGCATCTTTTCGGTCCTCTTGTACTAGAGAAAGGTCCTCTCTAACGATCACACCGGATATGGACCGAAATGTCCTCTTCTTTCTTTTTTGATTACCTTCCTCACGTATGTATAAGACCAGATTCATTTCATTTCTACCCCCTCCCCCAGTTTAGGCCTTAGAATGAAAGAAAATTTTGAATCTGCTTTGTCTACGAACAAGGAAGTTATAAGTAATGCGACTATTTGGCGACAAGCTCACACTTGTTTAGAGGAATCATCATAAATGACAGAAGTGTTTTGTTTGTATATTATTATTATTACCTAACCCAATATTTATTAACTCACATACTATAAAGTTGATGAATAGTGAAGTAGTTAGATTGATTATTGGAATATGAGTTAATAAATAGTTAAGTACTTAGGTCGGTTCCTGGACATTTATCGACTCATATTATAAAGTTGATAAATAGTGAAATAGCTAGGTTGGTTGCTTCCAACAGCCAACTCGTCTACTTCAATTTTTATAGGTTATGTTGCTAAAATCATGTAATTGTTTTTATTTTGTTTTACACAATGAAATGTATAAATTATATATTTTCATTTTTCTTTATTTCTTTCTATAACTAATTGTGCACCAGATAAATTTTTGTCCCGTCACAATACGCGGGATAAATAAAACTAATTAAAGCTTAAACTACAATTACAACCACAAGTTTCATCTCCAACTTCAACATATATCAGTTTCAATTAGTTTCATCGAACACATTTTTTATAAATACGAATCTTTAAGTATTATATCAGATGATTTTATTTTAAACACAAAAAATTAAGTCAATTCGTTATGATAGCAATAACAGACGTAAACGGGCACATAAAGTTATAAAATGTTGTCTATTCGAAAAAGCCTATTAAGGATTGATTTAATTGTACTTGTCAACCCAAGGCTTATTTGAAATTAAGACAAATTTATTCAAAAATACTCATTTGTCAAAAATAGAACATTTAATTTAGTTGAGTTAGTTTTCAATATAAACTGGATTGTTGTTTTTGTAACAATTAAACTTTATATCCGTGACAAATGGTTAAAGTTGTCATCAAGTGACAAAAGTTAAATATTCTACATTCGTCGTGCAATCTTCCTATATTTGACTTGGGGTCAAAATGTTCCACCAACTTGGCGGGTTCCATTTATACTATTCATCCTCCCCACCGCTAACTTTAATTCATTTCACGCATCGTCATTTTGCTTTATACCCTTTTCGTAAATAAGACAAAACTATAAGGATTTTGTCGATCAAAATACGGAAGAGCGAGTCTTTGAGTTACACGTATGCAGTGTAATGGAGATATGCCATTTTAAGATGTTTATCTATAAGACCTTTATGAGGATATTATGACGTCTTTATTACTATGTCATTTTAGTAATGGTTTGTTGATAGAATAAATTGATTTGCTAAAGAATGAAAAAGAAATACTTAACGAATATGATTATATTCTCAATACGAGTTGACACTTTATAAATAACTTATTGAGGCAGTTTGTAACAAACTTAATATTAGCTAAGCAAATTCGGATATTCTAAGTAGATGCAAATTCTTTCAATTCGTATCCTGTGATACAATCCGATATATAAATACGTAAACGTTCCTTTCCATTATGAATAACAATAGTACCGGCGACATAATTTATTTATTTTATATATACACTTCTTATAATTTTATGGCAATTTAAAACACTTAAAGTTAAAAGGTACAAATAAGATTATATTCAATATACATTTCTATTCAAAATTATAAAAACCTTGTTGACTTTGACTACTCACGAACATTGATCCCAAATCTAAATATCTAATGACTTGTATCATGTCTGGTCCATTTGTTTAATATTGTTGTCAAACTAGCTTATTGTCCCGACTAATACGCGAAGAATTATATCAAAAAATATATGATGTTAACAAAGAACATATAACTTATGTAAAAAGATTAATAGAAAACTATTCATCATGTAGACAATATTATTATGTTAGCAAATGTGAAGTTAAATAAAACATTTACTGTGTAATTTGGAAAAAACCTTATTAAAAATAAAATAATTATAATATATAAAAAAAACTAAAAATATTGCGTAAATAGGACGGAAAAAAATAGAAGATTTTTTTATATGATATGTTTTTCGTTTATATGCAAAACACTTATAAAACAATAAAATAATTTTAGTTTCTTTTTATACTAAAATGGGTGTGTTTGAAGAAAAAATATGTTTTGTATTTTTTTTATAATTAATTTAAAATACAAGTGTTAAATTATTTAAAGTAGAAAGGTTATTAAGTTTATTTAATTATTACTATTTAAAATAAGGGTTAAATTATTTAAAGTAAAAGGTTAAAATTAAATTATTAATGATGAAATCATCAAAATGATCTAATGGTTCAAATTAAAGTTGGATTTCCATCTAATGCTTACTAATTTGCCAAGTGACATTTTAGGCATCTCTTTTATTATATATTAAGATGTTTTGGTCATAAGTCAACTTTCACTCTTCTTAAACTCCAAGGGCATTTTAGTCTTTTACCACTCAAACCAACTACTTGTAGTCCAAACTACAAAATCTCTCATATTCATTCATTACCATCTAACAAACGAAAAAAATACCACAAACAACATGTCAATCTCCACCGTATCGCCATCACAAACCACAACGATTTCGTCTTTGCATACGGATATATTGGAGTCACATATCCTAACTCGACTTGACGGACAAACGTTAGCCTCCGTTAGCTGCGTAAACGCCACGTTACACTCTATGTCCCAACATGATGTTTTGTGGTCTGATGTATGTCACTCTACTTGGCCGTCAACTTCTGGGGAGATTGTGAATGGGATTATATCGAAATTCTCCGATGATTGCAACGGATATCGCACGTTTTTCACACAGTCGTTCCCTTTACCGACACCTGATCCCACCGCCACGGTCCCGACATCGTTGTTAATGTCACCGAGACAGAACAACGAATTAGTCAATTGTAAGTACTATTTTATAACATATTCATAAATGGCAAAAGTTTATTATCACACCTAAAAACAAAATTTGGATTTTCCCACTTTTGTAACAAATCAACATTTTTAACCGTGTTTGTTATTACTTAGCGCGTTCGTTTTAGCTAATTTTCAATGTTATGTTCGTCTTATTTTTTATAAACCTATTTTTTCGTTATAATTATAAAGTTAAATTATAATAAACTAATATCGGATAAAATAAACTTATAAACCTTGAAATAAACTAAAACAAACAATCTTTTTAAAATAAAATAGTTATATAAATATTTATGAAGAAGAAGAAGAATAAAATAAAAAGTCACCTTAAGTTTTCCATGATGTCACAAAAATGTACGTATTTCCATAAACATGAAGAAAGAAACTAAACGTGAAAAAATTGTAATTTGTTACAGTTCCACCGAGCGAATTAATCTCAGCTGTCGATGTTCATTACCAAAACAAATTAATCTTCTCAAAAACCGAAGAAACCGAAACAATCTCTAGTTGGTTTGCATGTTCGCCTTTCAGAATCGACTTACTAGACCCAAAAGACATAGTTCCAACCGAAATACCTCACCCAGAAAACGAAGAAACATGTTGTGAACTTCTCCACAACATGTCACTAAGTTGGATACTAATCAACCCTACATCAAAACATTCCATAAACTTGTCCTCCCATAAACCAGTGTCTGTCACAAGACACTGGTTAACAGGGGAGGTACAAGTTAAATTTGCGAGTATACTCGCGGGAGGTAACCCCCGCGGGTCGTCTGACGCGACCGCGATGGTTCGATGCGGGATAGTGATGAATTGTGACCCGTCGGAGAGAGGGGAGATGCAAGTGAGGGAGTTGTGTATGGAAGTAGAAGATATGGATGGGAAACATTTGAATGGGAGGGATAGTTTGGTAATTTTGCAAAGAAGTATGGAGGGTAAAAGAGGAAATGGGGTGAAGAGAGAGAGAGAAGCAAAGAATAGGTTTGAGAGATTTGAAGAAATGAAGAGAGAGAGAAGAGAGAGAAAGTTGAGGGTAGAAGAGACATTAGACACTTTGTCTGTGGCTTTTGGGTTATCAATTTTTGCTGCTTTGTTTTTTATTTTTTGTTAGAATATAAATTGTGTAAATATAAATGAATATAGAAATTAGAAAGTAAATACTTGATAACTATATTTTTTTTTTTTTTTTTTTTTTTTTTTTTTTTTTTTTTTTTTTGAAAGGCATAAAAGATAAACCAAAAACGGATACAAAACACGGCATCTCAACTCAATTAACAAGCTACTTAAAAGAAGATGAGACCCAAAAAAAAAAAAAAATACACACAAGACCAACACTTGCTACCAAACCTAAACTAACAAACTAAAAGTAAAGACCTATAACAATTGCAGCCACCAAGAAAGACACTACAGACCCCATGTGAGTGAAAAATGAAGCAGCCCAAACTTGAAATATAAGCCTTAAATCAAAGACACTCAAACAGATCCATTGTATCCCCACACTACAATGCAGACATAAGAAGGCCAAAATGCCCCCACTGACTCAGCAGAAGTACGAAAACCAAATGCCAGCAGCATACCAGAAACTAACTACCTGGAATTCCAGCTCACAGATAATTGCAGACATAAATATAGAACGCATACTAAAGGCACACAACACACTGAGACGGATAAACATCAGACCGTATATATATTTTCGTTTGATTTAGTTTCGTTTGTAATACTTTTTACTTGTTTTTTTTGCTTCCTGGTTTAAAGACAAGGTTTTTTCTTTGTCGTCTCTTAATATATTAGCGTTTAGAAAAGAAAAAAAACAATTAATAAATGAATACAACAAAATTTATCATCTATCAGAGTATACCATTCAAAAAAATCGAAAAGGAAATAAAAGATTTTAATCTTTTTTTTTTCTAAGTAGTAGCTCGCCGCAAAAAAGTGCCCGGATAGATTATGAAAACTATATATTACAATACTCTTAATACTAACACATTTTACAGTTAAAAATATTCTAATACTGAACTAACATTACAGTAAAACCGTGACACTAGTCATAACAACGGTTATACATGGTATAACATTGTTATGGAAGCTTGTAACGCCCCATAACATCACCTGTTATCACTATTGAGAGTGTTCTTAAATATGTCTAGTTAACATGTGTGATATTGATGCTCTTAATTGTGTCAAAGTTATATAAATTTAAAATATTGTTATTGTATTTATTATAATACATGTGACACTTATATAAGTTAAAATAAGCGGTATCACATTACATGTTTAGAAGTTTTTAATTAGTCGATTACATACAATAACAACTTTTTATAGTTAGAAACCCAATATAATTGACTTGCTTTTATTTTGATATATATTACAAGTTTTGAGATGACATTTATTAGGATGCAGTTATATTGGGTAAACATATTTATCAATGTTAAGGAAGTTGATTTTGTGTCTCTTTTAACATTTAGATGTTGAAAGTAGTTGAGATAGTCAAATATTATTGTTTTAAATGTTTTAGATAATTAATTGTATATATATACAATGGAGTAGATCTTTTTAAATTATAAACAACAATACAATATCTCTACAAATAGTAGAATAAGAAATTTAGTAATTGTTTAGTGTTTATTATATAACGAGTTTATTGTATAATAAGTCTTTAAATAGGGATCAATATGTTAGAGATAATGTTACGCGTTTGTAGTATATTGTTATCGTTTAAAACCATTATTAAGTGAGTTTTTGCGTCTTGCAACAAAATGCAGGTCTTATTACCTCGTTATTTACAAGTAGTAAAAGGAAACTATAGTTTACTTGAGAAGTGTTTTTGGATTGGCATAAAGAAAAACGGTGGTTTAAATGTCTACAAATGGAAGAGAATGTACCAACTACTATAAGTATTTATATTCACTTTTTTTAATAGGTGTCCTTTTTATATAAATAAATGTTGATTGATACTTATTTTTTGTTTAAATCATGTGACATTGATATATGGATTATGAAGTACGTCTTTATAATCAAATAATTCATGCAAAACCTTTTATTTATTTGGTGTAAATTATCAAATATTGAGTCTTTATTTATTCTATTTTTTTTCTTTCTAGAAAGGCAATGCATTAACTAACATGCACCAATAAAATATTTATATTTATTTTAAAATTTAAATAGACAACCTTTAAATTAAGAAGCCATGACGATACTATTAAATATAGACGTTTTTAGAGTTTTAGTCCGCTATTTTCCTCATAATTATAGATAAATAGCATACGAATTCGTAGCGGAACAATAATAAAAGATAGTATATTGATTGATTTAGACCTATAGATCAACCAACGGTGACAATCAAGACTTATTACTTGATTAGTCGATTCAATCCTAGATAACGCGATCTAAAATTGAATTATGATAACACAATCAAGACCTATTGATTTGTTATCGAATCAAAAGTAGATAACTCGATCTAATAATGAACAATTGATAATTGAAACATCAATATCAAAGAAAAAGGAATAACCTTTAATAATCAAAAACTCAGTTCTAAACAATAAAATACGTCCCTTTATATATAGGTTAACAAAAGAAACTTAAAATACGAAAAAGGAAACATAAAACTTCGGTTTTGGCCGACATGCAGGTACTGCGCCACAATAAGGAGTAATTGCGCCGCAACAAGAAGTTTCTAGAACCGTTTTGCTGAAAATGGTCTTCACAGCGAGGCAGTCATCAATGACTGCGACATGGTCATGCTCCATAAGCGTTTTTCGTCGTTTGTTGTTTTCTCAAATACGTAGTATTGACCAAGCAAACTCTCTAGCCATGGTTCTTTTATAGGCTTCATTACCAATTACAAGTATCACCTCTTACCCATCCATAACCGTATCAAAATACTTGTTTAATTGTCCTTTTTTTATTAACTAAAGTGGTGAGAAAAGGTGCAGGCCGTATATAATCTTGTGATTTAATAATAAAAATATTTTTTCAATAAAAGAGGGAAACTAGTTATATTGTCAATTTCGATCATAATTAAAAGTTGGACACTAGTAGGTCAAGTTGGCAAGGTTTCACAAGAGGGTTTGATAAACCTTGTTTTTTCATTTTTATCTTAAACACATTTACAAAAATAATAAAAATAGTTGTATCATTTGTAATAGTTGTGTTAGATGAAAACTAGATGTCGTATACTATACGTATTAAGTGGTGAATTCATGATAAGAAAAATAACCGATTTCACAAAATATTACTACATAAAAATATAGCTTTTTGGATTTAAACTTGAGTTTATGAAATAAAAACTCTTCATACTTTCCACTAGACTAGGCACCTATAATTGGAAAATGTTAGATGCATCAAACAACATCTAACTTTATATGCTCCAAGAACTAAAATTTAAATGAAAAGATATTTTATAAATATTTAAAAAAGTTGAAGGACTAAAAATAAACTTTCTTTAAAACACATACAACAAATAAATAAAGTTATAAACACATACAACAAATACAGGTATGATAAGGTTGCAGTGTATTAATTGATCATGCATATTACTTAAATGTAATGTTGAAATTCAGCTACATGTCATAACCAATTATTAAAACTTGTTTTATAGTTTATTGCCAAACAATACTATGTAAGTGTATGTATCTATCAATGTATTAAATTAACAATGCCATCTTTTTAAATATATAGTACACATTTGATATATGATATGATGTGATCGATTTGAAATGATAAAAAAATATTCGTCACGTTATTGAAGTACATTCATGTCACTTTATTATAAGATCGAAGATTGATTGTATAACTATCTATTTTTTTAGTAGTCGATTAGATTAAAATTTTGGGTAACTTATTTTTGAATCATTGACAAAAATTGTCACGGAATATAAATTTTTCTAAAGAAAAAAAAACATAAAACATTAATCATCCCTTGGAACGTCGTAAAACGATAACATATTCTAAAAGAAAATGATTTTTTATCTTTAAAAAATATAAATATAAAAGGTCTAAGTCATATTTATATTTTGAGAGAACAAATTATATCAAAATTTCCGCACTAATAACATTAAAATTAAATTCGGATGATTTTGAATCTCAAACTAACAAACTGTCCAAAATTTATTCGAAGTCAATTCTATTCACCGTGTGAGCCCCAATTGTTGCAAGTAATTCTATAATATCTTTTTCTTTATTAATTTACAAGTGTAATATTTGACAACAAAACCGAAGTGAAAATCTTCGATAATGATAGTTGCTTCACTCGCATTTATCATGAGATGATTTTAGGACCGAGCATGGATGCCGAATTTAAGAATGGGCAACATTCGGACCCATCTGGGAACATTAACTCGAGACTTAAGGAAGTGTAACAGTACAAAAATGGTACATGTATGTGACCATGGGACCAAGTGACCGACACGTTAACTTAGACACGTAGAACATAACTTATGAATCGACATTAAAAAGTTATATGTTGGATTTCTTGAACAGCTTTGATTACTCGGCGTCTTATATACTTTCTTTCGTGTTTGCTTCCTTGTTGGTTCGTATTTGTGTGATAATGACTAAGACCGCAATAGTAATAGTGGTCAAAATGGTCGATTTTCTTTTAGGGTATCCGTCGAAAAGGAAATGTGAATACAACCCGGAAACTAGTAAATTTCAGAGGAGATTTTCAGAATCAGCCGTATCATATGTAGAAAGTATAAACTGTAATTAGGCATGTTAAGGCAACTAAACATAAGTTCTAAATACTGAAAGAAATTTAAAAAACGTTTAACAAATTTGAAAAAGGAAAATAGTATTTTAACCTCGAAAATAATCTCGAGTGGCCAGAAAACAGCTTACGCCATTGCACCACTATGAGCTCTAATAATAGTTCGACCATGAGATTTTCGTTACATTATGACATGGCACCAATTTCGGCTGATAGTATTTAAAATAAAAAGTAACATAATTACATATGTAAATATAAAACGACGAGTTTTGTTACTCTGCACAATATAACAAACCGAGAAGGAGGTGTTTTACAAACTTTAATACCGAGAACCATATCCAATATAGACCATGCCAGCTCAGTTCTTCGGTTTCAAAGGTATGGACTGATTTATGCATACTACTATGATAAAAGTTTGAATAAACAATTTACTTGTACAAATTGAAATATAATTTCGACGACTAGTACTTGTACATTAACCAAAATAAAAATTTAAACCCGTTCATTTGAAAAATACAATTACGGGTTAAGGCCTAAATGAAACCAAGTCTAGTGAAGACCAGGAATACTATAGAGTATAGACTAAGAACGTTGGACTAGAGTTATAATCCGGACCCATGGTTTAGTGCCGGTTAAGACCATGACACAACTTACATTAGTTATAAGATCCATCGTTGCCCATATATTATCAAAAGCTGAAATACATAAACTTGAAGCACATTCCCGGGGCCACTAATTTCTATCGAAATAAACGAAGCATACGTATGCCTTTTCGGTTTAGCCTAAACTCATAAACAAATTCATATGCCTATGAAAACATATCAAGTATCAACACTCACTTGGAAGTACGTTGTAGAAATGGTAAATCTCTTCATCATCGATGACTCCAACCTCAGTGTCGCAAACAGAGCAACAAACTGGATTTAATGACTCGTCGCCAACTGAACCACCGCCTTTTCTAAATCTTTTCCTTTTCAAACTTCCTTTGTCTGATACTTGTCCTTTCTTAATCTTGCAATTTACAGCAAAGACTGCCCTGTATTGGGTCACGTATTTTTCATGCCTGGAAACAAAAGATCGATAACACATTTTTATTAATCAAGTTAGAGCATTAAAAATTAACAACATACTTGAAACTGCCAATACCTTTGACACTCGAGGCATAGGGTTGTAAAACAAGCAGGACAACTAAGCACTGCATCGGAATATTGACCTTTCCTCTTCTTCTGAATCCACAATTGGTCTTTATCGTCAAGTGCGGGATCATAGAACTCAGGAGTTACGGAGTAGTCTATTTCGTCATCATCTGAAACTGATTTTACACATTATATCAGCAAGATAAGTCTCGATTATACTTTATGCATAAAACAACTTGAATGCTTTTAAAAATACAATGAAAAATAGAAAAGACAAGGTTCATATTATATCAGCATAACCATGTAAAAATTTCAGAGGAACAAACACACATATAGAATATAGAAGACTAGGCAATCTGAGTTAGGGTAAAGACATCTTTTTCGTATTGATTTATATTAAGTAAGTCAGATTGCCTAGTCATGAAGTTCATGTCTCTTCGGCTAAGAATATTTTAATACGTAATCGAGTCGAGTGAAGTTGGCAAGAAAGTGTTTTGTGCTTGAAAATTAAGGCTCCATCGAGCTTCAAGCTTCCTAGTCTAGTCGAGCTCGAGCTTGTCAATGTATCGACTCCGCGTTGTTACCACTGTATATATTTTTTACTCTTTTTAGCCTATCAAATTAGTTTAGGCTTGTTGATTCTATTAAGGTGTACAGAATTACAGATTACTAAGATTTATCAATATACAAAATAATATTCTTGTGACTACGATTATTGTGCAAAAGTGCATATACATTCTCTGATATCCTACTAGATTCAAAATCACAAGGAAGTCTAGGCTCACCAAAACAACGATATCATTCAACACATATAGTTGATCACTAATCCATATATATACACAATGCTTACCTACTGGTTCCACGACATCTTGATCTTGATTATCGTCTTTTTGTTCAGTATCAATAGATTCCTTTTTTAGTCCATATTCCTTCTGTTGTGACATCTGCTACAAAAAAAAAAAATAAAAAAAAATAGATTCATTGAAAGTAGACTAAAAAGTTAAAAAGTATAAGTGCACGCATTTATGTGAGAAAATTCGATTTTCAAACTAATGTTAAGTTAGTGACGTGTATTTTGAAAAGGGGGAAAATGTAAGTTTGACATGTAATCAGTATATATCAAATAAACCTAATATACAATGTGTTACAAGCTACATGAAGATACGAGTACCTAAGCTAAACGAAGCCGTACAAACACATTAGTCCAAGCGTTGTATTTACAATCTAACACATTCAAAATCAATCAACAAGATTATTGTCCCAATTTGGTCTTCAAAATAAAAATATTTCTCAAAATACCCATACGTGTTATGGGTCAACACACCAGCTTACGAACTAAAATAAAGGTTTCTACTGTAAATTTAGTTTTCTATCTATAAATTTGTTGCAAACCAACAAATGTACTTACTAACTTTAAGAATAATATTAAGATTATTACAGAATTAAAGATAATAAACTGTCTGTAGCGGTTTATTTTGCAACCGGGGTACAAGTTTAATGCCTAGTAACTAAAATTGACAATCTGCAACATTATGCTTCGAAAAGGAGTCCAATGTAGTCGTAGAAAGGCTATAATCAAGTTAAATGTGAAGAAAATCAAGGACGGATGCTACTGCTACATATATTAAATATATATCAAGTATCAAGAAACAGACAATAAAGACGCAAGTATCATACATAAGAACAAGGAATTAACTGAAAACACATAAAACGAAGCGGCATACAACAGCATAACTAGATATCAAAATAAGTTTGTAAACAAATCTAAAGATAAGAGTAAGCAAAAGTTGTAAACTATAACAAATTCAGAAGGGGTGTTTTCGGGATTGCATATTTTAAAAGTGCGATTTGAAATAAGGATCACTGTTGGTGCTTAAAATAAGTATGTTTTTTTTAATAAAATTAATCCCAAACACCCCAAAAGTAACAGGATGATAATCGAAACCGAAACCGAAACCGTAAGAGATAGAAAGGAAATCTCATCTCAGTTTTAAGCATGAAACACAACAACAACAACAACAACAACAACAACAAAAGAAAAAGTTAAATTTGAATTTGAAGGAACAAACAGGTTTAACTAATAAATATATAAAAGTAGTAATAACCTCGTCAGTGTCGGGCATCTTCTCCGTCTCCGGTATCATCCCTCTAGACGCCCTTCTTTTCTCAAAACCCCCACTCCTGTTACAACCCTTTAACTAATCAAAACTATTACTAGAGATTTCTAGACTACAAATAGCATATTGTCTAAAGATTTATATACTTTTTGTTTATTATTTTTAGATCATCGAATTATTTTATTTTCTATTTTGATCGTTATAAGTTGTTAAGTTTTTCTCTTTCTAATTCTTTTAGGCTAATTTACGAAACAACCCTTGTAATTTATATAACTATAAAATTTGTCCCTAAACTTTTTTTTATAACCATTATCGTCCTTTATTTCACTATTTTCTTATAATTCTAGTCTCTTGTTTGTTGAACTTAACAATTATTATGTTAAAATAACAAAATAACTATTTTTTCTTAATATAAAACACTATCAACGAACTCATCACTTTTTTCCCCGTTCCATCTTTGATTCTGTTAGATTTTTTCGAACCAAAGTTTTGTTTCATCACCTTCGTTGTATTTTCACCAAACATATCTGTCATTGTCCTCAATTTTTAGGGATTTTTGGTTTTTGTTACATATTTTCTAATGGATCTTATGGTTTTCGTAAATGGAATATAATGACGGTTACGATAGGCTGAGTACGGCGAAGATGATGAAACAAAACTTCAGATACTAAAAAACTATCTGGATCCGAATATATAATCCGAAAGAGGGTGATACGTTCGTTGATAGTGTTTTATATTATGCAAAAAGAGTAATTTTGTTATTTTTACATAATAATTGTTAAGTTTAACAAAAAATTAAATTAGGAATGAATTTCATAGTAATTTTGTTATTTTTACATAGTAATTTTGTTATTTTCAAATAAATGGTACTAGTACGGTCACGAGTATACACACTAGTTAGAACGCCTACACCTGTATAAAAAAGCTCATACACTTGCAAGTAGGAAAACCTATTTCGTTTATCCTTTTGGTTTGCATTTTGATTTTACACTGCAAACACTACGCAAGTCAATCTCCGTGTGTTTCATGAACTGATATAATACTACAGATATGTATAGCACCACACCTTTGCTACAACCACCTTTAGCTGAACTATGATTTTCCGCCTTAATCGTCATAAGTATGAAACATTACATATACCAATGAAATGAAAAGATTAGTCTTTTAAATACAACTTAAAACTTTTGACAATACAAACATAACATAATAAACAAAGATAAAAAGTCTTCAAATCATACATGATCCAGTTTTCCGAAGACACATTTATCAAACCATGTTTGATGCAAAATGAAATGTCATGACTCGATCTACAACTATATGCAAAGTAATCTTACAATCACTTTTTAGACTCGATCTACAGGTGATATTTTCCAGCACACTTCTTCAAATATGTTATGATTGATGATTTACTTTCTGGAAAGCTTGGTATATCATGTCGATGAATTGGTTATCCTGCACATAAAAACCAATTATATATAAAAAGATAACGATATAAAGCATACAGAGTATATAAACATTTATTTAGGAAGAGAAAGTATGAAATCTGAAAAATGGACAAAAGAGTGTTCACACGTCAATCCAACCCAACCCTCTGACCGTATTCCACCCATAATATAAGTAACCAATACAAACCCGTTGACCTGTTGCCACTTCTAGTTGGTTTGCAATAGCAAAAGATACAATAGTTCAAAAAGTCGATAACTTTAAAATAATGTCAAACATAATTAAAACACGACGTATAAAATGAAATATATTTTAATACCTGAGAAAGCAATACAAATGCATCTCGGACTTTCTCTCTGGTCAGCTGTCCATGATACGGAGCCGAACTGGAAGCTGGAGTGAGTGATGGTGGCGGTGTCGGTGGTGGAAATGGCTGAAGCAATGGAATACCAACGTTTCTTTGTACATTAACTGGTGGCTGAAAGGCGGTCATTGGTAAAGATGAAGAAGGTTGTCTCATTAACGGAGTGGAAGAAGAAGAGGGTGTGAAGAAAGAAAGAGGTTTAATAAGATTAGTCAAATGATTGCTGGCGTGGATTGTGTCAATGTTTTCATGCGATGGAAGTTGTGGGGCAGATGGGGGGATCTGCAATGGTTGACCGTTGACCACTGGAGAAGGTTCACGGGAAGGTAAAGGCATCGTTGTTGGATTATGGTAAGGTTGTACCGAGTTAACAGTATTTGGAGCATTATTATGTCCCAGATTCATCGCATTCTGCAGTGACGAATTTAATGTACAAAAATGAGTCATATTCAGTGTTAAGAAAAGATAGAAGTGAAGTATAAAGATATTTAGAAGCATAAGCATAAAATCATCGGAAGCAATAAACGTAAACTATAGTAAAAGGGTTGATAGATACATACACTAAAGAAGTTGACAAACGAAGAATCCTCGGGTATATCTGTGGTGCGAGATGTAGTCAACCCTGGCTCCAATGGTCCTTCAATTACAGCAGAGGTAGGTACTGCTTCAAGTTCTTCAAACTCACTACGAAAGAAATAAAAAATTAAAATTTCATGTTTTAGTTTATAGGTATCGAAATACATTACAAATAATAAATTTTGTTACCTCTTGTTCACTTTTTGCTTAGGGGGAACCTTAGAATACGCACCAAGTATCCTGGTGAAAAAAGAACGATAATGAAAAAAGTTTACATATACATAATATATAGCAAAATTTTTACTAGAATATAACAGTGGCGTGCAGTGTGTCATAAAATCTCGTAACATACAATATCCATGTATTTAATTATACACAAATGAAAAAATAAGTAAAGTACCTAGTAAACAGGTTTGCGACATCCTCACACTCACGGGTATTGTAGAACCAAATACCGTTAACTTCTTGAGAAGCATTTCGGTACAGCAGATATGGAACTTGCAGTTCAAACTCAAAATCTCCTAGAAGATTCTCCACAAGATTTTCTGCTAATTTTGCAATAAAAACGTTAAAAAACATAAAACAAAAGACTCGATTAAAATGTAACAAAATTTAAACGTGAAAAGAAGCTTGCCTGTATTTCTTCGATTCATAACTATAAATTGGAACCTCGGTTGAGTGTTCCTGCAATTACGGTCCAGTGGTTAATTAGAACACTTGGTGTAATGGAAATGGAAATTAATAAGATAACATTATTTTCATTAACAACTACCTCTTAACAACAAAAAGGGACCCTTCAACATCTTTGCGACTCTGAGAAAACAAAAACAAAAAAAAAAAACAGATGAAAAAAAGAGCTCAAAAAACATTTTTGAAAATAAAATTAACACCAAATAAAATTGTAAGGTAGTTGCAAAGTTTATTCTAGTGGTCCGTGCTTTACGACTAAATGTGAGAACTGTTAGCACCAATGTTGCATGAACCTATAGGGTCACACTCAAAGAGTTATGAAAACTTTATTTTATGCAATCATCTCACACATGACAATCACGAAATATTGTTCCTAAGTTCCTAACCATAAAACTTGAAACGCCTCCTTTCTCCTTGAAAGAAACCCAAGCAAACTAGGGAAGGTTTTGCAAACGTAATTTGATGTTCAAATGGATATCAATCGAGGTAAACTGTGGTCATTTAGTATTGAGTTTTCTTATTGAAGGTAATCAGTATCTGACGAAGAAAATTGAAATTGTATGTGAATTCTGAATCCATAGCTAATAAGTATAAAATTTATCGACTGTTTTTAGCATAATCTAACGAAATCAATATAATCTGGAATTAATTCACAATCACAAATTAACTAAAACTTTAAAAGCTACAATATTTATACACCTACATCTAATATTTAAACTTAATTAACACTAACGTATAATAATCAACCAAAACGAGGAAAAAAAAACCCTAAAACTAAAGATTTAACAATAAACAACAAGCGAAAATAAAGGTATAAATTTTATAACATTTTCCGCATTAAAAAACCGAAAATCATTTGAATTTGGAATTATTCACAATCCCTTTATTTTTTTTCACAAAATAACATCACAACAACTCTAATAACCTCAACCCCGAATTAATCAAAACTTTAAAAGCTACAAATTTTAAACACATACATGATACACCTATAGCTAACTTTTTACTTAATTAACAATAACATTATTTACCCAAAACACTTGTTTTGATACCAATAGAAACAAACTATGGTTGTTTACTAGTGAGTTTATCAAAAAAGCTTTTTTTATAAAAAGGTCATCGATATCCAATGAAAAAGAATGAAGACGTATACGGATCCGTAGCTAATAAAGGTACAAACTTTATCGATGTTTTTCGCATAACATAACTAAAATCCCTTTAATTTGGGATCAATTCAGAATCCCTTCACTTAAAAAAACCTAATTATAAATCCAAAATCAATCAAAACATCAAAAGCAACCATCTTTATACATTAACCATTAATAATAACATATACTACTTACCCAAAACACTAAAAATGAAAATAACCCTAAAAATTAAAACTTTAACAATAAACAACAATCGTAATATAAAAGAAAAAAAACCCATTGATTAAATTCAACATCGTAAAAGGTGACGTGAGTTTTCCTAATGAACATAATCAATATCTGAGGAAGGAGATTCAAGACGATATGAATTCAAAACTGATAAAGGTACAAACTTTATCATCAATTTTTCGCATAACTTAAACGAAAATCAGTTTAATTTAGGATTAATTCACAATTCCCTCACTTTTTTTTCACAAAAAACTAAACATCACAACTACTCTACAAACAATCAGTCCCAAATCAATCAATACTTTAAAAGCTATAAAAAAAACTAAAATAACCCTAAAAATCAAAACTTTAACAATAAAAATCAATCTTATACTTAATTAACAATCAACAATAAGATATACTAATTACCCAGAAGCCCAAAAATGAAATAACCCTAAAAATCAAAACTTTAACAATAAAAATCAATCTTTATACTTAATTAACAATTAAAACTAACAAATATTAATTACCCAGAATACTAAAAATGAAATTAACCTTAAAAAATGAAAACTTTAAAAAATAAAATAAAATAAAAAAAAGACAAACCCATTGATTTAATTCAACGTTGAATTCATAAAAGGTGACGTGAGCAGCGGTGATCAAGATTTCTTCGATGTAAGGATCCATTCTTTGAAGGACGGTTAAATTGAGGATTTTTGTACTGTTTTGATCCAGATTTGGCATTAATTTACCTGATTGAGACATAATTACTGATCAATTTCAGATTTATTTGATTGGATTTGATGAAATGAAACCTTAAACCCAGCTGAGATTAAGATATTACACACACAGTGTGTGTGTGTGTGTGTGTTTTTGATCGATATGGGTCGGTTTGGGCTGTCTGTCTGTGACTGTGTGTGATGTGGTGAAAAGGATCGAGTGTTTGTTTATCTAGGATAATCATAAAATGTATGGTTTATTAACGGGTTAAGGTTATTGAATGTTTTTAAGCGGAGGTGCTAGGGTTGGATTTGGAAATAAGTTTGTTTGGATCGATAAATGTGTTTGAATTATAAATGGGCTGACATGAGGAACATATTCTTCTTCTATTCAAATCCCGTCTTTGTCTATAAAATCGCGCCAGGGTCGGGTTTTGGGTCGGGCTGGGGCTCCGGGTTTTACAGTGTAGATACGGGTTTTGGGTCGGGTTGGGTAGGTTTGGGTAATCTTGCTGCACGTGTCATGCTTCTTGACGCGTGTTTCTTGCGTGTCGTCTTTTCTCTACCTCTGTCCCTCTGTTTCTCCCGCCTTTCTTTTCTTTTTCTCTTTTTCTTTCTCCAAGGTGAGACCCTCTCTCTCTCTAAGGTGAAACCCTAATTGCATGTCGAAATCGCCGCTTGGTCTTCCGATGGATTGCGTATCGAAGTCGCCGGCCGGTCTTCTGCCTGTTTTACTAGCGATCTACTCCGGTCTCGGTACGTCTTCTTTTTAAAATAGTCTCCGACTAGTCTTTTTGGGACATTAGGTGATTGTTGTTTTTGTTTTTTTTAATTGGTTTGTAGATATGATATGTTTTGTCGGATTGTGTTTTTACGGCGATTTTTTAATCGGAAGAATTGTAGTTACTTTAGAGTGGATGAGGTCAAACATCTTCTCGACTCTAACAACATGTGTTGAGGTTTTTCTGTCGGTTCGGAGGTATCATTTAGCCCATAAAAATATATGATATTGTTTCGTTATGGTATAATATAGTAGACTGAATAATGTAATTAACTCAAATATTGATATCTGATTTCTTTGTTATGATTTTACAGGAGGTCCTTATTTGTTGTTGGGGTCGAGAGGATTTTTGATTTCATGCGCTCTGGATTTCCTGCAATACTGCATTTGTTAGTTTGTTTTGCAGTGGTGTATGAAGAATGCAGAGTTACGTCCTGCTTGGTAAATTTGGTAATATTTGTTGAATTTTGTTATTCTAAATTTAGTCGACTAATGATTTATAATATTTTTATTTGTTCCGGTAAGTAAATATGGATAGCATGTTGTTCCAATCAAAGCTCCCGAGGATGTGGTTCCAGTCAAAGCTTAGCTTGAAAAGAGAGAATGCTGAGGTTATTAATTTATTTTGTATTGTATGCGTAAATTGTTCTGTTTGTCATTATTTTTGAATAACATAATTATCCAAAACCAAAATATGAAAAGGTAGAACACAAAACAAACGGAAATTGAAGGACTGAAAAAGATGCATTATGAGTATCAACTGAAAATTGGGGTTTCTAAAAAGAAGTTTTTCGATTTGAATATTAGGTTTTTGGGTTGGAAAAACTTGGGTACATAGTTGTCGAGTCAGCAGCAAAAAATTTCGTCTTTGAGTTTTCGTACTGTCGCGGGCTGTGGTGTGTTTCTCGCACTATATAGCAGTCCGGATGTGATGAGATATTTTTTTTTGCTGTTGCCTCATTGACTCTGTAAGGTTTTTCAAACCGAAAACCCTTCAAATTCAAAAACCTATTTTCAGAAACCCTATTTTTCAGTTCAACCTCCTAATTCAACTTTTTCAGTTCATCAATTTCGGTTTGTTCTGTCTTCTTCATTTTCGTGTTTTCTTTTTAGACAATTGTGTCAGTTAAAACTGAGTATCTGGTTGGAGTTAGAGAAAGAAGTGAAAGCTGCTAGGAACGAGAAACAGGAACCACGGATGTCATAGGGTGCGGTGTACTCTATGGCTTCGTAGGTTGTTGTTACTCTTTCCGACCATCTTTCACTTTTTTCTTTAACTTGAGCCATATGCTCAGCTTTAACTGAACAGTGTATATAAATGTTCTACCTATATTTTCTCTTACGAATACATTTGATTGATGGTCTTTATAAAGAGGCTATGATGATGACTTTCTTTAACACGTCTGAGTTAATTCAAGCAGAGTTGAGATTATCTGTATCTTGGCGGGGCAACTCGGATGGTAATGTCAAATTGCATTGCAACCGATGACTAGATTTGCAGCCATGGCAGATTAGTCCACGTTGTTTGATTGTTAACGAATCTGAGCCCCATAATTATTTTATTCTTCTTCTGTTCATATCCCGTATCTGCCTATGGAATCGCGCCAGGTTCTGGTTCGGCTCGGGCTGTGGCTCTGGCTTTTACAGTGTAGAAACACGTTGGGTTTTTTTATTCGGATCGGGATTGGGTCGGGTTGGGTCGGTTTGGGTAATCTGGCTGTACGTGTCCTGCTTCTTGACGCGTGTTTCCTCCGTGTTGTCTTTTCTCTACCCCCGTCCCTCTGTTTCTCCCGCCGACTTTAAATATCGGGTTTGGCTGTTTTTTGGCTTATTTTAGACCGCTGGGTTTTTAAAATGGACGCTATGATGATTAATTTGTTTAGTACGTCTGCGTGAATTCAAGCAGAGTTGGGGTTATCTGTATCTTGGCAGGGCAACTCGGATGGTAATGTGAGGTTACATTGCAACAGATAAGTGGGTTTGCAGCCATGGCAGATTAGTCCACATTGTTTGATTGTCAATAAATCTGAGCCCCATAATCATTTTACTTCCTGAAATTCATGAAGCTTATGTTTTTATTATTCTAATCTTTCCTGTGAAATCTGTTGAATCACAAATATTCACCTACATGGAAGTCGAATCCATTTGTCTAGGAATGTATATTTAGTCTGCATTTAGAGGTTTTTATTATGGATAATGACTGATCTTTGAGGTACTTTATATAATCTGTCTTTTTCGGTAACTTGATTTTAGTTTCTTTTATCTTCTTTGTTTACGTGTTTTGTTTTTAGGCACGTGTCAGTTGAAGTTGAGCAGCTGCCCGTAGTTAGAGGAAAAACTGAAAGCTGCTAGGAACTAAGAACAGGAATCACGTACGTCATAGGGTGCGGTGTACTCTGTGGCTTCGGAGGTTACTGTTTCTACTTCTGACTAGCTTTCACTTTTTTCTTTAACTGCGGGCAGGTGCTTAGCTTTAACTGACGTAGTACATATAAACATTCTGCTTATCACTTCAATTATTTAGCGAAAGTGGAAATTCCCAAAGTTAAACTCATTACTGACATATTCATGAGGTCAGTTGAGGTTCATTGGAACGAACATTAGTTGCTATCGAAACTTTACTACAGGGTAGAAGGAGTTAAATATTTGGGTGATAATTTTTTTACATCCACCTGTTTTACCTCGAGTAATCCATTTTCCAGTTTCGACAAATACTGATTTTTCTTTTAGCAAACCATGCATTACTTCATTAACATGTAAGGACAGAGCTTAATTTTGGAAATTTCCATTTTCTCCAAGCAATTCAAATGGTTTTGAGCAACATGAATAACTGTATTTGGTCCCGTGATCTGATGGCATACCGCATTCAAGCTAACTTTAGACTTTATAGGTACGTAATCTTTTGATACTGTTTATATACGAAAAGATTGCTGAACTGTAGAAATTGATAATCAGATTTCGTAGGCGTTTGAATTACTTGGAAAAAATGGAAATAACTGCTTATATGCTGATGGAGCTGCTTGACTTTCGTTTCATTATACCTCAGCATTTCAGACGTAGGTAATCATTTCACTCTTGCTTCCTACTTCAATTAAAAACATTTATTCAATTGACTTTAACTAATACTTCTCTTCACTCAATACATAACAACAACCAAACACCATGAGAAAAAAGTATTATAAAATATACCAGCAAAGAAAGATCAAAAGAAAAAGTTTCTCCTAAAAAATAACACGATTGTTTGGAAACAAAACATAAAAACCAAGAACACAAAAGAAACCAAAATTCAACAACTGCAAAAGATGGATCACAAGTTGGAGCGCGATGTAAGGCCTTCTGAAGAAAGGTGTTTGGATTCGAACATTGGGGTTCTGAGTATGGAAAACTTATGTAAAGAGTTGACAAGCCAATAACAAAAAAATTCGTTTTCACTTTTTTTGTTACGGCCTCATCAACTCTTTACCCAAGTTTTCCAAACACAGAACTCTAATGCTCAAATCCAAACACCTCTCTTCCGAAGGTCTAACATCCCGCTCTTACCCGTGATCCATCTTTTTCGGTTCTTAAATCTTTGGTTTCTCTTGTGTTGTTTGTTTTCATGTTTCGCTCTTAGACAATTGTGTTACTTTTTACGAGTTTCTTCATTTTTAAGACCATTTGATTTGCTGGGGGAAAACGGAAAATCCCAAGGTGAAACTCACCGCTCACATATTAACGAATTTGCTGGAGTTTCGTTGGAACGAGCATCAGTACCCATCGAAACCTTAGGATGGAGGACAGCAGGTCCAATAGTTGGGTGAAATGTCATTTCATCTACCTATTTGATCTTCGGTACTCCGTTCTCCAGCTTCACTGGATACTTATCTTCTTTCCGACGACACTGCAATAAATTCGTTCATATGTAAGGAGTAAGTTTCATCTTGGGATTTTCCGTTTTCCCCTAGCACTTCGAATGGTTTAGAACAATGTAAGTCGGTTTCAATAGCCCAGTCTCTTTGACAATCTGTTTTTGATAGGTCTCCTTTCTAATCTGCTTTCAATACGATCTAACCAATATTCTTTTATATTTTTGCAAATTACTGATATCGCTCATTTATATGACTATTTTATCGCGATATTCATTGTGTTTTGTGTCCCAAACGTAATGGAAAGGCCCTTTTATGCTTATGTTTTGTAAAGTTTTGTGTTAGGATTGAGTTAGGTGTTTTTGGAGCAAAAAGAAGGAATTTTTGGACTTTAACTTGAAATTGGACAAAGCATCTGGATAGGCGACGCATTCATGGAGACCACTCAACGCATTCAGCTCGGGAGTGGGAATGCGCCGCATTCCCACCATTGGCGGCGCATTCCCAGTCGTGACAGTTATTTGGCAGTTTTTAGTATTAATCAAAAGAACATCAAAAGTCTTTTTACCAAAAAAAAAAGAGACAGACGTTGCAACAGTTTTCTGGCATCATTTTTCATCATTGTTTGAGCATTTTCATATCATTGGAAGCATCAAAACAATCGTTAATTTTCGTATTTCATCAAGAATTGTTAGTGTCGATTTCGTTTATTACTTGGAGACTTTTTGGGCACTTGTTACCTACTCTTGGTATTGATCCTTTATCACTTTTATTTCAATTGAATCATGTCTTTTACATATTTGATTGTGTTTGTTACAATTATGAGTAGCTAATTTCTTTGAACGTTTGCTTGGATTATGTGATCGTTTATGTGTTAGGTTTTGGGTGTGAAATTAGAGTGATATGTAGAGGTTAATTGGGGATCCGTTTGGGTTAATATCTTAATTATCTTGTTAAAATTGTTTATACTCTTATTTGGTAATCTAAAAACGGGTATTCGAAAGGAATCCGTAATTTTTACTAAAATAGGAACGAATTAATCGGTCGGTCTTTAGTTGATTATAAGTATATGATATTCGAAAGGAATCATTAACAACAATTTAAACAAGTAGATATTAACACGAACGCTAGCTACTAAATTAAGAGAAATCGGTTTAGGAGTTAGTAAGCTATTCGAAAGGAAGCTTATAAATTAATTCTCACATATCGGCTTGAAACTTTATGCACAATTACTTGAGGTGTTAACGGTATTCGAAAGGAATCGTTGCATGGTTAGGTAATTGGAGAAATCCGGTATTCGAAAGGAACTAGGGATTTTACATTAGAAGTTTATCGACATTTTCACACCTAAGAAATAACACATATTCGTAAACGATCCAAGCAAGCGTCTTTATATCCATATTTGAAATCAAGAGTATTTTTACCGTTATTATAAGCAAGTCTTCTTAAGACCAAACCCACTTGTTACTTGTTACGTGTTATTATAAAACTAAAACTTTCAATTATAAATAGTCCATGTGTTCGAACCCGATATTTGCTAATACTATTTTACAACTGACAAGGGTACACTGCCCGTGTAGTAATCTAGTTAAAAGCTAATTTTCGGAAAACTAGATTTTTCACATCAATTACCTGGGACTAACGGTATCCAAAGAAACACGATCAGCAGTGACAGCGGTCATGGAAAACACATCGAGCAGGCACCAAAAACGGAAATATCGTACTCACCATGGTATGAACATCCTTTGTTATAAATTTTACATTGACATACCAAAAATCGAATATTCAAAACATCAAACAACATGCAGCTAGACGAGACTCTCACCAAATCTAAATACAGGGAAAACACATAGACCAGCCGCCAAGACCAGAAATATCAGCGACAAACATCACGGAAAACTCATGGAGCAGACACCAGGACCAGAAATATCGTAAAAGCACCAATGAAAAAGTCACCTGCATCTACCCAAACAATATATCCGATATTCCATTCTCCAGGTTTGTTGACTGCTGATCTCCGTTCCAACGAAGTTATCTGAGTATCCAGTCTCAGTTTAAAAATTTTCATTTTCCCCAACTAATTCAGGTGCTTTTGAATAATGCGAATGCTGCAGGAGCTTGGACTGTGATAGTGGGTTCACGACTGGGAAGACTTAATGGCAGAAAAAGTGTAGGAAAAAGGCTTTGGGAACGGTGGAAAGGTTTTCAGAATAAGTGGAAGACGGGGGCTGAACTTCAGGAGGACGACTGACTGGTGAAGAGGTGCTATAATGTCTAAGAACAAGTTTTTTTCCGATGTTTTTACTTTTGAAATCTGTTAACTTTTTAGATGAAGAGATTTTATCTCCTATTTTTGTTATAAAGTAGACATTCTTTTGTATAACGAAAACGCGACCGGACCTCGTGCAACGCACGAGTGTCCCCTAGTTTAATAAATGGGTTGAGTTTGGGTTATCTCATATGAACACGTCAAAGTGATATATTACAATATGAAAATAAGTTTGTTTGGATTGTTAAATGGGTTTGAATCATAAATGGGTTGACACGAGTAACACATTTAATAAATGGGTTGGGTTTGTGTTATCTTATATGAACACGTCAACTTGTCATTCCAAACACGACACTAGTGTCATTCCTATTATTCAACAATCAAAAGTTTGTAAATTCAAATCTCGTTACAAACTATTTAATTTATATAAATCTGGTGTTTAATAATTGAACCAGTATTTTTTTAGGACATAAAACAAGACAAGATCAAGATTATACAACTGTTCCGATTTTTTATATCTCGTGTTCGAATCGGGCTTCATTCATTGGTTCGTAGTGTTGAGACGGGAAACATTGCAAGCCACTTCTTTGATAAAGGTCATGTTATATTCAAACAATCACGGGTCCGGATTACTCGGAAAAATTTAACAGTTTTTGTTGATATATCTCCGGTTTTAATCAAGCTTTGTTAAAAATATCATAAAGAAAAATCTTAAATTGTTTCATTCACAATATATTTCAGAACAACTGTACCATCAATCCAAATACAACACCTTTTACAACTCAATAAAAACAGAAAAACTCCCTATAGAGAAACAAATCGAAAATAAAATGGAAAATAAACATCGTCGCGACAATAATTTCAAATGTTTTAAAGAGAAAATGAAGAGAACACGACTAAGACCATGAGAACGACCACCGAGAGAAAAGAAGCCACCACGGCTCCACTTGTTTTCTGGCAAAAATCGTTAAATTGTTGACATATTGCTGGCCAATTGGCATCCGAGTTCCCATTATGTGCCAAGTAGACTATAGATGCGGCTCCAGCGGCTGCTGATGTTGTTAAACCAATCATAACCTATGATCAAAACAAGAGAGTGAGCGTAAATCGTCTGATATAGTTATTGCTACAACAAATATAAGATTTATAAATGTTCATGCTATTTGGCAGTATCATTATTAAGGAATCTTACGGTGTCAAAGAACATGAGGAGGATCCTTGGCTTGCTTGCGTGTGGGCGTAGAATGCACACAATGGAGATGGGAATCGTGAGAACAAGGTAACTTGCGGTTATAGCATTTGCAATTACAAAAAACCTGTTATATACATGATTTAATATTAGTGTTCTGAAAAATGATGAACAAAAGAAGTTAAAATATTTACTTACGTAAATGCTGGCAAATCATCATAACTAGCTTTGAACTGAAAGAATTGAGTGAAAAAAGGCAAAGTTTGATCGGTTGAAGCCATGGCTATTGTAGCTCCTAAAGCAGTAGCCACACCGGCTAACCTTAGAACAACATCAAACACGGCTAAACCTCTTTTGTATCCGCCTTTTGCAAGTGGTGCTTTAACCATGGGTTTGTTAGTGCTTGAACCGCCCGGTGGGGTAGCTAAAAGTGGTGCTTTTCCCTTCCTTTCCTTGGGTGTTTCCGTGATGTTAATGGTACTTGATTCGCCTTCCATTGTTTCTTTTAGAGAGATCGAGAAATATTTGAGAGAGATGAGATAGATAAAAGAGATGGGAGAGAGTTGAAGATGGAAAGAAAACAGTAGATAGGGCGGTTTATATAGAAATTATTAGTGAATTGTTAGGAGTTAGTGAAGAATATTTGAGAAAAGTTTATGAAGTTGATGGAGGTATAATGAAGAGTTGTTGATATTGTTTTATATTAATGTCTTAGACATCGAAGAATCAAATTCACGAGGTTTATTCAAAGCGTCTAACCCACGTAAATTTCCTTAAAAATTCTATGAATTCCTTTTATACGAAAAACAACCATTTAATCAAAACTTCGTGATAGGTGAACATGAAAAATGAACATATAGTATAAGTTACGAGTCAAACCGAATAAGTTTTACTACACGTCAAAACACGGGTCAGATTGGGTTGTTCTGTCCTTTTGAAACTTTTTATACTACTACAACGATAATGTAACAAAAATTTGTAAATTTTATTTATGATTTTATCGCTTTTGATTATACTTTTGACAGACTTTGCCCCGTTTGACAGATTTGAACCGTTTCAATTTGTGTGACCCGTTAATATTATTATATGTTCATCAACCTTTAGTAAATGAATCCTTAAACAACAGTAGCAGTTGACATCACAACTTAAAAGTAAACAAAAAAATATTGCAATAAGAACTCTCACTTGATCCACAACAGCTTCTCTCTTTTGACCTAAAAAAGGGTATACAACTAAGAAATTCATTTATTTAATCTTCATAATAGTTTAAAAAGCATCTTCTTGACAACAACATTTTTTTTTCCGGTTAGGTAAACGGAAAGGAGGCGAAATGAATTCAAGTAACAAAAATGATATATCTACGAGCACCCAAAGATATCGGGTATTGGGTGTCTCCGCGAGGAATCGTGGATTATTTTTCATCTATGCCATTATATTTTTGTTATAACATTTTCTATTATGTGAAGTTATAAATAAAAATATGCATAATCACCAATCAAGACAATATATATAGATGTATCAAATTAAATCAACAAAAACATGAACAAATAAACTTATAATAAGTTGGCTAGTGGTTACAAGATGATTACAATCAAACAGGAAAAGAAAAAAAATTAATCCAATATATGAATCATTATCAAAAAAATATTTGTTCAAAATATGAGAGTAAATCATTGTTTGTGTATATGTTACTTATGATTTGAAATATATAGTGTAAGATTATTTGATGTTTTATATATATATATATATTAATATTTAAATATATTCGGGTACGGGGATGGGTACGGGGACCCGAGGGGTATCCCCATCATGTCCCCATCCTCGGTTTCTAAATTCGGGGATTCCCTACCTCCATCCCCATCCCCGGTCAACTCGAGGATTTCCCAATCAAATCAGATTCGGGTATCGGGTTCTCCATTGGATTCGGATTTTTTTGCCATCTCTAATTAAACAATCTCTAATTAAACAGCTCCCTTTCCTCTAATCCACTAATCCAATTAGGCTAAATGTAAACATTTGCCACATCAATTATGTTCTGCTTGTTTGAATCGTCATTGAAGCAAAACGACACACTTAACACCACTTGTACAAAAACTGATGCAAGCAGGCCTAGTTCATAGCCCGTCTAAACTTAGGAAGTCCGAATAACTTTAATCAGAAATCAAATAAACTGGTATAACAGATTAAATAGGTTTAACAAGAAAATCAGCATCAATAACAATTTTTGTAAGCAAAAGATAAAGAGATAGGTTGTTTCCTATCTTTTGAAAAGGTTTCATTCTCTACTCTGTTTGTTAACTTGTTTTTATAACTTGTCTACAAGATCATACATTGCACAGGTTTGTTTTTTGGTTTAAAAGACAAAAAATAAATGACCAACAAAATAGATTACGCAAAGTTAAGATGTTCAAATATAACTCGTTCCATAAAACTAACCACAGTACTCGAATATCTAGAACAAAACATAACGATAACAAATGAAAACCAAATCCACAGTTCTAGAGAATCCAAATGTAGCAAAACAAAAATGAGTACCACCAAGTAAAATCACTTCCAACTTAATATCCACCTTTAAGATCGTTGACCACATCGTAAGGAATGGGAGTAACGGTCTCAAGGGTAGTTCCAGGAACCATAAACCCGGGTTTGGGACCCAAAGGCTGCCTCTTGGTACTGATGACAACACCCTTAGCCTTTGCTTCAGCCTTTAGTTGGTCGTTCTTCTTGATTCTTAGCTTCAATTCTTCGTTACACCTGGAAGGCATCACATGCTCAATTCGGACATGAAGTCTCTTCTTAATGATCCTGTTACCAACCTGAATAATACAAGATTCATTCATTAAGTGCATAAATAAATGCATATATTCTACATCCAAGTTCAATCTAATATACAGTTCGCCAATCAACCTACATAGATGACATCTCGCAATTTTTACAAACTTCATCTACAAGCGTTTAAACTAACGAACCCAACTTAGAACAAAAACAACTCCAAAAAATGTTAGCGCTCGAGAAACGTAAAATATCAAAGCAAAACTTAACAAATAGAGGCATTATATCCATTTGCATACCAAAATACAAAACCTTAAAACAACTTTAATACCAATAGTCTACTAAAAAAACTATACTATGCTAGACTTTATCCGGTTAATCATAAAATGAATATCAGCTCCTAATCAAACTGCTTCTACTTATAGTATATTAAAAATTCAATTAAAACCACATCACATCCAACAAAAAAATACATAATCATATAAAATCATAAAAAAATCTAACAAACTCATACAAGATCCTATCAAATCATATAAAATATATAAAATCACACAAAAATAAGTAAACACAAAAATGTAGGATAACTTTTTTATAATTATCTCACAAATAAAATCAGTTCATATACAATATGAACTATCTACTCAAATATTAATATATAGATACAGATACAGATACAGATATATAGATATAGATATATAGATATAGATATAGACCTGTTTGTTCATTTCAACACCAATAGCACGTTTGGTGACATTCCAGACCTGACCAGTACGTCCATGGTAGAACTTATGTGGCATACCTTTATGAACAGCTCCGTTGACCTTAATATCAACGTAATCGCCGACATGATAGGTTCTGAGGTAGGTAGAGAGATGAATTGTACCTTTCTTCCTGAATCCTCTTGCGAACAAGTCTCTGGTTCTAGATCTCAAACCATGTCCGGCCGGCATCTTTCCGATTAATCGACGATTGTTAAATCGCCGGAGATAAGAGAGGAAATTGAGTGAGGATAAAACAGTGGCGAAACCCTAGATGTATTGATCTTAAATGGCTGGATTAGGGTTTCTGGGATTGGGCTAGTGGTTATTTGGGCTTTAAAAAGTTCAAGGTACAAAAAATGTATTTTTTTAAGTTATATTGAAGTTCAACTTTTACTATTTCTTAATAACATATTTTATATATCTATAATATACTAATATAGTATCGGCGCGATCCAACGGTAATATATATCTACGAAAATTGAAAATGAGATCGATAAAAAGATATAAAAACATAAGTATTTAAACTTCATTCATAATGTAGAAAGTGAATATCTATATTGATTCAATAGTAGTGTTCTCAACTTTGTTGAAATATCCAATAGTTTTTTGATCTCGTTATCGGTTCTTCCAAGTAAACTTCTTTCACGCGTTGACCATCTAAAACATAACGTTGAATATAAGCACATAGATACACCCATAAATCCAACCTTTTAAAAGACAAAAATATCACAAAAGTGGTCGCATTTTGTTTTTATAAAGGAAAACAGTAAGTACCTATTTTTGCCATCGAGCATATAGATCAATAATAATGAGCGGATATCCAACCTCTCTTAAGGTCTGGTCTCAGATAGTTCACCCATTGTAGTCTACAACCTTTTCCATTTTTTTTGTGTTGCAGTTAGAAACAAATAAGCGTTATTAGCATGTGAAACCTCGTCAAATACAACTAGGAGCAACAAGTGTTATACAAGTATGTGTGTTTGGTTAGTTTGCAGTGAATCTTAACAGTACCAGCAAAAGTGACTCAACTCATGAGCTATAGAATCATAATCTGCCCAGACTTGCTTCAAATCCAAGTTAAAAATTTAATCACGAGTGTCGAGTCAATTCAACCCGACCCAAGTAAGGGTATACTTGTAGATATTTTATTTGAAACAAGAGTTATATCAATCATTAATAGAAGTTTATAATATTTGACATACCACTCGAAAGGGTTCAGTTTTTGAACATTGCTATCTCTTGAGCTCGGAGCACAAGTACTCATATGCATAGTCATCATGTTCATCTCCTAGAGCCTATATAAGTAATAGATAAATTATACGTATAAAGTAGAAAAGCATAGTCAGGATGTTCCAAATGTGGGAAGACAAAGAAAGTGATAAAAAGATAGAGGTTTTACCGTTGTTCACATGTGGGTATTTGTCCATCAATAGCACCAATGTAGATTGTGTTAGATAACTAAATATTGTCTCTGAGGCTGCTATCAAATAGTAGCATTAAATTTCACAGGAAATAGTGTGATAAGGAATACAAGATAATGGGTCAAACGGCTATATTTTAGTATGGCTTTAAACGGATGTCTGACCCATAACACAATTTTGACCAAAGTTATAAGAAAAATTATAAAATTTTAGCTGCAAGTGTCAAAGGCTTTCAAGGTATAATCTACTTTTCAATTAAATGTAAGAGGTTTATACATTGGATAAATAGTTTCTACGGTATTCAACTCATTCGACATGTATATGATAAGAAACATCTTTTAGAAGGGGGTTACGATGTTATTTCACAATGAGACAATAATGACAAACCTCATAAACGAGCTCCAAAACACTTAACATTATAAGTGGGCTTGGATTGCTTAATGGGACCCCCAAGAGAAGAAATCAAATGGTATCAACATAGTCTCGGATTGTTCGATATTATGATCTATAATAATAAGTCTTTATTAAAGGTATCAATGGTAGGTAATAAGGACTTAGTAATGGAGTAAAACATATAATTATTTAATTCGGTACCAAATGGGTTGTATCACAAACCCTCAATTTTTTCGTATTAGTTTAAAAGAAAAGTCAAGGTTGTAAGTGAAAATCGAATTAGCTACAAACAGATTGGTTATCCAGTTTAACATAGTGGTATGGCACTATGACCAAGGATTGCAGGTCTAAATATAAAAACGAGAATATGCAAGACCTTTAAGACTAATAGGAATGCTACAACTATTATTAAAAAAAAAAAAAAAATATTTTGAAATAGCATACAAATGATAGAACTAATAAAAGATAACATATATGAAGATAATACCATGAAAGAGAAATATGGAAAAATAGGTAAGAGGTTGAAACAGGTGAGTTTTAAACATAATGGTTTTTGATAAACGGGAAACAGGGAAGACTTTGGGTGATTTTCATTCCGTTTGATCCAAATGACTATTTTCATGTTAGCCGAGTTTTATTTTTAACGTGTTTGACTTTTTAAAACAACATAAAACCTAAATTTGTCCAAGGCAGACAAGTCAAAACTAACGTATACAGAAAACCATATAATAAATCATTGTGTATATTCATACAATTACACGTAAAACTCATGCCTTTGAATTGTGTTCATTCATATGAGTTCGCGGTGCAATCACCTTAGCAGTACAAAAGATGATGAAAAGTAGCACCAACACGCACTTTTTTTATCCTGTTAAACGTGGAGAAAATCGAGATTTGTTCTCAATGTGATCCAACAATTCATCACGAGCTAATGTAATGATATGTTTAAGAAAATAAATATTTTAAAACTTTATTATTTGTAACCAATGAGCAAATAGAGTTGCGTACCTATCATGGTTATGTTTCTAAACGTTTAAGATAATCAATCAAGCAACCACAAAATTCAATTCGTATGAAACCCTATAAAGATAGCTTGAGTAGGACGATTTAATTGGTAAGTAAAGATATCGAAGGGGTGGGGTATAACTTATTGGAACTGAAAGCGTGATCGGTTTGAATCGGAAAAAGGTAGATAAGTAATTTCAATTACTTAAAATGTAAGAGATTAAGAGTTTGGGAAAAATGATTTTTAATATAGTAAGGATAATAAAAGAGGGTCTTAAATGTCACATGGCAAAATAAGGTCCGTTAGATAGATTTTGTTTTATTTCAACCGTTATATTATATTGACGATGTCAGCAAATATTATTTTCATTTTATATTTTTTTACAATATATAATTGCATGCTCTATTTTATTTCATCTTTACTTAAATAAAAAACATTTGTCTGTTCTTCTATTTTGTCAACCCTTACATATAATCGCTCAACTTGGACTATGATTTACCTTATAGTTTTTATGAAATCTACTAATACAAGATATTTAAACATTGTAAATAAACGTAAAGATATATATATATATATATATATATATATATATATATATATATATATATATATATATATATATATATATATATATATATATATATATATATATATATATATATATATATATTGGGGTTCAAATGGGATCCCTAATTTTCTAGAGATCTAGGGATCCACTTTTTAACCACCCATTTTTCCTTATATCTTTGTTTTTTTTCTTTTTGCTTTTTTCTAATTTTTTTTTTTTACTTTTTTCTTTTATCTTTTTATTTACTTTTTATTTACTTTTTTTTTTTTTTTTTTTTTTTTTTCGAAAATCACATTTGATTTTCAACCTTACTTTTAAAAATCACATGTGATTTTCAATCTACAAAACTTTTATGGGTAAAATCACATGTGATTTTTAACCTACAAACTATTTTGCTTATAAAATCACATGTGATTTTCGAGAAACAAATATTTCAAGTGTGACTTTAAAATTTATAAATTTTGGTTTTTGAAAATCACATGTGATTTTCCAAAAAAAAAAATTCACGTGTGATTTTAAAATTTATAAATTTTGGTTTTTGAAAAACATATGTGATTTCAATTTTTTACAAAAAAAATCACATGTGATTTTGAAAAAAAAAAGTTAAATAAAACATAGCAAAAAATAAAAAAAATAAAAAAAAAATAAAAAAAAATAAAAAAAAAATTAAGGGGAAAATGTGTGGCTGAAAAGTGGATCTCTGTATTCCTAGCAAATTGAGGATCTCATTTGAACCTCACCCTATATATATATATATATATATATATATATATATATATATATATATATATATATATATATATATATATATATATATATATATTATAACAATAAACAATATATATATAAAAGTAAAAATCCAAGATACATAAGTATTCGTGAGAGTGAGTAAACTTGCGTGTTTTTCATAACATGACAAATCTATAAATAATAAAAAGTTAAAATAACATAACAAAAAAGCTAATTAAAGACATACTTAAAACAAAAGAAAACTTAAAAAAACGTTTGTTGTTGAAATATGAAATATGAAAACATCAAAACAAATGTTTGATATTTTTTAGTTTTCAAACTTTTTTTTTTATGTCTTTAATATAGAAGATATTATTTGTGAAAACTTTAGTATTAATTTAATTGTTTTCATGATTTTTTTCTATTCCTTATTATATAATGAAGTATATTAAACTATACATTAAAGTTTATGTACTATACGGTAATTCTTGTGAGAAATTTAAACGGGTTTGTAGGTCGGATTTATCCTCAATGGATAGTGGATATCATGACTTGTTGGTGGATATACTTTTCACCCTTAATTAATCTCGTCGGTAAAAATTTATAGGTTTCTCCATCCATAAATGGTGGATATCCCGCAAGTCACGATTTTTTTTTTTTCTTACCATTCCTATCTTAATCTTAAGATAAAGCATCATGGGATGTAATTTTAAATGTTAGTTTAGAAATATTTTTTAGCTTATGTTTGAAGACTTATAAGCTTATTAGCTTATCTAGGCATGATAAATCTCCGTCAAGTGTTTGAAGAGTCTTTTTAAAAGCGTAAATATTTTGACCTACTTATAAAGATTTGGGATTATTAACCATACTTTATAACAACAAAATAAGCTAAAACTTACAACACATGCACCACAATCATTTAATATATTGTAGAAAGCATTCAAAATCACAAATTCACATGTGATTAGCTTCTAAATTTTCATATAAATATACAAAAAGCCAATGCACAAAGTCTATTGTCTCTCCATCCACACCCACCTAATAATGCGTTCCAAATAAAATACAACCAAGGAGGTTTCCTCCTTTCATAAGTTTGACCAATATTAAATTAATTTTATAAAGACCGAGATACTAAAGAATTTCAAAAATTGATTTTAAAATCTTATTTGATAATCAATAACAATATAAATGTTTAATTAGTTTTAATTGAGCTAATAACTAGTTTTGTTGCCTTGTTATCAATGTTTTCAAGTATTTTAGTAAATTGTTAAAATTATACGGTAAAAGTAGAAGTGATAAAGTATGCTTTCTATGTATTTAGTTAATGGATTTTGAACGATTTTTAACCAGTTTAATTTTTTATAGTTAGAATACATATAGTTTATAGATATAATTAATAAATTCCAAACAAATATTATAAAGTTAAAAGAAAAATATATGTATGATAGAAAAAGGTTAATTAACTATTATACTAACGTTGTGTTATCAAGTTTTATTTTTAGGATAAAGGAATGTAAAGAAAGGAAATAAATAAATTATCGTGTTCGCAAGTTTTTTTTTAGGAAGAAAAGTAAAGAAAATAAAAGGATTTGAAGGTACATTTTATTTAATAAAACAATCCGACCATATTTGAGTTGATCGTAAAATAAAATAAATATTTTCCTTTATTTTACTTTTCTTTACATTAGTTTATTTTTCTTTAATTTTAGACCCGAGAACATAATCGTAAATCTATTATTTAATTTATAATATGTTAAAAAAGGCGACTTAGTCCCCATACACGCACAAATATTTGAATGCAAAATTTTTCTAACGTTGATTTTTAGACTCAAAAAAGTCTTCTAGAAACTTTTGCCATGCTATATAAACAAGAACCTCACCAAGCATGCATCTCACAAACCTTTACATTCTTTTCTTACATCTTCTTCCATTGCAATATATCTCAGAAATGGCTACAAATGTATCGAAAACCGCTCTAGTTATCTTCTCCGTTCTTCTTATATCTTTCCTTGTCACCGTTGAATCCCAAGAATTCGGAAGAAGGTTGTCACAACGATCTTTAGGCATGCGAAAAGAAAAACTAAGTCATTTCCGCATCTACTTTCATGACATAGTTGCTGGACCCAACGCTACCGCTATTAGAATCGTTGAACCTACCAGAACCAACCGTACTGCTGCTACTGGTTTTGGTGATATTAGCATCATTGATAACCCGTTGACCATGGGCCCTGAGCAAAACTCTACGCTAGTGGGAAGAGCTCAAGGGATATACGCGTCGGCTGGTTTGAATGAATTTGGGTTGTTGATGGCTATGAACTATGTTTTCGTTGAAGGGAAATATAATGGTAGTACATTGAGTATATTGGGACGAAATGCAGTAATGTCGACTGTTAGAGAGATGCCGATTATTGGAGGAAGTGGGCTTTTTCGATTTGCTCGTGGATATGCTGAAGCTAGAACTCATACTTTTAACATGAACAATGGTGATGCGGTTGTCGAGTTCAATCTTTATGTTCTCCATTACTGATTACTTGTAATTTTACTAAATTTTGTATTGTTTTTATACTTGTTTCAGTTCTGATTTTGTTTTCCATATTATGGATTGTTTTTTATAATAAGATTTCTTCACTATCATTGTTTCAAAATCACAATCTCTTTCCGTACTTTAATTCGCCATGTGTCATTTAAGGCCACTCTTTTATTATCTATCAAAGATATCGTGATTCTAAATATATTTTATTCCATTTGTTCTAAAAAGTTTACGCGCTTGATGACTGATTATCTAGTTATTCTTACTTACCGTCTATATTGTTGGTTTTAGTAGTACTAGAAATATATATTGGTTTGATGAGTCGTACATGCATGGTATTGATTGAGTCGACCTACTAGTAACATACTCGAGGGATGAAAGTTTTCCAATTGTCTAAATGTTAAAAGTTAAGTGATTAAATCGATTGTAAAAAAGGTCGCGTCCTTTAATTGAGGAAACAAAATCGCTGTTAACAGAGGCGGAGCCAGTAGGGGGGCTGGCGGGTGCTTGGCCCCCCCTAACTTACAGTCATGTATACTTATTCTAGAGGGGTTTTTTCATATGTTCATCCAAAGATCAGATATCTTTAAGAAAGAAAGCGAAAAAAATGAATTTTTCCGGTGCAACCATGGTCCGGTATTCATCATCGGAGAAGAAGAGTTACTTTGGTTATTGTTTTTCTTTTCTTTTTTATTATTTGAGTCAGATGGCACGTGAAGGTGTTGATTTGAAGTGGTGGGGGGCCCGGGATTAATGTCACTGGTTGCCCAATTTTTTAGTTGTATTAGTAGTTGATAAAATAAGGGGAACAAACATGTTTAAAAACACCAAGTTTGGGCTAACCAATTCATGTAAATTGTTTAACTAGACTTTGATTTGCTTGTTTTTGTATTACAATTCCGATCTATCGCTCTACATTTTAGACTTCGGTTATCTTGGAGTTTCTTGCTTTCAGTTGCATCAAACTTGTGCATAAGGTTATTTGAAAATAATTGGTAGATAACGTTTTAGTTTTCAAATTCTTACTTTAAAATTTATTACACTAAACACGTAAAGACTTTATTTTTAATTAAAACAACTTTTATGATGTTTACGGTTTATTTATGCTTACTTATGTAAAAAAGAAATTATGTTTAGCATATGTTATGTGTTATTAGTAGTAGATTAGTTAATAATGTAACGAATTGGTGTTATAGTGAAGTACAATTTTTGTTTGAACCCTTTAATATCGTAACATTTTGGCAACATATTCGGCCCCCCTTAACATCAAATCCTGGCTCCGTCTCTGGCTGTTAAATAAAAATGTCAATAAGTAAAGTATTTTTTAAAACTTGTCTATGCGAAGAAGTCAATATATATGACTCTACCAAACACATTCGAGACGAATGTACGTACGGCCGCCATGATTGATTAACTTTTTTTTATACGTGTATCAATTATCAAGTTGATATATTTAAATTGATCTTAACTTTCTTATATTTATTAATTATGACTTTATCTGAAATAATTAATGTTTTCGAAACCATATCATTAAAATTTATGAAATATTAACGATTAATACGTTGACCATAATAGCAAAAGGATGTGCGACATGAGTCATCAAACAATACACACCATTTTATGGTTCTCAATTGAGGTACAATTCAGAGTTTGGCTACGGATTCTGGTGGGCAGTTTGTTGTTCGGCTTTGATTATTGACACCCAAATACAAACAAACGAATTGTAAAACGCATAATATTTGCCTAACTCGCAAAGACTCTTTTATTAAAGAAATCTAACTCAAAAACTTCAATTACAATTATGTGAGGTGATAATTAAATCCTTACCCTACATAGTATATTTATACTAAACCAACATGTTTGTATAAAACTAGGATACTAATTACCATAATTATTTAATCCTAACACAATAAGATAATTATTCTAGTTTCCTTATCTAATTAGGACTACATTCCTAATTGGACTCTGACTCCGATCCATGGTCACGATCGTAGTCAGATACATTCTCCAACACTCCTTATCGTTTAGAAAAATCTTGATTTCAATTTCTATAGTTTATAATATGAAATTTGTAATATACTCTTTTTAATGTACTCTTCAAATGTCTTATTCTTTTAGATGGTTGGTTTGATGATAGTCATATTGTTCCGACCCTCACATTCGTTGCTTTTAAGTTTAAAGATTAATGGTTTGTAGTTGGTGGTATGTTATTTACGGCTCATGAGGTTGTTGGTGGTCGTGAATGGTTAAGGTGGTTCGATGTTAGAGGTCATAGTTCAGTTATTGTTCTCAATTTATACTACCTCCGTCCCGTAATAAGTGTCCACTTTTAGTTTTGTAAGTTTTTATTTTTTAACTTTGAACTTACACATTTTTGATTATGTTATATAATAGATGATGAAAATCATATCAATGAAAACTATATTTAAAACCCAATTCATTCGTATATTTTACATCAAATATTTTATAACACAAAAAAATTATAGTTAAAGTTAAAATTGCGAAAAAAAACTACTCAAAATCTAATTATGTACGCTTAATAAGTTGAATGGTGACGAATCCGACATGGAAAATGTGTGGACGCCTTCAGTCAACAAGTGACACAAACCGGTCCAATACATGTTCCAGACCGGTAGAAGTGAAGCCGGTTCAATCAACCAGTTGCGAGAGTGTGTGTGTGTGTGTTACGAACAAAAACTACGATGAGGAAACCTATACGACGCGGCCACCATTAATCCTGGCCTCAATTGAATACAAATTCTGTACGTATTTATATCTCTAATTTATAATTTATAATTTGATAATTTGATTGATTTATGTTTTGTTTTGATGAAATTAGGATGAAGCTACTACTGTGGTAATATTCGGTTTATGATTTGTTTGAATGTGGTTATTGAATGAGTGATTTGATTAGGCTAAGCTGGTAGACTAGTACTTGCTGCTTGTTTCTAACTATTACATTTATGGAATAGAAAACCCGAACAATAGATTTTTCGTTTATAGCAAAGTATATTTTGGTAGAATTAACGGTAAGTCATCGGTATGGTTACATAAATAACTCAACTCCTTAACACTGCTTCGTTGTTCTAGCTCATGAACTAAGATTCCAAACCTACCTCTCGGTCTACTCTATCAAGCCCAACTTCTAAAATAAGTAAAACATTCTCAACGTTCAAATATCTTCAAATGTCCACTAATAAGGATAAAATAGCGGTGGATCAAAATCAACTTACGTATATTATGTGATGATTATTATTTACACAATAGGTTTAACTCAAGAGAGAAATGCATAATGTGTTTTGGGATAACCTCAGAAGGAAATTTGTTGCGTTTATTCTGTGTGTTGAGGACTAATATATATTTATAATGGGTTGTGTCTAATAAGGTATTCTTTTATTGAAAGAAAACCACCACGATTGATACAAATCCTTACTTTAGAGTTCTCTTAAGTGATTGATTGCTGTAGTTTCTTTCCCTCAAAGCGACAAAACAGACACTTCAGTCAGTTCCAAAATTAAACAACGATTTGTCAAATAACATACTTATAACTCATGATTGTATCAATTATACATCTTTGACCGAATAATTTTCTTGTCACTTTATCTTCCTCTTGTCCTCTTAAGGCAAAGTGATTATTTATCTTGTATCATTCGACATAAATGGTCGAAAACAATGTAATTGCCATGATTACGAGAGTGTGAATATGTCATTGATACATCTTTTTGAAGCAGGCATATAACTAATTTTATTTGTTTTGTGTATCTCATAGGCAGGGTGTGGTTTAGGTGGAATACTTAGTGCTTTTTACGGTTCAAACACGGGTATGTAAAATTTTTATTGGACCAGAATGTGGGCTATTAAAGTTTATATGTTGTTTTACCAGTACTTAGTTATTCATTTCAGGAATGCCATATATTCAGAAGCATGTCACGGGGCCAAAGTGGCTTCCGTTTGTCATAGGGGTATTTCTATCACATAGAATTTTTTTTTCCTAACTGTTATTGCCTTGGTTCTCGATATTTATCCTTACCACTTTCATAAATCTTCTCTTTTGTTAGATTCCTCCGCTGCTTATGTTTTCTGCTGCAAGTGCTGCATTTGGAGGTATGCTGTATGCCATCAAATGTTGAACAACTTGATTTAGCTGCTATCATTTGTGTTATAGTTAGATTATCAGCTCTATGTAGGTTATGTAATAGTGCGATAAAGGCTCACACATGTTTAATCATCCTTGAGGGATTGCAAAAAGATTATCCTGGCAGCTTTTTTATTAACAACGATCTAAAGTCTATATTACTACTCGTAACATGCTAAACTAACTAGGTCAAGTGTTGTTGTTGTGGAATGCAGATAACACATCAATTCTCTAGAAAACTACTAAGCCGATTTCTGATACAGTGATACTGCAACACTCCCAAAAATACACAATACCATGTACATACTTTTCGTACCGACAATGGCAAAGAATATTTGAATACCGTTTTGGGTCAATACCTAGCTACGCATGGAATCATTCACCAAAGTTCTGATTGAGAACTTTTAAGGTGCTTCTATTGTGGAACAATTAGAATAAAAGCTTTCTGTCATGTGATTGTGATGTAAATTGCGATAGTTAAATGTTGCTTTCCTGTAGAACTTAATATACTTAATACTACTCAAATTCAGCTCAAAAGCTGGCCTGGCCAAAGACCATGTGATCTTAATTGCGGCGTAGAATAAAAATACGTCCATGAGTCCATCAGATATCAAGACAAATTCTTGCATCATTGGTTTGACCCAAAAAAAATGAACTGTCAACTGAGTTCTCAATTATAAACATGGGAATGATCCAAAACTACGTTATGTATTATGAAATGTACTCTTCCCCTCCCAATGTTATTGCTCTCTCTGCGCTCTATGATAGTGTGAGTGGGACCGAGATTATGTGTTAGTTAGCTTACCAACCCTTCTTTGTTAATTATAACTGGTGGGAATGTGGGATCCTTGACTATTATGAATTTACTAGAAAAATGTCTTAGTTTGATTGCAAGTGTTTCTTTTTATGCTTTATGGTTTATAGATTCTCAATACAAGTCATCAGTAGTGTTTTCTGACACTAGTATGGGCTGATTGCCTTAAAATCACAGGATATGGGCTTCCAAACTTCACTCAACTCAGGGTGACATCTTACTATGCCGCCTCAAGTGCCTCACATTATGGCATTTCATTGATTACTCGATACATTGAAGACACTTACTCTTCCCGTTCTCAACAATTTAAGCTTCAGTGATAAGTTTCAGGTACACAACCAATTTTCCTTTTGTTAAGCCTGATTAAATTTCTCCCTTCTGCAGATAGCTTATATACTTTGTTTTACCCATTTACCATATGGTTGTATGAGCATTTCTGCAGTAATCGAATATTTGAATTGATTAACATATCGATTATGATTGTTTGTAGAGGTGGCAATTTTGACTCTGAGTCGACCCCAAATATGTTTTATCTAATTATCTCGAATGGCTGAAGTGGGTTAAATTAACTAAGTTTAGTTAAAACGTAAACAAGTCAAAAGGGTTAAACGGGTCGAAAGTCGCCTAAAGTCTACAACCAACTAAAATATTATAATAAACAATTTGGATTATTATTCTAGTAGTTTTAGCACAAAATATATGTATATAACTGTTTTAAAAATTGGACTAGAAGTGTTTCGGGCCAGTCCAACCCGTTCTGACATGTACCAGAAACTACTCGTTAGGTGTTACTCAATCCGTCTGCCACACCCATATTCCCTCCTATAACAGTTTAATTATGCTATATTTTCAGTCTCTCCATCGTTAACTTATGGATGCAACTAAATATCTAATAGGTTGTTTGTTGGGTTGAATTACTTTTACTAGTGAGGGTCTGTAAAGATATATTGAAAATTCTATGCACGATGCCACAATGTTTCGTTTTCTTACTTTCATCATAATCATAATCACATTATTATATACTTCAATCAGTTGAATCCTAAGAATATTTTTGTAGATATAAGAAAAAACAATCTTCCGTACATGATCTCCTCCGTGTTTCTAGCATTTTTGTAACCACAGAAACCAAGAATAGTGGAGATGCTTAATTGGTCACTTCATAAATAGTTACAACTTGGAAATACCGATCTGCCAAACTTATTGTACGGTTTATTCATCTCTATCTCCTTAGTGGTGGTAATTTTGTAACTGATGTTGTAGGGGCCGTATGCTTTTCTTTTTTCATTTTTATTTGAAATTCGGAAGTGTAGGTAGTGGCTATCTTCGAATTTATTCCTTGAAGTGTTTACATTCACATACTAATAAATATCAGTACTATGTGGGGGTTGAACACATATACTTGCAGTGTCAATAATGCTAAACTGACCAAAACTTTGCTGGATCTTACATATATGTTTTGGAAAACCGACTTATCATTAAAATTTCCTTATGTTATTTGATTGTAATAAAAGAGTAGTTGAGTAGGCCTGTGTATAACTGGCAATCTTCACATGATCTGTGATATATTGGCTTCTTGTACTTGCTATTTTAAAGTCTCGTATTAAATCATACGTAAAATGATGTTTGGTGCAGATGCTTATATACGTGAATGAACGTTAGAATTTAATATCGTGGAACGTGAAAATCTGTCTAAATAGTATGCATATGTTGGATAGATGCTGATTCATGTATACTGTTATCAGTATATGAACATTAATTTGATGTACCAGTTTACCTATTTATCACTATTGTTGTAATTTTCTTTTCATTATTGGTTAAATTATTTAATGATGGAATGATACAGATCTGATATAAATAAGCATCTGGTCCCTGCTACGTCAGTTTCGATTTTTGATGCCAATATATCTTGAATTGCCATTTTTTATAATTTGGTGTTTATTTGATTTGCTTAAGATTCTATTTGTTTTCTTTGTTTACATTCAACATTTCATTTTGTTTATATGGTTAACATGTTAAAATAGGTTCGGGTCAGGGTAATTTTTCGCGCATTTTGAAATGGGTCGGGTTGGGTTTGCCAACCCAAATCCATTTTGTCATTCTTTGTTAAATATGATTATTATACAAACTATCTTATTACACTATGGTTTTATGTATTTTGAATATACTATGGGCTAATTTCGATACGTTCAATCTGTTTGGCCTTCAGGTGGATTCTACTGTCGACTTTACATCTTCAACAAGGGTAAACCTGTAATTTCACATAACGAGGTTTTGTTCTTTTCCTTCATTTGGAATCAATCTTTATATAACTAGTGCAACATTGTAGTGTACACCTTCATGTATCCGTAGTCATTGATATATAAAGGCGTTAGTACATATCTACCGACACATAGTACAACTTTGAATGCTTCAGGTACATATTTATTGTACCGCAAACTCATGTGAATTTACCCTCTTGAAAATGACAACTTCATTCCATATCTATGAAGGCAATTTTCTCTTTCACAAACTAGGAAACCTTCATTAGTAAACTAGTGATAGAATCGGCTACCTTTTGTGTAATTCTGGTATAGAAATTATTCACAGTCCCACTTTTCTTTCTGAAGTTATATTTGTTCGCTTTCGTACCTTGTATTTTGGCTATTTTTGTTCATTAAATTCCACTTTCATGCCTTGTAGTTTTGGCTAAATTTATTTGGAAATATAGTTATGTGCCATAAAGTGGTCACAAAATGTTCTACTCACGAGTCGAATAAAAGCACGTCTAATCTTTAAAGGTACATTTTTATCTTGAGTTAAATTTATACAATCGCGGAAATTGTGTCAAAATTAACCATCACAACTGACCCTTCCTTTGATAGTGTATAGCTTTATGGGATTTGTTTTAGCTTATTTTTATGTTTATTAGCTTATTTTCAGAAGCCCGTTATTTCGGCTTAATTGTCAGTTTTAAGTCATAATAAAGCTAATAACCCGGAAACAAAGGCATATGAATAATATTATGAAGAAAATAAGCTCATAAACTCGGAAATAAGCTAAAACAAACACTCCCTAAATATGAGATACTTAAAAAAAAACAGGAGTAGATCAGATATAACTAGGGTGCAGAGGAACTGTATTTAGTGGGCATATGTAACTGAAAACGAAAGCGAACCATGTATATTGTATTTATACCAATGCCTTTTCGGTTTTTTTTGTATATATATATATATATATATATATATATATATATATATATATTATGGAAATACTAAAATGAGGGAATTGAATGAATGAGAAAAGACAGATAAGTGGGGGCAAGGTTCCTTAAATTCCAGTGAAAAAAGAAAGTGGTCCAAAACTAAATTGAAATTGAAATTGAAATGTGTGTGTAAATGTAAAATGTGTACTCTTCATCTGTCTTTATGGTTCCCTTCTTTGTTGTACTCTCTTTTCCTATCTTTATGTGTGTGCATGCTATCACTTGACCCCACCTTTAATATAATTCACCTTTAATATAATTCATTGTACTTGTGGACCTCTTTAACTCTTTCATTTCACTTAGGCTAAAGGGAATAAGAGATAAAACTCACCACCAACTCACACTGCCACGTCAGCTTTCTCTCTTCAGAAAACAAACTCATCTTACTCAGAAAATAACATTCACCACGCACTCACCGCTAACTCACCTTACCAAACTCACCATACCATTTTCATTTAAATACTATTATTTATAAACTAAAAAAATTAATTATTAAGTAAACGTAAACGTAAACGTAAACGAAATTTAAAACTTTTATTAAAACGTTAAAAACGATACATAGATAAATTAAAAACTTAAACGATACATAGATAAATTAAAAACTTAAACGATACATAGATAAGCTAAAACTCCCAGTTATACTTCGCTTTGAGTTTTGCCCGAAATAATTCCCATGCCGCTCGCCCGGACCCGGTCATGTGATCGTAGTTTTGGAAATATAGCTTCAGGTCTTCTTGTTCGGCTCTATACTCCAAAGCAGCAACCTCACTTTTTTTGATTTGCATATACTCGCCCCGTTGTGCAATCTCAGCAGCTGTCATCTCATTTACCATCAGCCTAGCAAGTGCTTCGTCATTCATAGTTGACGATCCTGAAGCTTGAGACCCTTTCCCTTTCTTTTTCAACGCAGCTCTTGCTTTGTCCCTCCCTGTCGGTGGTGGTGGAACTTCGGCCACCTCATCATCGTCGTCAACACTAGTATTTAGATTAAAACTGACGTCTACAGACTCTGTGTGGAACGAACTAGAACCAGATGACTTCTGCTTCTTGTTGCTTCCTTGAGAGGGTTGGCTGAAATCTAGAGGCTCGACATCTTGAAATTTTGGATTGTATTTCAAGATGTCCCAACAATGACGATATCTAAACGGAATGCCAACTTCATTATGATATATCGCCATCGCTTTTTGCACGTAGTCTTCGTCTGCCGCTCCACTTTCCGTCGTACGTATCACGTTACTGTAAATTCCTGCAAAACGCGTCACGGCAGGTCAAACGTGTTTCCATTTTCCGAAGACCATATCGTAGGTCCGACGACCTTCCTGTCCCGTTTTGCTCTCTATGTAGTTTAATATCTCTGTCCACATGCCTTCACTCCTCTTGGTATTTCCATGTACACTGTCTTCAGAAACGGACCGCCAACCTTTACATAACGCGCGTTCTTCCGCTTCTGTCCACGCAGTTTGTCGGGTCGTACTCTGTTTGTCCACCTTAGTTTGGCGGGCGCGAGATGCTCTCTTCTTCGGCTTTGGTGGTGAGGTGGCAACGTCCTCTTGTTGAGTTTCTTGAACAGTTTCTTGATAAGATTCGGAAAACTGAGGGTAATAGCAATCTCCGAGATTAAATGAATGAATTGGAGACCTAGGTGGATCATTTTGTGGATATGATGACGAACCACCCATTTGAGGTTGAGAGTGATAGTCGGGGTGACCAAATGGCCGCGAGGGAGATTGGGACGCATAATCACTAAACGTGTTTGTTTGCATCCCAAAAGATTGAAAGCCACGTTGTTCCGATGGCACCGGGTTTCGGTAAGGTTGGTTTGGGTAAGGTTGGTTTGGGTAAGGTCGAAATAAGGTCGGTGAGGGGTTTCCTAGATGAAAAGTGCCGTCGGGTGTCGGTGGATTGCTTCGGTTGAGGGTTTTTGGTTGACGTTTCTTGGGTCGTGGAGTGTTTTGGTTAGACATTTTGTTTGAAGAAGAAAGTTATTTGGTTGAAGAAAGTAAGAATGGTTATGAATTTAGAAGATATGTGTTTAAAAATGGTTGAGTTAGTGGGTATATATAGGTAAAAAAATTGGGTTTAAAAAAGTTTTTTTAAAAAAAAAAAAAATCTCCAACGGCAGATTTTGGGGGGGGGGGGGGGGGGGGGTCACCCACTTCACGCCTCACCTTCGGTGAGAGACTCACCCTGCCAACCCTTTTTCTCACCTCCACTCACCGCCACGTCATGGTGACTTAGTCACCATTTTTGCACCGGAATAGGAGTCACGCGTGGGTTGCAAACTCACCATGGTGAGTTTGCCCTTATTCCGTTCAGCCTTACCTACATCTAACATTCAATCATAGTTTCCGGAAATGTTTGGTAAAACTAGTAGGTAGTTTGTAGTTGAAGTTTATATTTAGAGTTGGAACTCAAATTTGAATCTTAAAACGTAATTAATTAAGATTAATTTGATGAGAAGTATTTATGCAATTTACTCCTTTATAAGATCTATCTGCTTTTATAAATTACTTGAAATAGTTTATTTTTCAGTTAAATTTGACAAAAATATGTTTTTTTTTTTTTTTTTTTTTTTTTAACGACAATGTTAGCGATTTGGGGCCACAGTGACATCCAATTGCAATATGCAACTCACGAATCTTACAACAAAGTTTGACAAAAATATGTTACCAATCATTTTTTTTCAATTTATCCTTTTCTCATTCTTTAATCATGAAGAAACTACATATAATATTAGTTAGAGTAAATTACATAATTGGTCCTTGTGTTTGTTCCAACTTAACGGGTTCAGTCCCTGAGTCGAAAATCGTTCGGGTTCAGTCCCTGGGTCATCAATTTGGCTACAAGAATAGTCCATTTGTCACTTAAAATGACGAAATACCCTTAATAAATAAATATTAATTTATCTATTAATTTAAAAAAACCAAAATCACATCAAACCCAATCCCAAATCACGCCAATCCAATCCCAAATCACAAATCCACAAGCGATCGATCGATCTGGTAATTCTAGGGTTCAAAACTTTAATATTTTTTACTCAGTTCAATCTCGATAATTTGATTGCAATTTTTTTACAGAAAAAATGACTCAGGATGTGGAGATGAAAGAACAGCAGATTGCAGTAGCAGTAGCTCCATCGAATTCAGTTTCTTCTACATCTTCTGTTTTACAGAGTAATAATCGATTAAAACTTTTCTTTATTTTGATTATAATGTATTTGTTATGTAGGTATATGATATTATTTGTTTCGAATCGTAGTCGATGATAAAATCAATGGATGTAGCTGTTGTTTGGTTTAGTGTTTGAGTGATGATGAGGAAATATGATTTGTTGAAATGTTTGGATTTATGTGGAATTGATGATGAAGATGATTTTTTCATATTTGAAGGAAATTGCGGCGTTGATTGAGACGGGAGCGTATGCTCGTGAAGTACGTCGGATTTTGAGGGCGGTTAGGCAGACAATTGCGTTGAGGAGGAAGTTAAATGCTTCTGTGATTTCTTCCTTTCTGGCTTTTGGTCTTGCTCCTGATGAATATTTGAGGTTTGAATCATACTTGAAGAATGCTTGTAAGCGATTCGTTATGGGACGTTGTTGACTATGAATCTCTTTTATTATTTGGATTGGGATTGGAATTGGGGATTGATATTGGGATAATTATTTTTTATTTATTTTTTTATTTTTTTGTGATTTGGGATAGGAATAATTAGTTTTTTTTAAGTTTTATTTATTTTTTAAATTGATAGATAAATTAATATTTATTTATTAAGGGTATTTTCGTCATTTTAAGTGACAAAGGGACTATTCTTGTAGCCAAATTGATGACCCAGGGACTGAACCCGAACGATTTTCGACCCAGGGACTGAATCCGTTAAATTAGAACAAACACAGGGACCAATTATGTAATTTACTCTATTAGTCATTAATTAATGTAAATATAGAAAGTTGGACAACCTTGGAAATTACTATGTTTAGACCATAGTACAAGTACGCCATCTTTTGAGTAATTTCCCAAGTATTTTCAAAGATTCCCCCCAAACAAGTACACTAAACTATAATTACAAAATAGCCCCTAAACTTTTCTTATTCCTGCAAAAATACCTCAAAGTCATATTTTATACCCCAATTGTATTTACTTTTTTGTTATAACCTTTTCAACATCTAATGTAAGAAGTCACATCCATGAAGATAGAACCTTATTAGTTGTGTGTGAACTAGACCAACAAGGGAAAACAAAAAGTTTGATCAATTTATGTTTTTGTTAATAGATCTTATCATGATTGTCGGATCTTCTTCATAGCGTGTATTTTAGTTGTTAATGACAATGACAACGATGAATGATAGTTTGGTGTTTTATAATCTCTAACTTTTCGCTAATTTTGCCAATCAAACATTTTCTAAACTATTGAAGGATAACATGTAGTAAACCCTCAAATAAGTCCAAAAAAGCACAACTCCATATGAAAGGCATCCTAGAATTCAACCAATGCCATCTCTTTGTATTTACTCTTTTCATGCCTCAATCACCCACCAATCAATAAACTGACCTAACTGCCTTTGATGTTATTCCTTAATATAGTAAAATCCCAATTCTACCCTTTCCCAAAAGAACACACACTTACTTTTTTGTTTTAGTAATACCTTGGTTACACAATCTTATTATTTTTTGTTTGTGCTCATTGACTTAATAAACAACAATCCGTTTTTACATTAATTAATACTCTTAGCCGGAGTCCTTAATTAGTATATAAAACAGAGAAACTCGTTACGGTTAAAGTTAGAGTTTAAACATAACAAATCGATAAGTTCGAAGTCCCAACAATATGAATGAAAAAACTTAGTATAAAAAAGAAGTAAGAAATGCATAATTTGGTTAAGGAACCAAGTGTCAAAGGAATTGATAGTGAAGTTGGTATGTAAAGGTCAAGTGTAGTGTCATGATCTACAAGAGCTTTTTGCTTTTATCTTTTTTTAAAGACTTACAGGATTCATAAATGATATTTGTGTTTTACTATGAATAGTGGTGTATTCTTTACATTTGTTTCTTTAGAGTGTTTGTCTATAAATGGTAGTCTTTTAATTACTTACTTTATAGGGACCATTTGTTCTTCAAACTTTATTTTTGGTAATTTATCATCCTTTTATTCATTCCATTTAAGCTTCTTAACTTAACCACAAGTATATCTCTGCAATTCCATTGAGAACTTTTTCGAGTAAATTATACCGGTCGTCCTTCTAGTTTATATAAAGTCATATTTCATTACTTTTAATACCTATAACTCAAACACTATTTTGATCCGTTAATGTTAACTCAAGTTCAGACTTTGTAAATGATTTACCGTACTCTTTCTAATTCCTGTTTAGTTTAAGGGTTTTTAGTTGAGACAAAAAAACATAATTTAAAAAGTGAAATGATATTTTTATAAAGTTTTAGCTGATACGTGTTAAGTTTAGCAACAAAAAAATTATTTGTGTTACAAGTTTTATAAGAAAGGAATATCCGTGCAATTACAACACTTAAAATAAGAAACTCTAGTTGGCAATGAGTTGAGATTATGACAAAAAAAAAAAAAAAATATGAAAAAACTTAAAACGTAGAGGAATGAATTGTAACGTTCCATCTTTTCTTGAAACCCAGTTTCACTTTTCTTTTGGCTTCTAAAATTAATTATCTCGAAAATTGTCAATGTATAACATGAACAAATTACATAGTTGAAACAAAACATTATTTCCTTTCCTTATAGCGTGATAACTCGAAACATTTTTCAACAAACTTTTTTCCGTCTTTTATAGTCAATAAAATTTCACGGTATAAAATCACAATTTAAACACATGTGATTTTAATTGTATCACATGTTAATTTTTGGGTTCTTTTTTTAGGTCTAGTAAAATCCTACATCCTATAATTTTCTTCGTTTAGATATTTATATCAGATGATAAAATTATATGTAATATTATTTATTAATTTTAACATTTGTTCTAAAACGAAAAAATAAAAAGTCATCATAACTCATTTTTTTTTTTACTAAAACTTCTTGAACTATTAATTTTTTTTTTAAATCACATTTGATTAAGGGTGTGTTTGGCGTAACTAGATATAACTGGAGCTTAAACTTGAGCTGGAGATGGAGCTTAAACTTAAGCTTATGGTTGAAGCTGAAGCTTATTTATAAAATTGAAAAACATGTTTGGAAAGTAGTTTTAGCTTGAGCTTATAAATGTAAAAAGACATAAAACGGCAAATAAAATTATGTGTATCAAATAATATGAAGGGTATATAAGTAATTTTGTTTATCATAAGTTCAAGACCTTCCATAATCAACTTCAAGGATCTTATTGTTTTGGGGATTGCTTGTATTTTTAATAATCCCGTACAAACAAAAAATGCTTATGAAATGGCTTATCAAAAACAATAACCTTAAGCCCCTGTAAATCCCGCGCCAAATATACCCTAAGTCTGTTCACATTTTCAAAATAATGGATGCTATAAATCTAGTAAAATAAAGATGAAAAATATCAATGTACATATAAATAAACTTCTTTTTGGTTATATATGAACACTTGACATTTTAGAAAACGGATTCACATGTGCAAAATACTAAGAAACGAATAGTTTTTTTCCATCAATATTTTTAGTTTTGTACTGGATTAATAACCTTCGATAGTTTTTAAATGTAATTGATAAATAAGATCTAACATTCTTTTGCAAGTTTTTGAAAAGAAATCAGTTATCGTTCACATATGAACATTCCTAGTTAAGTCCTTTCCATAACTTAATGTTTTAATTATCTAATTGGTTATTATATGTTGTTAAGAATAAGTTGCATCTTTTGTCCCCAAGTTTTTAAATTCGCCAACTTCGTCCTTTTTTTCTCTGTTTTCTTTTTGCATCGATCATCCTGTAACTTATAAATTTCCGCTAACTTAGCCTTTTTCATTTTGTCACGAATTAACAAACAATCTGTTAAGTGTAACGGAAAAAGATAAGTTGGCGAAAATTGATAAGTTAAGGGAAGATTGATGCGAAAAAAGAAAGTTTAATGACAAAATCGACAAATTCAAAAGACTTAAGGCACAAAATACAATTTACACAAAATATATAAGAGTTCTAGACGATGAAATCTTATAAGAACAAAAAAGTAGGAAAAGTGTTGAAATGTACAAGCATATAAAGCACATTAGAAGCAGGTGACAGTTGTACTTTAGACAAATATAGATAACATGGTAAGTGGAAGTGTATTCTTTTTCTTCATCTGCTTCTGTGGGTACAATCACTGATTGCAGCCAGATGTTGACTCTACATAACTCTTAATTCATCTTCTTATTACCTTTTTATTACTTTTCAAATTTTATTAATAAATTAATGTCTCTTATTTAATATCTGGCCCTTATGTTCTTCATTTCTCTTTCCTTTATTTTTTCTTTTCTAAAATTTTATCTCCATTCTAGGGTTTTGATTCTTTTAACTGATCAAAACCAAACTGAACCGAATCGAACTGTAAAACAAAGGGCTCGAGTATTACTATTTTGACAAATCGTGTTTAGGGTAGAGTATAAATTACAAAAATTTCAAGTTAAACCTAAAGAATTTCCTAGTTTATAACTAAAAGAAACTAAGTTCCAGAGTTTAATAACATTAGAATGGGGGTATAGTATTACTATTTTGAAAAATCGTGTTTAGGTCGGATCTTGATCCAGATCTAATCTAGTTACGCATGTACACACTTAAGCATAAAACTAATATATTTGTTAGATTTCATGACTAATGAAAGTACTTGAGCATCATATAGTACTCAAAAATGAAATGGTAGTTCTATTAAAATACTTCTAAAGAAAGAAACCTCGAAAATGAAAATGTTACAAATGTAAGTCAAGACTAACTTGATCTTGAACACTCGGCTTTGAATCGTATATATAACTCGAGCTTGTTGGAATTCTCGACCCTCGTAACGCTTGATCAGTTGAAGACATCATCAATGGTGACGTGTTGATCGAATGGTCACGATTAAAAGTCGAGTTTTGGACATTTGGGTATCTCCATAAACCCAATGGATTACCATTAATAGGTGTTTGATGAGAAGTGTAAGATGAATTACCACCATAATTTAAATATCTATGATTGTAGTTTGTGATAGTTGAATTAGGGTTTGTGTGGTGGTAATAGGGTGGTGGTATGGTGTTTGAGGTGGTGGCGAAACGGTGGTAGTTCATAAGACCATACATTTGTGCCTCCGAAAAGCTACCGTTGACCATGGTTGACTGAAGATGAGCTCTTTTAGCATGTTGTCTCTCTCTTTTGTGAGCATTTTGATGACCACCTAAAGCTTGTGAAGTAGGAAAGTTTCTACAACAATAATGACACTCAAATTTTCGGCTACTTTCTCCGGCTTCTTTAGATTCTTCATGAGTGGTTTGTGTATTGTCATTAGTGTCGAATTCATCCGAGATCATGATAGTGTCACCATCACCACCACCACTACCACCAAATTCTTTGCCAAAGAGACGGATGCTTTTTTCTTTGTTAGATGAAGGACGGATGAAGGGAAGTTGAGAGAACGATTCGACGTTCATGAAATCGTGAGTTTCTTTGTCGGTTTTCTCCATCGGAACGTGGCGGTGGAGGGCGGAGTATGGTGGAGTATGGTGGAGGAAAGAATGTGAAAGAGGGTGAATAAGAAGAATAAGGTGGATTGTAAGATGTATATATGGGGGAGTTGGGGGACCTATAAAAGAAGAAAAAGGGTTGGGTTAAATTATTATTTAAAGGGAATTAAGGAATAATAAGAAGTTGTTGATTATTGATGTGAACATTAACAGAAATGTAATCTTCATAAAAGTCCCACCGTTGCATGGGATGTAACACATCACTAATCATGGTCGTTGATTCTTGACCTTTGTTATTAAGTTGATATATGTGACACTAAATAAATAAATACATATGAATTTGATAATTAGTTAGTTGTAATTAACAAAACCATGTTGTGAAAGATAATAATAATTTTTTTTTTTTTTTTTTTTTTTTTTTTTAAAAATTATTGTCTACAAAGTAATTTTGTAAATGTAGATAAATATTTCGACTCTATTTATCAGTTAAATATGCTATACTTATATCAACATCTGATTCATAATAACAATTTTTATGTCAGCTAAGTTTAATATATGGTTGTTGGGTTGTAAATGTAAACCTATTAGGATTAATAATCATAATAGAATTCATTTCGTATAATTAGATAAATTAGGACAAGATTAGGATTTTTTTTTTTTTTTTTTTTTTTTTTCTTTTGCTAGAATTTATTTATTCGAAATTCAAGTAATTAAATGTATTAGAGTCGGTTAATTATAAGGCCGCTTCCTAACCTGTTACAAACACACACACCCTCTCACCTATATAAAGGGTGAGGAATGTGAATAAATCGTTTAACCTCAATTTCCCTTTTCAGATTTCAAATGAAAGTCGTTTAAACATTTGACAATTTATTTTTCTTTCGTGTTTGAAAATTGTCATATTCACTAGACACTATTGAAGAAATTTCTTATATTTTACGTGTTCTCTAGTTATTGTTGAAGTCGAGACTCCAAAAATAAAACATGTAGTTTTATATTATTTGATAATTTTACACTTACGTATAAAAATCTATTGTTTTTAACCTTTCTTATTCACAAGGATAAATTTGTCAATGGGTTAACTTAAATCGCATAGACATAGATATCGACCCCACTATGTGTTCGATCCGGTGATCAAGAGACGGAGAAACATTAGTTATTCATCCTATGTCGGGTTGTTGCTAATTTGTGGAAGTGATTGTTACATGGTGGTCGATTCCAAGTTTACTATTTGGTAATCCAAGATTCTCATTATTGATTAGGATTAAACAAACATGTCAGCAGATTACAAAAGGTGTTTTCAAGAATACCCTTGGATCTTATGGAAGCATCTAAGGGGACATTTAATCTTACTAAGTCAAAACCCTTGGGGATGAATCCGATGATGTAAACTTAGTTTTCTATTTTGAATTTCTAGTATAGGTAGAATAGAATGGAATTAAGGCAGACTGCTTAGATTGGATTTGTAACCACATTTAACAAACCTTTCTTGATCTAGTTTGTTAATATAAATCAAACTATTCGAAATTATTCGTATTATTTTTTCTGAAACTATAGTATTTCTCTTAATTTAAACAACAGTTAAATACGTAAATAGTCTTTGTGTTTGTCTCGAAATAACATGTTTTGTCCCTCAATCGCAATTCAATCACGATTAGTCCCTTCTACCCAAGTTTGATTACAAGATTAGTCCGCCTTCCAAACTTCTGTTAAATAATCCCGTTAAGTCATGCGAAGAAGGGTATTTTAGTCTTTCTTTACATAATATATAAAACTCCCACCCAAGTCACAAAGCTTAACCCTCTGTATCTCCCCACCACTCTCTCTACACAGTCTACTTCATCATCAACATCAACATCAACAACAAAAAATCTTTAAACATTACCATGTATTGGTATTCCAAAACTAACACAAACAATAAAATCAAAATAGGAACTTTAACCTACAATACCCCTACCACCCACCATCTAACAGACTAACACCATAAGCAAACACCATAAATTTCAAAATAAATAGAACAACTTTGCTGGAATAGTCACCGTCGACACAGTCACAATCACCTCAACAAATCGTTAAAACCTAATTGAATTTAGGGCCTTTAGAAAACATGTGTAGATCTGAAAATGAAAACCTTAAAAAACAACAAAATCGAAACCAAAATTTTATGAAGGAGATAATGGTGGTGGTGGTTTCAAAATCATTGGTTTCGTAAGTGGATCTTGGTGGTTGGGGAAGTGAAGGTGTAGACTGAAGAGGCTGTCTGAGATGGAGTTGTCGGGTATATGAAGGAGATAACGGTGGTTGTACTTGTATATCACGATGGTGGCTAATGTGTAGGGAAATGTAAATGGTGTGTGTGCGTGAGAGAGAGAATATTATAATTACATAACTGGTTCTTTTAATATAAAAAGACAATAATATCCATCAGGTGAGAAGTATGTGAGCTCACACGGGTAATATAAACGAAACTTAACAGGAGGACTAACTTTGCAACCAAACATGTGTGGGAGGGACTAACTATGATTGAATTGCGACTGAGGGACGAAGCATGTTATTCCGGGACAAACACAAGGACCATTTATGTACTTAACTCTTTAAACAAAGATAATGATGGAACCTTTTAGCACAATAACATGTTCAAGATATAAGACCAATGAGTTTTATTTTTTAAAACCAATTGGCAATAGAGAGAAAACTCATTGTCTTATATGTTAATATTTAGTTTATCTTTTTATCGATGTGGGACATGAGTTTGTACCCAACAATCCTTCCCTCAAACCCAAGTTCCGTCTCTTGGGCCTCCCCTCCAACGATAGTCCGTCCGATCCAACCTTTTTCATACCACCAATAAACCATCGGGACTTGCTCTCCTGATTGTGGCCATCATAAATACTTTTGATACAAGGCTCGAGGAACAACTTCGCTCTAACCAAGCAGGACCGCCATATTCCATTAGACATTGGGATCACCAGGGATCGCACCACATGCGCCGACCACATCATTAGAGTTACAACCGTAAATACCAATTGATAGAACTTTTTAGCCCAATAACATGCTCAACATATAAGACCAATTGGGTACCTTTTCTAAAACCAATTGGCAATAGAGGGAAGAACCTATTGCCTTATATGTAAGCATTTAGTTTATCTTTTTACCGATGTGGGAAATGGATTTGCATCCAACAGATAGTATGGAAAAGTTTGTGTGGAGGTTCATGAGATAAGCAAAACTCAAAAAGATGCATATGGCTCCACAAAACCACAAGCATATATTGACGATGTATACTCTCCAAGGATAAACCTAATCAATCTTCATGGAGGTACCCTAATAATCATATGTGTCAATAATATCTTTAACTAATACGAAAGTAAGAAACACTCAACTCCTTTTAAAAATTATTTTAATGACATTTCATAAGCTAACTAGCAAGAAGTTGGATGTAACAAAAATTACAATGAAAATTTAGAAGATGTTTGGGGATGTTTGAGACCGGTAGCTTTACATCTATTAGAAAACCATGTAAAAGAAAGAAGAATGATATCATTTAGATATTAGATGATAGTGTGTTTTAGTCCAAGCCTGACCCGAAAGTTCTTGATATATCGCGGTTAAAGTTCACCTTGTTTCTATGACACCAAATTACCGATAAGGTAGTTTGGAGGACCACATCAAAGCAAACCAACCTCTTGTAAACCCAACTTTTTTTTTATCTTACAAAACTGGTTCAGACGTCTAAAATGAAGATAGCTCCAAACCTAGCATTCGATGGAGACTTTCACAATAAATAGGAAGTGATCAACCACACAATGGGGTACATACATTCTAATCAACCCTAAAACTTGATACTTCATCTCCTTTCTCTAGTCATCGACAGAGTAATGCTTTCACCGGAGGTAGCCGATCCATTATCACCTAAACCTAACTAGTGTTTCTTTTCTAGTCTTAGCAGGTTAGGTTTTCACGGTTCCAAAACTTTCAAATCATCACAATTCCATACTATAAATCACTCAAGTAACCCCTCATCGAAAATTCACTTGATCAATAAGTTATCACACATTGCATTAATATATACTTATTTATCTTGCTCATTAATTTCTAACTAGTTTGAAGCAAAAACAACTAACCAACATGCATTTGCACAAGATTGAATCAAAGAACAAAATTGCATTAATATCCTTAACTTTTGGCTCAATTGTATCTAACGAAGCTTTTGAATCTAATACACTTGCATGGAATGATTTGACTTGCATTGTTTCGGTAATATTGTTGAGAATTGTGGTCCATGTACAATATTACAAGAGCAATTTAAGTTTCTTAGAACATGACAAAATTATCTAAAGATATGATGACACTTTGAGGTCCAACATGTACTATTAGTTGGTGTTGGTTCTTTATAGCTTTGTTGGTTGTTTTGGTTTAAATTCATATTGGATGAGTCCACCCATCCCTCTCCCTGCAAATGTGGTCCATCATGCAACTTTCAATGGCTATGGCTAAACCATCTAGTGACTAGTAATGTCATTTTATTTAAGATCGAAAGATCACGTGTTCCGATCATATCAATAATTTAGACATAAAGTGAAAACTACGCATGTACATGTATTTCTATTTTAATACTTGCAAGCAAATTATGCATTTGGTGCACCCTTTAAAAGTAATCGTGGCTCGAGGCGTGCAAGATATACATATTTTGAAAATGGTCGATGCATGTTGCGTACAAATACTTATGCGAGTATGTCCCAATGTATGTATCATTATACCCTTGTATCTCACTCTGTTGTACATGGTAACATTCTTTAATTGTCCATATTTCAAGTTGCATTTAATCCCTTGTTACTTAATATAGAAAGCTGGTAACTTTCTAACACAAGAATTGAAGGTGTATGAAATATGAACATGACTACAGCTTTGCATTACTATAAATGGAAAGCTAACAATAATAGAATCTATGACATATTTACTCACATAAAACGTCACAAATGTAATGATAGAAGTAGATATTACTAATTTAGATATCTTTAAATACTTCACTATGCAAATTGAGCAATTCATCTATGGAAATCAATTCCCGACATAGTAAGGTTAACAAACCGCGTATGCATTTTGTTTTATTCGTCTTCGAGGTGTTAGATTGCAAAAGTTTATTTACTGTATAGTCAATAACTTTTCTAGTTCTGATTCCGTATTTGTTTTTGAGGAATGATTGTCATTTATAAACCATCAATCTAATAATATATCTAACAATGAAAATACAAGTTATGTTGGTAAATTAGTGGTAAACATTATAAGAGGATAAACTGTCTAGTTCATTGGTGAAACACTAAATTAATTATGTATATTGTTAGGTATATGTTTTAGACATAATCATTTTTTTAATCTGTTTTATCCATATTTGTAAATTAATTTTGAATCCAAATTTGACTACAAAACTAATGTAACAATATTTCTTATTTTATGAATAAGTTACCTTTTCTACTATTCCTGGGATTACCATATTAGGATACAAACATGCTTATAAGGTAAGTAATATTACTAGGTGTATTTATTCTCATTTCAACTTCCTAGCTAGTTACTTTCCAAATATTTACTTATATTGTTCTTAGGGGTATTTGTTTGAGCTTATATAAGGGCTTATGAGCTTATTAGGTTTCGGCTTATTTTTCATAAGTCCAAATTTTATGGCTTATGTAAGGGCTTATGAGCTTATTACTGTTTATTATGACTAAATAAACAGTAATAAGCTCATAATCCCTTACATAAGCCATAAAATTCGGGCTTATGAAACATAAGCCGAAACTCAATAAGCTCATAAGCCCTTATATAAGCTCAAACAAACACCCCATTAACAAATCTATAATTACAGTTGGAGTTAATTTATAATCTTTCAAAAACCTATTCTTTGCGACAGTTTTAGGTTTAATAAGTAGATTTTTTCTGTAATGACACTTTTTTCTCTCTTTTCAAACATACACCATGAATGATATCCAATTACTACAAAAAAAAAAAAAAAAAAAAAAACTCATGAAACTTGCTAAACTTTAAAAAAAAAATGAAGATCAAAAAGCCGAGAAGGGATATTATAAGAGACAATGTAAAATTAATATCTTTTCTTTGGATCAATAGCGGATGTTGTAATTTAAACATCTTTTGAATTGAGTAAAATCAAATAATGAAGATATATGATTTAGACCCGTGATTTAATTGGAGTTTGGGCAACTATATGATAATAGAACCAATTTAAATAAAAAAAAACTAGGACTCTTTCTTTGCACTATTACTAGAACATAATATAATTAATTGGTTGTTTTTATGTAATAATTATACTAGGTAGCATTGTAATATTGTTACAAGGGTTTGAAATCCAAATTTGGTTTTCTGAATTTCGTTTTAGTACTTGTCTACGTCAAAATAGTCTTATGTTGAAAATTATACATATAGTTGGAATAAGTACCAATCCGCAGGTTGATGACTTTACCACATCAATGTCAAGTCAGTTTTCCTAAAAACCAGATTAAAAACTCAATTCTTGCAAACAAACTATTAAAAAAAAAAAATTTAAACATTTTTCTGGTTTCTTAAAGAATTTATTTTTTTTAACTTATAAAGAAAATATACTTTTTTCTTTCACTCCGTGACTTTTTAATATTATAATCATTATAATAAAAACCCAAAAGGAAAAAAAAAGTTACAATAAAACATCATCATGTTGGCATGGACCGGTACATTCTAACATTCGAGGAATGTAATGAAACGTTTCTTACATTAGCTTATTTGAAGCAATACGTATTACTTAAATGTGATTCAAACTTAATTACTACACTCGGATCGGGTGTTCTTTTTTTCTTTTTTTCTTTCTTTTTCCTTTCTTGTTGACGATTCTTACATTAGCTTATTTGAAGCAATACGTATTACTTAAATGTGATTCAAGCTTAATTACTACACTCGGATCGGGTGTTCTTTTTTCTTTTCTTTTTCCTTTCTTGTTGTTGTTGTTGACATTCTTGATTTTTTTGGAAAGCATGAAATCGCTCTATAACAAGCTGGTTTTAAGTAAACTATATCTAACTATCATTTGATCATATTATGTATTTGAAGTTTCAGTGACCATTTAATTGAACAACTAAACATTCTTTTCAAAGATATATGCATTAAGAATTTAAAATAATTTTGGAATTTGAACTGAAAAGGAGGTAATGTAATTATGATATGAGTAAAAATAGGTAGGATGAAATGTCCACATTGAGAGTTTGTATGAAAGTATTATCATAAATGGCTATATTAATGTTACTTCACCATCCACTCTATCTAATTCTTGTACCTATCTAAACATTATCTCTCCCTTATTCACAAACTAGTACAACTTTACTCGATGGTATCAGTGAATCTTTATAAAGTCTAAATCATAAATTTAATTTTTATTAATGTGTTATTTAATGAATCATATAAAATAGTTTTCATTTACAAGAGAAGTCACTTTCTTGAGGCTCTATATAGGTGGGGAGAAAGAGAGTGATATGTAGGCTTTGTTTTAATTAAAGAAACCCCCACAAGCCCTTTAAATCATGGATTGTACCTTCTGAAAGTATGGAACCCTAGCTAATTACTAAAAATATTATTCTAGTTCTAGTCGGTCATCTTAAATCACCTATCATATGTCTCATAATTCTTCAATTAGATGTTTACATAATATTAAATACATCATCCTATATAATAATGACGTGCCTAGTTATATGCCTGATAAGAGACAAATCACACATAATTAAAAACGTAAGTATATGGTTGAGTAAGAAAATTATTTCGTCAATTCATATGTCTAACGTCTCTAAGGGTTCATACCAAACCAGATCATGTGGCCCCAGATAAACTCTTAATACCAGATAAAGACCAACGGTAAAGCTTGTTTTTATAGAATCGTATTTGATAGGTCATCCTACAAAATCCACAAGTCACGAAAATGAAACATTGTTCCATTTTTCATACAATTAACCTCACATATGATAAATGACATATATCAAAAAGGTTTTCATACAAACTGACACTCGGAACTTGTCTCCATGATTTTCCTTCAAGAATTCTAGTTTCAACCAACATATGAGAGTTTGTTACATCTTGATTGGAGGAGAACATCACCAAGGCAGGAGCATGGTTTGTTTTCGAACACATTTAACAAACATAATTGTTAAGGATTTCCTTACTAAATTTTAAAAAAACATTGATAGTTTAGTTGTGGAAACACACAAATTGTATCTCAAAGATGGATATCGGTTTAATAGATCTGTTAGATTTTTTAAAATGACTCTTTTACCCTTTCCATAATAGTCCCGAAAATCAAGTTGAAGGATTAAATGGGTAAATAGTTTTCATTTGTAAACCATGAATGTAATTCAAGAAAAGGGTAACATAGTCATTTCGATAAATCTAATATATATGTAACACGAACATAAATTTTAAGGATAAAGTGTGTCAGTAGTTTTCATAACCGAACCACTGGTACTTTTAAAATAGTTAGCGACAAAATTCATAATTTGCAACAAATATAAGGACCGTTTATGTAAATTTTAATCAATTTATTTTATTTTTCACTATAGTCTAATAATATCTACTAAAGTGTAAAATATTGATTCATCAGGGTATAAACATATTGGTGCATTGTTAGCACTTTATATCCAGGATTTTAATTTATACAAATTAGAAACCTAGAAAAAAAACTAATGTTTACATAATTAGTTGAAATGGCCCTCTTTATCAAAATCATACACTTACTATTTGAATTAGTCATAGAAGAAATGTCAATAAAAAAATCTGTCAAGAGTAGAATTTAATGGTTATTTTGAAATAAGTGAATAGAATATGAAAATGTGTTCATCAAAGCTAGCTCTTGCCCTCTTTTGCTATTAAAAGTGATGGTCAGTTCTTGAGTGTGAAAAAGATAGAAAAAGGGGACCAACTAAAACATCTACCACTTGCAATTTGCATATACACATTTAAAGTGCCAAAATTATCTTCATGTCAATTAAACCACTTTGGTTGCTCTTTGCTCTCATCCACACACACACATATTATTAAGATATGGATATAACAATCAAAATTTCATTTTCATATACATATATAACATTGATTCAGTTTCAACAGTTTATGATAGATTATTGTTGTTGGAAACCTATAGAACTTTAAACTCCTAGATATTTATTTATTGGTTTCCCCGTTAGATATCTATTAGATTCTAACACATAAAATTCCTCAATATAAGAAAATTGTCTTTTTAAGACACGGAAAATGTGTCATTAAGAGGTAATAAACTGTCACTAAGAGTAAAAGCGTCTAGATATTGTACTTGCACATTAAAAAGGGTGATTCAGATATAATCTGTATAGACGCGTGAATAATGGCACAAAGTCGAGTATAAGAATTGTCGAATAATCTTTTTGTGATTACAAAAGTATCATCAAAACAAAAACTAATGTCTTTAATGATCACACTTTTTAGAAAAGCCTCTAAAATTACACATCTGGTGATACATTATCCTTTTTCTTGTATATATAAATATATTCCCAGGTTGGAATTATTTTGGAGGTTTTCAAATGCATGTTCATTGGGACAAACATCCCATTCTTAGTATGTGACTCTTTAGGGATAGGGTTTCCCGGCCACTTGGTTTTTGTTTTTTGTTTCTTTTGGCTTTCGTGTATCATTTTGTTTACAAGTGGTGCCTCAAAACTACTAGCTAGCTACATCCATGCATGTATGCATATACGCTTACACCACATTCTTTTTGTAGCTTTTGCAACAATACAAACCATTTCAATATAACAAAGTAATATGATGACTATAACTCAAGTAACCCTAGGGTATTTATACTATTCCACTATCTTAAACCAATTTTCTTCAATTGATGTCGAACCATATTCACAAAGGGTAATGGATGTTACAACCATTAATAATTTACTAGATTCATTAAACAAGTCGAACTAGAATTGGAAACATCAATAACGGGGTTTATAACGGAGATAATTTGGGAACAATATGGAAACTACCCCTTCAGGAGAATCCAAGAAATGTGTACCTAGGAACCAAAATTCTAAACCTCTATCAACAATTTATCCCTTATTTGTCCGTGCTTGAAAACAATAATTTTAACTCCGTCCATGGTGTGGTTTATTTCTCATATATACGGCAAATTTCACCTTTATATTTATTTTTGTTTTCCTGATATAGAAAAACACGAAGTTAAAACCCAATAGACTTTTGCAAGATCCAGAATTCTTATACAAAAACGAAAAACGCATCCAAAAATATTGTCATTTTTGTGCGACCCTTGATGGCTTGATGCACATTATGTTTGGGTAAGTGATATAGACCAAAAAAAAAAAAAAAACTTGAACTTAACTTATTAAAGAAATACTAAAAACATTTTTTGCAGCGACAAAAATTGAAGTTTTTGACGTACTAATTATGTTTTAGAAACATATATACCAACTCATCTTGATATAAAACAAATTTAGCAAATCATTGTCTTCTCAATTTAAAGAGGAGATAGAAATTAGATTATATCAAACTATTAAATTTATTGATTTAAAATCTAAAAATCCTTAATTATTTTTTATTTTTATTTTTTACTTTTATTTGATAATACTTTTCTTTTTATGTTTTACGTGGTCTAAATTGTTTGTTACTTTATTATTATTTTGTGATAAAACTTTTCGATTGTGAATCAAGCTTTATATATAAACTTAACTAATAAATGGTAAACATTCTTTGCATCAAAACAATTTATATTTATATTTTATATTTTTGTAAATATCCAATCTTAGATTAGTAGGTAAAAAATTCCAAAAAATGCATCTATTAAAACTCTAGCGTTCTAGCAAGACAAGAAAGGATACGTGACAATAACTTAAATGGAAGATTAGCGAGTAGCGATTTGGTTTCAAATAATTATTAAGATTGTACTAATGGCCGGGTTTGACATATGCAATATAGGGTATCACTTTTTGGGCAATTTATGTTAAAAGTAACAACATCTCTAGCTATATATATCTTTACGACACCCAAAACTACTAGATAAATATCTTCTAAGGTTGGAGCCATGATTTAGTGTTAAAGTGGGTCGGCCAATTTACACAAGTGATCAAGAATGCTATAAAGCTTGAAATCATCATGGTCTTAATTTGGATGATTACAATTAATTAGATTGTGATGGTTATTTCTATGTAGGTAACATACTAAATATACCTATACTCTTAAAAAAATATATATATTACAAGCGAACTATGTGATTGTAGGTAATCGAGTTGGGAAAAATATGTATATATTGCATCTCGCGATTCAGAGTAACTAGTGAAAAAAATAACTGATATTTTTATATATTGTTAACATTTATATTGTATTTAGTGGAACGTTGAGGCGACCGAGATCACCCCCTCCGTTCCCCTATTAGCTTCGACCATGTATTAATTCATGATATAAAGTTGGAGGTCTAATAAGCAAATTGAAGAAAATTTGGAGGATGAAAAGTGAATAGATGAAGGGTGATGGATATATATGGGTAGGGGACAAGAAAAAGGTCACCATCCTCTGCAACTCTTACTTCTCTCTTTTAACAAGTTCAAAAGAGTTTCTTGTTCAGCCTCTTTCTTTGCAAGAGAGGTCTTAAATTAAGAGGAAAGAGTCACCATCCGGATGTTCCCTAATATCACTTTCAAATAGGTGTCTTGAATGTGACACATACATATATACATACCATATGTGTTACATATATTTTGTATGTATATATGGATGCATGTTTATGTGGTAGGTACTACTACTTCTTATGATTGATTTATATCTATTTATTATTTATCAGCATGCATGATATGGTATAAATCACTCTTAGGTCTCTAACTTCATCATATCATAATCACGTTTATTGTGTCCCTTAATGGAAGCTAACCATATTTTATAACTACGTACCCAAGGCTAATTACTCGGCAAATACTTAGATATGCTTCAAAATATCCATGATATATGAGGATCTCTTAAACATAAATCACCGTTCATTTTTTATACACACACATATACATGCATACATACATACGTATATCTCATGACACATTGTGCCAGGGACGGAGCTTGGAGGTGGCGGAAGGGGGGCGAAAATCATTCGATTCGAAATATTACATATAAAAACCTTACGAATTTTTCAAAATTGTACGAATATAATACAAATTTTACGAAAATCTCGAACTTTCGGGGGGGCCGGAACCCCTTCCGGCCCCAACAAAGCTTCGTCCCTGCATTGTGCCTTAACATCTTTTTTCGATACCATCTCTAGACTCATCATCCCTTACTATCAATTATTATGATTAAATATTGATAATCGGCCTTTTATGGCTTAATTAACTAAACTTCAACTCATGTAACTGAAATGAGCTCACTAAATATACAAATAATATATACATATGAATACCCAAACAAAAAAAAAAAAACAAAAAACACACACACACACACACACACACACTAGGGGTGTTCAAAATACACGGACCGGACCGAACCGGAAAAAACCGGACCGGACCGAGACAAAAAAAATCAAGAAACGGTGGACCGAGGACCGGACCGCTTTTTCCGAGTCATTTCCGGTCCGGTTCCTAGTCGGTTCTTTGATTTTTCGGTTCTTTTCGGTTTTAATACCTCACACAATACACAACATAGTAATAAAAAAGGTTATTCAATTTAAAAAAGAAAAAAAGTCATGCAAAGATTAAGAATAAAGTAGGTTAAACGATAAGCAACACAAAAAGTACTCGTATCGAATTACAAATCATAAACGTAAATACGTAATAGGCATAGTAAAAAACTAAAACGAAACCAAATACGAATAGTAAAAACAAAAAAAGTAAATTGTTTATTCATTCGTCATGTGCATTATCAATCAACTAGCTTCTCCACATCTTCCATCTCGACAATTTTTTCCAAAATATCTATAAATAATCAAATAATAGTTAGTAATTATATAAAAATACATACATATAAGAAAATCTTTGTTTTTATTAAAATTTAAAAGTTAATAACTTTATTAATATCTTCAAAGTCTTCAAAATCTTCTTCATCAATTTCAGTAACATTTTTTCTTGGATTTTTTATCCAATCTTGAGTACAAATCAAAGCTTGAACATTATCCGTAGATAAGGATCTTCTAAAAGCATCCAATACACGACCACTTGTGCTAAAAGCCGACTCCGAAGCAACCGTGGAAATTTGGATCGCCAAAATATCTTACAAAAAAATAAAAAAGTACACAATTAACGTAATAACAAAGTACAAAATATTAATAAAATTAAATAACTATAATGAGATTACCTCGTGCCATATTAGCGAGAATTGGAAATCTCTGAGAATTGGAAATCTCAGAGTATTTACTAGATGTATATCAACTAAACTGTTTCTGTAAACAATATAATACCAATTAGGATTCCTATTTGGTTTAATTTTTTAATGAATATTAATTGGTATTATATTAGATTTGATATATATAAAAATTATTAGAATATCTTGGAGATTAAGTATTAGAAATCCTAATTTTGGATATGTATTAAAATACATAATCAAATTAATATTAGGATAGATATAGTTTTATTGACTTTTATTAGGATTGTGTGATTATAAAATTAATTAGTAAACCTATGGATTATATAGAGGACTAGATGTATATCAACTAAACTTTTTATGTAAACAATATAATACCAATTAGGATTCCTATTTGGTTTAATTTTTTAATGAATATTAATTGGTGTTATAATATTCCATTGTTTAATACTTTATTGGTTCGATTTCATTGTTTAATATAATATATTTTACTTCCCAAAAATAAAACATTAGATTGCCACGTATAGGAGATTAAGTACCCCACAGTCGGTACGCATGAGTGACGATGATGAGATTTGAAACTAAATTGGTATTATACTGTTTACAGGTTTAATTGTTTAATGAATATAAAATTAAATATTAGCATATTATTAAAGAAAAAGTTAAATTTTCGGTTCGAACCGGTGAACCGCCGGTTTAGCCACGGACCGGACCGGATTTATTTTTTGAGTATTTTTGAGAACCGAGAACCGGACCACCATAGCCGGTCCAGTTCGGTTCCGGTCCAAAGTCGGGTCGTTTTTGCGGTTCTAGCCGGTTCTCGGTTTTTTTGGTCACCCCTCACACACACACACACACACACACACACACACACACACACACACACACACACACACACATACACAGATATATATATATATATATATATATATATATGACCACAAGGGTTTGCCCAAGTGGTTATAGCATGCTGCCTATCTGTGAGAGGTCTCGGCTTCGAGGCTCTCTCAGGATGAGTAATTTACAAGTCTCTTGCATGATGGGATATATATATATATATATATATATATATATATATATATATATATATATATATATATATATATATATATATATATATATATATATATATTACTGTATAACTATCTTAGAATCTGATATTTTTCCAACAATTCAAAGTTTTTTCTATCTTTAGAATGCCAATATAAACAATTGCCCGAAAACTTGATTGGTATACGTGGACTTCCAAACCAATTGAGTATTTTTCTTTTTAGTTCTAAATATATTGAACTATGTAGTAGAATAAACGTTATTAATCAACTTATAGCCTAATTTTGATATACTTTCAAGTATTTGTTGGTTTTTAATAAAAAATTTTACCTTTCAGAAAAAAAAAAAAAAACTTGCACATCAGCACATGTAACTTCAAACTGTGCAAAGGCAGAAAACAAAATATCTCTCACATATAGATGATAACTTTCAATCTAACTACCAAGATTGTGGATGTAATAAAATATAGAGACATGGGAGAGCCCACTCTATAAATTAATCTTCAGTTTAAATCCTGTCCTCACCTATGATTCCGTGTCGGGCCCGGGTTATTTTCGCTTTTTGGGCCGATTTGTTGGGCTCCCTCTCTGGCCTGCTTCTTAGTCGTGGGTTTGCTGTCGACAGGTGTCTCACAGTTGTCGTGATTGTGTCTACACCTGTGTTTCTACTGCCTCATCATCTCAAACACACAACATATTCATTCATTTTCTAATAACTTTCTTCATAAAACAGTCAATCGATTCTGTAAAAAAGGGGTTTATTCATTCAGTAAAAAAGGGGTTTGTTCATTCAATTTGAATAGTTTCAATAATTTGAATAATTGAAGATTAATTGCTTGATTTTTTACTATTTATCTTCATTTTTCAGGTTTTTTTTTATGATCGGAAGTTGTTGTAGTTGAGGTTTAATTTGTTAATTGGAGCAAGTAAGTGATTTTTTTTATGATTTTAATTCTCAATTTAGGTTATTTTTTTTCCGTTTTTGTATGATTTAATTGTTTGATTTGAGCATTTTATGTGTAATTATTAGGTTTTCGATATCGAAAAGATTTGTTTTTGTTATTTATTAGAACCATAATCTGTTCATTTTTCTTATTATTAGAAACAAAAGTTTTTACGCCTGTGTTTTGATTTAGTGTAGTATTGGTTTTTGTTTTCTGTTTTGATTTTTGTTGTATTTCGTGAGTTCTAGATTTTTTTTTTGGTTTTTAAATATTTTCGATTAGATATGTGAACAAGTGAATAAACAACTTACGAAAATAGTGAAAATTGGTTTTCAGTGCATATGAGTTTTGTTCATTTAAGTTTGGAACTCCGTTGAGGTGTACGTATGATGTGATTTTGATCCTCATAAACTATTTGGTTTGTCTTATTTTTGTTGACAGGTCTGAAAGAGAATTTTTATATGAGTTCCTAGGAGAAGTTATTAAAGCGGGTGCCACGACTATTGGCCTTGGTGATACTGTTGGCTATTGCCTGCCTTCTGAGTACGGGCAATTTATTGCCGATGTAAAAGCCAACACCCCTGGGTACGGGCAATTTATTGTCGACAGGTGTCCTCACAGGTGTCGTGATTGTGTCTACACCTGTGTTTCTACTGCCTTCTGAGGAGTAACGTCTACCGAGTAAATTGATATAAATTACCATTTTGTTACTTTCTGTTTGTTTTTAATTAACTATATTTAATGATGAAATGAATTTGTTGATGCATGCAGATACTTTTTGAAATCCGGATATTCGGTCATCTTTCTCTATAGAAGGTGAATATTGCCCTCAATTCAGTAACTACAGTTTTGACCCGTTATCTTACCCACCCGTTAATGTTCATTGTGTAGGGGAACCTGCCAGCCATATTGTAGATCGCTTCCTGATGATCCGCATTACTAAATAACTAAAACCCCCTGGGTCAGATGGGTCATTGTAAGCCACCAAAATGTTTTTTCATGATTTTTTTTTGGGTTAACCGAACTGACCCAACGAGTTTACCCGTTCCAAGAGGTCTCTTTATTTCTGTCATCTGTTTTACAGTTCAAGTTTAGGTTAGCGCTTTCTATTTTATGATTGCATCATTTGGCGGCGTTTTTCAATTTTAGATGGGAGATTCTTCGGTCGAGGTCTCTGAAGAAAACCGTGATGCTTCTCAAGAGGCAAAAGGAAAGGGCATGGAAGCAATTTCTGATGGTTTGTTGCTCCTTCTCTTCTATTACTAAATAACGTTCTTTTATTTTCACGTTTGTTTGTAGTTTCAGTGATGTGAAATGGTAAATGTTATTTGCAGGTAAACTAGATGAAGCGATCGAGCATGTCACAGAGGCAATTCTTCTCAACCCTACTTCCGCCATCATGTATGCAAGTAGAGGTAAATACGAGTTTCTGTTGTGATAAAGTTCTACAATTTGTCGTACTTTGTTGTATGTTAAACGTTAAATTGTTTTGATGCAGCTACTGTTTATATTAAAATGAAGAAACCAAATGCCGCCATTCGGGATGCTGATGCTGCTCTAGAGGTAAATTCCCGGGGTAAATTCCAGAGGTGCACACATTTCAGAGGTAATCCTTAATCTTTCTTTTGTCAATAGTACTAAACTTTAGTTAACTGCAACGAAAACCGACTCTACATTAAATCTCGACCTACAAGAAACTATTTTTTTGTGCTTGATTGTTGTTTGACTTGAAAATATTTGTTGCTTAAAAAACAGTTTGTTGAAAAGTTGTTGTTCTAATGTTTGCAGATTTTTTTTTTTGCTGATCTATGCTGTATTTTTGCCATTTCTTTTGATTGGCTGTTTGGGTTTTACCGTAGAATGCAAGCTGCTTTTGGAATTTAAACTGTCGTGCCGCCATGAAAATTGATGATTATAAAAGAAAGGGAAACTCTGTTCGTAGGTTTGTGACTTTTTCTATTATTGTTATATTTTAATGTGGGTGATGATGTAATGAAATTTATAATGTGTTACTTATTTTTTCATGATGCGGTTTTCAGAAAATCAAACGAATGTATGAGGGCTTTTGTAACTATCATAGTTGGTGCTGTTTTCGGTTTCCTCATTGGAGTATCGTTTCCGGCCTTTTCCCCAACGGAGGTGCATATTTTTTTACCTATATCCAAATAAAAGTCCGCATTTGACTTTCGAAAGTCAAATTTGGTTACCACGTCTCCTTCCATTTTGCGTCGCAAGAACATAAGTCCCAGCTACCAACCATAAATATTCATAACAGTTAAGAAAGATTTAGATGGATCAATAGATATAAATCCACCTAAGATCTTAACATCACTGTTTTAGGGTCGGTGACGTGTCATCGATCTGGCACTAACGGAAAACAGGCGAACAGAAATAGCCCAACAATTCGGGGATCAGAAAAGGTTGTATTAAAGTTTCGATCGGTTAATAACATGGTAATTGCCCCAGGTCGAAGACCAAGAGCGGTCTGATCCAAAAATAAAGCGTGACCTTTAAGGTCGTTAACTAGATTGAGTCCTCCTATTGATTCTGAGGCTAAAATTAGAATTTTCATAAAGATTAACCAGAATCCTCACTTTTTTTTGAACGTAGGTGGTAATGGCTATAAAATGCAGAGGGGAGTTACTGGATCGTCTTTACACATGGATTAATACAAAATACATTGTCATGGCTAGCAAGATGGTATGTATCTAATTTTTGGTTGAAAGAATTTATTTCAAGACTTGACTCTCAGTTGATCAATTTCCGCCTTTATGACTTAGGTGGAAGATTACAGTGGAATGCACTTGCAGCCACACAAAGCTATTGTTTGTGCTAATGCTTTTGCTCATCAATGCGGGATCCATCAGGTTGGCTTATGATTAATGGATATAAGATTTGAGTTGTTCAGATTACTTACTAGATACAACATGCATTCTATATTTGTAGGACGGGGTCCTAAAAAACAAAAGCACATATGAAATCATTTCTCCCGAGGACATTGGACTTCACCGCACCAATGAGTCTGGACTTACACTTGGAAAACTTCACCCGAAGGACCTACGGAAATGGGTCTTCCAATTGCAATGGCTGCATATATCTATACATTTATCTTTGTAAGTTGCTTTAAACGTTCTTTGCAAACAGATGTTGACATATTTCTTCATGACATCCAAACTTACTGAAATACATAATGCTTTTTCATGCTTTAGGTGACTGTTCCATCAATGGCATCAATCTTCAATGAATATGCACTCAAGAGTCAAATAATGTAGTTGATAATGTTTTTTTTAATGTGCAACAATCAAGCGGCGTATGGAAAAAGACGTGCACGAAGTTGGAAAAATTGCTCGGTTTATCAAAGCAAAGGTTGGGGAACTCGATAAAGAGGTTAGAATTTGGATTCTAAATATCTTATTTTTTAGCTCAACTCTTGCAATTACTTGACCAATAACTTTTTAGTCAAACAGAACTTAGCCAACAGATAGAACCTACCTTTTTGGTAATACAAGAAGCACAAGAGAGGGCGGAATTGCTTGGAGGAGCACTGTGTAGATTTGTTTATTTGGTTTTATATATTTTTTATTGTAACTGTTTCTTTTTGTTTTAACTTTGGTTCAAAATGGCGAGTTATCTCATGTTTTGGGGAGAGTCTGCAACTAGAGCACCGAAGAAATTTCTTGAAATGATGAGGGATAAATCGTGGGTTTTTGTTGGTAGTTCAATAACTCGGAATCATCTTCAGTCCTTCATTTGTCTTCTGTCTCAGGTAAAGTTGCAATTTTTTTATGCTTTTATTATTGGTTAATTTATTGTTTTTAGACGTTGATGATAGTTTCATGTCAAGAATTTCGGTCTTTGGTAGGAAAATGTGTAGAGTTGTGAACTTTGTTTTATTGTTTACAAGAATTACGCGTCTTTGACCAAAAACGCAGTTGCGTATTTTTTTATGTGTTTCTTTTTTTCTCTAGGTAGAAGATGCGGAAGAGATTTACCACGATAAAGATCACAAAAACAGAATATGGAATTTTCCCACGTACAACCTTACAGTCTCAGTTATTTGGTCTCCTTTTCTTGCAAAAGCCGACATTCTACTTTTGTAATAGACTAGCACTTATAAAGCGAAAAATAGTAGTCTATGTACTAACACCTACTGTCAACGCTTTGTAATACACTACGTAGATGTATATAATCAGCGCGTACCTGCACATTTTGTAAAGAACCTCAGACAACGTCTTCCCCGAACTCGTGCAACGCACGATAATCCCCTAGTTATCATTTAAAGGTACAAATATGAGTAACAAGTGCACCAATATTCACTCAAATTTGGTTCATATCTCATATATTTTACCATTACAAATTACTTACCCAAATATAAAACAAAAGGATTTAAATTTTTTATTTTTTATTTTTTTTTTCTGAACGAGAAATCATTTTAACGGTATAAACAGAACTAGCAAGAAGCTAACAGCAAAACGGCCAACAAGCTAGGATTACAATGAAGTGGATCAAGCAATATATGGATTACAAGACCACACTAGCTTACCTACTTGTGCTTTTAATCTATTTTCGTAGCTTAGAAAAAAAATCCACTCAATCTAATTCGACAACACCTTATTGGTGCTACTAGGAATCCAAATCAGGGTTTGCGGCTTAATATCATCACAAATTGTGTCACGTAAAAAAATCAGCCTTCTAACCGATGCCAACTCAATCTAACACCTAAGTTATATTAGGATCACAAACCCTCTAGATTTACAAAAGCCTAACATAATCAATTTTGAATATTATTTCAATTTATCCTATACATACAAAAAACGATTATTAATCTTGAGATATACATATATTCCTCCGACCCTACCGGATTGTGCAACAATTTCATCATCATCTTCAAGGTTCAAATCATTATAACTCTGTCACATAACATACAAACACATGTAAAATCTCCACTCAAAAAATGTGAATCTAAGAAATACCTATTTAAAACCATGTCTTAAGAAAGCTTTAATATATACATATATGCATACTACTTTTGCATCATTGTTGTCTGGATCTAGTAGTTATGGACCCAAGAAACCATGGCATCTTTTTCTGATGTTGCATTAACACATCCCCTTTTCAATGGAGCCATCTTCAAGTTTATGTCAAAGCTACCTCTACATGGTCCCTTTCTTGATTTCAATATATCTTTTGTAATTATTGTTGTCGAAATCATTTCAACGTGTACCCTTCTCACCCTAGTAATATTTTCACCGTCAAATTATCCTAAAAGAATTTTTCCTTTATTCACATATGTTTGTAATAAAGAAAAAAATATATGTAATTTGAAATGTTTAGACAGATGCATCTTGTCGCTTAAATGGATTCACTTGTAGATTAGGATCGAAGTTTATAATTCATTGATCTAACGACATATGAGTAATCAGTTTTAATAATATTCACATAAGCTAGATAGTCGATCCATTGCAATGGGAAATTAAAGAAAAAGATCTTCTAAGTTTTTATATTTACAATTATGCACTAGGGAAATGTGTTTTGGGTTTTTTTTTTCATTTTTTTTTCTTCACTTTTTTGAAAGAAGTTTAAAATAAATGGGTACCCCTTAAGACACTTCAATGACTGGCCTAAATGGTCCACATATTTGATTGATTAAGATGTTGACTTGATATGGTATGCATATGTGTGTACAAAGATTATATATATTTTGCAATCCAACTCATAATAACAAAACTCATGCCACAAGTGTCACTAAACCTTAGCCTTATCATGTAAAACTAAGAAGATTTATACACATAAGTTATGTCATTTATTTCTTTTTTTTTCATTGGTAATGTAACATGAGTGATACGTGACTTGACACTATATTACAACATATTTTGTAGTTGTTGTTCATTAGTACTTGCCTTTATAATTAAGATGCCCCACATAAGGTTGTCTTTTACCAATAATATAAATAGTAAAACTCCATGGTTATATAATTTCTTTTGTTGATTTACATATAATTAACATAAATTGTTGTTCAATATGTCTATGTCTTTTCACTGCTCGAATTAGACACGACATGATGTATAAGTTCACGACGTTGTTGTTGATTCAACCATACATGTGGTTAACGAAAAGTGAAGAAGAGAAGATTAATACAACTCGTAATTAACGACGTATAAGTCACTAAAGTAGTTGTCGGATATTGACTATTCTACTATTTGGAATAATAGAAAGATTGAGGTTTAAATTGATACAACATATGTTTTGTGGACCATTTCTCTTGACCTATCTTTATAATGATCATCTTTGCTATTGGCATTATCATAGTGGTCCCTAACACAAAATACTCAGATTTCCACATACAAATATGTCTCTCCTTTGAACTTCTTTTGTTCTACTACTTCATCCACATAAACTTCTTGACATTACTCTTTCAATAATAAGCTTTGCCATAATGTAGGACCCTTTTCATGGAAGCTTATAACTTGAAACATTGCATCTTCCAAAACATATAAGAGAAGCCCATGTGAACTTCAGTGTCACAAACAAATCTACGGGTGAATATGATTATAATGTTTACGCGTTTATTGTACAAATGCAACTATTCAAAAAGTTTATGCGATCAATCATATTATGCTTTTGTCACCAAAAGGATCTACAAAACAAAACCATTAGTTATATTCAATAAACAACTTTATCCTATCGCTCTTTGTCCATCGTTTTTGAGTTTAATGAATAAAGTTCGAAAATCTATCGTTTGATGGGATTCTTAATATCATTATCACAAACTATAATAAGAGATCGGATGAAACCCTAAATTCAACGTTTACTCATAATAATACGAAAATCTAATCATCTTGATAAGATTTCATGTGTAGATACCATATTTGGTATTCTAGAAAACAACTTTTTAAACTTTTCACTTTTAGATTAATTGAATCAAATGTATTTAAAATATGTTTGATGGGGTCCTTGATTTTGATATAAATTAGTTGTGTCATTTTCGTGAGAGATATGAGTAGATTTTATATCAAGAAGCTTTTTCAACACATTTATCATTTAATTGTGATAGCTTAATTTGTCTCCCCTAGACTTGAGGAAGCTACTTATTAGGGTCCATTTCGTATTTAAGAAAGCTTGAAAGGGATTTGAATCTAGTTTGGTCTGAGATTAGAGTTAGCTTGATTTCTTCTATTAAAATAATAGAGTTAATTACATAAATCGTTCCTATGGTTTACCTAAAATTACGGATTTCGTCCCTAAGTTTAAAACGTTGCATAGTTCGTCCATTTTTAGAAACTTATTACCTTTTTCGTCCTTAAAATGGATGTCCGTTAATAATTTTCGTTAAAATTATCGCTAACTAATTTCACATTTCGTCCCTAAAATGGATGTCCGTTAGAAATTAGGGACGAAAAGCGTAATTAGTTCAAAAAAATGGACGATTTATGCAACATTTTACACTTAGGGATGAAATCTGCAATTTGAAGTAACCATAGGAACGATTTATGTAATTAACTCAAAATAATATAATTTCATTTTAATAAAGTCAAAATGATTTATTTCGTATTTTAGTTTCGAAATAAATAAACAAATTTTTTGATTTCATGTTATACAACACTACTAGATTATTAACCAACGTAAATATATGAATAAATTAAAATAACTAAAGGTTCAAATGGGTTGTATGTTACTTAAAATAAAGTTAATTCTTGTTTGTATCTTTTTTGAATGTTAAAATAATTTAGATGAGAAAATAAAAATTTGTTTTACATAGAATTTAGCAATATAATAAATCAATAGTGTAAGAACCCGAATAAAAGTTAAACAAAATAATTTGAAATTTAAAATCTATTTTAGATAGAAAAATTGAATTAGATACCTTAGTTGAATGATAAGTGGCTAATACTACTTTGATTTATTACAAGTAAGATAAGATGATGAAATTACGCATGTATTATGTGATTAGCTTATTAGTATTTATTTTTTATATATTTATTTCTTATTTAAAGAATCGTGGTTAATTGTGGAATAATTTATTTCATTCAAAAATTAAAGCAAACGTTTTTTCATGAAAGAGTGTAGAGTTTCATGTATTATGTTTAAAAAGATAAAATAAGATAAGATAAATGGTAGAGTTAGTATTTAATTTAATATTAAATATCGAGGACTTCTAATAAAAGTGAAGGGTGTATGTTTGGGAATTGTCATAAGATCTTTGATATATAATAAAAAGAGACCTTAAATGATACATAGCGAAATAGTGTTATTTGGATGAATTAATTTCTTTTATTTCAGCCGTAAGATCAGATTGATGATGTCATCAAAAATTATGTTCACTTTACACCATCTGACAATACATAATTACATTTTTTATTTCATTTCATCTACACTTAAATAAAAAAAAACATAATTCTAATTACTTATAAATCGCTCAATTTGAATTATGATATACTTTATTGTTATTCTTAAAACTTCTAATACAAAGTATCAAAATATGTGTATAAACGTAAAGGTGTATATGTTATTATAACTATAAACATGTGTAAACGTAAAAATATATATGTATTATACGTGTAAAATTGTGTTTTCATAATAACTTAATATCTACATAAAAATAAAATCTACGATTCAATTTTTATCTTTATTCACGTTATCGCGGAACAATAATCTAGTTAAGGATTAAAACTTTGTTGAGAAAATATAAATAATGTGATAAATTGTTTCTTTTTGAATAATATAAACTTTCAAATTTTATTTCTATCAATAGAGAAAATAAACATAGTAGCTAGGCTTCTAGCAATCGAACATAAAAGTCCATCAAAGTTCTATATAATAAGCCTTTTAATGGTATGCTCTAGCCCAGTTCTTTTACATTGTGGTCCATTTTACAACATTCCTTCATGGAATGAATTTTAAAATAACATTACTTGTCCGCGTGTTACGACGCGTCAATATTTATTTGGATTCCATATATCTTTATTCTAATTTTATGAAAGGAAACAAATGTTTCACTTCTTTTGTTTCATATGGTCGTGATAATAATAACAATAACAATAAATATAAATAATAATAATAACAATAACTGTAAACATAAATAATAAATATATAAACATAAATAATAATAACATAAAAGAAAAATTCAAAGAAGAAGAAAAAAAAAAAGGTTAAAAAAAACAACAAGAGAAAGTTTTAAACTCAAGACCTATAGCTTACAATCATTCTTTCTAATCATCTAGCCAACCTTTTATTGGTTAATTTTTTCATAAATCAAATATATAATATAAATTTTTGTTGCACTGTTCACTGACAAATTATTTTAAAAATTGAGTATAAAGGATAATGATACTTGATTACCTATTTGTGCTTGAGGTTGTAAGGTTTGGTTACGAGATGATTTTTAATCTCGTGAATCATTTTCATCGGATAGTTTTAGGTTTTAATACAGTCGTTAACAACCTATAAGTCTTATATAGTCTTTTGATATCTATTCGTAAATCTTAAAAATCACGTCAAATTCCGATAAAATATCCAATACGAAACATTGACAATCACGTACCAAACAAAACAAATAAAATGACTAAATACCTTTTTTTTTTCATTAATCATTTTAGTCGGTTCAATTAATCATAGTTGTGCACCTACTCACCACCACCGCCGTACGATCACTCAACTCCGAACAAAATTCCGATGTTTTCCGAATCCAATTGTCCAGGTGACTTTTATACATATCAGAAATGTAACAAATCGAGTTCTAAACCCTATATTTATGATCATCTAGGTTTAGAAGACTGTAATTAGTTAATTTCCAGATCGATTCGTTATTTTATTGTTATTGTTATTTACATTGAAATTAATCACTTATAGAATGTTTAGATGTCAATTTGTGTATCGTTAATTGAAATGACGCTGAAGTACTCGTTAAGTTACTGACTAGATTATTATTAGTAGAAGCTTTAGTGTCCTGTTAGCTATACTATGAGCGGATATATCGCAGGAGTGTTTTACTATGATACGGCACGTTAGTGATTTGTTGGAGAGGTGTACGTGTATATAAAGATCAATATAGAATTAAGGAATTAGTTTCGACATAACACTTTGTTACAGGTCGATGTATATTTTCAGTGATACTGCAAATGTCTCGTAAGTTTGATATGCGGTACCGTGTACTCCCTCTGTCCCCCTTTTATGAAAAGATAACTAGGCTGGCCGTTAAAGAGAAGTCCTTGCTAATAATTTTCAAACATACCCCTTAACGACATGGAACACCCAAATGTTACCATTATTGATGATTGATGAGCAAATAGGTAGTTTTGAAATGGAATACATTTTTCGAAAAAAACATTGCTTTTTTTTTTATGATATGACAGACCGAAAGAAAAAGTATAGTATTTTCTTTGGAAGAAAGGAGGATTATCTGTGTGTTGATACTGGTCGTAGAGTTATATTTGTAACTATGAATATTGGAAATTTTGAATGTAATTCTTGCATAATTGACATTTTCAGGTAGTTGATAATGAAAGAAAAGACTACCGCCTCCCCGCTTAGACGTATTTTGGTTAATTGTGGAGCTCAGGTAAACTGTTAAACCGTAGCAAGCTGCTTAGGATTTTTCTTTCTTTGTTTAGTGTCCCGAAGGTTCCTCATACTGAACGGTTGTTGTTGAGTCCATAAATGAGTTTTATAAATACCGTGCTTCTGACAATTTTCATATCATTACACTTAACGTAAATAAACTACAAGAAAGTAAGTGCTCAGTAAATACCAGAAAAATATAATGAAACACGAGTCCTAAAATCACATACTTGTAAACTTTAACAATTTATAACTCTAATATAGTTTGGGAAACGGTCTTTGTTCACTTTTTAATTGATAATATTACACAGCATCTGCACTTGTTAGTTCTCTGATAAATTTCCATTTGATTTTGTAAATTTTCTTTTGAGTCATCTTAGATTGCTTTTTGATGAACTTTATATCAACTGAGCCTCTCAATTTCATCTTGTTATATATATATATATATATATATATATATATATATATATATGTATATTTTAATTTATTATTTAAACAACTGCAGGCAAAAGAATACGGGAGTTGTGTTGCAGCAAAGGTTCCTCAAATTGAACGGGATATGTGTTTGAAAGAATTTATTGCTTTAAAGAATTGCATGCAGACTGTGGTATTGATTGGTTAACAACATGATTGGAATTCGAAACTTCTTTTTACTTATTTTGTGTTTCTGTAACTATTACGACCACCAAATTGTTTATCTTTTTTTGCAGCTAAAGAGAAAGTCATAAGCTTATAGACTTTTCCTTTACAATTATATCTTGGTACGTCCATAGCTTAAAGATCTTATAAATGCTTTTATACCCTGATACATACTTTTTCTTACGAATTTCTGATACTCCTTGTTTTTAACTTTTTATTCTTTAGCAGTATCTTTCCATTGAAGTTCTGTGATTGTCAAGTTCAAATTTCTAACCTCAACGAAAAATCAATAAGTATAACAAGTCAGAGTTAAATGTTTGGGAATACATCAAGTTCGGGTGGATCTGGTGCGCTCTCACATGTGTACATTCATTATCCACCTTTAAAGTGCAAAAATGATGGATCAAGAGGCTTGTTTTATGATGACGGAAATAAGCTATTAATCTCACCGACCTCTAACCAGGTACTTGCTGTATAGATCCGTGTAAGATCCTCTAGTTATTCATTATGGTTTTAGCTCGTAAAGGTGGCAGTTTCGACCCATTTACTTCTAAATGGATTGATTTGATTCAGGTTATGTTTCATCCCTAACGGGTCATATAGAAAAACTAAGCATAAAGGTAACGGATCAAACTGGACGAAAGTTGTTCAAAGTGTATTTAAACAGCATAAGATTTCTTGAATCAGTTTATTCGTTTTGTTTGATTATTATGGAGATAATATAAATTTGACATACTAATTGCTCATAAAAAACTATAAATTTGTACAAAAGATTCTCTGGGTCAATCCGACTTGTATTCAAAGATTTCCACCGTTGACCCGTTACCCATGCTGCCCATGTTTACATCTCTAGTTTTAAGCTATGAGGGGTGTGCCAAATAAATATGAATATTGTCACATACAATTGAACAATTCAATCTGCATGTCATATTTCAACTATTTCTATAGTTAAATTTGCACTAGTTGAAATTTTTGAGTTTGTTTAAATGTGTCAGGTTGTTTCTTGGAAAACTTCTCCCTTTACTTCTGATGTTCCTTCAACAACTGACACAATTAGTGAGGGGCCTGTTCTATCAGTCCGATATTCGTTAGATTTAAAGATTATAGCTGTTCAACGATCTAGTCATGAGGTTCAGTTCTGGATCAAAGAAACTGGAGATACTTTCAGTCAGAAGTCAAAGTCAGAGTCCGATAGTATATTGGGGTTCTTTTGGACAGATTGTGCAGTTTGTGATATCGTGTTTGTCAAGACCAGGTACTTGTTTAGAAGTTACATATCAAGTGAATGGGTATTATAATATATATTCCTCTCTCCATTTCTTTTTAATAGTTAACCCTAAAGGTGACATATTGGGAACAGGTTGGGTTGGTTTCCCTTAAAAAAACGTTTTGTCAAATTTTGTTGTACTTTTTTGTAAACAACTAGTGTATCAAGTATAATTACAGAACTTATTAATTTTCAATAATTGATGTTAACTTACTAGTATTGATTTCCAGTGGACTAGACCTCTACACTTACGCACCAGAATTAAAATCACTTGAATTGATTGAAACGAAGAAAATGCCTGTGAGTTGGTACATGTACACACATGAAAGCCGCTTGGTCCTTCTTGCTTCAGGAATGCAATGCAAAAGCTTTACGGGATATCAGGTATACACAGAACACCATTTGCTTTCAATGTGTTCTTTAATTATCTGATATTGAATTTTTTTTTTCTTCTTATTATTTGACTTATGTTAATATCATTCCAGAAATCATGGAACTTCCCTACTTAATAGTGTAGTTATTTCATAGTTAATCTTGCAAATAAAAAATGAACTGCAAGAAGTGTAGTGACGCTGTTTGTTTTTTTTTCTTTTTCTTTTCTGTTTAGCTTTCCTCTGCTGGTGTAATTCGATTGCCAAGGTTTGAAATGGCAATGGCAAAGACAGATGCCAACAGTAAGCCTGTTCTTGCGGCTGAAGATGTTCATATTGTCACTGTGTAAGATTTATTAATATTTTATTAGCTATTGAATTCTTAAAGGTTTGAGTTTTCAATACTAATTACTCTGGTGGAATCACAGTTATGGAAGGATATACTGCTTACAGGTTGATAGAGTTGCAATGCTACTGCATTCATATAGGTTTTATCGCGATGCTGTTATCCAGCAGGTATTTTATATTTCTGAACAATGTTGAGGGCACTTTTAAATAAAATGAATAATTTGCATTCTGCATGTCAAACCGTGTTTTTTTTCTAACTTTATATTGGTTTCGAACATGCTACTCCCACCTCATTAAAGAAAAAAAAGGAAAAAAGGATAGAACTTGTTGGCTTGCTTACAAAAGAGAGTTATGGTCAATGCGTTTTTCATGGTTTAAAAATCAAGGAGAGTTTGAATATGTGTTTTGAAAGTGATTATGTGGTATTGAATAATCAGAATCAGAGGATTAGCGGTTATAAATATTCTGTGAAAAGTAATGTTTGAATATCTTTCTTCTGTATCTGTTTGAAGTTATGATAATCAAATTATTAAATGTTTGGATGTTTAGCAAATTCTGGTTAAAATATAAATATAGATAAAGGGGCGTCTGTGTGAAAAAGGAAAAGTTTAATGAAGTGACATCAAAAGTCTAATTAGGTTAAAGAAACCCGACACATTGGTAGTTTTATTCTACTTTAGATAATTTAGTTCTTTGGCAGATTGTATGAAAAATTTTACTGACTATGTTGGACCCTAAATAGTCGATAAACAGAAATAGAGTTCATTTATCCAAACATTAATAACTAATTATTTCGAGTTAGAACCACAGTAATCAGATAGTCAATTTCAAAACCCAATCCCAAACACCCCTAAAAGGACTTCTATAGTCGCTATTTCTTCTATAGACCGACATCCTCTTCACCGATGTTTAATCTTCACAATTCAGTGTGTTCGTTAATATATCATACGTAGATATTGCATCAGACTGAATTTCTGATGGAAAGACATTTGGGGTTGATATTTTATTTCTATAATATACATTTGAAACTTGCTCTGTATCTTTTAACTACCAAAACAGTCACTAATTCTACCACTTTCTCTTTTCATTAGGGTTCTCTTCCTATCTATTCCAACAAGATAGCTGTGAGTGTGGTTGACAATGTTCTGCTCATTCATCAAGTGGATGCAAAAGTTATCATATTATACGATATATTTGCAGATTCTCGCACACCTGTATCTGCTCCACTTCCACTTTTAATAAAGGGTTTACCACGTTCCACTAGTTCATCTTCTCAATCAAGTAAGAAAGATGTAGAAAGCTCAGAAGCAACACTGTTGAAAGATACAGCATCTAATCTATATGGTGATGAATGGAATTTTCTTGTTCCTGATCTTGTTTGTGATGTTGCCACCGGATATTTGTGGAAGATCCATTTGGATTTAGAGGTCAGTTGTGATGATTGGTTATTATGCTCACTGTGATTATCGGTCTTTATCAGGACTAAACTGAATACAAAACTTGGTGTTTTTTAGTTTGAAAAATATAAATATAAAACATCGTTTGAAGTCTGAGTCTTTTTCAGTTTATAGAAAATACCAGGTTTGGTTCCGGTTACGGACCGAACTGAAAAACGTTTTCTTTTTAAACCTGTATAATTTTATTTATTTTGCTTTTATTCTTTCTCCAATGAATGCAGGCAATTTCGGCAAGTAGCTCAGAAGTGCCATCTGTTCTAGAATTTTTGCAGCGGAGGAAGTTAGAAGCAAAGAAAGTAAGTATATCAGTAGTCACTAAACTAGTTGTGCCTGTAACCTGGATGAAATAAATAAATATTTAATTGAAATTTCTGTTAAGATACTAGAGGTAGTAATGTCGGTTCTGGTTATGTTTGCTTTTAAGGGGTAAAAGCGAAATGTTAGAGCAAAAGTAAATAGGCCGAAAGGGTCAAATGGGTCGGAAGTCGCCAAAGTATTTTTAATGCATTAAAAACGTACTAAATTGTTTTGTTCGAAAAATTAGATTATTATGAAAATAAAATATCATCTCTTTAATAAGCACGGTAATTATTTTTTCAAAAATTTGGACAAATTGTGTTTCCTGTCAATCCAACCCCTTTACTTATGATTGTTCAATTTGGGCTCTGTTTTATCTCTACCGGGTAAACTAAGGAAACCCGTCAAATGGATTGAAAGTCCCCCCATAGTGTGATCTCTGTATTTTGAAAGCATAAATATAAGTAACTCATTTTTATTCCAAAAACTAGATTATCCTATAAATTTGAAACTATATGATATATATGAGCATGTTTACACACTATTTATTATTATTATTATTTTGACAAGAGTGTTTCGGGTCCATTTGAAACCTTTTCGACTCGCTCATTTGCCACCTCTAATCTTTTTTCTTGTGTGTCTCAGGCTAAAGATTTGTGCTTGGAACTAGTTCGCAGTATCATCATTGAACGAAGACCTCACCCTATAGTTTTCCGGGCAATAGATGTATTAGTGAACTCTTTTGCATATTCACTTAAAACTGGCAGCTACTCAAAGGGTGTGAAGCCGGAAAAAACTACAGTTTCTGGTGTACCTAACAATAGTGTTACTACTGGCCCTAGTGAATCTGCTGGTGGAGTTGATGGTAGTGTACACAATTCTGGCTACTCAACATCAGACTCTGAAGATAACACTAATTTTAAGAAGGCGAAGGCCAAATTTCTTGATAATAATTCTTCCAGTAGTGGAAATATAGACACGGAAAATTCAGTGAACCAACCACTTGATGCCAATAATTCTGAACAGCAGGAGTCTCAGGTTACTTCTGCAGCCATTCCACCAGATGAGGTGTACAGCTTTGTATTTGCTTCTATTGAAGAAGAGATGATTACAGATGCTTCCTATTTGTTTGCCATTCTTGTCGAGTTCATAAAGAGGTAAGTGATTGTTAACTTAATTTGGCGAAAAGATTAGGGTGCGCTAGCTGTAGATATTTTGTTTTCCGTTTTTTCATCTTTGATTTTCTTGCAAAATAGGGAGTTTTCTATCTATAGAGAATTGTTGAAAATTTGGAAACATGTTCAAACGCTGTTGCATTTCCATTTTAGAAATGGGATTAGTTTTGAGAAGTTTGAGGAAAAAAAGTAGAAAACAATAAAAGTGAGTTTTTAGAATTGTAGTTATAAATAAAAAAAAGGTGGATTCTCTGTTCTCATCGGAAATTTATCTGAAAAGGCATGATTTGAACTCGTTTTCTGTTTGCTGAGTTTCCCTTGAAATATTTTCTAGAAAACACCCTCTTTTTTGTATTGCATTTGACGACCTGTCAGTTTCGTAGTCATGTCTAAGATATTAAAGGTTCCTTGTTCCCTTATTGTTATGAATGCTACAATCGTGTACACGATGTCAATAAATGGTAATTAGTTACCGAGGCCTATAAAAACTGACTCTTAAATTTTTGAACTTAGTTATCAACTACGAATATTAAAGACGTGTATTATTTTCTTTTTTTACAAACAAATGCATCATGATTTTTCTGATCCTGCTTTTAATGTTATCTCTAAATATTTAATATTAGAAGCTCATTCTCGTGTCTCTATATTTGCAGTGCCAACTTAGAGAAAATGAAACTGCACCCAAATATCTATGTGTTGGCAGTGCGGCTGCTTGCCCGGAATGAACGATATGCTGAACTTGGCCTGTTTATTTTGACTAAGGTATGTGACGTTTAAGCACTTTGGGTGGCCGTTGGTATTATTCAAAATGTGCGTGTTGGTCAAACATCTAAAATACCTTCATGTGGGACAATATAAACGATTTTTGGAGGACTCAAATCAATAGCAACAGATTATAGTGGGCAAATAGCTTACATTTACATAAAACCTGAAAAAATGAAATTAGGCAGTTATCATGGATGGAAGGGAGTAATAATGTAATATCGAATTAGAAATGTCTTTCGAACCAATTACAATAAATGGGCTGATTTGTGTTTGGTTCAATCTCCAACAAGTCAAAATAGTTTTCTAATCCTATACTCTAATTAATCACTAAATTATTACTTATAAAATAGGAAATTGGTTAAAACAAAGTTTTTGCGGGTCGGCATGTTTTGACCTGTGACCTGACCCACCCATTTTGTCCCCTCTTTTTTCTTATAAGTGTGAGATGGTTTGAATTTGTTTATCTTGAACTCATTTCCTAGATAATCGAGCCCTCCAAAGAAGTAGCACTTCAACTTCTAGAAACCGGACGCCAGTGCATCAAAACAAGGAAGTTAGGTTTAGATATGATGAGACAACTCATGCTTCATCATGATTATGTTGTGTTACTTGTACAAGATGGATGTTATCTTGAAGCTTTGCGTTATGCACGTAAGCATAAGGTGAGAATTCGTCACCTTAATATATCCCTTTACACTTTAATAGAGGTGGAGATTTCGAAGCTTTGTGAATTGGTCGATTTCTTTGGGTTGTGCTTTATCTCAAATGAAAAATTTTAACTAAAAAAGGGGAACTAATCAACCACGTTGAAAGTCACCCAAAGTCTATTTTTGGAACGTACAACCTTTTAATTCATTTTTAAGCAATTATTTTGATTACGTAATAGTATATATATATATATGCATGCCAAGAAATCATGTCTGCCAAAAGTTGAGGATTTTTTTTTGTGAATCAGGTTAGTACAGTCCGGCCATCACTATTTCTAGAAGCAGCATACGCATCAAACGACCCACAACACTTGGCTGCAGTTCTCAGATTTTTCCGTGATTTCATTCCTGGTTTTGGAACCACTTCAGAACACAGTACGTATATTCGTGCCCTAGCTGATATGCCTTCATCAATTACCGTATGAAATATCTCTTATCAGGATCCTTCACAAGAACTGTTTTTCGGGTTTCCAAATTGAAGATTAACCATGTTGTTATAGCAGTTTTATGGTAGAATTATGTAAATGTCACTAAATGGCAACTCTCACATAGTTTTGGGCTTGTTTCGGGACATTATCTACTGGGTTCCCTTTTGTCATGTTGAAGAGAAAGTGTGATTGGCAGACAAATAATAGTGTAATCTATATAGGGTGCCGAAAAATCCCCATACAAGATCGATTACACACGTAGGAATGAAATCAAAAGATCATAAAAGTAACAGCATCCGGAGTGGTCACCCACAGTAGCGTTCTGGCCGTTTACCGTGTGTTCCCACTTCGATAGGAGCGTTGGGAGGTCGTGGTTGTGAAGACGCGTTATTGGATTTTTGTTACATTGTTTTCTTTTTTAAAATCAACAACGGCTATTTAATAAAATAACTTCGTTTTCAATATCAATTTTTCAGTGAAAGACCTCTCAATTATTCTTTTTTGTATTGGTATTTTTGATATACAACAAGCGGTAATCTAAACCATAATAATTACTTTTTAACCCATTCAACTAAACCTAAACCATCACATCAAACACATTTGTAAGAATATTTCGTTATTTGGTTGGGTTTAACAAATGGTCAAAACGGGTTATAGGAATAAAATTACTTTCAGTTTTTTTATTAATCGGACGAGTTAAAACATTGAATGTATTTCATGCTTTAATATTAATTCAAAATTTAACTTACGGTTAGTATAATTTATAAATGAGTTCATCTTCTGTAGTACCGGAATCATGGAATCTTTAAACCATGATACTGATCTCGACTTATCGTCTCCTTCCAACAAATCCGACTTAGTTAAGTAAAGTAACTAATAAAATTTCATCAAGGTTATCAAATACTGTTGACATTAGATCAAAATGAAGGCAAAAGTTCATGTCAAGGTGAAGAAAGCACAAGGAGCTATATAGCCCGAGATAGGGTTGCAGAAAATGAGTGTCTTACGACTTACGAGAAACTGCTTTTGCGAGGGATGAACAATGCGGAAACACCTATTTTTCTGAATACTCAACAATATCTCTAACCAGTTGTCCAAGGGAATCCGGGTTCGATTGTGGAAGTCGTGGAGAGTTAGTAGAAATAGTTGCAGAAAATGGGTAACAAGTTTTGAAAGTCTACGGGAGCAAGTAACTTGTTACCCAAGACAAGAATGATAATTTCGTATTTGAATTATAGTAAAGATGCATTACCCAACATAATCCACAAACTTGAAGAAGAAGATGACGCCTGCACATCCTAAACTTCACCACCACCACCACCTTCTTTCCCAGAACTCGAATCACAAATCAACAAATCAATTGAAACCTTAGGTGGTGCCATATTCCCCAAATGACGCTACTTAGATGGGTCCATACAAGAGTGTAAAATGCACCTCTCCTTTAGTAAAATGGCTCTTTTACTTAATTAGAGCTTCAGACTCATTGCTTCGCGATTGTGATTCTTGCAGCGACTCGTTTCTTTCTTGCTTTACGTAAATGGTACCCTATTTATCCAGGAAGGGAAGAAGTAATTGGTATTTTTTTTTATATAGACACGGTTATTGAAGTATTTTATTCGGAAAGTTACACGTTTGATGTTTATGTAACAAAGGAAACACAAGTTAAGCTTGTAGATCCGTATTGTGAGTTTTATGTTACCGTTGTTTACTTGCTTTCGTTGATTTTAGAAGAATTAGCTTTCAGTTTTTCATGCTTTAAGTCGCACAAACTATGAACTAGTTCGATAAGATCAATCTTTTCCATTCATGGCAAAACTAAAATCCAAATAGTTTCAACGCTGAAGACAAATTATGTTCACGTAATATGTCCCTAAACGCTACAAATGATAATCAGCGGAACAACATCCCACCATGCAATATAAGGATCGAAGGTGCCATCTCCTCCGAGGACCTCAATATCTATGTTCGTTAAACGTCCCATCTACAAATAGGACTTAAAATGTCAATGAAACCCTAATTACCTTATTCAGCTCAAAGTTCTCCGGAATGAAGAAAAAACTGATAGAGAAATTTGTTTCGCTCAATACAGAAAATGGATGGTTGCGACGGAGTTTAGGGATGATGGTTATGGTAATGACAATGACAGTCGAGAATAGGGTGATGGTCGTCTCCAACGGTTGTGGCACTAGGTTTACAAATAGAGATTGTTTCACTCAATACAGAAAAGGGACGGTAGGACGGTGTTTGAGGATGATGGCGATGGCTGTCGATAATGGGTGATGGAGGTATTTAACGGTTATGGTTAGGGTTTACAAAGAGAAAACCTTAAGAAACGCAAATAAGGACCGGCAAAAATTTAGTGTCTTTGTACTACCATAAAGCGCCAAGTCGGCGTTTTTCAAAGTAGCCGGGAATGTATTTATAATTATCCAAAAAAAAGTGTTACCAAAAGATCAATACTCATTCATGCATAAAAACACAAATTCAAAACCGTTCATATTACCTGCAAAATTTAACAACCAAATGGACGAAAACATCTCTAATTACCAAAATTAGATGTCTTCTAGTTTCAACGGCGAAAGGCCATTGTAATAAACTTCTAAAAGTCTTAAGAATGTGAACAAGAAAAAAATTATATAAAAAAAAAACAGATCATTCGGCAGTCATTTGAACGGTATCTAAGCTCATAATTGATCCACTTAGCTCGACTCGTCGTCATCATCAATCCAGTCTGCATAAATGCCTTTCAACTTCTTACCTGCTAATTTCAAAAAACCCCTGCCTCGAACTTGTGGTACAGGGTCTGCAGTCGCTGGTTCAATGACTGGAGCGACTACATTGGTTGTAACCGGACCACCAGCATACGAGTTCCCGCTTGCATGTCCCTCACCCTCCACGCGTCCAACTGGTGCGTGCAACTCTTAGAAATGAATCAAAACAAAGTAAATGTTAGTAAACTGTACGATGCAACCCAAAATCTAAAACACACAAGAAACCAAATAACGTATCAAGTGAAAATAAACAGCTTAATACGGTTTAGATTACCTTTTAACACCCGTGATTCTATACCATCATCTCAATTACGTATTCTAGCATAGGTAATAAACTTACATATCTTTTTCGACTTTCTAAAATATACGTTACTATTATTAATAAAAGCTTACTAAACATAATTCATGAATCGGTGATCTACTAAAAGCTACAATCTTTACATAGAAGGAAAAACAAAAGCTCCGACCTTTATATGCATAAACAAAGCTCGTATCTAAACCGAAAATTAGGGCAAGTAGTTAGAGATATACCAAAGTTCCCTTCTTTATATAACAAGAAACACCGCTACCAGTTATAAACTATAACCGGTTAACCTAAACTTAAAAATTGGTTAATCTGATTCTACGGCTCGGTTATTGGGTTAACCACATAAAATACGATATTATTGTGTCTAGGCAAAAAACCATCTAAACGACTAATGCATCAAGTAAAAACGGAGAGAAACGGATGTATACCTCCATACCCATGAGCATAGTGACATTTATCACCATACATGCATTGGCCCGTCGTTTCCCATTTGCTACAGATTCGAGTTTTCCAGTAAACACCCTTGAATGAAGCTCGTGAAGCATCTGGATCAGTGTTCACAATGGTAACAACATTTGGAACGATCTCAGTTTGACTTTGACTACGGGCAACCACAGTCTCAATTTTGATCGCTGAACTCTCTCGTGCTCTATCCATATCCATGGCAGCTGCTTCCTCCCTGAATTTATCAGGAGTTTCATGAATAAAGCTACACTTATCTCCATACGGGCAATCATCCCCGTTATAAAACCTATGACAAATCCGCATCCGTTGAATGATTTTCTGATCATCATTCCAATTCCTAATGCCGTTCCCTCCTCGACTATTATCCTTCACAAGCTCTTGCCAGTTTGGTGGCGGATCACGCATATCATTCTCGCCGTGAGCAAAAGTACAAGCATCACCATTACGACAAGTTCCATCCAGAAACCTTTGACACATTCGAGTCTTGTAGAATATGTGACTTGTTCCTCTATTCACTTGAGGGTTGGATCTTTGACCTGGAGTTGACTTTTGTTGATTCGTGTTGTCTTCATTATTTCTTGGGTGTTGACTCATTCTGACCGAGTTTCGTCAAATACTTGCACTTTTCGTCGAAATTCAATACAACTGTCACGTAAAAACAATCAAGAAATCAATCCAAGAACCAAAAAACTCATACAATGTCCATAAATACAATCATCTCATGCACACAATTATCATTAAAAAAAAATCAAGGAACCGAAAACCGTTAACAACAACAGCATTAACCAAATTCAAGATCAAATAATTGGAATTACAATTCAAAACCTACTTCATAATTATAAATTATGTATACCAAAAAAAAAAAAAAAACTAACCTGATGATTCTTGGCTTCTAAAGAACACACAGACAAGAATCAAAGACAAAACCCTAGATGGATTAATTGGGGATTAATAAGAATGTTGTATATATATATACAAAACTAATGATGATAAAAAAATATGTAATTAAGAAGAATTAATAGAATTTCTATATATGTATTTGTAATAATGACTTTAACAAAAAATAATATAATGTTAGGAATGAAATTCATGTGATTTTTAATTATGAAAAAACCTCAGGTTTTAGGAGTGGGATTAAACCCTAAAACCTTGCCATCTCAAACGGCTTTGCTTCTAATCATTATTATTATTCTTATTATGGGGATATATATTCATTATTATAATCAAATAATGATTACCTATATCACATAATAATTTAATTATAGAGTAATAAATAACATACCAAATATGCCATGCAAATTAATTATGAAAAGTTTTTTATTTAAATATTTTTGAATATGGCATCAATTAATTGGTTGTAATTTACATTTTTGTTTTTCTTTTTTTTATTTTTTGAAAGAAATATACAATAGACTTTTATCTCTTACGCGACTTGAATTCGTAACTTTCTTTTACTTGAACCCACAACTTTCTTAGTTAATTAATTGGCCGACTCACATGTTGCTAGGTTATAATGAAAAATCGACATATATTTAGATTGTAGTTTTTGTATAATAATGAAAATTGACTTTGAAAATATTTTAGAGTTAGTTGATCATAAACTTTTATTGATTTCGATATTTAAATTAACATAAAAGTATTTTGGAATTTAGTTGAACATTAAACATATTATTTGATATTTAAATTTCGAATCTTTTTATAAGTTTTAAATAGTAGAGGAGTAACGGTCACACGTGGGAAAAATGAAGTAAATCGAAATGATTAATTCTTTGTGAAAATCGATCACTATAATCTTGAAATAATACCTTTCTTTTGGGTTTTAATGTTGACCTGATACAAACACGAGGTTGATCGAGTTCTCCACTAATTTCGACATTGGTATGAAATCCAATGCTAGATTTTGACCTTTCTCGGCCCCTTTGCACATTTAATCTACATTGTGTGATGACCTTTTTTTTTTTGCCTTTTCATATTCGGCAAATGTCAACGCTTTCCTCACTTCTTCTTTATTGTGCCATTTAGCATGCATCTAGAAAAATAAAAAAGCGCGTAAGCGGTTGTAGAATTTAGAAAGGGTAAATGTCGCCTTTTCGGCACGCGTTTATAGCATTTCAAGATTACCTTCTAGTTCACTCGTCCACATTTATTTCAAGTGAGGTCGCGTATCTAAAAGCCCGATCAATAATTGGCATGTCATGCTACTAAATCCAACTGCAAACAAAATCAAATGAAAATGGGATCATAAATTGTCATGACATTACACAACTGGTAGGCCGATAGCATACCGACACTTGTTAGATACCTAAAAATATCATATTATTTTCCGATATACATTCTCAAGTGAGAATTTATACCTTGGAAATTAGGTCAAAAATTACCTTCCAATTCATTCTTGTCCGCATTTATTTAAGGTGAAGTCGCGCGTATACTAGAAACCCGATCATTTACTTGGCATATCGGCATGCTACTCGGTCCAACTGCAAACATAAATGAAAACCGAAGTTGGTACTGATATGGAAACCCTAAAGATTGTTGCTATATGTCAATGACATCTCTATTATTCACATATATAAAACAATGATTCTCCTAACTGGTTTAAGCCGATAGCATATTGACTTTTGCTAGATACCTAAAAATATCATACTCACTCCATCCCATAATAAGTGTCCACTTTCAGTTTTCAAAGTCTTTATTTTTCAACTTTGACCATAAATATTTTTGTTTGTGTTATATAATAGATGGTGAAAATTGTACCAGTGAAAAATATATTTAAAACCAAATCATTCATATATTTTACATCAAATATTATATAGCACACAAAAATATAGTTAAAGTCAAAGTTACGTAAAAAAGACCTCAAAATCTGATTGTGGACACTTAATATGGGATGAATGGAATATTGTTTTCCGAAATACATTCTCGGATAAGAATTAGTCAGAAAATAACTTTTAATGCATCACTCATACAATACAAAACATCCAAATTAATAGACTGCTACCTTTTTCTCAAACACGGAATGCCAACGAAAAACACTTAATAACCAATCCTAACTCCTTAAAAACAGAGCATGGTTTTCTTGTATACTTACCTACAATGCGAGACTGCGCAGAGTTGATTGACACACCATGTTATAGCCATTGAAATGTACACGCGGCCTACAAACAAGATACAAAGATTTTGGATCACAATTGTTAATGCCTCTAACAAATTAGAAAATAAGATGAATGACTGATTGTTAGGTCAAGTTTACTTTAAAAGAGACCTTACTTACCGAAGGTAGATCAGATCCTTTCTGAACTACCTTCTAAACGTGTGTCTTCGTGGGCCGGTATGAAAAGTAAACTCGTTGCGACCAACTAATCTATCAAATTGCTTCTATATGAGATTACATGATTCCTATCCATTGCTTAACTTAACCGCAGGTACTATGAACTTGTGTTTGTGTCTGTTACTCGAATAGTATCCTCCCGCCAGATTGGCCATACTCTTGCAAATATAGAAACTAGGACACAAGTAGTGAAACTTGATGGGTGCTCCATGACCATAACTGCCTATAGACATATAGAAATATCATTATGTCCCACCCTGGTTACCGACATAGTATAATCAATTATATTTAACCGGCCATGTCTTCTTAAGTTTTAGGTTTAACACTAAATACCAAGGCGTTTAACACTAAATACTAAGGCGTCTTTAATTTCCGCTTTACATAGGAAGAAAAGTAGAACAATAGTCCTATCTAGATGTAGTACACACCCAAGGATCTTGTATAGCCATTAGTATCGACACATCAAATCTACAATATGCTCCATAGTCATACATGTAAGTTCATCAAGTATCATTTAAAGCGAACGTTATGATGTTCATTGTAGCATAATCACACTTTATATACCTCGAGAAGGAACTTATATGAAAAGAAAATTGATGGAGACCTGTCAACTGTATCACACACATTACTATGTACGGTGCGGAAATATATTTTGCAGTCAAGCTGAAGACGCAATTCAAGAATAATATATATTCTATCAAACTAATATATGTAGTAACCATGTAAAGGGATACACGAGTCAAATAAATCCCTAGGCTAAGCCTTCAACATGTATAGATGAGAACAAATGACCAAGTAAGTAAAGTTATGGTATGGCAGTGAGAAAAAGTGTGATTACCAGATGATGTTGATTCACCACAATCACCATGCTTTCGTGTCCTGCAACGACATACTGCAGAGGAAAAGCTCGTTAGAGTTAAAATTAAAATCTTCCTTTCTTAATGAACCAATAAAATTTAAATAATTCTATAAATAAGTTAAAGAATTGCAAAAACTAAATCAAAGATAAATCTGCCAAACTTGGCAACAACTCAGAATCCGACTGTCGACCTTATAAAGTAGTAACATAATGATCTTTCAAGGGTGAAAATATCAAATTCCAATAAACATAAAGATTAGTTTGAACAGATATATCTAAGGTACCTAGGGGTTTATGGTTTGAAAGTTTGAGTTTGTTTAATCATCATCGATTCTTACACGGTGTAGTGTTTTCGTTGCACAAACAATAATCCTTTAAAATTCATGTATCCTTAAACTTGTAGAATAAATATAGATTGACAACTTCACCATATTTGGATTTGCAGTTCAACATAATTGATTCGCTTTCCTCTTAAACTTCTACCTAGATTAAAATTCAAGTTTCTTCTTAAGATTTCGATCTCGATTTTATCTCACACACAAAAATGATTATAAATTTATTATTATTAAACTAAAGTATATATTAAATGTAAAAATTTGTTTACTAGTAGTTTTTTGCTATACACTTGATTAAACCACAAGGCGTAATAGTAATGTGTCATGATGTCCGTCTTCGAACCTAACTAGATAAACATCTTGTGGTGGCCAAGACAAGAATTCAAAAACAGTGATATCCGATTAGGCCGCATACAAATACAAGGCTTGTCATCCTCGGATAACCCGAACATGTAAAAACCTCTATGTTTACTGGGTTGATTAGTTAAACTGTATATCAAACAAAACAAATAAAAGAACTGAAACCAAAATGTGAAACACTGAAGTACCTGAATGCATAACGTCGGTTGAAGATTGCATGTTTGGGAAATATGGGGAAAAGAGATAAGGAAATGTGTACATGTGGCAAGTTGTATAGTAGTGATGTGGCAGTGGCACTTAGAGCTTTCACACTTATAACAAACGTTCGATATGATCACGTCAGCATAACTTAGTTAATAACATAATATCAAAAATATATTCAGTCATAACTTAGGATTTTTAATTTATTATTTTTTTTATTTATTTAGTTTACTGTTAGAAAAAAAAAATAATTCATTTAACACGTGTTGCGTATGTAACACGGTTGTTATAATGTTACCTAAAACACAACCGACCAGTCATGACGATGTTATAAATATATTTAACATGGGGTAAGTACCCTCTTAATAGATCTCTATATTCATATGCAACTCGCATTTTCCGTCATTACGTTATACACATTCGAGTATTATTGTCACGTTGACATCACATTATTTAATCATATAATATCAGAAAGACTATATAATTATAACATTAAAATTTAGACTAATTTACTTTTTCATTTTATACTAGATTATTGTCCCGCGATAGCGCGGAAAAAAATAAAAATTGAATAGTAAATTGTATGTTTATAATGAGAAAATAATGTTATACGTATAATTCATATATATTTTTACGTTTATACACATGTTGTTTATAATTTATAATAACATATAACACACTTACTTTTATACATATGTTTTGATATTTTGTATTACGAGATTTTAGAATAATAATAAAGTAAATCATAGTCCAAGTTGAACGATTCTATAAATAAATTATGATTATGTTTTTTATTTTAGTAGATGAAAATAATCTACTGATCTAATGGTTGATATCAAATAAGTTAACCCATCCAATGGACCATACTTTGCCATGTGGCATTTAAGGCCTCTCTTTTATTATATATTAAAGATATAGAGAGATTAGATAGTTAGAGCACATATAGTGATAGTCACGATTCTGGTGATTCCGTGAATACTTTTGGATGGTATGATAATGAGGATTGTATTGTGGGACCCAGATTTTTTTTTTCCTTAAAATATTTAAATATAAGATTTTATTATAATAAAAAACAAAACTACAATAATTAAAATAAAATACAAATACATAAAAAAAAAAAAAAACTAACATTGTCGAGTTTGTGGGCAAATAAGGTGGCATGGTCCACGTCCAAGTAGCGTAATAATAATTGCCAAAGTAAACAAACACCAGCTGCAAAAACAAGTTCAACCTGATCCGATGATGGTAGAAAAAGACAACTTCTCTTACGTGTAGTTTCAGACGGTTCAACTGAAACAACCGCCTTTAACCGAATCACAAGCCGATTCAACGTGATTTCCGCCCCTCCAACTGAAAAACAGTTGGAGGGGCGGAAATCACGTTGAATCGGCTAAAGGCGGTTGTTTCACTTGAACCGTCTGAAACTACACGTAAAGAAGTTGTCTTTTTTCTATCATCATCGGATTAGGTTGAACTTGTTCTTGCAGCTAGTGTTTGTTTGCTTTGACAATTACTATTAGCCAACTCGGACGTGAACCATGACACTTTTTTTGTACACAAACTCGGGCGTCGAAAACATTTTTACGATTGGAAAGTGTATGTGATATGAGATTATAGATATAAAGATAGAACGAGATTGATAAATGGTGTGATTTTTTGGTTAAAATGGGGATGTATTTATTTATATGTGAAATTATGGGTAAAAGAAAAAAAAAATCACCACCAGAACGAGCCCCCACAACAAATGGGGGCGGTGTAATAACTAGCCGGTAGGGCTCGTTCTCACTCCCGCAACGAGCGAGAATCCTACCACTTCGAGTGCTCTTAGAAAGATTCGGTACAACAATCGAAAGGTTTTTATTATTTTTTAATATTAATTTTCAAACTAAATTTTCTGATAAATATTGTCTCGTCTAGTTATATTATAAATTTATTTCGTCATTACATATATCTTAATAATATTTTTATAGTAAACCCTTGACTTTAGTTATTTGCATTTTAATCCTACGAATTTGATTAATTAGAATTTAATTATTATATTACTTTCCGTTATTTCATTTTCCTTCCGTTTATCTTTTAACGGTTATTTTCGAAGCGAGACATGGACAAATAGTACTTCGTTCATATAACTTTTAGTCAATTCATATATAAAAGCTAATAGAAACTACATATCAAGTAAGGCTAAAGGGAATAAGGTGCCAAACTCACCACCAACTCACCCTGCCACGTCAGCTTTCTTTCTCCAGAAAACAAACTCATCTTACTCAGGAAATAACACTCACCACACACTCACCGCCAACTCACCTTACCAAACTCACCTTACCATTTTCATTTAAATACTATTATTTATAAACTAAAAAAATTAATATTTACGTAAACGTAAACGTTAAAAACGTAAACGAAATTTAAAACTTTTATTCAAACGTTAAAAACGGTACACGAATATTAAAAAGACATTACAAATAAAGATTAAACTAAGCATTAAGAGACAAGTGTTCGATCAAATCGTGTCGAAGGTTTGAGTGTACTTCTGATGAGGTGATCCAACGCGTAACAGCTCGCACTTGTTCCTCATTTCGCAACGGGTCTTCCGGTTGATGTGCGTCTTCCGGGAACCATCTGGGAGATATCGCATATCCTTTGAATTTTCGAATCATATTATGTAATATGATGCATGTGTACATCATATTAGTAATCTTGTTTTTATCCTGAGTTCGTGTAGGATTGGCGAGTATCGCCCACTTCTTTTTCAGAACACCAAACGCTCGTTCGACATCTTTTCTTGCTGATTCCTGCCTTTTTTTATACAAAATTCTCTTGTGGTCATTACTAGCTTGTTCAGGAATCGTCTTAACGAACGGGGCCAATTCTGGGTATATCCCATCAACAAGATAGTATCCACTTGGGTAAGTTACGCCATTAGCCTCGAATGGAATCTCTGGTGCCCGTCCAGTTTTGAGATCATTAAATAATGGCGACTGATGTAAAACGTTGATGTCGTTGTTCGACCCAGCCACACCGAAGAAAGCATGCCATATCCATAAGTCTTGCGACGCAACAGCTTCGAGCAAAATGAACGGATTCGAACCATGATCACGTCTAACGTATTGTGCTTTAAACTTGTACTGACAACCGAACCACTCCCAGTCTGTACAATCAAGGCTTCCTAACATCCCTGGGAACCCGTGCTTTTGTTCGTGATGCCGATATAGTTTTTCGACATCAGTAACTGTGGGTTTCCTCAAATACTCAGGTCCATAAATTTTTATAATAGCTTCACAAAAATGATCGCGAGATTCACGCGCAGTTCTCTCGCTCATTTGCATATATTCATCTAGAAAATCAGCATTGACGCCGTATGACAATTGACGAATTGCAGATGTACACTTTAACAACCCAGAAACGCCCATTCTTCCGGAACAATCCATACTGTCACGAAAGTATGGATCGTGATCAATTACAGCAGCAACTATCTCGTTGTATAGAGGGCGACCCATTCGGAACGTCTTCCTAAATTTCTCAAGATCATACATCGGTTCATCGCTAAAAAAAGCGTTAACTAAACGCTGATGAGAACCAGTACGATCTCGATTTATAACATTTCTTGTTGGTCGGTTTGCTATTCGTCTTCTTTTAATAAATGAAATCGCTCGTTTAATCATAGTTATCTTACGACGGCGGCTAGTAACTTCTGCTTCTCCACCAAAATCAAGGCCCATAATCGTAGCCGAATTCATTTTCTAAAAAATAGTGAATGTGTGAAGTGATATATTGAGAGAGTTTTGTATAAAATAAGAATGTTGTGTTTAAAAATTGTTGAGTTATAGTGAGTATTTATAGGTAAACAAGTGGGGTTTAAAAAAGTTTTTTTTTTTAAAAAAAAACTCACCAACGGAATAAAGGAGGGGGGCCCACCACTACTAAGACTCACCATGGTGAGTGAGTCACCTTTTGTGGTGACAAAAATCACCAAACTCACCTCCACCTCATGGTGAGAAACTCACCATTTGAGCTCCGGGATAGCACTCACGCGTGAGTTGCAAACTCACCATGGTGAGTTTGCCTCTATTCCGTTCAGGCTAAAAGATAGTGAAAAAATTAATAATTTTTCATACTTTACACATTTTTCGTTTTTATTCACATATAAATACCATTGTTAAAAATGATTATTATTCACATATGAAAAAAAATCGAAAAATATAAAAACTACAAAGTATTTAAAAAAAAAAGATTCAACTTATTTCTACTCTCTGTTAATTTTTATTTGGTTATTTTATTGATAAATGCTATGTCCAAATATATGATTATGACACGTCACAGTCGGTCTTCGTTTTGTCAGATTGAAGTTAGATCGATGATATGTTTGTTTTTTAGCCAGCTTATGATCAAATAAAATATCTAACATATTTGTCCATATTTAAGAAAATGTTTTTTTTTTGGTCAAGCATTTTCAAGTTTTATTTCAAAATTGTTGATTATGTTATCTTATGTGACAATTTATACATATGTTACGGCTTTGTTTAGTTTTTTTTCGAGAAAACTGTAACAAATAAAAAATGCGTTCAAAACTTGAATTTTTGGAAAAATTAAAAGAAAAACAAAATTTCCTATTTTTCAGTTTATAACAAAAAATGTTGTTTTCCGTTTTTTATATCGTTTCTAAAAGCAATTCTAATTTGAAAAGGACTTTTCACTACTCGTATTTATTATAAATATTTTCTATTTATGGACTTTTGATGCAACTTGTATATTTTTTCTTTCTTTCTTGTTTATTGTTGTTTATTCGAAAAGTATTTATAAGTTATGTTATGTGTACGATTTTTTAGCTTCTAGCTAATGTTATGTTATGAGTTTTTCAAGAAGGGTTTCATGTAGACATGACTAATACCGACGAGATGTTTCAAGTTAGATATTCTATTGCCAATGGCTTGTGGGAAAAGTATACAGCGCGTCATCGGCTCATACACAAGCTTGATTGCATGATTGAAGTAATTTTTTATTACTCTATGGTTAGCTTGTAAATGTTTCGATACTTTGATATGTATGATCTTAACCACATAGCTAGTTAACCACTTTTGTTATTGTAATGACGTAGATAATTTTTGAGATGATATATAAGTTTATATCTATACTTTGAGTCGTTATATTTCACGTCTTTTATTTTAAATTTGTTTAATTAGATAGGCTAATTTATATGTTGTCACTATTTTAGGTTTTCATAAAGTTATTACGACCCCTTCTTATTACTTTTTATTGAGAGCTATTAAAATATATCTCTTTAGAGAAATTATAGAAAAACTACATTTATACATGTTTTTATATTTTTCCGGATTGGAAAATATTGTAACATTTGAACGTGTTTTTGAATTTTCATGTGTTTTCTTAAGATTAAAAACTTTACTACCTTTTTAGAAAATTAGAGATAAAAAATCATAACAAAACACAACCTACATATATATATGAATGTCCTAAAAGCTATTTTTATATGATGTAGCATTGTAGCCCAATGCCATCCAAAAAGAACAATGAACGTAATTTAGAAAAGTTGGTAACTAATATGTATCAACCTTTTAAAACGGTAATACATAAAGATTATTAAAGAGTAACGACTGCATCTAATGTATTGATCATATGATAAAACAACGAACTTGTCGTGAAAAATATCAGTAATTAAGATGATTATTTTTGAAATATCAGTTTAAACGACTTTAAAATCTTTGTTAGTTTGTGTTTTTGTCACGGTAACACGTGGCAAAAAGCCCACTTGAGCTGGCTGTTTGTTTTTGTTCTCCATTGTACACAAGATGCCCGTGAACGTGACCCCGGCTTTGTTGCTTGCTGACAGTACACTTGTGCACACTATTTGAAATATACCCCCTCGTTTAATTAAACAATTGTCCAAAAAGACAAATTTCACCTCCAAAATTACAAATCTAGTCCAAAATACTCTCACTATCCAACTCATCAAACTGCCCACGTGGCATTTTCTTTCAAGAATGTAACATCAAGCATAAAAAGTTGCTCACTTTGTTTTGGTCTCACATTAGTTGGTGGTCCAATTCAAGCATCTTCTACTTTGTAAAAGAAAAAAATTTAAGTATTTGTTGTATCAATCATAAAATTAATGAGAAAACCATAAAATTAACTAAAAAAGTTTTTATATACATCAAAAATTATATTTTAAACATAATAATTTCCGACATTTGTGAAATATAGTTTAAATTTTGGAAATATGTATTAACCTCCTCCTAACGGCAACGGTAATGATTATAATTATCAAAACTATTAAGTGAAAATGTGATAATTATATTTGAGATCTAACTAAAGTTTATGATAATTATGATGTTAAACTTAAGATATGCTTTGTAATTTACACTTTAATCATTGTTTTAGAAATCATGAAGTTTTTAATGTTTAAAATACAAATTCTAATGAATATATAGTTAAATGTCACTTTACTAAGACAAGATTATACGGGTTAAACCTAGTGTTGATCTTAATTATCACTCAATTTAATGAATGATTGTGCTTTTTAATATTTAATTATTTCTAATTTTATAAAATATATAATAAACCAGCTTGACCGAATAATCTTTACTTTTAATCCTAAATCACATCGACTACAAAACCATATACTAATAACCGATCAATAAATAATCTTAACAAAAAATAAATCATTAGTTCAAAAAGGATGCAACCTTTTTCTTTAGTTTGAGTAACATAAAAGAATGTATTATATCCTTCATAATCATAATCATTATTTGCAACCAACTAACTTTTTGGTTCTCCGTTTTATTAAAATATAATTTATTTAATCATATCAAATCATTAAAAACTAAACAACTTTTTGTACTTTACCTACCACAATTTTATTATTTTATTTTTATTTCTATTTTAATTTAATTTCTCTGGTCTGAAACTTACTCTGAAAAGTACGGAACTCATATATTGCCCATCATCATCCCTTCCAAGTCAAGCACAAATTAAAAACCCTTAATAACACACACACGCACACACACACAATATATATATAGATACAGTTACATATATCTATATGTCTATATCTATATATCTATATCTATATACACACATATATCTCACCTAACTTTTCTCTCTCTCAAATCAGATTATTCTCAATCTACTGTTTGTCAATCAGATCCTAACTGTTAATCAACAAATGTGAATGTGAATTATAATATTGCACTTTTAATTGAATTTAAAACTAATTAGAGCTCAAATTCAAGTAATCAACAATGGCGTCAAAGCAAAGCGGATCAAAATCACGGAAATCGACTTCAAGCTACACAAATTCATCTTCTAAACAAGTTCCAGAAGCTTCGATTGATAACAATTCGAGTTCACAGGCTTCATCAGATAAAAGCAAGTCGAAATACGGTTACTCGGAAAGCTCGCCGGTGAGTTCCGCGAGATCGAAGGAGAATGTGACTGTTACGGTTCGGTTTCGGCCTCTCAGGTGATTAAATTAGGTTAAGTTTAGTTGAATACTTGAATGTGATGTAATTTGATTATGTTTTGTTTGATTTTTGATTGTGAAATGATTTGTTTTTGTTTTGGATAGTCCGAGAGAAATTCGGCAAGGAGAGGAGATTGCGTGGTATCCGGACGGCGAAACGATTGTGGTGAATGAGAATGTTCAGTCAATAGCTTATCAATATGGTACGGTTGGATTATTGTGAACTAATTAGCTAAATAGAACTGACTTACTACAAATTATTATTATAGAACGCGGTGCCAACTGCCAAGCACTAGTGTAATTAGTATCTGTGTATTAGAGAGTGGAGATACCAAATTAAACGGTTAATGGCGAGTGAAACTGAGAAGTAAGAACGTAAAGTAGTGTGAAGTTCTGTCAATACATGAGAATGAACTTTTGACTTTTCTAGTTTAGCCGGAGCTTATATAAGATGAATAATAAGGCTCCCTTACCATACCTAAACAATTTATGTTGCTAGGACGGAATTTTTGTTCTCATATACAGCAGCCGTGAATGATGGAAGTAAGTTGACTACTTCCTTTCTAGTGTAACTTTTGGTAGGGCTGTGAGATGACCAGAACTACTCGGAATTGGCTAGATAATTTGCTAGACTCGAATTCAGCATAAATCCAAGCAATATGTAATTATTGTCATACAAACATTCACTATTGCATTACAAATCTTTGTTTTAGAAACAGTAAAGGATTTCTTGTACAAATTGCATATTTGATATGACACAATACATTTGAGGTTTGAATATCTTGTTTGACATTGTAAATCTCATCCTTTTTGATATGTAGATCAAGTATTCGGGCCTACTACAACAACACGTCATGTATATGATATCGCTGCTCATCATGTTGTTGGTGGTGCTATGGAAGGCGTTAATGGTATGTATTTTTATAAATTTTATGCTGCTTATCTGTACTAATAATCACCGAGTGGATTAGTCCTTGAAGATAAAACCATCTGAACTTGTAAATGTGCACAAGCTTATAGGAAAGATCATTTATATCATCTTATAATGACACAAATAAAACCAGCACTATCAATAGACTAAGATGTTTGGTTCCCATGCATCTTTGACTAAATATCAGTATAAGTTGTTATATGAAAACTAGAATCCTTTTCATCTTATTTATTATCGTTTTTATATATGTGTCTGCATTACCTCTCATATATCTTCTGTGGCCTATTTCAATATCAGGAACTATCTTTGCATACGGTGTTACAAGTAGCGGGAAGACTCACACCATGCATGTAAGTACCCCATTCATCCCCTCCCCACCCCAAATGTTGGAGTTGTGTAATATCTTAGCTTATTAATATAATAATATTAGTTACATATTTACAGTTTATGTGCTTAACGTTTTGACTGCCGTTGGCCACATAGATAGGATCTATAAATTGTCCAGCTCTCTCTCATTGTTGCATTCCAAATTATTTATTTTGACTATTTTTATCATATACACAAGTCAGGGAGATCAAAGGTCCCCTGGAATTATCCCGTTGGCGGTGAAGGATGCTTTCAGTATAATTCAAGAGGTATGTAATTATGTATGGCTAAACTTTTGATACCGTCTATGCAAGTAATACTTGTTTTATCTTGAAGATCTGATAAATCTTTATATATTTTCAGACTCCAAGTCGTGAATTTCTTCTCCGTGTCTCATATTTGGAAATTTATAATGAGGTAAGCTTCTGAAAAATATCTTCCGTGGCGCTCACTTGTTGGTGCTTCCTACTTGATTTGTAGATCTAATTGTTACAATTTCATCCATAACAATCGGACAGTCATACCTTTGTCATTTCCTTCTTCTGCTTGGCATGCTGTTTCAATCTCTATCATAATTAGTACAGGCTTTACTTTATAGACGACCGACCTTATACGTGTTAAATAATAAGCTTGCCACTTACTGAATCCAACATTACTACATATACAAGTTTTTATTTGTTTCCGTAGGTTCTCATACTGTTAATAGCTTTTATGGTGCTAGTGTTCCTCTGCCATATATTGCAGTTGTAGTCCTTTTTATGTAATTTTGCAATCTTAAGTTTCGTGTTATCTCAGGTTGTTAACGACTTACTGAATCCAGCAGGACAAAATTTAAGAATCAGGGAGGATAGTCAGGTAATTTCTGTTTATCATTTGAATACTTGATTTCCCATGTTGTCTCCATACAATTTCACAATCAAGCCATTAGTGCATATACTGTATTCATATTTCTTCTTTGGGTTATTCGATTGAAATGTCTACCTTTTGCTACATGATATCACATTATATGACTTGCTTTAAAAATAGGGGGTGGGTGTAAAGACCTAGATAATGAAAATAAGCAAGTCCTTACCATTTTGGGATTAAATGTTTCTGAGTATTGATACTGCTAGCACTTCTTTATAAATTTTTCTGCAATGCAATAATGCCTACTCTCTTAGCAAATAATGGAGGTGGTATTAACCGATACAATGCAAATCATAATCATCTATCAAGTCGGTTATTGAACTTGATTACGTACCATATCAATGCTATTATACTCATGCACTAGTGGACTACTATATAAGAGTACCATAATTATTCAAGATCCCATGTTATTGGCCCATTTTATTTTTTAACTTTATATATAATCCCCATGTTTTTAAAATCTTGTCTTCTTGTCCAATCCAGTCTTGACACTTCTAAATGAAAATATGCAATATTTAATGGTTGCAGGGAACCTTTGTTGAAGGTATAAAAGAGGAAGTTGTATTATCTCCTGCCCATGCCCTTTCCCTTATTGCAGCTGGAGAAGGTTTGTCTTTTCGGTTCTGTACTCGTGTATCTAATGATTTTACAGCATAGATGCTAAGTCACTTAGAAGGATATAGGTTTTACGTTGCTCTAACTGAATCAAGTAATACATTGCATTTATTGTCTGTTGAATTACTGTACGGTCGATTGCACTTAATTGTCATAGAAGCTGCTTTTAGTGAATTAATATCGTGTTACTTGATTTAAGTAACTGATCTTCAACTCTTATGTTTCTTTGTTATCACAGAGCACAGACATGTTGGGTCGACGAATTTTAATTTGCTCAGCAGCAGAAGTCACACGATATTTACATTGGTAACTTTCTGACTTCGCTAAAATAAATCATTTTAATTTATTTGGTTTTCTTATGCACATAACATTTAATTGAACACGGCTTATGGTACCTGATACCAGTTACTACAGTATTAATTCGATACAATCTTCTTAGACTGATTCTCAGGTAACGTAGTCATCAAAGATGGAGTATAAAAATGAATTAAAGATTTTTTTATTCTGTAGAAATGGTAAAACAGTTTAGTTTTTGTCCATGAGTATTTGGTGAAATTAGGGTAGATCATATGCGAACAACCCTGAGGTGGTTAGGTTACATGATATTTATTTTTAGTGGGAATGTAAACATGACACTGTGCACTTGGTGTAAGCTCCACGTTAACTTCAAAACAATTTGGTCGACCTAAAATAAAAAGAATGCACAGGTGCACAGAAATACACACACATCTCTGAACAATTAAACAGGAAATTGCATCTTGAAAATACTAGTAGCTTCTTGAAACATGCACATGAAAGGGACCCTTATTTTCAAGACAATAAAATGGTAGGAATGGTAGACATACCCTTAAGAGTGAGGACGTAAGTTCCTCTTCTTTTTATGTATATATTCCCAACTGTTTCATCTTGTATCATCTGCATTACTTACTGCAAATCTTATTTGTTTTTGTTTTTGGGATATTTTGGTCTATTAATATTCTATTACTTTGTTAACTTTTAACAGACGATAGAGAGTAGCCCTTGTGGTGAAAATGGTGATAGTGGAGATGTTAACTTGTCACAGCTGGTATGCATCTAAACTTCACCTTTTATTTTCTCATCTCTGTTTCTATCAATGTTGGTTTGAATTGGGATCATACTTGCTTTTGTCTTTAGTTGTTTGTTTCCATACTGTTGTGAACATGTATAGATTCTTGAGGTAGCAAAATGGGTCCGGTCGAAACTAGTAATTCTAGCACATGTCAAAATGGGCCATGTTTGGTCGACCCACAAACACTTTTGTGTCAGCCTTTAATAAAAATATATAATTAAATAAGGCGTTGAATAATTGAAAACTACATTGCCGTATTGGGTGACTTCACCCGTTTGACCATTTGACCATTTGACCTGTTTGACCCGCTAGACATAAAACATAAACCGAAGCAGCTCATTTATAAGCAAATGGGTCGAATTTGCCATCTCTCAGTTATTAGATTCTGTGGATATAAACCAGCTTTGTGCACTTATTGCTGTAAGGACACTGTCACTTGTTCATACTAATTTGTTTAAATCATTCTTTATTTCACCTTCGATTGCAGAACCTCATAGATCTAGCAGGTTCTGAGAGCTCTAAAGCTGAAACTACTGGTGTTCGACGAAAAGAAGGATCTTATATAAATAAAAGTCTGCTAACCCTTGGAACTGTGAGGCCTCAATCATTGCCATTATTTTATAAGTGTAATAGTTTGCTCTTCAAATGTCTACTTTTAGTTATGGTTTAATGTTTAGTACTAAACTCCTCCTTCCACAAAGCATATATTTACTTACAGAGTTTGCTAACTGAGAACTGTCACAGGTTATATCAAAATTGACCGACACGAGAGCAGCTCATATACCATACAGGGACTCGAAACTGACTAGGCTCCTTCAATCTTCATTAAGTGGTCATGGTCGAGTATCTGTAAGTCTTTCATACAAGGAAACGGGTCAAAAGTCGCCTCAAGTGTGTTTTACTATTTTTCTTGCATAGAACCTCCCAAGTCCTAAATCATATTAGAAAAAAAAAAAAATCTTTTGTAATAGCATAGTTTTGTTATCATATTTAACACTTTTTTTTAATGGTCAAAAAGTTGGAAAAAAGTGTTTTGGGTCACTCAACCTGATTCGTAACCAAACATGGCTTGTTTTATACTCATTACCCAATACCACCGCCCCCACCCGTTTTTCCACCTTGATCTTAAACCATAATACTATCTGCTATTCTGCTCACAGAGTGCTTATTTGCGCCCTTTTTTTTTAGCTTATTTGCAATGTTACTCCCTCATCAAGCAATTCAGAGGAGACACACAATACATTAAAATTTGCCCACCGTGCAAAACACATTGAAATTCAGGCAGCACAAAATAAGGTATGGGACATTAAACTTTTGGTGCTTTGAAGTAATCCTCTTTGACAGTATTATAAGGTAAGACCATACTTTTGCAGATCATTGATGAGAAATCTCTTATCAAAAAATACCAAAATGAAATTCGAATATTAAAGGAGGAGCTAGAACAGTTGAAGAGTGGCATTATAGTAGTTCCTCAGTTTAAAGATACTGGTGGAGATGCCATCTTTCTTCTTAAACAAAAGGTACTTTCTCTATTTAGAATACCGCGTTAAACCGCATACGTTGTATGTTATGTAGCATGAGGTCAAAGTGACCAATGACAAATGTCGAAACAATTGCAAGTAATGACAATCTAGTCTGGCTGAAATTATATAATCATCATGTGACTTGCGTATTACTTGAAAAAGTTTTATCACTCTTTTGGTGATTTCATACTTAATTTATCCAGTTCTTTTTGGGTATTTGTGATGTGTAAAGCTCGAAGATGGTCAAATGAAGTTGCAATCGAGATTGGAGCAAGAAGAAGAAGCCAAAGCAGCTTTATTAAGCCGAATACAGAGGCTGACCAAATTAATCCTAGTCTCCACCAAGTCTTCACCCTCATCTAGACTTTCTCATCGCACAAGTATAAGAAGAAGACATTCTTTTGGCGAAGAAGAGGTAGTCTGATAGAGTTTACGTCTTTCTCTGTTTTCTGATTTTTATTCTTCTTACCCATGATTAGAGGTTGCATCTCGACCCATTTACTTATGAATGGGTCGGTTTCGGTTGCGTTTTATCTTGAACGAGTCAAATAAAAAAGATAGAAGGGGAATGGGTTGAAAGACTCCCATAGTCTAGTTTTAAAGCATACAACTTCGTAAATTGTTTTATGTTTAAAATAGCTTATTATAGCAATAATTCAGTTTTTGTGGTTGTAATTAAAACAATAATTATTTATAGAAAATAAAAAAAGGATAGCAAAGGTTTGAGCGTACACCCAACCTGACCCATCCTGTTTCGATCTGCATTAAAATGACCCTTTTCAACCCAAGCCTGTTACCCAAGCCCCCTGCTCACCCACCTAACCGGCTAACATGTTTATATATTATGTACTTTGATTTTGGGATATGGCACTCTGGTCAACATGCCAAAAATGTCATGTATTGTCTAATCATGTGATTATTATATCTTCCAATGGCCAGCTGGCATATCTCCCGCATCGAAAGCGTGACTTAATTTTGGATGAGGAAAACGCCGAGTTGATTGTTGCTCTTGATGAAACCGGGGAAAATAACAGTGATGCACTGAAGGAAGAGAAAAAGACCAAGAAACCTGGGTTACTTAATTGGTTGAAACCAAGAGTAAGTCTCCTGGCAACTCTTCCGTTTTTATTAGGTTTCAGAAAATGGTAATAATGAAATTACTTGGATAAATTTGGTCAGCCTCTGTATTTCGCGTAACTAAGATACTTTTCTCGTCAGTAGTGGTCAGCCTAGTTTATGAAATTGTGGAAACTAAGATACTCATTTTTTACCCAAACCTGTCATGACCTGTTTTCCAACCCGCTTGACCAACCTATTTATGTCATAGATAGTGTTTATGTACCTTATACACTTTCATCCTCTGTTTAATGTCTTAAGTCAACTTCCTAATGATAGTTAATTGTATTATTGGTTTTACTAGAGACGAGACAGTATCTCTGGGGCTTTGACCAGTCCCAGTGATAAATCAAGTGGTGCCAGGTCTATCAGCTCACCTTCAACTCCCCCGGCAGATTATCCTACTGACTCCAGACATTCACACTCTACGTTAACAGAGTGCAAATCTGCTGAATTCTCACCAGGGGTCAGACAACATCAAGAAATCAACGAGGATACATTTTTGCTACAAGAGAGTCCTCTAGTAAGCATTTCACTTCAGTTCTCTACAGTTCATGTTCATAAATAAATTTAATTGTACATCTAGAGGTGGCAATTTCAACCGATGTACTTATGAATGAGTCAATTTTTGTTATGTTTTATCCCAAACGGACTGTTCAAGTCTGCTGAAAAGTATCCCAAAGAATATTCTTTTGATGCATAAGTCCTCCTAAAGTGTTTGCTGGTCAACCCATCCTGACCCATTTAAACCCACACTATAAAGTTATCTGTTTCAACCTGAATCCAGTTATTCGGGTAGAGGTGGCAAAACGGGTGGATCAAGTACCTAAAACTCAAAAACACCTAGAAGAATCATTACTGCTTCTTTATTGAAAGTATACATATTCATCCACTTTACTGTTTTTTGTAAACATTATTTAATTGTTTATTGGGTGGTTTATAGTAGAGGTGGCAAAAGGGGTGTGGGTTGAATAACATGACGAAAGGGGGTAAAAAATACGGATTGAAGTGGACCGGTTCAGGTTGATCCGAAACACTTTTTGTCCATTTTTTTTTTAACTTTCTTCATAAACAATCAAAGTGTAGGAAATGATTACAAAATTTATATTATTTCAATAATAATTTAATATTTTTACTATTAAATTGATTTTAGTTGTTTGATCAATACACATTGGGCAATTTTCAAACCCGTTTGACTTATTTATTTGTAGGCTTTTCAATCCGTTTGACCCGTTAAATATTAAACATAACCTGAATCGATCAGTTCATAAGCTAATGGGTCTAGATTGGCACCTCTAGTGTTTAACGATAGATTTAATCGGTTGCTTATTGGAAATCTGAAATTCTTTTCCGCATATCTTTCCTTTAACTTTAGTTCTCAAAACTAGTGTCTTCTTCCTAGTCCAGACATTTAGACTTCCACTTCATATGTGACTGACAGATCAGCATAAACACAATTGACCAAATTGATCTCCTCAAAGAGCAGCAAAAGATCTTGTCCGAGGAGCTGGCAATTCATATTAGTGCTCTAAAGCGATTGTCACCAGATTCTACCAGAGATTCTGAGAGGGAATTTATAAATGTAATAACTCAAATCATTCATCAGCTGTAATACATGTCCATATATACTAATGAGCATCACCTTATCACCTACAGGTGGAGATCACCCGGTTGAATGAACAAATCAAATTTAAGAATGATCAAATCAAACTCATGGAAGACAAAATTGCTAGTTCTGCTGTATCTTCTCATGACAAGATTGGTGAAGTTGAACAAACACGGGTAAGTGCCATTGTTAGAGGTGGCAGTTTCAGCGTATTTGCTTATGAATGGTTTGAACTGGTTCGCCTTTTTTCAAACGTGTCAATAATCTTTTAACTTTTTAGCTAGAAGCGGAATGGTTCAAACTTCAAAGTTTAAACAGGCTGAACGTCGCCTGAAGTCTATTTTTAATGCATAGAATCTCCTTAATCGTTTTATTTAAAAGATTTAGATTACTATTGTAGTTATAAGTAAAGCAATAGTTGTTTATCCCTTCTTTATTTAAATGGACAAAAAGTGCTTCCTGATATTCCTATCTTATACAGTCTGTTTCTGAGCTAGAAGCGCAATTGAATGAGAAGTCCTTTGAGCTTGAGGTATGCTGTCTTGAAACAAAACACACATATAAGTTATGAACTTTCAGGGTTCAAACGGTAAAAGAACATTGAAGTGACATGTTCTGCTATCTTTTTTACTAGGTGAAAGCAGGGGATAATCGAGTACTCCAAGAGCAGCTCAACCAAAAGGTATGAACCCAGTGCTAATATTTTCTCCCAAAACATTATGATTGTCTTCCTAATGCTTATGTTTGGTCCTTCAGATCAATGAATGTGAAGGACTGCAAGAAACAATCAACTCCTTAAAAAAGCAACTTTCTGATGCACGGAGTGAATTTAATGCAGAGAAAGATGCCCAACTAATGTTGATTCGTCAAGCTCAGGTTCATTCCATATTAATGCTTGCATTTTCATAATGGGGTTATTGAATAGGAACCAAATTTTACCAACATTCTAATATGGTCACTTTTTTTTTACTTGTTCGTGTCTAGTCATTTAAGTTTAAATAAAATAACTCATTTTGGTCACCAGTTGAAGAAAATGACCAATAAGGCCCCTATAAAGTTCATTCAGTACTTTAGCAAATCCTAACAGCTTCGAAAAATTTGGCTTAATTGCTTCAAGACTTGTTCGGTATAAGTCATTAAACCACCTACCATGCCCATTTAAGTTTATAAGGGTGCCACGTCATTTTTTCTCAAATTTTAACGTAGTGTCACAACTTTTAAACTTTAGTGACTAGTTTTGTAGATAAAATATAATGACCAAAAGTAGAACATTTGTGAAGCTTTAGTTGCCAATTTATAACTTCTGTAAGTTACATGTGAACTAATTGCTATTTCATTAAACTAGGCCCTCGAGATTGAAAAGCTCAAACTGAAAGTAGGTGATTTAACCGAATCAAAAGAGCAGTTAGAATCGCGAAATAAAAAACTAGCAGAAGATAGCTCATACGCCAAAGGATTAGCTTCTGCAGCTGCAGTTGAGCTTAAAGCACTCTCTGAAGAAGTTTCAAAACTAATGAACCACAATGAAAAACTATCCGCTGAGCTGGCGTCACACAAAAACTCTCCAACCCAAACCCACCGAAGAACAATAATGGGTCCCACTAAAAATGGACGTAAAAAAGAACCGAGTCCTACACAATCAGAGTTGAAAAGAGAACTTGCAATAAGTCGTGAAAGAGAAATGTCTTATGAAGCTGTACTCTCTGAAAAGGATCAAATTGAATCCAACTTACAAAAAACTGTTGAGGAATGTAAACAAAGAGAATCGTATCTTGAAAACGAACTTGCAAATATGTGGGTTCTTGTAGCAAAGTTAAAGAAATCACAAGGAAGTAAAACCGATATTTCAGAATCAAGTAGAGAGAGCCAAGGTGGCGAAGGTTTGTATAACTTCTGAAAATGAGGAAATTTGTGTTTGGAATTGAGATAATAGAAATAGATGGTGTTTGGGTTAGGAGTGGGATTTTTGTGTTGTGTAAAGATGTGTTTTGGTTTGTTTTTGTAGGAGGTTTAAGTGTTGTACAAATTAGGTTGCTTGCTTTTTTCCGATTTTCGACTTCAAGTGAGTCATGTGTTCGATCGAGTTTGGTGACTATGTCGCTCTAATTTGTATAAACACAATGGTATGGCACCATAAGAAGAATAAAAGTTTTAACAGTTGCTACAGCTTATTATAATCCTTCTAATTTGAAATATCATCTTAGTTATTTTATGGATCAATACAGTTATAATATCCATCATCATGTTAATCGTTGACAATAAGCTCATAAGCTGTAAACAAGCCAGAAAAGTGGACTTCAAGAAATAAGCCAAACCAATCAAGCCTATAAGCTAGAAGAGTGGATCAACAACAGTCTATTTTGGAATGATATATGGGTCGGTGCTCATCGGTTATGTGAAAAAAGTGCTTTTATAAGCGATATGGGAGAGTGGAGAAACGGTATATGGGAATGGGTTTGAGATTGGAGAAGGGAACCTAGAGGCCGTGCTTGCGGCGATGTGGATACTCTTACTTGGATGGTTCAAAATGTTGTTATTACATCAAATTGCAGGGACAAATGGTGGTGGGACATGGATGACAATGGTCAATTCTCAGTCAAGCTTCTTTCTGCTAGCTTGTTTTTTGGCTAGTTGTTTGTAAAGGTTACTGTTTGTTTTTTGTTGTTTTTGTTTCTTAATAAAAGCTGCTGTTTCAAAAAATAAAGAAGCTAAAAGAGCCAAGAATCATCGGCCTTACTAAAACAAATGAAACTGACAAAATGATTCATGTAAAACCATTAAACAATCACTTATAAAACAATCAGCAGGTGAAGATAGCCATCATGATGGCTTCGTCTGAGGACACAGTTTGTGGCAACTGGATGATGATTACTAATTTCAGACCATAGATAGAATCTACAAAACAGCATACTTAAAATCCAAATAAAACCACAATTACAACCACCTTATCAAATCAAACCATCATGTTAACTGCCTCATCTTCTTCAGCTGCTTCGTTAAACATATACTGACTCTGATACTCGATCAAATACTGTGTCGATCTCTTCACATCCCAAAACAGCTCATAAACTCGACTCACATCTTCCATCTCCACAACCTTCCCTTTCCTCTTTTGGCAAGCCAGAGAAGCAGACGTTATAAGGTTTATAGCGTATCTTAAAGACGTGTCAACTCCAATTTTAGTCAACAAAACTCTCGCATCTTCAGAAACATCCACATCTTCCTCTTGACACCTTATATCAAGAATTTTCCGAATATCATCTTCTGTGTAAGGTTGTGTGGATATGATTAAAAGACGGTCAAGGAAATCAATTGGAATTCCATGTGGGGATTTGTAGTTTGTGCCTCGGATTGTTGTGATTCCTCGGTTTGTGGCAACGACTAGAATTGGTGCCATATCATTTTCTAGGGCTCGGTTTAGGAATGAAAAACATTCGATATCAAGCATGTGGACTTCATCGATAAAGAGAACGCCTGGGATTATTTCTGCTTTTCCTTCCTCTCGCCATTCTGCGACTTTTGTATCGATTTGTTCTCTTACTTCAGCTCGTATTTCACCTGTGTCACCAGTGAAAAGAGCAAGAAACCCTTGTGTTCTGCAATCATTTCCAATATTTCATGTCAAAACAAAAATTTAAGATTTAATAATATTGAATACCACATATGCTGGATTAAACTCCTTTAATGTTACTGTATTTATTCCATCTTTTCTCCCTTTAATCTGTCAGTATAGTCCAGGTTATGCTAAACCGCTTGTTAACATTACATAATGGATGCTTTAGTCGTGGCTTTATCCACCTTCAACAACTTACGTAATTAACAAATTTAATTGACATAAATTTGTAAATAGTTAGCTAAATGTTAAATATGTTTTTAATATACGGACTGGCGAAATAAGCATATTTCCACTAAAATTAATAACACAAAATTATAAATTTAACAAGTAACTAAACCTGTTTGGGCATTTCAGCTTTTGGCTTATTAGCACCTTGAAATAAGCAGGTTCCCGATATGTTTATTAAAAAAACTCCTATAGGGGTGTTAGGGATATGTTTATAAACAGCCTCTAATAAGCCAATAAGGTTATAAAACAATCCAAACACTCAAAACGCCACAAAATATACAATCTCGCAAACACCCAACATATAAGGATTAAAGCTTGCAGTTTGATACCGAATTCAAAAAACATACCTGCTATTGATAACATCAATCTCATGAAGTGTAACACAATGCACAACCTCTTTCCTCTTCTGCAACTCTCCATCCGGACACTGCACAAACTTCGTTTGCGGTCCCATAGCATCATAATCTCTAGACCTTGAAAACGACCTCCCGAGCTTAGTAATCTTCCCAGAGGCCTTGTCAATCGCAATCACATCACCACTCTGCACTTTATCCTTCCCTAACCCCTCAATCATCTTCGCTCCCAAATCATAAACCGTCTCCATCTCCGTGGTCTTCAAGGTCAACTTCCCCGTCTTTGCAGCTGCTCCATTAACCGCAGGGCGATCAATTTGAATCTCCACAACTTCACCTTCAATCACTTCAGTCTCTTCCTTAATCCTAACACCTATAGCTTTCCTAAACGCTTGCATCAACGCTTCGGTTTTCGACATTTCTAAAGAGAACAATTCGCTACCTGCAAGCATTGCAAAAGGCGTTTCGAGTCCGATTGATTTCGCCATTCCCATAGCAATTGCTGTTTTACCAGTACCGGGTTGGCCAGCGAGTAAAACAGCACGGCCAGCGATTTTTCCGTCTTTTACCATCTGTACGATTACTCCGGCGGCTTTACGAGCTAGGGTTTGACCTACCATGCCTTCCGAGACGGCGCGTGGCTCTAGGGTTGAGTCCAGACCGAGTCCACGGATGTGTGAGTGAGCGCCGATTCGCTCGATTCGAGTTAGGTCTCGGCTTTCGGATACTTTTAGTTCAACCATTCTTGCTTTCTGGTGCTTGTTAACGGCGGAGGAGAACAAGCTGGTGAAATAGGGTTTTGGTGTTAAACCCTTCAACTGGAAGAGACGAGAGATAAAAGATGTTTGTTTTAGGGGGTGTTTGTTGGCTTATGACACTATTAGCTTTTTAGGTTACGAGGGTTATTGGCTTATTAAATATTTTTTTCATCTCATAAGCTAATAATCTCAATAAGTTATTCTAAAAACTTTATAAAAATTTAAAAGCGTATATTTTATAAGTTATAAGCTACTTATAAATTATAAGCCTAAACCCATATAATAAACTTACACAAACATCCCTTAGTTTCAAAATAATTAAATTATTTTATTGTGTTTTAAATTATATTCATCCTCTAATTAAAACTCATCAATACATAGGATTGTGTGCCTTTTATATTATTATAATAAAATTTTTGTGTTTAAATGCAATTGTTATTGTTTTTATTACAAAAGAGTTGGTTGCTAAAGTGGTAAGCGCGCGGCCTCCCCAGCGGGGAGACCGCGGTTCGAATCCCATTAGCAAATAATTTCTCGAAAACGATGCCTTTTTTTTGGCTTGCGAATGTAAATTTTACATTATTTAATGGTTAAAATGTAAATTTTACATCATTTAATGGTTAAAGTGCAGGCTGGAATATGGCTTGCGAATGTAAATTTTACATTATTTTACATTATTTAATGGTTAAAGTGCAGGCTGGAATATGGCTTGCGAATGTAAATTTTACATTATTTAATGGTTAAAGTGCAGGCTGGAACATGGCTTGCGAATGTAAATTTACATTGTTTAATGGTTAAAGTGCAGGCTGGAACATAAAACCCCGAACTCGTGCGAAGCACGAGTCCCTACTAGTTATTAATTAACTAAACGTATTGATTAAATAAAATAATTAAATTATTTTGTTTGAAAAATGTGATTAATTATTGAAATTATATTAATTTTTTAAAGTTTTTACTACTTATTTTCTCATATTTTTATTTTGGGTTAATGCATTTGAGGGTCACTACTATTCCAGATAATTCAATTGGGTGATTGAACAAAAAAAATATATATAATATTCACCTAACTTTATAAAACCGTTTGTTTGGATCATTGGGACCCACCACAACTTGTTACAGCAGGTTATAAGATAAAATTCAATTAAACCAACTCATTTTCTCTCTCTCTCTCTCTGGACATTAGGAGAGAGAATTTATAATCATGTCACACCACCATTCCACCCATAACCACCGTTACACCACCCTCAACCACCACCACCTCAATTTCAAACTCATCACCTTTACTAACAAAACCCGTCTCTCACTTAACCTCAACAACCACGAGAAAACTAGCCACACAGAATGTGATATGACTTAGATATTTTGACAAGTTTATATTCCACGGGTCGATCTATAGATTTCAAAATATTGTAGTTACTGAACTTAAATATCATAATTAATTTTAGGTGAAACCGGAAAGTAAAATTATACATCTAATGGGCTAATGGCTTGCCCCAACATTGACTTTTGAAACTTGGTACTACTTTCCAAATATAGACATCGACAAAAAAAGTTCTATAACCATGGATTTGGAGAAGTTGGCTTCGGGTATTGTCCACTTCTAATGGCTAGGAATACACATTGACAGATGCAGGAATTTATATAGTGTCTTCATAATCTTTATAATGAAAAATTAAACCATATGGGTTTTAGATAATCCCACCTTCTATAATTGAAAATGGACACAAATCATCATCATCATAAACACAATTTCACAACTGATTTTGCAAAATTTGTAGCAAAAATTCATCAAATTCAGTTCACTAATCAATTCAATCAGAAATCAGAAACGCGGCGGCGGAGGAGGTGGATCCGGTTGAGGAACGCGGCGGCGGAGTGGTGGTTTCGCCGGAGCTTGAACTTTCCGGCTGGTTTTGGTTGTTGGAAAAGGTTAACCCTCGCCAATAGTCGCGGTGGTGGTGGGTTCCTTTTCCGGTGGTGCTGGTCGGTTGTTCCTTTTTCGTTGATTTGTTGAAGGTGAAGGGGAGGTGGCGGTGAAGGTGAAGGGGAGGTGGCGGTGGTGGTGGGTTTCGGGTGGAGGGAGGTGGCGGTGGGTTTCGGGTGGAGGGAGGTGGTGGTGGTGGTGGGTTTCGGGTGGAGGGAGGTGCCATGTCATATGCAGTTGCTGCTTCTTCTTGGGTAGCTGAGAAATGGATGAAATTGGGTAATACCGGTGATAAATAGTCAACAAGTCACAAGTCAACAAGGTTATCCGGTTTAGCAGGTTACCAGTCATCCAAATGACGAATTTAAACTTTTTTTAAAACATGAGTGATAATTTTAAACATTTTTGAAAGTACAATGATAACGACATATTTTTTTTTAGTTCAATCACCCAATTGGATTATCTGTAATAGTAGAGTGACCCTCAAGTGCATTAACCCTTTTATTTTTAGTTGTATCATTTCTCTTGATTCTTTTGTTAGATATATCTCTGTATCGATTAAATTAAGCTTATATACCAATTTTCCTTTTTATAACATGTATTTGTATGAAAAAAAAAATTAGTGAAAAGTGTTTCATATTTGACCACACGTCCTAAACCAATATACTATTTGTCTTCGGAAAAAGTTTTCCATCCTAATACTTTTATTAGGGGTGAAAATGGTTCAGTTTGGATAGGTTTTCTTTGTATAAATCGTTCACTTTGGTGGTTTTACATAAATTTGATTTTTAAAAGTTAGAAACTCTTTGGTTCAGTTTTCTAATCGGTGTTTTTATGATTTGCTTATTCCAACATAATAAGCAACATCTTATTTATTCTATAGACAAAACAAGTATAATTTGACATTAACAATTTATAATCTTTAAACTAGAAACATTTTGTGATACTACATGTAATGATTTTAGACTAAAATGTATAATCATGATAAAATAATTACATATAATAAGTTTATATTTTAATGATATATTCTAAAAGATGTTCTGGTTTTCGGTTTGATTTTTAGATTGAAACCAAAACCAAACAATCAATTTTTGCTTTGTTTCGATTGTTCCGGTTCAATTATTTTGGTTTGTTTGTTTTTTGTTTTGCTCAACCCTAATTAATGTTTTCGAAACCGTTTCGAAGACCTTTTCGGGTTTTTTTCAAATAGTGATCTGACCGGTCAAACCGACCGAATTGATGACGCGATCAATATAAATACAAGAATAGAAAGAATCAAAATAAATACCAAGTACAAACAATTAACTAAATAATATATAGTGTTTAAGATACACTAACTGATTGAGCAATGCTAGTTTTTATAGGTTCTAATGATGAAAAAACTCAGAATAGAGGAAGGGTAGGTATCATATTTTTTTAAACTCAGAATAGAAGAAGATGATTACGAAGAAGATGATTACGAGACAGCGAGATGATGATAGATGTTCGTGGATGCTTTTCTTCGCTGTGTGTTATTGATATGTCTAGATCCCCAAAATTAATTTTTGATTGGGTGTGTTTGTTCTTGTCGGCGAAGGAGGAGAAAGAAACAAATAACCCTAAGTCTTTATTTTAATCACTTCCATCGCTGTCCCCTTTTCCTTTTTGACTTTTCTTCTTTTTATTTAGTTCATTTACTTTAGTTGCTGTCCCTTTCTTTCTTTTTGTCACGAAGAAGTATAGTCACGAAGATGTATAGTCACGAAGATGTATGGTCACGAAGATGTATAGTCACGAAGATGTATGTTCACGAAGATGTATGTTTTTTTTGGCGAAGATGGTTTGTGAATCACGAAGAAGGTGTTCGGCGAAGAGATAAGGATGTTGCTAACGAAGACGTACCCACGAAGAAGTATCCACGAAGACGTATCTGAAGATGTATCCACGAAGATGTACCTAACACGAAGATGTACCTGCGAAGACGCCGCCGAAGATGTAACAAAAACCCTAAATCTCACAAACAGCCGTCGAAGATGTATTAAGAACCCTAATTTCCAGAATCGATTAAACCTGAATTTAACCCTGAACCAAATCTCGATAGAGAGCAAACGATGCGTTTGCTCTGATACCAATTATAGGTCCCAGTGGTCCGATCTACAGGATTAAACTCACCAATTACGAGGCGGAATCTCGTAATCAGTATATCAAACAAGTAATAATCGATATTAATAACAATAAGGACAAAACGAAATTACCGAATTCCAAATACTTTATTATTGAATCACTCAATTACAATAAAGTATTCTCAGAACTCTCTCAGTCTGTCTCTGCTCTTGAACCATTCAGAATTGCCAACCTAAACCTAAACTCAATGTCTCTTTATATAGAGACATGTTCACAGGCTTGGGCCACTAATGGGCTCATGGACTATGCAAAGTCCATTAACACCCATAACAGACTAAATAGCCCACATAGTAATACAATGCTATTGGGCCATTAAATACTCAAATAAACTATAACTAAAGACTTACTTAATCTAGAACAACGGTCACAGATATTGCACCAACAAACTCCCCCTTGACTGTTGCTTCTAGATTCCGTTATACTCTCAAAGTCTTTATAGTCTTGTACTCGTTGTGTTCCTTGCAGGTTCTTCTAACTCATCATTGTCTTGAATAACTCCCCCTGAATTGTTGCAATAATTCAGTCTTCTCCGTGTAAGCTTGTGAAGATTTAGTCTTCTCCGTTTACTCTTGTGAAGAATTAGACTTCTCCGTTAATGCTTGTGAAGAGTTAGGCAGCTCCCTTTGTTATTGTGAACTTCGTTCTTTATCAGAGTCTTTGTCACAATTTGACTCAACTAAGTTCATCATTTTAGCTTGTATTCTTCGAGCTTCCATATATGACAACAAAACTCCCCCTGAGCTGTCTGACGATGAACAACGTCTCAAACAGCAGTTTTCAAGAGTGAAGTTTCGTACGCGCACAACCTGCAAACAAACGTTAGTAAAAAAAAAAAAAAAAAAAATTTTTTTATTTTTTTTTATTTTTATTTTTTTTTAGATCGACACGAAATTTTTGAGGTTTTCATGTCGATTCTATTTTTCATAAAAGGAAATTACAAAGTTACAAAAATAATCAGCTAAACTAGCAATTTTCAGTTATGGTGGGGAACCCAAGCCATAACACGTCTTGATTCACCGTACTCGTTCACATAAACAAACTCCTTTAAGAAACCATCATCTTTAGTAACTGTAGCGTTAACATTAGAATTCAGGTGGTTCCTTGGTGGACGAAAAGATCTCGACTGCTGATTAAAAGAATTTATCCTCTGACTCGGGCAGTATGGATTAGAAGTTCTGAAAGACGGTCGAAATGGACGCGGTTGAAATGCACGATCATTAGAAACACCCGTGTGTTCCTGTTTCCTAATCCACTTTTGAGGTACCTGTTTCCGTACAGGTGAATATGACCGAGCCATTGATTTTCGAACAGGCTGCACCTGTTTCCGTACAGGTGAATATGAATGAGCCATTCGATTAGTCTTTGGTGAAGACGATCTGCTAGCTTGCTCTTTCTTCGGAGAAGGCGATCTGTTGGCTTGCTTTCGCTTCTTCTGTGGACATACAGAGGCTACGTGACCATGTTCCCGGCATTTAAAACACTTTAAGTCATCCATGGGCTGTTTGGGTTTTGAGTTTTCAGCTAGTGTACTCATTTTTGTTTCCGAAACACTTGATTCAGTTGAAGCACTTGACTCAGTTTGATCGTCCCTTGTAGAGGAAGATTCACAAGAAGAGTCAACATTGTTTTCCTTCAAGTCACACTCAGCTTTAAGAGAACTATAATTGTGATTGAAAGGTGGAGGTGTTTCATTGTATCCCAAGCCACTACGATCTCCAGTTGGCCTTTGACGACTCATGATTGAATTTAAAGTACTAGAAGAAGTGCGGAATTGCTCGATCTTCCTTTCCTGCTCAGTTAATCTGATTTCACAGTTGTTCAATTCTTGGACTTTCTCAGCAAACTTTCTCTTTTCAGTTTCGATACATTCATACAATATGTCAACTTTTTGAGTCAAAATACCGACATTTGATAAAAGGGCCGTTCGATCTGTTTCAGTTTTATGATATTGCTTTGAATATTCATCCCTTTGATAAGTTAAATTTGCAATGGTTTGTCTGAATTCAGTTTGCTGAGATTCGAAGGCGGATACTGATTTAGTCAATTTATCGTTGTGAAGAGTTAAGGTTGTAAAAGATTTGCAGAGCTCTTTTACGGATTGAAGATCAAGAAGTACCTTTGACTTCTCGGTATTAAGGTCGACCATCTTTTCAACGAAGTTGTTGTTAGATAGGTCCAACGTACAGCTGCAGACCTTTGTTTCATGTTCAGTATCTTCAATATTTTTATTGTCCTCTTCATTCGAGCTTTCACTTGTAGTACTACTGACTTCACTGCGAAAACCCTTAATAAATGCCGTTGATGCTGATTTATACACTCTCAATCTTTCAATCACCTTCCACAGAGATAAGTTGGTATTGAGTTCAACTTTTATCAATTTTATCCATGCCTCCCAATACTTAGGCAAAGCCTCCAAAAATCTCTCTACTATTTCCCCTCTAAGAAATGTTCGATATTTGCGAGTTTCTGTAATAAGATCGTTGTATCTGGTGACTGTATCTTCAAAATCTTCGTTAATATTAGCTGTAAACGTATCAAATTCATTTTTAAGGATGGCTCCTCTACTTAAACTTGGTTTTTCATTTGGACTATCGCATGTATAAGAATTTAAGAAGTTTATTTCTTAAATATTTGTTAAATTAATTAAATCGTCCAATTAATTTTAAGTCCAATAAACCGATCCAAATAACGAGTCCAAATCAATTCAGTCCTCAAAATAAAGAGTTCAGGCCCAAATTAAACAGTCCAGTCCAAATTAAAGCCCAATTTTCTAACAAATTGCAGGCCCAATTAAATAAGCAGACAAACGAACTTGATTTCAATTTGGTGTGGATCCAAGCCACGAACACCAGACAATCAAACGAAGACGATTTTATATTTCACGAAGATAAACAATCAACAGGAGCCACGAACATGAATTTAATCAACCACGAACATCATCAACAAACTTAATTTTACTCCACGAATAAACAGCAACCTAACCACGAAGAACAACTGCGACGAAGATGTTTCCAAATTAACCAACGAAGATGTTGGTTGTTCGCCGAAGATCCGACGAAAATGATGTAGATGTTCGCCTCCGCTTATGAAGATTTAAACGAAGATGTGTTGTTTCAACGAAGATGTGTTGCTTCAACGAAGATGATGATAACAGCAAACCCGACGAAGATGAACACCGACAAACCTTTTTCACGAATAACAGCCACGAACTAGATGATTTGCTAACGAAGATGAAATGATTACGAAGATGATTACAAACAACAAATCCGACGAAGATGATACGAAGAACTTGTTCGTTGCTGCAACTAATCAATCCACGAAGAAGATGATTACGAAGAAGATGATTACGAGACAGCGAGATGATGATAGATGTTCGTGGATGCTTTTCTTCGCTGTGTGTTATTGATATGTCTAGATCCCCAAAATTAATTTTTGATTGGGTGTGTTTGTTCTTGTCGGCGAAGGAGGAGAAAGAAACAAATAACCCTAAGTCTTTATTTTAATCACTTCCATCGCTGTCCCCTTTTCCTTTTTGACTTTTCTTCTTTTTATTTAGTTCATTTACTTTAGTTGCTGTCCCTTTCTTTCTTTTTGTCACGAAGAAGTATAGTCACGAAGATGTATAGTCACGAAGATGTATGGTCACGAAGATGTATAGTCACGAAGATGTATGTTCACGAAGATGTATGTTTTTTTTGGCGAATATGGTTTGTGAATCACGAAGAAGGTGTTCGGCGAAGAGATAAGGATGTTGCTAACGAAGACGTACCCACGAAGAAGTATCCACGAAGACGTATCTGAAGATGTATCCACGAAGATGTACCTAACACGAAGATGTACCTGCGAAGACGCCGCCGAAGATGTAACAAAAACCCTAAATCTCACAAACAGCCGTCGAAGATGTATTAAGAACCCTAATTTCCAGAATCGATTAAACCTGAATTTAACCCTGAACCAAATCTCGATAGAGAGCAAACGATGCGTTTGCTATGATACCAATTATAGGTCCCAGTGGTCCGATCTACAGGATTAAACTCACCAATTACGAGGCGGAATCTCGTAATCAGTATATCAAACAAGTAATAATCGATATTAATAACAATAAGGACAAAACGTAATTACTGAATTCCAAATACTTTATTATTGAATCACTCAATTACAATAAAGTATTCTCAGAACTCTCTCAGTCTGTCTCTGCTCTTGAACCATTCAGAATTGCCAACCTAAACCTAAACTCAATGTCTCTTTATATAGAGACATGTTCACAGGCTTGGGCCACTAATGGGCTCATGGACTATGCAAAGTCCATTAACACCCATAACAGACTAAATAGCCCACATAGTAATACAATGCTATTGGGCCATTAAATACTCAAATAAACTATAACTAAAGACTTACTTAATCTAGAACAACGGTCACAGATATTGCACCAACAGGTAGGTATCATATTTTTTAAAGTGTCAGTAGGTTATCTCTTTTTTGTTATAGACATATCAATTTTGGTAGGTATTATCTAAAATCACCCCCCCCTATATTCGAAGACTGATTTGACGGATAAGATGTTTTGACAGTGATTGATATGTTTTTTTCTTTTATATAATTTCCATGTTTTATCTATTGTATTTTACTCTACTTGTTTACATTTTCTCTTTTATTAAATGGACCATAGTAAGCATTAGACTTTTATTATCCACATTCTCTTAATTTATTAGTTTTTATAAATGAAAAATATACTACTTCCTTCGTCCGAAAAAAAAACTGTTTGAAAAACAAAAAAGGTTATAATAAAATAAATGTTGTGTTTATGAAGTGATTTTTCATTATATTACCCATTTTGCCTTTGTAATATTATCTATTTTGCCCTTGTATTATTACCCATTTTGCCCTTCTATTAAAGACATCGGTTACTTTTTGATTTTAAAATGTTTAAAACTTTTAAGGACAAAATGGAAAGTTACTACATTTTAATTATCTATATTTAGAAATATGACAATAATTTTGAGGCAAACATTAATAGAAAGTTGGACACCGTCTCAAAAAAAATGTTTGGAAACAAAAACCGGTCGAAATACGATAGGTGCAGTTAATGAAGTGTTTTTTCATTAGATTACCTATTATGTCCATGTATTAAAAACGTCGGTTACTTTTAAAGTTTTAAAAATTAAAAATAGTTAAGGAGAAAATAGGTAGTTACTATAATTTAACCATTAATAATTAAAAAATAAGACAATAGTTTAAAGATGTTTACGACTACTATTTACTTTGTATTTTCTTTGTGTGTTATTTTAAACACTCAATTAGATAAAGTCGAAATTTTCATTATCATTTGCTTCCACAACAAATTGAAGATGTGCTTTTCGTTTATGTTTTTTAGGAATGTTTACGTCTACTATTTACTTTGTATTTTCTTTGTGTTTTTTTTACACACTCAATTACATAAAGTCGAAATTTTCCCTTTATGTATTTTGATTAATTTATAATATATATGTTTTAACTATTTTTTTTTTTTGGGAGATTTACATCTACGTCCTTATAAAACTTCAATATTACGTCAATGTCCTTGTAAAAATCAAAATTACGTTAATATCCTTCCAAAACATGAAAAAATCTCATATATATCCAAAATAATATATTAATAATATTTAAATGATTTTAATATTTAAATTATCCATCTAAATATTAATTAAATGATTTTAATATTTTAAATTATTGAATAAATCAATAAAACTAATCCAAATGCTTATTTAAACAGATATGTCAATGAAGAATCAAATATCGAATGAACTGAATAGATTAATTTTAATGAATAAATTGTTTTAAACATATATTACAAAACATTAATCAATCAAGACGAGAAAGTTTTGTAACCTTTTTATTCCGGTTAATGCCCAAAATTATAGAAATCAATCTTTTTTAAATCTATATTGCGAGTTTATGAAATTAAGATACATTGGTTAATGTTAGATTAAACCTAACATACTTGATTAAAAAGTTTAATTAACATTTAGATGAATAATTTAAATATTAAAATTACTTAAATATTATTAATTTATTATTTTGGATATATATGAGAATTTTTCATGTTTTAGAAGGATATTAACGTAATTTTGATTTTTACAAGGACATTAACGTAATATTGAAGTTTTGTAAGGACATAAATGTAAATCTCCCTTTTTTTTTTTAGGTTTATCCCATTATATAAAGTAACTACGACTTTATTTGTTTTTACACCAAATATATTTTTGTCCCGTCGCAAGCAAAAATTTCTAGTTAATTACAAAAACCAACCATTTATTTTGACCCATTTGAAGATACAACCAATGTTTTGAAACCCGGTTCGACCCGGCCGGGTCAACCGGTTGAACCGGTTCCGGCCGAAAAACCGGGTCAAAGTAAACCGGGTTTTATATCTTCGAAACCCGGTGTGACCCGCCGGGTTTGGGGTGACCCGGGTCAACCCGGTTCTTGAAACCCGGCCGGGTCTCTAAGTTTTCGTGTTTTTTATAAAAAAAAAATATTTTTTTAATATATTTTTTCGACGTAATTTTAGTTGTTATATACTATAATTTTTAGTAAGTAGCTTTTAAGCTTAACATAAGTTATATTCATGATTTTTATATATATATTATTTAGTTTTATTCAAATATTATTATTTTTTATATTTTTTATAAAACCGGGTTGACCCGGTGACCCGGTGGCTCGGCCGGGTCGATTATTGACCCGGGTTTCAAAACATTGGATACAACTTATACATTTTTTAAAATGTAGAAACTCTTTTTTGACAAATTTTTAATATGGACATCGTTTTCGACCATATTAAAGAGTAAAATACGATTCATTTAGTTGGAAAACATGAAACCATTATAATCATTTTAAGTTGTTCATTGACGGATATTCCCATCAACGGTTTTTGTAAAGAAAACGTATCTACACTTTCGAAGATGTTAGGGATTCGAGTGCAATTTGCACAAACACATGATGGTTTCTCAATTAACTTAAAAACAATATATTGGCCTATTGGGGACAAAAGAGAGACAGAAAGTGAAAAAGGGTCAAAAATATTAAAGGAGTCAAAAGGGTGTTCAATGCAGGTAAGTGGTCTGTTCAAGTAGGGGTGTTCAAAATCGGATATCCGAAAATTCGGATATCCGAATTTCGGATATCCGAAAATTCGGATAGTGATTTTCACTATCCGAAATCCGAATCCGAAATTTCGGATATCCGAATTTCGGATATCCGAAATTTTCGGATATCCGGTTTCGGATATCCAATATATCCGAAAATCCGAAATTTTTTAAAAATATCTTCTTTTTTTGTTTTTTTGTGTTATTTTTTGTTTGTTCCAAATTTTATTATACATTTTTTTAACCACAATATTTAATATTTACATATATTTATCTAAATATGTTATTAAATCATTAAAATATTTACATTCACCTATAAAATAACTATAAAAACTAAAAAAAATAAATATATTTTCGGATTTTCGGATAATCGGATATCCGAAATATCCGAAATTTCGAAATATCACTATCCGAATCCGAATCCGAAAAACCGGATATCCGAATTTTCGGATATCCGAAATTTCGGATATCCGAAATTTCGGATATCCGAATTTTCGGATAATTTCGGATCGGATTTTCGGATTTTCGGATTCGGAGTTTCGGATACGGATATTTTGAACACCCCTATGTTCAAGTGTCATTCAAAAACCCATATAAGGGGGGGGGGGGGGGGGGGGGGGGGGGGGGGGGGGGTGGGGGTGGTGTGTGTGATTTTAGCATGACCCATCAATTTTCAATCAAAACTAGGAAAAGATCCACACAAACTCATATATTTCTCTTTTTTTATCTTTTAAAATTTAATACTATAGAATTTGAATTTTGGTTCACTAGAAGTATCAATGTTGATAAATACTCAATAAATTCTCATAAAGAATCCGATCAAAATAAGAGGTCTATATATGCACTTATTATCTTCCAACTTCGCGATCGTTAGCATAAGTCATTGGCCGATTTTGACATGATTCAGATTCTTTTGAGCCTTCCTAGCTTTTGGAAAGATAGTTGTTCAAGACATTTAGGGAATTTTATGTAGAGTTCCAATAGTTTACTAATACACCCTCCTTGAATTGCTTTTATGTAGAGTTCCAATGGTTGACCCAACCTTCTCTAAATAGCATCGAATTTATAGCTTCTAAAACGGGTAAAACTCATCAACTGAAAAAGTTTGTGCTATAAAGAAGAAAAAGATGAGGACTATGAAACTTTTTGAATCGAAAATGCTAAGGATGTTTCATCAATTGGCTTTGTAGTTTGACGTTTCGGGGCTAGGCTTAGTGGTGCCTATTGGAGTTCTTTAGTTTGGCGGTTTTATTTTACACCCTGTTCCAGAGTTTAGTGAGGGAAGAAGAGAAGTGAAAAGAAAATAATTTAACAGAAAAGAAGAGAGAAGAAAAGAGAATATTTTTTCAAAAACGCGTTCCCGAGTGGAAGTATTTGAAAAGAAAAGAAAAATCAAAATAAAAGTTCGATATAAACAATTTATAAAAACTCATCAAGGTCGAACGAGCATTACATAATACACAAGTTAATTAACGGAAAACAAGTGATAAACTTTATAAACACAACTAAAGCAATTTTATATAAATAAATTAAAAAAACTCATCAAGATCAAACGAGCGTTACATAATACACGAATTAATTAACGAAAAACAAGTATATGATAAATTGTTTAAAAAATTTCACTTGTGTAAAAAAAAAAAAAAACGAACTATGTGGAATTTAGCAATTCGATTCGACTCGGTTGTATCGAGTTAAGATGAAAAAAGAAAACATGTATATAAAAGATATATATTTGGTTAAAAATAATTTGGAGATTAATATTAAAAAATGTACAAAATATATTTTCTTTCCAAATCTTCTCAATTTTGGAAGGAAAATTAAGAGAGAAAAATGGAACAAATTTTCTTTCCAGTTCTTTTCTCTTCTCTCCACTTAAAAACTCAGGAACACGTTTTTTTATTTATTTTCTTCCTACTTTTTTTCCTTTCCTTCCATTTCTTCAGAAAAAAAATCTCGGGAACACAGTGTTAGGTTTGGTGCTGTTTTCTTTATTTGCTTCATCGTGGTTGTGTTTAGGTGCCATTTTAGGTTATTTTAGGAGGTTTGTTTGTCGTTGGTTAGGTTTTGTATCTCCTAACATCTTGCTAGTCTTTTATTATTTATAAATCTCTGTTGTTAAAAAAAAAAAAAAACTAGTGCAACCTTCATGAATTGCTTTTGATAATATGTATCCCAATCAAGTCGATACACCAAGAAAGTTGCATTCACGATCTGTATGTACCTAAAATCAAAAATAAACAAATATCAAGCTAAAGATCTTTGTATTATTATCTTCAATAATATAAAAAATTAGATGATGTACGATAAAATGATTAAAATCATTAGTAGTGTATGCGTAAAAGTAGTGTCCAAATTATATTCGTTTAAACTACTAGTAGACTCATTTTTTTCATTCCTTGGAAGAACCTATAATAAATATTGACGGTATCAACTTAACTGTTATATATATATGTATATGAGGAACCATTAAAAGTTACGAAAGAAATTTGATTGTGTTACACTTACACGGTTAAATCGATGACATTTAGAAAGTTAAGTCGGTAACCATTAACTTGAAATTTGAAATATTAGTTTTAAATTAAAATAAATCGAGACTTTGATGGTTTTCTAGTATATAAAATAAGTTGCCTATAGATATTTGATTTAAGTATGTTATTGTATTAGACATTTTTTTAATAGGTGAATAAGTACGAATAAGAAAATAGCTATTAAAGAAATGGTAATTTTTATCGAATAGGCTATAAGCGTATAAAGTTGGTCAAAATGTAAATGCTTGCAAGTTAGTACATTTTATTCCGTTATTGTTTATTGATATGTTGTGATATACTTTTTCAATCACATAAATACTCAAAGTATACACGTTAGACCTCTAAAAGTTGGAAACTTTGATTTTCGTTCCATCCAAATCCTTAAAAGTTACTCATTTCTACATCTTATATGTGTTACTCATTTTGCTACCTCAATTTTGATAGTTGATTCATTTTATATTTACATTTGCTTATTGCAAACTTTATTGGAGTTTGAACTTTGTGGTCATAGATGCTATATCAACGATAATACCTAGTAGTACATAGTTATTTTTAAATAAGTATGATAAAAGGGACAATTACTTTTATATTTTTAAATTTATATATTTCTAAACCCCCATAAGAACAATGCCCTTTAATTCCCGCTAAGAAGTGAAAACAAAAGAACTCTGCTTGTAATCGATCCTATCTTGTTTTTCCTAAGTCACAATTACACTAGTACATCCAATTACACTAAAATCAATAGGTTCTCAAAACTCGATATTCAATACTACTAAAACCAAATTATTTTAATACAATACTCGATACATGCAACAAATTTAAAAAAATTGATACCAATACGTGTAAACTGAAACACTATTTTACTATAAAAATTGAACAAGCCCATAGATCACGGCCCAAACAACAACATTCTCCTAATTGATATTTAATTAAGACATTTTAACAACTTTTTAATTTCAATTTTAAACCCCTCCTGTATTTGATTTCACTACAGTCCATTTCTAGTCCTCCACTTCACCGGAAAACCCAACACACCATCACTGAACTCACCTCACTCATCACCGGTAACCAACGCGGACGGTTACTGAGATAACAATCACCGGTCAGAATTCACACTTTTTCTAGCTCAATCACGGTAGCCGGTCACTTTTCTTCGCCGTTACTGGATCAATCTAAGGTACGTATATGTTATTTTAGATCTAATTTCAGGTTTATTCAAATCGTAGCTGTTATTATCTCGAAATGTTAGCGTAGATCACACGCGCATAGTTTCACATACTTAATTGTTTGATTCTAGTAATTAGCATCACAGATTAGTTATAAATTAGAGATCGAAGTTTCTAATATTTTACGCACACGAACTCACGTAGTTACTTGCTTGTTTATAGTATTTTGATGCTGATAGATACGATTGAGTCATGTGTTATCTGATAGAATGATAGTTGTAGTGTGAGTGATAATTGGAGTGGAGATGACTAGATCAGAACTCTATGCAAGTATAACGAGTATTATACGCACACGATTTCACACAGTTACTTGCTTGATTAAATCAATTTGATGGCATTGATGCTGATAGAGATGCTCAAGTTATTGCGTTACGAATTAATCATGTGTTATCTGATAGTATGATAGTTATAGTGTGATAAGTTTAGAGACGAGATCGGAAATGTTTGCAAGTATAACATTAGAATTCGATATATACATTCATTTTAAATCACACTGAAGTAATTTGTGTTTTGATCATTTCTGTTGGCGAGAAGTGATGTTATATAAAAAAAAGGTTTATTGGAAGGTGCCTCTTAGCCCCTGGTATACATTACCCACCAATCCCATCATGCAAGGGACATGTGCCTGTAAATTACCTACCCTGAGAGAGCCTCGAACCCGAGACCTCCCACAGATCACGAATTAATCATGTGTTACCTGAAAGGCTGAAAGTATGATAGTTATAGTGTGACAATTCAAAATGTCGAGATCGGAACTCTATGCAAGTATAACCTTAATACAATGTACACATTCACTTTGAATCACCGTAGCAGTCATTATATGTGTTTGGTTAAATCTTTTGGCATGAGGTGATGGTAGTTAACTATATATATATTATTTGCTCCTTTTGCTGGAATCGTAATAATGTGAGAGTTGATAGGTAATAAAATATAGGTGTACGAAGTTATAGCGAGGTTATAATATGACTAGGCACGACAAGTCCAGAACAAGTGAATCCATAGCATTAATGAGTGCATTTTTGAGTTTTAAACTGTAATTAATGAATATGATAGAAACATAGACATGATGTATTGATTTTTTCTTAGTTTTGTTTGTTTGTTCTTTGAAGGATGCACGTTTGAGGGGAGATTTTCATGTTGCAGATTTAAAAGATGGAAGGTTATAAGGCTAAATTTAGATTAGCAACAATTGTCATTCTTTCTATTGGGATTGGTCTTGTTGCTCTATTTGGTTTTTTGAAGCCGATTTTAAATGTTTGTAACATGACATATATGTACCCAACGTACATTCCAATATCACAGACGAAGAGTTTGTCTTCTTCAAAGTATGGACTGTTTTTGTATCATGAAGGGTGGAAAAAAATTGATTTTAATGAGCATCTTAAACAACTTAGTGGGGTTCCTGTTCTTTTCATCCCTGGAAACGGAGGTAGCTACAAGCAGGTGAGTTTATGGTTTTTTAATTATGTAATTTTGCTTGTTTCTTTACTGGTTTTGCCCCACCGTTACTTGTACTGCATTACTTTTGGACTTGACAAGAGTAATTCAACGCAGACTTGCTTTGTTAGACTAGTACACCATATCTATAAGAGACGTTGCTTGTTGGATCATTTTGTGAATTGAGGTTATCATTTGAACGGAAAAACAAAGTCTAAAGTTCCTCTATGGCCATCTGAACAAACATGTACCAAGTGACTTAGGGAATCAATAAGCAACTAAAAGTACTTGGTATTAAAAAAAATTAATACACCAAAGTTAAATGATTTAGGTCATTCTTTTGTTCCAATATGCCATTGATATCTGAGTTGTTCTTGTATATATTCTTTCATATGAGAATCTAGCCTCGGCTACATTCCGTTTCTTTGCCTTATAGATACACTTTGATTAGCATGCACTCCTCTATCACACTCTAGTCGCTTTTATGCAAGCTTTCTTAAACCAAAACCTCTTAATTGAGTTTCTTACAAGGCCTATATTATTCTTTTCGTTAGTGGCAAAGGACCATTTTTATTCTTGTATACCTTTTCCATTATACGTCGGGATGTCTGGGTGAAGTTTATTTTTTATTTTTTTATCATTGTGAGGTTTTGCATCTTTGATGCACGAACGAAGTGGCTGTGTACTGCTGGTTCTGCTTGGTATCCCTTTGAAATTGGATCTGGATTTTGAATAGCAAGATAGAAGTCTAATGTTTCTTGGTTTTTGTTTTGTATTTTCTGGGAAACTTCAAGATCTATCATAAAATCATTTTTTTAGATAAAAGTAATTAAAGAAAATGGATCTAACTTCAAGTACCAGAGACAAAATATGAGTTGAAGGAAATGATACAAATTTTAATACTGGTCCAGTCCGATTGACAAAGAGCATTGCCTATGAATCTTATGCAAACTCTAACATATTTCGAGTATACATTAATCATTTAACATATGTGCTGAAGCTTCACCTATCTCCCTATCTCCAAGATATCTAATAGTATGCCTCAATATTATTCTAAACAAAATCTTACAGGTCAGGTCAATAGCAGCGGAGTCTGACAGGGCTTATGAAGGTGGTCCACTTGAGCCTATATTGTACCAAGAAGCTTCCTTAATGTTTGAGGAGGGAGTAGAGATGGATGAGACAAATATTCCAATATCCAACCAATATACTCGCAGACTTGACTGGTTCGCGGTGGACCTTGAAGGCGAACATTCTGCAATGGATGGTCAAATACTTGAAGAACACACTGAATATGTAGTATATGCCATTCACAGGGTATCAACTTTTTTTATCTTTTATATAAAGCACCGATTATAGTACTTAAAGATTGAATGAATTGGATGTAGTGTCAGATTTGAGATGGGCATTGTTATGTTTAACAATTTGAGTAAATATGAAGTGATGCTCTCTTGCAAATAAGTTTCAAATATCCACTTTTGGTTGTAGATCCTGGATCAGTATAAAGAATCTCGAGATGCTCGGGCAAAGGAAGGTGCTGTTGAATCTAACGGTCTTCCTAATAGTGTCATATTGGTTGGCCACTCTATGGGTGGTTTTGTTGCTAGAGCCGCAGTTGTTCACCCTAATTTGAGAAAGTCAGCCGTTGAAACTATTCTTACCCTATCAACTCCGCATCAGTGAGTTTTCTTTGACTTTCTAATTATACTGTGCATCTAAATCTTACCCCATTATTGTATTGTAATTTTTTATAATTTGTTCCAGGTCACCTCCCGTGGCACTGCAGCCATCATTAGGTCACTATTATGAGTACATAAATCAGCTATGGAGAAAGGGTTATGAGGTCCAAACCTCTAGAACAGGAACTCATATGTCAAGTCCTCAACTATCTCGAGTGATCGTTGTTTCCATTTCCGGTGGTGGTAATGATTACCAGGTGATGACTTGTTTTGGCATATTCTTCTGTCTATTTTAATGTAAGTAATATTAGTCCCGAACTTTCTTGGTAAACATATGATGGTGTGCTTTATTGAATGTTGGACAGCTATGAGATGTATGTGGCTTAGCTCCAGCGAACTCATTTAATAGGTAGCAATTCAATAATTTTCCTTTCAATTGATGTGATTATGTTGGGACATCCATCTTGATATATCCAAGATTATCGATTCTTCTTGTCTGGAGGTTCACTCATGTGCAAAAAGTTGGAATAATAATATACTAAAATTACTGATTTATGGAATTATATTAAATTGAATTTATCTTCTACTTAACAAATAGTTTTTAGCATTACATGATCATAGAATGATCAGGTCAGAATAAGTTAGTTTGTTCGGTAGACCCTTTAATTTTTTTAGGTACATCGTGAATTCATAGTGACGTGTGGAAGACACTGTTCTTCCTTGCATAAATTTAAATCTTTCCTTTACTAAAGCTCATGGTATTCAATGTAAAAGACCAAAAAGAGGTGGCATCTACGAGCTTAAAACATTCAGATGATTAAGTAGGACATTGAACTGGTTATTTACCCTGTAAAGCTTCTTGTTTGTTATAATCTGGCCTACTGATGTTTCCTTTCTTTTCTTTGGTGTTGGCATTGACATTCTTCCTTTTAGTCTGTTTGTCTTTGGTGTGTTTACCTTAACCTTTTCAGTTTCTGTAGATAAAAGCCATATTGATCACAAGGCTTACAATATGATTTACTTTTTATGTTTTTTTCTTTTTTTTAGATAAGGTCAAAGCTAGAATCTATTGATGGTATCGTCCCACCTACCCATGGTTTTATGATTGGTAGCATGGGGATGAAGAATGTATGGCTATCAACAGAGCACCAGGTTATCTTATGGTGTAATCAACTCGTTGTGCAAGTGAGTCATATGTCTCCTTTGTAATCCAAGTTTCTATATCGTAAATGGGTCGCTAACCGAGTTTCAGGTTTCACATACTCTTCTTAGTTTGGTAGACCAGGAAGCTGGTCACCCGTTTTCTAACTCAAGGAAAAGACTAGCAATACTTACAAAAATGCTTCATAGTGGAATGCCGGGAAGTTTGACAAGGAAATCGGGTTTACTTCAGCAGTCGGCACATCTTCCTTTAAAGAAAGAGAGAAAATTTTCTGGTACATTGATTGATCACTTTTATTTAAATAAAAATTAGTATAAAAGTTATGTAAACATAAAATTTAGCGGTATTGCTTAAAAGGCTATAAAAGGGTTACATGGAACTTTAACGCTAACAAAATAAAAAATTAAAAGGCTGGTTTAATATGGGAAGGAGGGAGTATTTTTTATGTGTCCAATTGACATTATAGAAGCTTGAAAGATCATTTGTTTGGCCATCCAGGGTCCAAGACAAATAGATTTACTCCATGTCCGACTAAAATTCGCTGGAGTGTCGACGGACTTGAAAAGGATCTTTACATCAAGACTCCAACAGTAACCATTTTAGCAATGGATGGCAGAAGACGTTGGTTGGACATAAAAGAACTGGTTAGACATGACCTTTTTGTTTGTGTAATCTATAGCAATTTCATCGGCTTATGAATGAGGGATTCAGGTTATGTTTTATTTATAAAGGGTCATACGGGTAGAATCAAATAAGTTTAACTATGAATGAAACAGGTCAAAAGCTTCCCAAAGTATTTTTTTAATGCATATAATCTTTTAAATCATTGTATCGAAAATTTTAGATTAGTTTTGAAAATAATATATATTTGTAATCATATTTGACAAGCTACCTATATACCAAAAACTAGAGAAATATTTTTGTCAACCCAACGCGACCTGTACAAAAGTCAACTGTCACCCAACCCACATTTTCCACCTGAATATATAGTACACCATGTTGGTATATTTTCTGTAGTTCAAACGCTCAGGTAGTTAGATATGGTTCTTCGACAGGTTGTTCTTTACTCAGAACACCAAATTAATCTACAATGAATACCTAAGTTTAAGCTTTAGTTCTTTACTATTTCTTAAATAATCCATTTTCAGCTTTTAGTTTCAATAAAAAGAACTCCTAAACAACTGAAGCGTTCGAAACTCTCTTTGCCTTATTTAACCATAGGTCCCTGGATCAGAAGTGGCCCTGCTTCCATGTTACAAGATAAATGATGTGTATTACAGAGAAAGAATTAGTAAACTACAAAGGATTAAGAGAAATACAATTAGAATCTAAAGCTAAAATCTTCTATGCTTTCTAAAAACGACTTCATCTTGGTGCAGATTCTAGTTTTGATTGGTTGTCTACTAGGTCTTCACTCAAACTAAAACGAAAAATCGGAATTTAAAATCTGTACGGAAATGCTTATAGCTATATCGTAGTTGCTTTGCGTGTTTAATAGAGTTTTCCCAATATTTCGTAGTCATGTACTATATTGGCTTTAATATCTGATGACAATTTTCACCTTAGTATCTGATGGTCACTATAACGTCTTAAGTCACGTAAAATGTTGGCTTCACTAACGTTGTTTTGTTGGTCTATCATATAGTTTATTATCTTATTTTCTCATAAAGATATAAATTTTCAATTACCAGGGATCAAATGGAAGAAACAACTTTGTTCTTGTGACAAATCTTCTTCCTTGTTATGGGGTTAGACTTCATCTTTGGTCTGAAAATGGAACTTCTGCATCTGATTTGCCACTTAGAAAAAGAGTTGTTGAAGTGACATCGAAGATTGCTCAGATTCCTTCAGGACCAGCACCAAGGCAGGTACTAAACCCTATACCTCGTATGTTCTTAATTTTCTGGTTTTATCCTTTTTATTGTGTTCTTACACTCATAAATCATGAATCATATTCACTTTCGGTGAGAGCGCATATTTATCCATCTAATTATGGAGACTGCTGAAAACCGAAAGAATATATGTTGTCTATGGTGGGAGTGTCATTTCTGACGAGCTGTTTATATTAATTATATATCTAATCGTATGCAGATTGAACCAGGAAGTCAGACAGAACAACCACCACCATCAGCTGTATTTTGGTTGGATCCAGAAGATATGGATGGTTTCAGGTTCCTGACAATCTCAGTTGCACCAAGCCCGGTAGTGTCCCCTTACCATCCAACTATCCAAGTTTATCATTTGAATTATATTACTTAGCTCCCTATATGACCTTTGTTGAAGCCTGAGTTAAGATCATAGTGAAATCATTCTTAAACCTAAACTGAGCCACATAATCCATGTTAAATTCATTTGGCTAATCAATATTTTTTTAGCACTTGATATCTTCATGTGTCCCGTAAAACACAAGAAAGAAGGTGGCTTCAAGTAGAAACTGTCTTTTTAATTGGTCTCAGATCATAAGTCCATTTGCATGTCGTTGCAATTAGCATCAGTAGATGGTTGTTCATCTTCTGTCAGCTTTTAATTAGAGATGTAGGCTTAAATATTGAGGTGTTCTGAATGCACATTTAGAATTTTGATTGGTCAGTTTGCTTGATTGAGTATCAAGTGGAAAATCGCGATTCATATGACTTCTGTAACTTCATATGACGAGTTCTCGGTACTTGATCTGTCATCATTGTTATATTCTTTCAACTGTATATTGAATCTATTTATTTTTTTGATCATGAAACATGCACTTGGATATCATGTGGATAAGTAATGATCGATTAAAGAGTAACTTTTGGTTGCATTTTAATTTTACTGCAAAGACTATCGTCTTATATTTGTTCATATAGATAATCGATAAGTCCATTAATCTAGAAAATGCATAAGAGACGGTGCCAGTGAGTGTTATGTGGTTCGATTTTGAATAAAAAAGCAGTCTTAAGAAAATATGTCATCGTGATTAAGGATGTGAACAATGAGGTAGTAGCTGAGCGAGTTTCATCCCTTTTAATTAAAAACGTTGTTGTTTTATTTGTTTATTACTATATATTACATATATTATAATAAGTGCTCATGTATTTTCTCTGAAGTGAGCAACTGACACTTATTGTATATTCCTAGACTGTTTCAGGGAGACCTCCACCTGCAGCTTCAATGGCAGTTGGGCAGTTTTTCAACCCAGAGGAAGGGCGTAAAGAGTTTTCTCCTCTGTCGTTGCTTTTCTCTATGTATTCCCGAAAGGTTAGTTTGTTTTTTTCTTTTTTACCTGTGAAACACACACACTTGACTGTCTCTTATGAGTCTTAAAATGTTGCAGGACATGTTAATAAAGGAGGATCATCCTATTTTGATGAATATTACATTTAGTATCAGCTTGGGGCTTCTGCCTGCTACAGTATCTCTGGAAACTACAGGCTGCGGAATAAAAAGATCTGGACTTCCTGTTGAAGAAGTTGGAGAAATAGATAGTGGCAGTAAGAATTCTTATCTTGCTTCATCGTTTGTACTTACAATATGTTATTGTCGTTAAAGTATTTCCCTAAAACAGAAGTGACTTCAAACCAAGCTCCATCTGATTCCAAAACGTACATACTTGACATAAATTTCTCTCTTCTCTTTACTTGATGATTAATTATACGGCTGGTTGACTGCCTGAATGTGTACGATTCTTAGTGGTTAGATCAAAATGTTAGCTGATGAGCTAGATTAAAGGCTTACCTGTAACATATCTATTCGTAAAAAGAAAATAAAAAGATTTTTTTTAAAGCTTATTGATATGAGATTGATCAGGAATGGAACTTAAAATGTCAGTATCTTCATAATCTTCAAACACTTTAATCTGCACTGCCACTTTGCCGACATATTTATTTTATAAATTAGACACAGATTTCCGTTCTAATATACGAACATAATATATATTAATATGATGGTATACCTTATTCTTGAATTTACTGAACATACATTTGAGTTTTCCATGAGTAATGAGTTGCTCTTCCTTTTTTTTGTTATCTTGGAGAACTTTGCAAGCTCCGCTGCTTTCCGCCTGTAGCCCTAGCATGGGATGGTTCATCTGGTCTTCATGTATTTCCTAACTTGCATTCTCGTACACTTGAGGTGGATTCATCACCTGCAATTTGGAGCTCAACTCAGGGATCTGAGCAGACCACCGTTCTCTTACTGGTAGACCCGACATTTATTGCAGTTTACTGAATTAACACAATTTTTTCAAGTATTAATGTCAGGGTGATCAATATGCAGGTAGATCCCCATTGTTCCTATAAAACAAGTGCTGCTGTTTCTATAACTGCTGCTGGGCGTAGATTTATGCTTTTATACCACTCCAAGGTAAATTTGTTGGTTATTAAATTGCTTTTTGAACAATAAACTTACTTTTTACCTTTCTTTCACAACTATCTCCTAATTATTAAAAAACTCGTGACAATATACATAGCGCAATATGATGTTTTTCTTTCACAACTATCTCCTAATTATTAAAAAACCTACTTTTGCCTAAAGGACTTTAACATTCTTTTCGATTTCCCCTATTTGGTTATTTGTTATTTAGTGAAACCCATATTTCATGATTGGCTTATTACTTTATTTGGACTTTTGTGTTGCAGATTATTGGTTTCTCCTTCGCTGTAGTATTTTTTGCTCTAATGAGGCAAGCAAACGCATGGGAGCTTGATCTGCCTTTTCCTTCATTGCTGTCTGCAGTTGAATCAAATCTGAGAATGCCACTGCCATTCCTTCTCCTAGCCATTTCACCTATTCTGATTGCGTTGTTTTATTCTTGCTTAAGTCCAAAGCCATTTCCCTCAGTCGGTAGCTTCTTTGTCGTCTCAATGATTTGCTATCTAATAGCTAACGGGACCGTAATCATATTAGTATTAACCACCCAGATACTCTCCCATGTGGTTGCCAGAGTACATGTTTTCTTTAAGACAAGGTTTGTCCATCTCTCTCTCTAAATATTTTTGTGAGGGGAATCTGTTAACACAAGTATTTGTGTTCTCATATTCATATGGATGTGTATGGATGTATTTTTCATATTTTCCGGTCAGCTGATTCAAAAATGAGATAATTTTTTATTATGTCCCTTAAATGAGTTAAATGTGGACTTTTTTGCTTGAAATATTTGTCGTTGATGGGAACTTGGTATTTATGAATTGATGTAGTACATCTTTTGCAGGTGGAAATGGTCCATACTTGATCTTCCCACTAGTTTTTTCTTATTTAAGGTAAATAGTATTTGGTTTCTCTGAACTTCTGTAGCGGCATCTCTTTCTCATTATCGGTTAATTGTTCCATACTTGGAGATTATCTAAAAGTTCTTATTCTCATTGTATGACAGATCACGAGGGTCGTAAATGCCAATCCGTCATTGGCTACGTCACTGCTTGCTATTGCTTTGGTTTGCTCTGTCCATCCAGCTTTGGGTCTACTTGTTGTACTGTTCTCTCATGTGCTATGCTGTCACCATGCATTGTGCAAGTAATATTTCAAACTTCTACCCCTTCTGAATTTCATGGTTGAGTGGATTTATGAATAAACTTTGAGGTGGCAAAATGAACAGTTGGGTGACTGGTCAAGAAGCGTAATATTTGTATATGTGAAATGGTCCGCGTCGACCCAAAACGTTTTTTGTCCGGTTATAAAATAACTAATTAGTGTGCTAAATATGATTACCCAAAACACTTGTGCAAGTAATATTTCAAACTACTTTACATCATTAACTTTGTGTCAACTTATTGAACTTACAGATTCTTTTTCTGTGTCACAGCTTTTTAACAGCATCCAGCAAGGCTCGCAGTGAAGATTTATTTGGGTTTGGAAATGACGAGAAGTCATCCAATGATGAATCCGAGGAGGGTTTACTTGTCGATGAGAACAGTTCCGGCACCCCAGACTCTACAAGAAGCTATGGTGACACGCAAATAGAGATATTTCACCACCGCCATGGCTTGCTGATTCTCCATCTTCTTTCTCTGCTCATGTTTCTGCCTTCACTCGTTGCTTGGTTGGAGGTAAAATCAATAATACCCTCATCATTACAGGTGGCAATTTGGGTGGGTCGAAGTGAGTTTGGGTCAAAATGGATATTTTATACGGTTCGGGTTGGGTTGACCCGAAACACCATATTTATCCAATTTTTGTAAATTTATAATAAATAATTAGCTTGCCAAATAAAATTATAAATAGTATGCTATATAATAATTATCTAACTTTAAAAAAAATGGTTTTGGAGATTCTATGCATTTAAATACACTTTGCGCAACTTCCGACCCATTTGACCCATTTATCATATAATCAGCGTGTCAAGTCTAATCATAAACATAATGCTATTTAATAATAAACTCTATGCATCAAATCTTTTTGTTTGCAGAGACTAAGCATGGGACACAACTTTCCATGGCTCCTGGATTCGCTTCTCTGCATGGGTATCGTTTTACACGGAATATGTGACTCAAAACCCGAGTTTAACGTCTTCTTTCAGATTCCGGGAATGAGAGGGTATGAAATAAGACAAGGGTTTGTATACCTCATTGGCGGTTACTGTTGCTATCTTTCGGGTTTAGATTTGTCTCCTTATAAGGCGTTCTATGCAATGGCTGCTGTTGGAGTTCTTTCCCTAATTTTCAGAATCATGGAAAGAAGAAACCGAAGGAGTGGGGAGCCATATTATAGCAGTAGAAAGCATTCTCATCGACACTGAAAAATGGCACTTTGTACAATTTATATGTGATGTTGTTCTAGGTTAGTGAGCTGTAAAAGGGATATAAATGGCCACGATCCCATAAATTTATGATTTCCGGGTTTCTTTTATTGTTGGGAAAGCAGAAGCTTTTGGTGATAACTGATTAGTGTTGTAGCGGATGTTTGGCTCTATCAATGCATATTGCATAGTTGAAGTGGCAAACGTAGAAGTTGTATTACTACAAATTATTATCACAAATTTCCGTAGACATAGGCTCTAAGTCAAGGTGGTTCATTATGAATATTATTCGATTTATCTTATAACGCAGTTTTGCTCATTTATATGCACGATGTGTGTCTCTTGGTTTAGTTTCCCACCATGTATGATTTGATTGTTTCATTCTATAGCATCTCCGGTCTTTTGGTTTCATAATTCCTTTGATCATTTCTAAAGTTAGCTTCAAATTCAGCGACTTTTTATTCATATGTGAACAAGCTTTTGAATCATTAGTATTTCTCCATATAAGCCCATTATAAAATGCTTTTCATTATATTAGTAAGATAATTTTTACAATAACCCATATCGTTCACACAAACTGAAAAGATGCATAAACGAAAATCTATATCATGTTTAGAGACGTAGCTCCCTTGGAAGCCGCGATAGCCCTATTGGCCATCAACTTGACGAACGACACGTTTTGTAGTGAGTAAATCTTTCTAATTTTTGTCTTTTTTATAAGGGTCTTATTTATGTATTGGCGACAATGGTCTTAGACCTAGTAATATAATTAGGGGATTCAATCTTGAGATGAATCCCTCATGTGATACGCGTCTCCCGTGCTTTTCACAATGTAAGCCACTCCAATGTCATGACGCGCGCGCACACTCTGTTTGTTTTGTTACTATGGATGTAACATATATGATGTGATTATGATATGATAGGTGACGTGACGTTACTTTATATTTGTGAGAAAACTTATTATACGATGATTATACTAGTGAACAGATATCAAGATACTAAATTACGAAATACCTTACATATAAATGTTACTTTGTTCAAAAAAACGAAAACACAAAAACACTACCATGAAACTCAAAGCCACCATCACCACCATCTTCACCACCATAAAGCACCACCAACACCACAACAACCACCAACAACACCGACATCTCACAAAAGTCCGACTAAAATGGGTAAAAAACCGTTCCCTGGACAACATAATCGACATCCACACCGACATCAAAGCCGCCTGTCTCATCAAAGACGCCATTATCAACCGCCCAATCTCCACCCAATTCCTCACCGCTAAATCACTTTCCGACACCCAAAAACTCCTCGGAATCACAATCCCAACTCTCCGATTCATCCGCCGTTACCCGACTCTTTTCCAAGAATTCCCACACCCTAAATACCCATCACTCCCCTGTTTTAGATTAACCAACATTGCAATAAATTTACATAAGTTGGAGTCTAGGATTTATGAGTTAACCGAACCCGATATCGTTGAGAGGTTGGCTAGGTTGTTGATGATGAGTAGAGATAGGCAATTGCCGATTCGCTCAGTGCATAAGTTGAGATGGGATTTAGGGTTTCCTTATGATTATGATAAAAGGTTGGTTTTGAAATATCCTGATATGTTTGAGATTGTGAAAAGTGGGAATGGGTTGTGTTCAAGTTTGAAACTTGTGAAATGGGTTGATGAGTTTGCGGTTTCCGCTTTGCAAAAAAGTAACGAAATTAAAGAATGTGACAATGTGGGTGGTGGTGGGGATTGTTATAGGAGGTTTAGGACAGGGGAGAGTTCGTTGTCGTTTCCTTTGAGTTTTCCTAGAGGTTATGGTGCACAGAAGAAGGTGAAGTCATGGATGGACGAGTTTCAGAAGCTGCCGTATGTTTCGCCTTATGAGGATTCGAGGAATATTGATCCGGAAAGTGAGTTGATGGAGAAAAGAATTGTGGGTGTTTTACATGAGTTGTTGAGTTTGACGGTTTATAAGAAAACGAAAAGGAATTATTTGAGGAATTTGGTGGATGAGTTGAATATGCCTTTTAGGTTTACGCGGATATTTACTAGGTATCCTGGGATTTTTTATTTGTCGTTGAAGTGTAAGACGACGAGTGTGGCGTTGAAGGAAGGGTATAAACGAGGGAAGTTGGCTAATGCGTGTGCGATTGCCAAGTTTAGAGGAAAGTTTCATCATGTTATGAGGACGGGATTGATTTATAGGAAGAAAGGGTTGGAGATGTTGCCGGAGTTTGATAAGTTGGTTGAAGATGATACCATTGGGATGGTGGAAAATGGAGAAGAGGAGTCGGAGGATGAAGAGGTTGAATCGAGTGGCGAATGGGTTGATGATGAGGACAATGACGATGTAGAGTTTGATGATGTTTCTGATGAAGATTAGAAAAGGACTAATGATGTTAGAAGATTAAGTTTGAGAGATTTTAGAATAAAACGTTATTTATGTATAAGAGTTGTATCAGTTTAGAAAAAATGCAAATGTTTTTTTTTTTTCGTTTACAAAATATGTCACGAAATTATAATGATATGGATGTTTGTCATCTGTAGTTGTAGTCATGATAAAATTTGTCCTCATCCCATGTCGAAAATACACTCACATTTTTTGGGTTTTAGCTCATACAACTTACGGGCTGTGTTCTATCACTGTGAATCGTAATAGATGGAACCGGTGACACCAATTGTTTAATGAGTTGGCTACCTTTCTCGACTCAATTAAACTAACATAAGAGCTTGCTGCAGAAATTGTTATAGAAAGACGAAATGAGAGAAAAACATTCATAATCACGAGTGATTGTGCACATGAATAGAGGAAAAAAAATACAAAAGGATGCATCAAAACGGAAATTAACAAATGGGCGGGTTATTTAACGGGTCAAGACCAATGATTTATGTATAGGATTAACCGGTCATGTTGGGTTGATATAAACGTTTTCTGTCGAAAATTAATAAACATTTTAGTAGATAATTAGAGTGTTTCATATCCAAGAGTATCAACACTCAGAGGTAAAAAGACATCAGTAAGATAGTCACCACGATGGAAGTATGTTCGAACAGAGATTGTCAAACACAAGGATTAGGGTTTAGGTGATGTCAACCTTAGATCTCCTGTGATGATCACAGTGCAAACCCAACAAGTTCTTGACGAACCTAGGGTGATCAAGGTTGAGGGTGGAAGCAAGAGTATATGAACTCTGTTTAAGCTTGTGTGTGTGTTAAAGTGAGATTCGAGTGAAGTGCGTCTACCCTGATCAGATTACGTATTTATACTACCCGTTTCAAGCATGGGGAACGTCCATCAATCAATGACGATCATGAATGTTTAAACTGTTATAGTAATCAATCAGTGGTATACTAATCGTCTTCACTTTATTATTTGTTAAGATGCGACGTCTCACAGTCAGGCTGAAACTGCCTTGCAGGCTGACGTCAGGCTGAAACTGCCTTGCAAGCTGAAGCTGCCTTGCAGGATGACGCAAGGCTGAAACTGCCTTGCAGGATGACGCAAGGCTGAAACTGCCTTGCAGGATGGCGCAAGGCTGAAACTGCCCTGCAGGATGACGCAAGGCTGAAACTGCCTTGCAGGTTGACCTCATGTTGGCGCCCTCCTCTGGGCGCCTGTCAGGCAATGGCATACAGGCTGTACAATCTTGACATGCGTGTCTTGCTCAATTGCCTTGCAAGCTGAAGCCAAGCTTGCCTTGCAGGATGACGCAAGGCTGAAACTGCCTTGCAGGATGACGCAAGGCTGAAACTGCCTTGCAGGATGGCGCAAGGCTGAAACTGCCTTGCAGGATGACGCAAGGCTGAAACTGCCTTGCAGGTTGACCTCATGTTGGCGCCCTCCTCTGTTAGGAGGGCGCCTGTCAGGAGGTCAAGCGGGCGCCTGTCAGGCAATGGCATACATGCTGTACAATCTTGACATGCGTGTTTTGCTCAATGGGCTTGCTTGTAGCATCAGGCTTTAAGCAATAAATATAGGTAATCCCTACTAACCTCATCATGCCCCCGAGTTAGGATTTGTCAAAACAACAGTTTTCAAGTCGTAACTATTCTACTCGCGTAAGTCTGCGTTTCCCTTTTTCTTTTTTTTTTTTTTTTTTTTTTTTTTTTTTTTTTTTTTTACCGAATAACGAGTTGGGTACCAGGGCATTAGCCTGGTACCGGCGGTATAATCGAGTACCGACGTTCGTGTGAGAGTGCCGGGTATGGATCGAGCAGACGCAAGCCCGAGTACCGGCATTTTAGGCCCGGGTACCGGGAGTTGTAGCCGAGTACCGGGAGATGTGGGCGAGTACCGGGAGCTTTGGGAGGGTACCGAGAGTTTATGGAGGGTACCGAGAGTTTATGGAGGGAACCGGGAGTTGGGGTCGAGCATTCTGGATACCGGGGATAGTTGTACCGTACTGGCAGTTCACTCAAGCAAGGGTACCGGGAGACTTTGCCTAGTACCGGCAGTTTAAGCAAGCAAGGGTACTGGGAGACTTTGCCTAGTACCGGCAGTTTAAGCAAGCAAGGGATAATGGGAGATTTTGCCCTAGTATCGGCAATGTGTATCGGGTTGTACCGGGATGAAGCCGGGTACAGGAGGTTTTACCCGAGGACCGGCATTGTTAGCCCGGGTACCGGGAGTTTTGCCCGGGTACAGGCTGGTTTGATGTTTTTAGTCGTACGCTAAACCTTCTAATTGGTTGTTTGTGTTAGGAAGCTATCCTGCAGGTATGTGACTTACTTGTCCTTTGCATTCATTTGTTTGCGCCTTGCTAGCAATAACTGATATACCGTGTTATTAATTTAGGCATACCATGGTTGTCGTTGTTGTGATTTGGCATGGCGTTGTCTAGGATTAGCCTTGCTTTGTGTGACATTGTCTAGCCATTAAATATAATGTTTTATTGGATGATCAAGCCAATAACACATTATTGTTTTTTATCTTTTTATTGTGGAAGTTGTCCATGACACCGTCTTGGGTGTGCATGACAGTGTGTATAATGTCGTGCGTATGACACTTTCTTGAGGGCCCATGGTTCCTTTGTATGTCAATGACATAGGTAGATTTGAGTATGCTTTACATTGTGCCTGTGACACTGTGCCAATGGCACTTTTGTTGGTTAACCTTTACTTTGTTTACTCGCGAGGATTGTCGCTTCCCAGTGAGAAGTGCTTATCTTTTATCAAGTAGATTAAAAGACGAATATGATTGTATGTTATTTGGCCAGACAAGGTTGTCTTTCTTGGCTTCATACATGTTGTATTGAACTATGTTCTTAGTTGCGTGCGTGCGTATGCGTGTTCAAGTTGTAACATTGAACGTAATGGAAGTGCATGGTGGGCTTTAGACTAAGATGTCTATTGTGGCCTTATGCTTTTTGTATTGAATCCTTACTTCAATATTTATTTGTTTATGCAAATACCATAGAAAAATGATATTGTGCGATAATATTGGGATACAAGATCAGATCAAATGCTATTATTGCCAGTTTCATACATTACCATGACAATGCATGTGCTTGGAAACATTTATTGAAAACATAAAGGAAAAAAAAAAATGACAGTAAAGACTATTGCACCTTGATAGGTCAGTTCATATTGGCTCCTTCATGTATCATGAAGACATGACCATCAGGTGGTCCGGGGTGTTCTGTGTCTTCCCCCTTCTTTTGCCATGCATAATTCTTCTTAGGTGGAGTTTTATTTGCTTGCTGCTTAGCGCCAGGGACAAGGTGTTCTAGCTTGCCTTCTTCCAGAGCCCGCCTGATTTCCCTTTTGAGCTCTCTACAAACATTTGTGTCGTGTCCATGGTCTTCATGGAAATCACAATATTTATTCATGTTTTTCGTACCTGACCTATGCTCCATCTGGGGTGGAGGTGTGAAGGTAGCGCACACCTGCTCTGTTATCAAGATTTCTTTTGGTGTTTTGCTAAGAGCAGGTTCAGACGCATGTTTATCGTATGGGCCAAACCTCCTATTGCTCCTTTCATCTCGTCGAGTGTCGGTCCATGACTTGCCGCCTACCTCTCTTGTCAGGGAGACAGTTTCCTTTGACCTTAGATAGTCATATGCCCTGTCCGTGGCTTCTTTGAAAGTAACCGGAGTTCGCTTGATCAACTTCTCTTGCAGTTGTCCTGGGAGCAAGGAAAGAGTAAATCCAGAAATTTGTTGACTCTCTGGTAACATGGCGATCTTCTGGCATTCTTGCGTGTATCGCTGGATAAAGTCACGCAACCCCTCTCCTTCTTTTTGTCGTATCAAATGAGCCTCTATATGAGTTCTATGTTGCTTCTTTTGTTGTACAAATTGAGTCACAAACTTGGCTTTTAGATCTGCGAAATCTTGAATACTCCTCTCAGGCAAGTCAGCAAACCAATCACGAGCGAAACCTTGTAATGTTCCAGGGAACATGTGGCAAGCGACTGGGTCTAACCATTTCTCCGTCATAATAGCCTGTTCAAAAAGAGCAAGGTGGTCGTCTGGATCTCGAGTACCGTCGTAAGTACCAACAACGGACGGGACTTTTTGCTTATCTGGGAGTGGGAATCTGGCAACCCAGTCACAGAACTTTGAAGTAACCACTGACAAAGGCATAGTGGCTGCACGGGGTGGAACTGCTGCTGTCACTAAGGTTTGCAACACTTTGAGCATGTCGTTAGATGTGTCATGTGGTAGAGGTGTTGGCGGGGTGTGTGTGCTTGGTTGCCTTAGACGCTCCAGGAGTTGTGACAACGGATCCACTGGCTGTACGGGCGCTGGCTGAGGCGTTGGGCGCAATGCCTCCACTAACTGGGACAACAGATCTGACGAAGCAGGTGGTGGTGGGGGTGGTGGTGGCTGAGTGCTCTGAGCCAACCTTCTAAGCAGTTCCACAATGGGATCCTCCTGAACCCCTTGAGTAGCAGGCTGGGAAGCAATCGAAACAGGTTGTCGTACAGGATCCGTGCCATCCTCCTGAGAGCTTGTCCTGTTGGACAAAAGAGGCTGGAAGGGAGGGATGGTTGTCACTGGCGGTGGTGAAGTAAACGTACTTGTTCCGGCAAACCTTGTGGAAAAGAGGGGACTGGTTAAGGAGGGATACCAACGCGACCGTAGATCCGACACCGTCCACTCAGAGTCAACGTATGGCTCTGACAGTGGGAGGCGACCAGGGGATGGAGGAAGAGCAGGGGGTGAAGTCGTCACCGTTTCCGGTGTGGTGGTAATCACAGTGGTTATTTCTGGTACTGAAGAAATGACTTGGGATGCATTTGTTGCCTCCATGGAAACGGCTGATTATAAGGTATGGGAAAGAAAAAAAAAAATTTGGAAAAAATGAAACGCCGTTAAAAACGTGTCTCACGGATGGCGCCAATGTTCGAACAACGATTGTCAAAGACGAAGGTGAGGTGATATCAACCTTGGATCTCCTGTGATGATCACAGTGCAAACCCAACAAGTTCTCAACGAACCTAGGGTGATCAAGGTTGAGGGTGGAAGCAAGAGTATATGAACTCTGTTTAAGCTTTTGTGTGTGTTGAAGTGAGATTAAGTCATCAGTCGACCCTGATTAGACTATGTATTTATATTAGCAATTTCAAGCATGGGGAACGTCCATCAATCAATGACGATCATGAATGTTTAAACTGTTATAGTAATCAATCAGTGGTATACTAATCGTCTTCACTTTATTATTTGTTAAGATGCGACGTCTCACAGTCAGGCTGAAACTGCCTTGCAGGCTGACGTCAGGCTGAAACTGCCTTGCAAGCTGAAGCTGCCTTGCAGGATGACGCAAGGCTGAAACTGCCTTGCAGGATGACGCAAGGCTGAAACTGCCTTGCAGGATGGCGCAAGGCTGAAACTGCCCTGCAGGATGACGCAAGGCTGAAACTGCCTTGCAGGTTGACCTCATGTTGGCGCCCTCCTCTGGGCGCCTGTCAGGCAATGGCATACAGGCTGTACAATCTTGACATGCGTGTCTTGCTCAATTGCCTTGCAAGCTGAAGCCAAGCTTGCCTTGCAGGATGACGCAAGGCTGAAACTGCCTTGCAGGATGACGCAAGGCTGAAACTGCCTTGCAGGATGGCGCAAGGCTGAAACTGCCTTGCAGGATGACGCAAGGCTGAAACTGCCTTGCAGGTTGACCTCATGTTGGCGCCCTCCTCTGTTAGGAGGGCGCCTGTCAGGAGGTCAAGCGGGCGCCTGTCAGGCAATGGCATACATGCTGTACAATCTTGACATGCGTGTTTTGCTCAATGGGCTTGCTTGTAGCATCAGACTTTAAGCAATAAATATAGGTAATCCCTACTAACCTCATCAAAGTATAATGTCTCCACTCCACCTTTTGCTTCAGTTTCAGCATCGACTCCAACTCCTCAACCCGACGAGGATTCTTCTTCACGAAATCATCCTCTAACAAATCCTTACAATCCTTGATATCTCGATCGTCCATTGGAATTTGGAACTCTAAACTGTTCGGGTATTTTGTGTTTGTCCCAATCAGTTGGTCTGAACCCTAACCACTTAACATCATACAACATGTTATGTGATCCATAAACAGACAGTTTCTTCAAATTGTAAGCAGCACCGTCTACAAGAGCTAACACAGGCAGTTTAAGCTCGATTTTCATCTTCCACACAAATAGCCATGTAAAAACACAATGTCGTCCTCTCAGGTTCACGATTATACACAGAAATCGATCCCAAAATCGCCGATGATCTAATGTTACATAAATATCATCCCTATCAACTAATAATATAAAAAGTGCATCACTGGACATATCCCTCACTTCATCGATATCCGTTGCAAATGCATACACCTCTCATACATTTCTTGTCATTAGTCGGAAATCCCCCATTAACACTGACAGATAGTCTACCCATAACCGTTCCACCACTAGGTGGATCAAAAAAGGCACGAGCATAACGTGTCTGCTCGTAGATAAGTGTTTGAATATCAGGTAGAGTTAAGGTTATAGATCTTTTTATTGCTTCGGTTAGGCTTTTCATAATGGCTATGATGCCGTCATCTGGATTTTGTTCTATGTCGTGTGGAACCTGGACCACCATTGCCATTACTAGGAGTGATAAATAACAAATCTTGTTGCATATAATACATTCAGTTAAATATTAACTACTTTTTCCGCTAAAATGAATTCCTTAAACTGTTCTTACTTCATTTGTACCTGGGTTTGAAGATCGACATCGGTCTCAACATTTTGAAGTGTGGGAGTGAGTATCGAGGAAGACGAGTGTCTGGAAAATGAAATAAGCACCGATTAATAACAAAAAAAAAATATAGACAAAATAGTGTTTTCTTGTCAACCCAGACATAATAGTAAATGGTCACAAATGTCACTTATAAAATTAGTAATCAACATAAAGCGGACTCGGGACTCACAAGAATAGCCCAGACAGATAGGTAAAATCTGCACCGTCAAATTTCCAAAAGGATGTCTGCAAAGAGAAAGTGAGTTCCGGTTCTTAAATCACTTAATAACTCTCCAAAAAACGTGAAATAAGTTTGATACATACAATAAACTTTAGAGTAAAGTTACATACATTTTCAAACACTGAAACCTTATTTTATTCGATGATCTATAAAATGGACAAAATAGTGTTTACGGGTAACCCAACTCAATCCGTTTTGTTTGATATTGGACAATATATGACCCATTTGACTATGTTTCAATGTTTGACCCGTTATCTAACCTACATGTTCAACACATCTTGCAACCTCTAAATAACCACATAATGCATATTGACAAGACTAGTAAATGAAACCTGTTTAAACCAAGGCTCGGGATTCCCCCACCATATTGTTGATAGTGTCCGTGTAGCCAATCTGAGAGTGGAAAGCTTAGTGTGCTTGTTTAACATAGCCTGCAACGAAACCAAAGCACCGTGGCTTAGAACAAGGTCATGCAAGTGGGGAACTCAGACGCAATATTTCCCAACGCCATAACAGCCTACGCCAACAAAACATAGTCATATATTATGAGAAAAAGACGAATGAATTTCCACCTTTTTACAAGTCAATAATAGCATCGTCGTGTTACCTCCTCGCGCATGTCATCACTCGGAGATACCAGAAGCTTGACAAAATTAGGGACTGCTCCGTGATCAATCACGACCTTCGTCATCTCAGCAGTTCCACTAGTGATCCTTGTGAGTACATCCAAAGCTTCATACTGTTAATTATTAAAAGCTCCAAGATAAGGTTAATAATAAAACTTGCAAATTTGACCGACATGCTTAACCTGTTACCGAACCTAACTAAAAAGCAAGCAAACAAACATAAACGACAATATACAGGAGCATTAGAGCCAACAGTGCAATAACAACCTGAAGCTTTGGGAAATCTTCTCTCGTCAAGAACTCGTCTAAGTGAGGTACGACGCCAGATTGCACGACTTCCTTATTTGTTAGCTCCCATCCTGTGAAAATAAGTTTAGTCAGTTTCTTAGTCAACAAAACTTATTTATCGCTTGAAAGTTAGTAAAACCAACAATGTACCTATTGAAAGAGTTTGACGCAGCTGAATCGTTGCCTTCAGCTGCATATTCACATCTTCTGAACATATTTCGGCAAGCAAAGAAAGAAGCTCGGTCTGTAACTGCAATTTCATCGTTACTTTAGCACGAGTCAAAGGACAACAATATGACTAGCTAGATATAGACAAATCCTAAACATGTAACCTATAAAATATGTTATCAATCCCTTTTAAAGTATTTGAAAATTAATCTAATATAATTTTGTTAACATCAACATATCAACTTGTTCATAAAATCGAAACCATTTTGTCATCTTTATTTAGTTAAGTGATTTACAACAAACAACATTCTTCAATGTATAAGATTATAAATGTGCTTGATTTGTAATATGATTATAGGAATCCAATATACATTTTAGAGGATGATGAACTTGAATTAAAAGTTTTTTGATTATATGAATCATTTTAGACACTGTATTAACCCGACCCAAATAACCCGAGGACCCGAACAATTGTTAGGGTCGGGTTTCGGGTGAGTCAAAAAATTAGGTCTGACCCGATTAAGTTTATTAGAGTTGGATTAACCCGATTAGCATTTCACGTAATTGTTTCGGCTTATTTATCGGACTTATAAAATTATGGAAATATTGAAAAATTACATTTTTCTCTTCTTATAAGTTTCACTTGATAAACCCTAAAACAAACACCCGAAAAACATATATACATATAAGTTAACACAAACCTCGAAAGATAGAAATCTTTCATGGTCGACATGGAGAATTCAACAATCTAGTTCTTTTTACTAGAACTTAAATTAGTAATTGTGTTCTTGAGGTTTTTATACCGTACAAATTACCACATCTATTTTTTTTATACAAAAAATTGTAATTAGCTAACGATATTTTAATAGTGATTTTTAACTGATATCTTGGAATGAAAAAAGAATTAGTTTCTCTAAGTACACGACACACAGGTGGTTCGATTTTTAAACTCAGTGACACAATTCGTAATTTATGGTATAGACGGATTATGTAAGTTAATCTTTATATATATATACTGAAAAAATGTGTAGTTTAGAACATGAAAAAGTATGTTATCGTTTTCTTTTAAGTTTTTCTAGACATTATGGTGCTCAAATGAAGATGAAATCATTGACGGATGAATCTATAGTTTGCCTTATGAGGATTCGAGGAATATTGATCCGTAAAGTTTAATTTTGGAGAAAAGGGTTTTTGATGATTTACATGAGATATTAGGTTTGACGATTTCTAAGTAAACGACGTGTTGAAATTGCCTTTTTGTATTCCACATATTTTTAGTAGGTGTGTAGATGTCATGGAAGTTTTTATTTGTCGTTGAAGTGTAAAACGACTAGTGTGACTTTAAGAAAGGATATAAATAAGGGAAGTTACGTCATGTTACGAGGACAAAATAATTGTAGTCTTTCGATATATAGGTGACTCATTGACTTATGGATCGTGAATTCGAGTACTCCAACGAACAACAGTGTGAATAAATTTATAATTAATGAAAAAAACCTTTTTAGTGTGAATAATTTGTTATATAAATTGCGAAAATGCACTTGTCGTTTCTATCAGAAAATCCGTGTTCATTTGTTATTATTGGCCAAAGTGTAACGACTAAAGTACTCTTCATCCTTCGACAAGTAAATTGCAAAAACATTTTCATCATTTTATTCCGTCTAAGAACGAAAAGTAAACCAAAACGTTTCAAATAAACGCACATAAAAACTATCATCACAATTTCATGAAACTACAAGGAGCATATAAAAAGTTTTGCGAAAACCAACTTTGATAAATCTTCACTCATTCTTATCAAACAAACAAAAACCCCATAACTAGACACACAAATCGAAACCCTACATTCCCCCAATTTCATATGAATACTCAATTCTAATCATTACACAACAATGGCAGCGAATAGAAAGCTTCAAGTTGAAATCGATCGAGTTTTGAAAAAAGTTCAAGAAGGCGTTGAAGTTTTCGATACTCTTTGGAACAAGGTAAATCATCATCAATTCATTACGTTTTCTTTCGTGTACTAATGATATCGGAATTTGTTTGATTAGGTTCACGATACTGATAATGCTAATCAGAAGGAGAAATATGAAACGGAGTTGAAGAAGGAGATTAAGAAACTTCAGCGGTATCGAGATCAGATTAAGACGTGGTTGCAGTCGTCTGATATCAAGGATAAGAAGGTTTGTTTTCGTTCCTTTTGTTGTATTCCTAGATGTTTATTTATGTAATACAAGTGTTAAGTATGTTTTAGAGCGGATGTTTCGATAATGCGTTGGATGTTGTGAATATGTCGTTGTTTATTTTTCAGTTAGAATTTATTAGCATCTTCTATAGGCCTGTTCCAGATTGAGAATCGGAGTCGGTTGAAAGCTGTTTATAGTCAAATGCCAGAATCAAGCATGTGTTATACTGTGTAACATTGTTAAACGCTAATGTAGATTAACAACATTTATGAGAAGGTATTAAAGAATGTGTTATCTCTTACAGAGCGAGTAAGTAATGGATGGAAGAAATTTATTATAGGAACGGATATAATAAGTAGTAGCTAGAATGTGTTATCTCTTACAGAGAAAAATTACATGATGAAAAATATTATCTGTTTTTTTCTGATCGATTGGTGATTTTAGTTATGAAGAAAGTTTTGTAGTTGGAGTTTGTTTTGTTTCGAGTTGGTTAAAAGTAGCTAGGTCCTAAATGCAGTGCTATGAACCAATAAGGATCATTTATTTGATTGCAGGATTACATTTTCCTTTCATTCTTCTTTCAGAGTAAACATTAGCTAAATGTGTTTAGCTCGCAAATGTTTATTTAGTAGTTGAATTTAACGATTGTGGTGCTTACCTTTAGTCCATTCTAGCAAGTAGTTTGAACAATAGGTTTCTTGTCAGTTCTATTTGTAGTGTTACCCGAAACACATTTGTAAGGAAATAGTTTAGTTTTTAATATATGTTCTTCTTCCGTATTTACGTCAATACTTCTGAAAATGTTGACATAGATTAGTGCCTCTTATGAGCAGCCTCTGATCGATGCTCGCAAGCTTATTGAAAAAGAAATGGAACGCTTTAAGATATGTGAAAAAGAAACAAAGACAAAAGCCTTCTCTAAGGAAGGCCTTGAACAGCAGCCTAAAACGGTAGGTATTACTATCTTTCATCATATTTCTGTATGATTTGAAATTGTGCAAAGTACTTTTGTTTTAACTTTTAGTAAGAGTCCTTAATTTAAAATCAATGTCAATTATAGCCTTATGGGTCTGAACTGTGAAAGGTTCCGATCACACTTGTTTATTTACTGTTTCTTACTTGTATCATTCTGTCTTATTTTTGAAAATGCTAGTCTATGTAGTTTATATACCTACAAGTGATCTCGACATAACACTGTTTATGATCTCCAACTTTAGTAAGATTAACATTTGCTTAAAGATAATGAGGCACTGAGACTTCTTTGTTGGTTATCTTTTGTAGGATCCAAAGGAGAAAGCCAAGTCAGAGACCAGAGACTGGTTAAACAATACGGTATGTAACTATACTTTTAGTTTGAGCTTTGAACTCTCCTCTCTTGCATTGGTGCGTGAGAGCCTTTGTACTTATATTTATTTTATTTTGCATAAATACTGTCTTTAAATAACTAATTACTTGTTAGGAAATTGTTTGAAAAGGTAAATGTTGTATTTAAATATTCTACTTTTGCATCAATTCCTCATTGTAACTAAATATAGATTTTCTTTAATTAGGTGTCTGAGTTGGAATCCCAGATCGATAGTTTTGAAGCCGAGATGGAGGGGCTATTTGTTAAAAAAGGGAAAACAAGGCCACCGAGATTGGTAAGACGACGAATGTGGGGTTCTTCTTCTGTTAATCATTTTTTACAGTTAATAATTTAATTAGCACTTCTTTTCGCAGACTCATTTAGAGTCATCAATCGTTCGGCACAAGGCTCATATATCGAAGTTAGAGTTGATATTGCGGCTGTTGGATAATGATGGGTTGAGTCCTGAGGAAGTCAACGATGTTAAAGATTTCTTGGAAGACTATGTGGAGCGAAATCAGGTTTTATTATATTTTTCTTTCAAGATTTTCCTATTTTTTCTTGAGGTACTAAACTGACTTATACCGTCTGCAGGACGATTTTGATGAATTTGATGACGTGGACATGCTATACAACACCTTATCTTTGGACACGGTAGATTCGCTCGAAGAACTAGCTACCATCGGTCTACCTGCTCTTGTTAAGGTAAATATAATTTTTTATTGTTTGGTACTTCTTTGCGAATTTCCACGAGTTCTTCTACTGCCCGTTTCTCTTTAATTATGTCAGTACAATCTTTAAAGCTCCAGCTGTGCATGTGATCTTGCAATAGCCACATAATAGTTTCTTATTCGAATTCGTTGTTGTTTATTCTATCAACTGTTAGTGAAATTGTTCAGGTGATTCCCAATATTATGAAAAGTATGGCAATGATTATAGTGGTCACAACAGTTTTGTATATGTTTTGACAGGGTGTCGGTAATTCTGGTTCTGTTTCAAGCATTAAATCTTCCGTGTTTACAGCTGCTGCCCAGTTGCCGGTATTTTATTGTCTGGTATTTCTTTTGTTGAATTTATGTCTTTTTTTAATAATCAATAATTCCTTGTTTTGGCTTTGTGTTCCTTGTTAGGCCACAGCTACGGCACCTATTCAACAGGGGCGTTCAGTCCAGGAGTCAGGTGATGAGACCGCTTCATCTTCAAAGAACAGTGCTATTTCGTCTTTTCCTTCGACATCATCTGGACCCGTTGCAACCCCTGTTTCTAGTAATGCTTTATCAAGCCTTTCAGGTCCAAGTTCTGTCAAGGGCATTTCGGCTAATTCATCCTCTTCTGTTCCCCCGTCACCAATAAACAGCGCTATTAAGGAAGCAGAGATTACCAGCTTTCCAGCTCGAAAATCATCTCAAGCCCTCCCCGAAGCAGGATTAAAGAATTTTGGTAGAGGTAGTATGACCAAACCACCCTCAATCACCATCCCAATTACCTCTGGCAGTACTGTTTCTAGCAGTGGGTCCCATGTTGTTTCTCCTGTGTCTGAAACACCCAAGAGAACTATGTTAGGAGGTGATGAGAAACTTGGCAGTAGTGGAATTGTGCAGACAGTGGTTTCTTCTGTTAACAGTAGAATGGTCTTACCGCCAGGTGGCAAGACCATTGATGCTGTTACTGGCGGTAATAGTGAGGGTGAAAGCATGACAGGCAGGGTGTTTTCACCTCCTAGCATGCCATGGAGGCCTGTAAATCCCTTCCAAAGTCAACTTGAAGGGGTATGTTAATAATATTACCGTGTTTTCGTCGATTTTCTTCATCTGTGATTCATGATTACCATGCGTAATTGTAGATTTGGCTAATTGCTTCTAAGGAACACTAGGTTTTGGAAATAAAAATTGGCTGCTGTTTTCACATTAAAAATAGGATCGATTTAAAGGCTACTATGAAATATAAGATAAAGCGTATGTATATTTTTTTTTTTATCATTGCTTTATGTTATAAAGTGTAAACTTGACAGATACATGATGTTTAGCAACCGTGTAGGTTTTCGGTTAGTTTTCTTTCCTTGACTACAGAAAATCGAACCGTATTGAGGGCATACCCTATTTTTTTCTGCATTTAATTTAGTTTTTTTTACCTCTTTAATTGTGAATCATCTTAGCAGTCTTGTGAAAGAATAACTATAATAATTTAAATAAACAAGTGTTTAGATAATATTTTTACTGCATTTTATTCAGTTTTAGATGATTTTTTCTCACCGTTGGTGGGAGTTGATATAGTGTTTTGTTACTTAGCAGACTGGGTGCCAATAACGGTGGAAATGGGATGGTGGTGGGCGGCACATGACTGTGGCTGGTGTGAATTAACAAGAAAGTAATAATATATTAAAGCGGATAAACAAATAGACTGGCCCACACATTTTGAGCTATCATACTTTTGAAAATTTGGAACATGAAATAGTCTTGCCAAACTTGTTTTAATTTTATCATCAAATAGCAATATCACAAAACTGTTCTAACATTTCAAAAAAAATGTAAATAGAAACAGAAGAGGTTTCATGTATGATTACTAATGAGGTGTTAGTTTCTGAATTTAGACACATAAGTTAGGCCTTGTTGATCATATATGTTATTTTAAGCTGCGTTGAACCTTGACATCTTTCTGCTGCTTTCTGTTTTCTGTAATTTTCATAAATACTCAATTATAGTTATTCTATTTGCTTTATTGGGACAGCCTCGTGGAAGACCTGAAATTGCACCAGACCACAAGGAGAATTTTTTGCAGAAATTCCAACAGGTGACGCAACAGACTCAGGGTATTCTTCCCGGCAAGCAATTTACAGCACAACAAAACCCGCTTCTTCAACAGGTGTGACTTGATCAATAATTTTTTTTGAGCTGATGATTTCTGTCAGCGCCCAATGTCTTTCCTTGTAACGTATGAAACTTTGGGTGTTTGAATTTGCATTATGTAAGAAACTAATAGATAAAATGACTAAAAAGGGCATCTTTTATATATTTTCAAAATATGACAAATTTATTATTATCGACTATAATAAGTTTTTCTATAAATTGCTTTTTAGCAAACTTGTTAAAACAATTATCTTTTATCCTGAATATAATTATTAAAGAATGAGAAAAGGTGGGTGAAAAGGATTTGAAGTATTTTAAATATTATTATTAAACAATGTATTCTTTATCAGCACAATAGGTTTTTCATAAATTATTCTCTAGCAATTTTTGTAAAACAACCTTTTCTCCGGAATATTATCATTAAACATTGAGAAAGATGGATGAGATCATGAGAAACATTTTTGAATAATGTAAAAAGGAAGGGTAAATAAGTAATTTAAGTTTTATCTTCAGTAATTATAATCAGATTCACTTTATTGAACATTATAAACTGATTGTCAGATCATTAGTTTCATAATGCAAACCCGAACGCTCCACTATTTCCTTGTAAGCTCTTAGATATGTTTTCAGGCATATTGAATTTTATTAGTTTTAGGCATAAGAGTGACACTTTGATATCGTGCTTATCATCTTCTATGTTGAGTGACAAATACACACATATATTTACATGTGTTTGGATATCCTGTTAATATGTGATTAAAAGTGTTCTGGTGTGCTTTGTTCATATTTACAGTTCAACGCTCAAAGTTCAGCTGCATCACTCCAAGGTGGGATGGTTGGAGGACCAGCTGCAAGACCTACAGCTGCCATATCATCACAACAACAATCAAGTTCGATCCATTCACAGACTGGTTCAAATACTGGTATGCTCAATGATAATCCCTTCTCTAAAAGCTAATTACTACATTGGTCGTTCTGGTAGCTTTAAGAAACCAAAACGTTGTCTCAGTTGATTAACCAGGCTTTTCGGGTGATTCACCAAAATTATATTGGTTCAATGTTTTTTTGAACCTAAACCCAAACAAAAAAATGTTTATTGGTTGGTTATCCAGTTAACCCTTTATAATGTTTCTAGCTAATAATTACAGTTTTATTAACATATTCTAATAGTCATTTCCCTTCAACTTATAAAAGTCCCAAGATGAGAAAGTTATGCAGAAATTTAGAAACTAAGAGTTGTTAAATTGTTTTCGGCTAATAAAATCATGATTCGCGTAACTTTATAGAAAATATAAACAATAAGAGGTTCGTTAGCCTGAAAATCGATATGGAATGTCAGTTCTTCGGTTTCAGGTTTTAAACACAATTGCCAACGTTGCACTAAAGTTTATGATTTGACTGTCACACTTTATCTGTGCTTATATTCGTTTCTTCAAATAAATACTTCATCATCGTAATAAGTGACAATATATATTTGAATAGAAGTTGGCCATGAGAAAGCTGATGCTCCACAACAACATCAAAGTCCATCTGGTGATTCTGCTACGAGTTTTGTGCCTGATAAGAATACCGCAAATGAGGGTGATTCAATATTGTCACACACATCAGATATGCAGGTATATTTGTTATAATTTGTGTCCATTTGGAAAAAAGAACTTCTAAAAATTGCTAGTGTACAATTGTTTGTGCATTTATGTTTGTGTAGGCTGGAGTATCTGGCTCAAGGACTGACCCAGCACTAGTAACTCGAGATATTGACCTCTCTGCTGGTCAACCTTTACAGTCAAACCAATTGGGTAGCCTTGGGGTCATTGGTCGAAGAAGTGTTTCTGACCTTGGTGCAGTTGGAGACGGCCTCAGTGGGCCAGGTTTTACTATGGAACTCTCTCATGATCTGCAAACAATCATGCCGTTGTTTGAATCAGCCTTCTATAAACTTCCACAACCCAAAGATTCCGAACCTGCTAAGAGTTACATTCCAGTAAGATAACTTCGTCTTCCTTGTAATGCTATCCCACTTTTAGTGCACAGTAGATGTGGAAACTTTGACCCATTTACTTATTAGTGGGTCGATTTGGGTTATTATTTAATGTAATGCGGGCCATATGTGCCTATGTGGCGAAAATCACCTTAGTTTAATGGCATAAAACCTTCAAAATAATTTTATTCAAAAAGCTAGATTGTTAACTACAAAATACACCTTCTTTAATCATATTTTGAAAAAAATGCCTACTACTTATTAATGGGACGGTTCAGGTTATGGTTTCTCTCTTTTCTCAAAGAAAAAAAAAGGTTATGTTTCATCCCTAACGTGTAACATGTCAAATGGGTTAAACATCCCCTAAAATGTATTATAATGCATAAAAGCTCCTTGATAATTTTACTCAATAAATTAGATTATTATTGAAGTAAAATTTAAAATTATATTTGACACCCTATATTTTATAAAAATTAAGAAAAGTTGGAAATGAGTGTTTTTTGTTAACCCAACCTGACCAGAACCGTCTTGATTCGTACCAAAATTTACTCATTCTTACATGTTACTGGGGATTTTTTTTTTCTTTAAATATTATATCTTCTGATTTTCAGAGGAACCCTATTGTGACCCCTACAAGTTATCCTCAAGCACAAGCTCCAATTGTTAGTAACCCGGCCTTTTGGGAACGCCTTGGATCTGATAACATTGGGACCGATACTCTGTTCTTTGCATTTTACCATCAACAGGTTTTTTAATATTTAAATATGCCTGAAAATTTTATTGCCACAACTTACAATTACTTGAATCTTACTCTGATGTGTGTTATTTTATACAGAACACGTATCAACAGTATTTAGCTGCAAAGGAACTGAAGAAGCAAGCATGGAGATACCATAAGAAGTACAACACATGGTTTCAACGGCACGTGGAACCCAAGGTTGCCACTGATGATTTTGAACAAGGAAGTTACGTCTACTTTGATTTTCATATGGGCAACAATGAGATGCAAGAAGGATGGTATGATTACTTAAAAACTTGATTTCACGTTTGTTACATTATTACTGATTACATGTGGCAAAGTGGACGGGTTGGGAACAGGCCAGAATGAGCCGATTTGACCCAAAACATTCTGTCCCGACCTTTTAGAATTATTATATTTTAATATTAATTTCTTTTGATAAAATGATTTAGCACATTCTCCAATTTTATCCTGTTTGACCCACTCGACCTGTTTAATCATTTGGAGATAAAACATAAACCTGATTCAACCCATTCGTAAGTAAACGGGGTTTTCAACTAATTTTATTGGTTTTCACTTGATCAGGGCTGATTACTAATTTGAAAAATAAGGCTAGATCTCTCTTTTGGATTTCACAAATTAAAAATTGCAAGTCTTTTTTTAGTGGATCTTCTATGTACACATTGTTGGCCGAGTGAGGGGTATCATGGTCATTTTACTGATGGTCGTTATAATTTAATATGGCAGGTGCCAAAGAGTGAAGACGGATTTCAAATTCGAGTACAATTTTCTTGAAGATGAGCTTGTTGTGTAAATAAAGCCAACAAGATTTGCGCAACAACAGACGTCATTAGCTTCTGACCCCATTAATGTTTAGCATATCTTCAAAATTTTCAAATTTTGCATAGTTGATTAGTTGCATAGCGTTATATCACTTCATTCCTTATGAAGTTGATGGTTAGATATCCTCTCTTAGCTTCTTTATGGCTCACTGATCTTGAAGAGATAAGTAAATAAGTAGATAGATATGCTATCAACCGTTTCAGTTTCAGTCTGGTTTTTGCTTCTATTATATTGTTTAGTCATGATTGAAAATACGTTTAATATACGGAGCCAACCAAATTTGTGAAAGGTTTACAACAAGCCATCTTATGATAAAAAGTTCAAAAGACAGTACACTATATACGTTTATCAATTGATAAAGAAAAACTTGTAAAATGAGTAGACGGGCAGAGTTTGAAGTAAAATAAGAAACGGAGAAAGAAAACACAAATGCTTCAACGAAGAAAACCGACATTTAGAAAAAAAAAACTAAACAAAAGCCCAAGATCTTTTTAAAAAATAAAATAAACGAGAAAAGAAAGAAAAACACCGATATATTTTATAAAAGTTAAACACTAATCCAAACGATCTTCGCAAGAAAAAAAACAAAAAAGATAGGTATCATTGTTATGTCGAGCCGCAGCAAGCAGACACAAGCCGGCCAAAGCCGACTTGAGCCGCGGCTTATGAATAGCGTCCTTCTCTTGGCAATTGTTAGAGTAGATAATGTGATCGAAAATAACCAAAAAATTCAGTATTTGAACGGACAAAAACTGAGGAAAAAGGACAAACAAAAAAAACTGAGAGGTCTCTTCAATCAATTGATTTAACGGAATTATTTGAATTTGATTGATTGTATATTTGATTATATTTGGTAACATGGAGTTATTATTATTATAATGGGAACGTGGGATTTCAAGATCAAATTATCAAAATTAAGAGTTTGGTCGAATGTCACTCAACTTTAATATTACTGCTAATTTATCCTTCACTTTGATTATATTTTAGCAACTAGAGTGTGATGCATATAACACGCTAGCAATACTATTGGCAATAGAAAAAGAAGTTATATCTTTGAAAGGACGTATTTCCGGGTGAGCGAGGTGATCGACTGTTCATGCTTGTTCATATCTAAACCTTTAGAGGCTCAAATTTTGTATCAATGTTTATGAGTTAGTAATGATATCGACTTGACAATGTCAATTACTTGAATGTCTGAATACAAAGATTTCATTGAGAAGTTTGATTAAAAAACATAGAAAGATAGTTGTTATACTCTTTAGACGTACTTTTCTTTTTATGAGTGACTCCTTGTGTCCTAGATACGAATGAGTTGGTGGAAATCGAACATTGAACCATAGTCTTTTGTGAGAGAGTTACGTTTTGAGCTCAATTTTGTATTTTTAAAATGTTTTGTCTAGACTTTTAAAAATTCAGAGAAAGCTTTGATACGATCCTATGATTATGTTTTAGATGATAGGAAACAGGGTTATATGAAAACCATTGTGTTATATTACTTTTCCAATTTTAAAGCTCTTGTACCGTAAACTTTTTCTCGGTCTTCTTGTGTTTGACAAATCGATTTCACATTATTTGAAGCTTTTGTTTTTATCGACATACGATTCACTGTTTGTTTTTCTTGTCCACAAATCAATTTGGAGTCTTCTTTTTGGGAGATTTGGGCAGATATTTTAACCCTTTCGGTAACTTTATATATATATTTTTCTTGGGCATTATCTCAGAAGGTGCGTTGCATATAATAAGTATTGATAGAAGACCGATTCGAAATGATCAATCTTCAAAAAATATCTAGACAAGAAAGGAACTAAACAATAATAAACTTAACAATTTTCTTTTTCATTCATATTAAACTCAAATCAACAATAACATATAAATAGAAATTTGAAAGACATGACCCTAAAACTACTCACTATTTAGATAATGTAAACATGACACTACTAATAAAAACTAACTTGACTACATAAATTAAACATAATTAAAAATACTAATAATAAAAATAAACAACATAAACTAATTAAAAGTGTTTGCAAACTTCTTTATAATAAAACACGTATCAAGTACATTCATGATTCATATAATTGAAAACGTGATTTAATGGTAATATGTTATGATATTTTTATATAAACATAAGTTTGAACTTTTTAAGATAAATATTTCGCGATTAGACATGTACATCTAAGTCAAAAGTATTGCGGTTTTCAAATGGGTTACTATTAGTCCATTATGAGTGTATCAAACAGTGAAGATTCACAAATAATTCAATGTATATCTACTTGTACTCTATTGTATCCAAGTTGTACATTGGTACCACAGTAGAACTCATGAATACTTGAATGTTTTATTCACCAAAACAGTATTATATTTCTTGTGGTAAAAGCTTCATCTTTTGAGAAGTTGTACTATCTGCTTCAATAATTGTACCTTCTTGGGACCTTCTGTATTCTACCATGAGATTTTGTCTGTGCATTTGTTCTTTGATTTCTGTAAATATGGTTTAAAGATCCAGTACTAGAAGGAGGAATCCCAGAGGGTTCTTTTTTTTATAACTACGATTATGTTAGTGATTCATGGTTACACTGACATTCAATTGGACGTCCATAGAGCTCGTAGTATCGCGTTATATGAGTTTCCATTGACTAAGAGATTATGAATTCAAGTTTCGTAATAAAAAGATATTGTAACTAGTCGTTTGATGTAGTTTAATATGTGTTTTTTTAAAAGAAAAATAAAATTTGGTTCTTATGTGTACTTGCTCCATTATGAGGGGATGTAAAAAGTAAAAATTAATAAATAAAAAAAAAAGAAAAAATTAATGAAAAAAAATAAACTTTTTTTTTTAATATTATTGAAGTATTTATGACATATTTGACCTTAGACTTGCAAGGTTTATAAAAGAGACTTACAGAAATTTAAACTTATTATTTATAATGGGATATATTTAACAAAACTATAGCAAACATTTTTAAGCTTGCTTTTGTTTACCGGAAATAAATTTATTCTATAAAGGATTTATTTGAATACGTAAACTTTAAGATATTTATATTGTTTAAATGCTCTTAAATAGATCGTAAATCAAAAGCTATTTCAAAATTTTCAAGCTTTATAGAAGCTTTTTTTATTTCTTTTTTCAAAAACTTCCAAAACTCTAACTCAACTTCTTGGTCTATGATCTAATTTTCAGCTTATCTTATCAAACATACTATTGAGGTATTGTGGTTCCGACAACCGAAAACGACTCTAAAGCAAATAACGCGGCTCGGACCAAACTCGAACCAAGTTACCTGGACCAACTTAAGCCCCGTGACCGGGCAAACCAACCCCGGTTTTGATGCACTACCCGGCCACAAGGCATGTATGAAGCCCAGCCACACCTTGTCCTATACCCGGCCACAAGGCTTTTATGAAGCCCGCCCACGCTTTGTTCTATACCCGGCCACAAGGCTTGTGTGAAGCTCGACCAGGCCTTGCTCTATAACCGGGGCACAAGGCTTGTATGAAGCCTGACCACACTTTGTTCTATACCCGGCCACAAGGCTTGTGTGAAGCCCGACTACACCTTGTTCTATACCCGGACACACCTTGTGTGCTACCCGGACAAACATCTACCTGCGTGACACGAACGTAAACACCAAGTGTTCTCTTGTCTCGTTCACACAAATACAATAACCAGACGTTATAGGCACATACGCTTACGTCAATATTAATAACGGCTAGTTATTCTCGTTGACTTAAGTTGATCGAACGTCATAGGCACATACGCTTACGTCACATACCCATTTATGGGTCATACAATGACGACTCATGGACGTAATCATAGCCCATGGCCCAAAAACGGAAACCCTAGTTTCCTAGCCTATAAATACCTCTCTGGTCATTGTCAGAAGCCATTCAATTCCAATCATTACCAGTTACACAAACACACACGTTCAAGAGAGATTTTTCCCACTCCTTACGTCATCAACCCTAATCATACGTCGCCTTAGGCTCACAAAACACTTGTTAGGTTTGCACTGCTCTAGCAGAAGACCGTATTAATTAGTCATCACACCAAAAACTTTGAGCACGTTAATCGTTGCTCAAACACATACAATATAAGTCTCAACTTTGATTACATCATTAAACATTTTTATCTTATTATTAAATTTAAACTCTAACTCAACTACTCGAGTCATAAGTTAAAGCTACAACTACGATCCAAACTCCAGCGTAGCTAAATTTGGAACATCATATTTTGTAAAAAGAAAAAATAAATAAGGTCCATAATAATGATTTTAATTATGTTCACAAGATAAAGAAATTGCCTTTAACTTTGAGACATTTTTAGTCAAAAGAAAAGATGAAAGTAACAATTTATTTTTTGTGGTTCATTTACTTTTATATTAGCTTGAATAAACTTACCACCGAAAAGTAAAAAAAAAAAGAAAAAAGTTTATTTTGCATGAAAATGACTTTTTAATGAACCACAATTAAATGAATTGTTGCTTTCACTTTCCTTTTGACAAAAAAAGTCTCAAAAACTAAGGCAATTTCTTTTATCTTAAAATAATTAAATTCATATATTTATGGTAAAATCTTAAAATCTTTTTTAAAGTTCTGAAATTGAATATTATAAATTGACAAGTTTTGTGAAATATATAGTTTTATGTCGCTATTTAAATGTTTAATATATTAAAGTAAACTTATTTAAAATTTTCTTTTCATTCCTCGTGCATTATTGTATAATTCGTATGTTTAAATGCCTTTTATTATTACAATTGACATTCTAAAATGATGTAAAACACTTTACTGAACTATATTAAATACTGTAGTTGATTGTGAAAAATAAAATGCATCATCGTTATACGATTTGTATAACGTAATACATAAGTTCTTACTAAAAATATGAGTCATGAATCTCTTTGTATTAAATATATACAATATATGTTTAAAAATATCCGTAATATGCTTTTTTAGTTTATTTAGATAGTTTAACCGTTTAGAAAAGAATTAAGAAAAATAAATAAGGGTAAGCTTTTTTAGTTACAAAAAAGTAAAAACTAATTAAAGCATTCAATCGTTGTTATTATTTAGCCTTTCTTTTTTAAACCAAAGGTTGAAAAAGAGGTCAAGCATTTATAATTAAACTTTAAAAATACAAAATGAAAAAATATGCATTTAAAACAATTTAATTTGTATCAAAAAAATAACCCACCAAAGTTAGTTATCCTTTTTAATCAACCCAGTTAAGATGTGACACATTCATTTCATTAAAAATAACAAAAACTTATAATAAAATATAAATAAATAATCCTTAATAAAACTAAACAAATAAAAAACAACTTTTACTAGCTACCTAAAAATAAGTAAAATAGCCCATTAATTTGTACAAAATTGTAAATTACTAAGTTACCCTCACTATAACTAAAACGAAGAAGAAGAATTGGTGGTGGATGAGGGTAAAACAGACATTCTCATCTCCAAAACTTTCTTATGAGAATTAGAATGTTTATGAGTAACAAAAGTAGGGCTTTTAGCTGGTCTATATTCGGGCAGCAACCTGCCCGACTTATACCTGACCCCACAAGCATTACACAATGTTTTTGGTCCTTGTGGGCCAGCCCTCCATTGTGGTGTTCTTTGTGAAAGACAATGTGTACATTTCCTTCCTTGCCCCTGCCCCTGCCCCTGCCCCTGCCCGGAACTCAAATCTTCCTGCCCGGAATTACAGCTGCTGTTATGACTTGTACATTTTTTTGGTAAAATTAAAGGAGTTTCTGCTAACCAACATGTTGGGCTTCTTTTTCTTTTGCTTCTTGCTTTGCAAGGTACAACTAGTTTAAGCATGGAATGAGTTTGCTTGGTTTTTGGTGTTGTAACTTGTGCATTGGGAGTTGTACTTTGGGGTTTTGTGACTGGTGGCATACAATTTCCACTGCTTGATAAACAATCTTCCACAAAAATTGATAGCCATTCCATGTTTATATCATTTTCTTCCTGCATGGTACAACACTATTAGCATAAGGTACAAGTCACTACTGCATGAATAAAAAAAATATTGTTTTAATGACTTTAAACACAAAACTTGTGAAAAATATTTGCAATTTGACAATTTTACCGTTTTAACAATTAAAAAGGAGAAAATAATAAGAATAAAAATGTCACAATACAAATTTTTATGTTTAAATTATTTTTTTCTAAATTAAAAAGAAAATGAAAGATATTATTTTTATTGTTATAAACTTTTAAATAATATTCTTTCTAAATTAAAAGAAAATAAAAAATATTATTTTTATTTTTTCTTAATTTTTTTATGTGCATATGGAAGTAGTACTTAAAGGTACAAGTACATGAATAATAAGACAATTTTACCTTTTTAACATTTAAAAAGACCAAAAAAATAGGGGTAAATCCAAAAAAATGTATGTTCAAATTAATTATCCAATATACAAAGAAAAAGTAAATTATTTTTAATTTGATATTTGTTCAACCGGTTATGGATAACAATGTTATAACATCTAGATAAAAAATGTAGTTTTTAAACGTATTGGCTTTGTAATGCAAAAATGGTTAACGGCGCAACTTGTTGCCCGTTTCACTTCTGGCACTTTGTAAATTCTAATATCGTTATCTATATTCATCAAGAAAAAAATTAACTTGTTTTAAATTTGTGAATAGAGAAGTTGTACTTTAAGGTACAAGTGGAAGAAGCACAAAGGAGTCATGAAAGGGTACCATGGAATGACCGGAAAGGATATCATCAAGGCTGCAAATAAGATGTTGCTCCGGCGGGTAGTTGGCCGGAAGACCACCGGAAAGAGGGATATTATGGCAGAAATCCATGAAAGAGTTTGAAAATAATAAGAAAAGGTAGAGTGAGTGCAAAAAATGATGCAACAATATTATTTATGGACTAAGATTTGAAAAAAAGTTTTTTTTATTTATGTTTTGTTTTTTTGTGTTGTGTCGGCAAATAAAATGAATGTAAAGCAAATTTCAAAATTTGTCAATCAAGTAGTATCCCCACATGATGTCTCCCTCTCACATGCATGCCCATATCTATATATTTAACGACTATCTTGGTAAAACTATGCGGAGTGCGGAGTGGTTGATGATGATTTGAAGTGATAGAGGTGATTTGTAGGAAAGAGAGTGTGATTTTAGGAAATAGAGTGTGATGATGTGGAGTGATAGAAAATGGGTGGAGTGGTGAGTGATGATGTGGAGTGATAGAGATTATTTTATAAAAGTTGTATTTTTATTATTTTTTTTTATATAAATGAAATTTAAAAAGTTGTATTTTTATTAAAAATAAAAACAAAACATACTACAATTTATTTAAAAAAAAACATACTACAATTTATTAAAATAAAAAAACATACTACAATAAAAAAAAAATACTACATATCCGAAAAATATTTTTCGATAAGCCTTTTCTTTTCGGTCTCCGCTATTCTTCGATAAGGCTCCTCTAGATGACTAATGTCCTTCATGATCGTCTTTAATGCTTTTGCTCGCATTTTTTCTTGTGCAGTTTCATTAAATTCCCCGAACTTTTGTGTCATCAACTGGAGTTGTTCTTCGCCCCCCGAAGAAGACCCGGCTTTGCCCTTTCCTTTGCGCGCCCTTGCTTTTGCTTTTGCTTGATCTCTACCAACCGGTCTTGGAAGATCTTCCTCTAACACTCGAAGCTCATCATCGTCATCATCATCATCATCGTTGAGATCGAATGAAGCAAAAGACGATATTGGAGTGGCGGGGCTACTAGACTCCGATGTTTTGGACCTTTTTGAGGACCCTCCAACAATTGGTATCGGTTGACAAACCGGGCTTTTTTTCAATATTTCCCAACACGCGTAATGTGGGAAACCCGTACCCATTTTGTTGCGGTATGTCAACAGAGCTTGTTCGACCAATTGTTGATCATTTTGACCGCTTGGTCTAGATTGTTGTGCTTGTCGCATAATCCCGTTGAATTTTTTTACTTTTCGGGATAAATCGGTCCACTTGCTCGATATCATGTCGTTGGTACGATGATAATCGGGATCTTCTTGATGCATCTTGTAGAAGAATTGTTCGCGAACCTTTCCCCAAAAAAGGGGTGAAGCACGATCTCTCCCATAAATGGGGTCTTCGGATGTCGACGACCATGATGCGGAAAGTGCCACCTCTTCCCGTTCGGTCCACTTCTTTTTTTCGCCTTTGCCTCTTTGCGATTCGGCTTCCTTCTTCTTATGTCGCCTCTTCCCACGGGTCGGCATATTTTCCGGTTGAGTTTCCGGAACAACGTCATCGTCTTCGGAATCTTGCAATTGGCGGTTACGGTCAACGTCAAATGGAGGCACATTTGGAAAATCGCCAAAATTAAGCAATTGTTGGAACGACCCTCCTTGGTATACCGGGTCTTGGTGAGGTCTTTGTGATGGTGGAGTTTGTTGGTAAAATTGTGGATATTGGTTAGGGTTTGGAAATTGGTTAAGGTTTTGAAATTGGTTGGGGTTTTGAAATTGGTTGGGGTTTGGAAATTGGTTTGAAAATTGGTTAGGGTTGAACCATGGGTTGGAGTTTTGATTGTTGAACCAAGGGTTGGGGTTTTGATTGTTGTTGGGATCCATTTGATGTAGAATTGTATAAAATTGTGACAGAAAGTTGTATGTTTTGATGTAGAAAGTTGTATGTTTTGATGTTGAATTTTATGAAAATTGGTAGATTTTATAGATGGGTGGTGGGGTGTTTTTTTTTTTTTTGCCCGTTGCTTGATCTCAAACGGTCTCATGACCGTTGCCTCTCTCTCTCTCTCGCTCAACAAGCCGTGAGCAGAAACACGCCGTGGCCCTATAAAGCTCGATAACGCCCCCACCGGAGCGGTGGGGGGGAGGGGGGGCGTTATAGCTGATGTGGAGGCGTTTTAACGCCCCACTCCGCATAGTCTAAGTGTTATACGTATAATTATATAGGGTCTGGCATTTTTTAGAGTATTCGATTTTTAAAAACTCGTACTATAGTAATAATTTCAAATAAAAATATTCATCAAAAACTTCATTGTGTCGGTGTAAAACTTTGACATAAAGGAAATTACTACTCTATGATAAGGGTCTTTAAATGAGTTAATTGTGTATAACTATACAAGTGTCCGTAATTACTATTTTCAAAGGTTCAATCTTATCATGCACAATTTTATTGGTTTCAGCAAAATTCAAACCAATTTGAATTTTAAAATAAAAATAAATAAATATGAAAAGGGGCAACAGAGCAATCATTCTTGTGAATACATGTGAACAAACATAAATGATTTGTATCTTATGCAGTACAACTTGTACTTTGTTTTATACTTTCTAATTTTATACTTGGAAAAAAGGGCGGGAAAGTTATTTAATATGAGAGAATAAGTCAGTGTGAGCATGTGAGGTAGAAGGATAATTGGATATTCCTATTTATTTTTTTCTTTTTATAATCGGATGATTTTTACCTTTTATTTAGAGACTAAATTATTGTCCCGCGATAGCGCGAACATATATAAAAATTGAATTGTAAACATTATTTTTATGTAGATTTTAAATTATAATGAAAAGATAATGTTATACGAATAATAACATATATACATTTACGTTATATACACATGTTGTTTATAATTATAATAACATATACACGTTTATGTTTATACACATGTTTTGATATTTTTTATTAGGATTTTTTAAAATAACAATAAGGTAAATCATAATAAAAATTGAATGATTTTATAAGTAAATTAGAATTTTATTTTTATTTTGGTTGAGATGAGAATTAAAGAGAGATTGTTATTATGTATTGTAAGAGAGTGTAAAATGAAAGTAATATTTGATGACATCATCAGAAAAGTTAACCCATCCAAGGTCCCTTGTTTCGCATGTTCGTGTAACAAATTCAAATATTTGTGAAAGAGTTGTATTTCGAAAATAATGGAAAAGTGGAGTATTTAAATTATAACGATTATTATCAATGTTTTCATAATTATTTTGAAGATCGTTCTATTTTTTTTGAGTAGTCAGCGGTTAGGGCCGATCAATTTGGGCCGTTTTTCTTTAAAATCATGGGTAAATTGGTTTACCCTTCCGATTTAATAACATTGCTTATTTTCAATATGCAAAAAATTTATGCATTTATAAACTTTTTAAATCTAATTTAGAGAGTCATATTTATCAAAACTCTTTTATTTATTTATTTAGAGTAGATTTATTTAAAAACAGTCATGGAAGATTGGTATTTCTAACTGAAAAATCACTCTTGCCTTCTAATTTATGGTATGTTTGACAATAAGTTTATAAAAACCTTTTTATAGAGCTTAGCTTATTTAACTTTATTTAATTTTAAAATAATATATTATTTTAGTTGACATCTTTTAATAATATAGTTTGAGCTTGTAACATACATACAATAAGTTATATATATATACGTTGTCAAATTTTACTTTATTGTTGAATGGTTTTTAGTTTTTTCCCCCATAAATATTATAAAGTACCCATGCTTTGTGGTGAAAAGAGTGAAATGTACACTATAAAGTAACATTTACTTCACACACTTGAATGTGATATGAAGATTACAACATTCAAAAGATATAACATATCAAGGTTACAACACTCGCACAATATAATTCAAGCTTCACAATATAACGTAACGTTTGTACGATATAACATAACCTTCTTACTTTACGACTTTATGTGAGATAAATGTTTCAACATTCACACGATATAACATAACATTCACAATATATGTGTACCTTCACTTATTCTTTCGATTCTCACAGAATGACGAATTATCACATGATCCGACTCTACATAAGTAAATATAGTCCTGCACAAGATAGTATCCGGAGATAAGCATTTAAGCATGACGTACAAGTGTTAATGCGTATCAGAGTAGACCATAAGTCGATATCGATACATAATAATGATAATAATAATAACTAATAATAACAACGACAAGATTGAAAGTATGCATATGATATTGTACCTCTTTAAAAATAATGGCACTGGGACACCATTTTCATATGTTACTTTCACCAATAATTCTGTACACTAAATTCACATCTACATTTAAACAAGAAAACTAAATGAACACTTGTATAGTTATATCACATTTAACTTCTTTTTAGTGCATCAAATATCGTTTGTCGTAGGGAAATCCCGGACACTTGTATAGTTATATCACATTTAACTTCTTTTTAGTGCATCAAATATCGTTTGTCGTAGGGAAATCCTGGACACTTGTGTAGTTATATCACATTTAAATGAACATACGAGGCAGATCCATAAATTCACTCGGGGGCGAAGTAAGGGGAACTGGGAACCGGAACATTGTTGAGTGGAGTTTTATGTGTTTTGTTCCTATGATTTAGGCTTAACGTATTGGCTTTTGTTGGACAAAATTTCAAAAACAATCTTAATCTAATATTTATTTACATTGTGACATTATTGGTGAGTGGGCAACTGTCTACTCCAAGTTATCTCCCCCTCTACTTCAACACTCGTATTCCATGTATGTCCATATCATCTGACCGACTCATTTAATTGAACCGAAAAATTGAGAAATATGACCATCAATCTAATGAATTAAAATTTCAATCGATTCCTGCTATGTAGATCATGTGCAAATAACATTGTTATATTCGTACACACCCCGACAAGTCTCTAAAGTAAAGAACATTTAATTTGTACGAATATATTCTACTATAGCAAAGTTGTTAAGGGTCATATAAGAGCCTATATACATCTGTTTATTTAACATATGGCTTTAAGTTTATACATATGTCCGTATATAAATATTCATAAAATGCTAGATTAAGTATATATACAATATAATTATCGATTATAGAACTACAGGTTTGGTTGAATTATGAACATGTACAAATTGCAACCAGATTGATGTCAAGGAGATGGGCCACCGAGATACTGAATCCACTCTTCAGGAGTCCCCTTTCTCAGTTTCAGCATGTTTATGGCGTTGTTTGTTAAAGGTATGGCTATTATATCATAGTCTTTAGGAGCCTGCAAGTCCAAAATATACCATTAGAGACCCATTTGCTAATGAACGGGTTGATTCGGGCTATGTTTTATCTCTAATGGGTCAAATTAAACAATTTAGTTAAAAAGGAAACAAGTTCATTCAAATTGTATATTACTATAACTTTGAAACCATATTTTACACACTTCCATAAATATTGCTTCTTTTGACCCGTTACCCGACATGTTTACTAGTGGGTAATAAAGAGATAATAAAGATACAGATGCTCCATCTTCCCATTGAACAAATAAGTTCAATATATGAACCCGGTGACCTTGTAAAACGAGTCTAATTCCCACTCGAACAATAACAAACAATGATATCAAGTCAGCTCAAGGGGGTAAATAACAAGTATATTTACCTTGAGAGCTTTATGCAGCTTCATGTTTGCTTCCTCGAGAGTTTTATCACCTTTCTTAGAGTTGCAACTTAAACACGCAGTAACCTGTCAAGTAGAATAATATTATTAGCACCTGTTAAAAATTTGTTTCGGATAAAGAAAAGTAGCCTAGAAAATCTGTTTCGGATAAAGAAAAGTAGCCTAGAAGCTGATATAAAAATGTTATAACTTGTACACATGATTGCTATTTGATTGTTTCCGGAATGACATTTAAGATTAATAATACATTTTATTTTCAATAGTCAATCATATGGAGAGAAATTTTGTCTTACCAGATTCTCCCATTTCCATTCTCCACCTCGCGACATAGGTAAGACATGGTCAATTGTTAAGTTTGTGGTTGAAGAACAGTATCTGTTGATAATTAGAATTAACATGTCAGGGCAACGAATAGAGGCTATTAATCGTCAAGCACAATAGTTACTTATTTGTATCTGCGTAAATAAATTGAATGTTACATTCACTTGGTACATAATCCACATAAGTGTCAGAAACGTAACAATTACATAGACCAGTGCTCTATGCAAAGACATCTGTGAAGTCGAGATTCGAGAAATGTAATTTTTTAACAACGGAGATTGGTCAATTAGCCGGTTTTATAAGTTAAACCTTATCTAAACACCTAATAAAAAGTCATGTAGCAGAATTAAGCAATCCCTGGAACGAAGCCCTTTTAACCCTGTTAAGCAGAGTACTTACTGGCACGTAAAATTGTCACGAGCCAATATATTTTTTCGACTAAGCAAACTAACAGTTCTTCTTCTCTTGACAACTTGAAGCAAATGTGGAACCTGAGAGAGACACCAGATATACAAAACAATCAAACATTAATCGAGTCAGATAGATGAATGTGTTAACTAAAAGAATTACTAAACTAATAATACGACAATTACTAACGTATTACGTACCCTTAAAACAGCAGGTATATAGAAGGATCCATTGACCGAGTTCACAGTTTGATCATAATATTCCAGAACATCAGCCTGTATAACTAACATCTATGATTAATGAACATACGTTTCAAAGATATACTACATACTAAACTGCAAAGTTAATCGAGATAGATAAACGTATCAATCTTATATAATCACAAGTTTCAACATGTCTAACCTTTTCCATGAACTCCAAACAAATCGCCCGTTTCCAGCAGACAACATTTATAGGCCTAGCACAACAATCACAATATGATTATCTGAATATTAATTTAAGTTAAGGTTAAATTAGACATTTAATAGTTGACTCTGATTATATTTTTAGACAACGTTTTATTTATTTATTTATATTTAGACGCTTATATCGCAATATGATTATCTGAATATTAATCTAAGTTAAGGTTAAATTAGGAAAATCAATTAATAATGCATACTTATGTTTACAAGTACGCAATTATTTTAAGACAACAGAAAGGCGCTTATTTTGGGACGGAGAGGGTAATATGAACAATAAGTATACCTATAGGAGATATCCAAAACTAAACCTCTAAAACAAGATAGATCATCACTTTCATAATCAGGATCACCAAGCAGTGCATCATAAATCGCTTCCTGATCAACAACCGCGTTCGTTTCCTTGCTATTCACGTTTTTCGACTTGCTAGCTGATGCAAAAACTGTACTTCTAGTGGATCTATTGTAGCTATAATTACTTAATCTCATGATCTTCCGTTTGTTTATTGTTTTGAATCCGTTACGAGTTCTAGAGAAGTCTTTTTGCTCAAATCCTACCGGCATTTCATCAACGATAAAGATCGGTTTCAGACGACGTAGAGAGGTGAATTCTGCCATATATGGAAGTGTGAAGCCGGTAGAATTATGAGCAGGAATGTTGGATTGTGATGAAATTTGAAGATGATTTGTTGAGTGATTCAGTTGTGGAAGTTATAGCTTAAATTATTTTTGCAACAAAAATCTGTTGCCACATATTTTTTCTTCGTGAATTCAAATATCTTTAGTCTATACTTTTCTTTTGTAAAATTACAAGTTTGTCCTTGGGTAATCATTTCAAACCAAACAATAAACCGGACCTAACCGACGCCCATCGCCTACGAGGCTATGGATAAACAATTTAAACACGTTTAATGGGGTTGTACGAAGGAGCGATTATCCATAAATGAATGGACAGTTATTTAAATGAATGACGGTTATTATTAATGTACAATAAAATTATGCGTGTCTAATCACTTTTAAACATAGCCTCGGGGGTTATATTTAGCAAATTCGGTATATATATATATATATATTATAGAATTTAGAGCTTGAAACTGAAACTTATAGACTCGAATCTATTTCAAACTGAAACACCGTATACCAAAAAACAGAACATCTATTAAATAATGAAGATTTTGTGTGTTTGTGAAGATTGTCTTCTGCTTTAAATTGAAGCTGATATCGAGATTGTTAATATTGAGATAGTAGTACGAGATTGTACCGCTTTTTTTGTAATAAAAAATGGTGTTCTTGCTAAATTTATCGGTAATAAAGTTTCATAAAAGTAATGATTGGTATATTTTCCCTTGGCATCATATATAACATTATCATGTAGATGATCAAATAAGAATATAAAAAGATAGAGCACTATTGCCACGGTTTTATCATCTGCGAGAGCTTTGACATGATCAAGATCAACTTCACAACCTTTCTCTGGTAGGAGATCAAAATGACGGACCTCGAGTCCACTAAATCTAGCTCGAGCTTCATGTGTTGGATAATTAGGTTTGGGAAGCAATGTATTAGCACCAGGCAAAGCAAGAAATGTTAGCAAGACGTGGATAGCGTGTTCTGCTCCAACGGCGAGGAAAACGTCATTGGTTGATAGATTGTAGGGAAGGTTTCTAGACTGATACTCGGCCACAGCTCTACACATTATAAACGAAAAACTTAGCATGTTTGTCACGATAAGAATAATACATTATCCGAAAGAAAAACACTAGATACAAAATATGAATGTAGAACATGCCTTCTTGCAGGGCTAGTACCAACTCCAGGTGCATAACAATTGAATTTAGCAGATTTCATCGGTTCAACCAGCGCATCTTCAACTATCTTTGATGTTCGAAAGGATATGATCACCATGTCCAAGATGAATCATGGGCTTCCCAGTTCGTGTCTCGTCGACTCTCTCTCTGATCTCTTCAAGGGTGTTTGTCATCGTGTAAGCTGAAGCTGCATACGTACACCTCATGGTTTTCCTTAAAACCCCATCCAATCATATCCATTGTTTATATGCTAGTAATTAGTAGTATTTTTTAAGATTTTTTTTTGTTTTTTGAGAAATGTAATTGGTAGTATTTTGTATTAGTAATTGTGTGATTTATGTTAGCATTAAATCATTAATGGCCAGATTTATAGTCGTCTAAATGTTCATAATTAATTAATTAACAAGTTGTAAATCACCTTCCACGCATATACTTGATCAAGAACTTGTAATTAAGAATGTGTACGTTAATTAGTACTCTTCACACGTTAATTTTGAATATGTCACATACGGTTAATTAATTTAGACTCATTTTATGTATTATTTACTGTGTCGATGTTGATTTGTGAAATTTTTATCTATTTGTTGTAAGAGCACTCGTAGTGTTAATTGTATAGAAGTTGTATGAGTAGGACCTATAACCAAATAGACAAATTTTTTATGACATGAAACATTTGGCATGTGTTCCTCTATATAAGGACATCCGTAATATATTCAACTATTTAGAGTTATATGGAATGTCATATCACCATTTTAATTTCCTATACAACTTTTCTTTTCTTCTTTTATAATCCATACAAATTTAAGGTTTAATAAATTGAACCCACTTTGTCTTTTATACAAAATTTCGATAATCATATAAATAAAGAATTTACAAAGTGGCAGAAGGGGCAAACGGACAACAAGTTACGCCACTAACCCTTTTTATACTAATATTAATTATCTAGAAATGCATTATCATAACATATAAAGTTTATGAAATAGTAAAAAAGTTACAAAATAAAAAAATTAAAACGTCGAGATTTTATAGATTTTAAAATCTGTGAATAGATGGTACAAAATCAAGACATAAAAAGATTAAAACGTCAAGAGTTTACAGATTTTATAATAAAACACTAATCTTTTATGTTTATCAAATTAGCCTCATTGGTCTTTAGTTTTATTGAGCATTGATTAATTACCATAATTATTAAATTCTGTTATAGTTTGAGACTAGTAAGTTAGTAATGTGTGATTTAAAGAAAAAGAATTTTTAATACAAAATGAATTTAATATTAATAAAAGTTGATGTAAGGCCCCACAGCTTTCCATACCATAGGTCAACGATTCATAGAAAAACACACGTCAATTTATCCACATCAGATTTATATTAATTTTCCCTTATAATATTTGCATTATTGATACTCTAATATTCATTGGCATATTGATAAAAAAAATGAAACAATGACTTTCTAATTGAAGAAAAAGATAAATATTTTTATATAAACTATGACATTTTCTATTTTTATATTTATACAAAAATAACGTGATTATCATATAATAATCTATACAACTTAATAGAGTTATTATATTATGAATGTTCCAGATTAGTTCATTAAATAATTAACGAGAACCTCAAATTAAAGATAAAACCCAACCACTACTCATTTACAAGAAGTTCTTCATGTGAACACGTTTATCATGTGTTAGTTACAACAACCAATAATATATCTAAATCTTAATCTTGTTTTATCAAGTTTTTCTAAAAGCACGTTCGTTTTATAGACCTAGATATCATTGGTCAAATTAATCACCAGCAGAACAAGAAAGAAACCTAGGAAGAATATGCGAGCATGTTGAAGACAAGATACAATGATAAATTTTGATAAGGTTATAAGCTCAAATTTTTCGGCTTATGAGCTTATCAAGTTAAATTTATGAGCTTAAATAAGATATAAACTGAAGTTAATAAACTCACAAGCCAGAAAAATTGGACTTATAAACTTATTAAAATTTACATAAACTTATAACCCCGTTAAATAAGCCGAAACAAACACCCTTTAGACATATATGTACTGCATGAATGTGCATATAAAATATATATAATTAGGTCGATATGTAAGTGCATGTATGTACAACACAAAATATATATAAAGGTATATTTTGAATGAAATGATAATTTATGGGCAAATTGATCAACAAATGCATCAAACATCAAGGGTTTTTCTTAAGTTCGATTTCCATTGTTTAAACTTTGTTGTTGACATTTTACCGGCTTAAAATAAAAATCATAAAAAATATTGGTTTCCATAAACAAAAGGAGTCATGAAAAATATGAAACTACATTTTTAAAAGACCAAAAAACCATAATATATTCTAGTCATGTGAACGCCTGGAAGGTGATTTACAACTTGTTAATTAATTTACGACAAGTTGAATAAACACATTTAAACTCCTATATATATTACATACCAATACATAGCTAATTACACAAATCACACCATTACTAATTATTAATCAACATTAACAATGGAGAAGCATGAATGGGGTTTCAAAGAAAACCATGAGGTGCATGCAGCTGCAGCTTACACAATGACAAACACCCTTGAAGAGGTCATCGAGAACGTTGATGAGACACGAACTGGGAAGCCCATGATTCATCTTGGACATGGTGATCCTTCGGTTTATTCTTCCTTTCGAACATCTAAGATAGTTGAAGATGCGCTAATTGAATCGATTAAATCTGCGAAATTCAACTGTTATGCACCTGGATCTGGTATTAACCCTGCAAGAAGGTATGTTTCATATTTTGCATCTAGTGTTTTAATTTTGTATAATAATATATATTTCTTATAGTAACAAACAAATTAAGTTGTGTGTGTTTATTTATATATTAATGTCTAGGGCTGTTGCCAAGTATCTATCGAGACACATTCCTTATAAGTTAACAACGAATGACGTTTTTCTCACCGTTGGAGCAGAACACGCTATTCACGTCTTATTAACAGTTCTTGCTTTGCCTGGTGCAAATATACTGCTTCCCAAACGTAAATTATCTAACATATGAAGCTCGATCTACATTTAGTGCACTTGAGGTCCGTCATTTTGATCTCCTACCAGAAAAAGGTTGGGAAGTTGATCTTGATCGTGTCAAAGCTATTGCAGATCATAAAACAGTCGCAATAGTGCTCGTTAATCCAGGGAATCCTTGTGGACAAGTTTTCAGTTATGAGCACATGAAAAAGGTATGAAATACTTTTAACTTTTTTTTATATGAAAAATGCTAATAGTAAGTAAACACACACACAACATATAATAATTAGCCATAGGTTTTGTAAGTCATCGAGATATATGTTTAATTCTTGCTTTTCAATGATTAAAGATCGCAGAAACAGCAAGACAGCTTGGGATTTTGGTGATCTCGGACGAAGTTTATGCCCATCAAGTCTATGGAGAAAAACCATTTATCCCGATGGGGGTATTTGGAGATATAGCACCAGTAGTGACACTTGGGACGTTATCAAAACGATGGATCGTTCCTGGTTGGCGTTTTGGTTGGATCGCCATTACCGATTCCAATCGTATTCTTCACAAAACTGGGGTTTGTCTCTAACCAACCCTAACTTCTTGATCAAACTTTTTTCATATAATATCTTCACATACTTTTAATTTGCATATATAATCAATGTTTTAACTGTGCAACATTTCTTTCAGATTGTTGATTCCATTAAGAGTTGTCTCTCTATTACCGGAGAACCATTCACTGTTATTCAGGTATATGATTTAACAATCTTTCTTTTATTATAACCTCACTCGGTTGTTTGTTTAATTCTTATTCAACGTCTCTAGGGAGCGGTTCCTCGCATCATGGAGAAAACACCCGAATCTTTTTTCTTAGGAATCAACAAGTTACTAAAGGAGGCGTCAGACATGGTTTTTGAGAGACTAAAAGAGATTTCTCTTGTTTCATGCCCACGAAAACCCGAGGGATCAATGTTTCTCATGGTAAATAATTTTATAATGTAACGAACTTTAATCAAATAGAATTTGTTAAAATTCATACTACTTAATTCGCATGTACAGGTGAAGTTAAACCTGCCAGCTTTCGATAATGTAGTTGATGACACTGATTTCTGTATGAAGTTGGCTAGAGAGGAATCCTTGATCTTTCTTCCAGGTAAATGACCACCCTCGGTCAATAGCATATTTACAAATTTCATTCACTTATACTACTACTTACCATCGGCCTATATGTTTATCGATGTAGGGGATACTGTTGGTATGAAGAACTGGGTTCGAGTGAGTTTCGCAGCAGAGACCAAAGTCAGTGGCGGCCCTGGGGGTGTGCTGGTCGTGCGGTCGTACGGGGCCTCCGATTTTTAGGGGCCTCCGATTTAAGAAAAAAATTGTTTTTCTTTGTTTTTGGTACAAGCTTACAAATTATCTTTGTACCATATTTGAGTCAAAAGAAAAAGAAGAGTTTAGTTTTTACTTTTGTCCCACATCGGTGGAAGAAGAAAATAATTAATTGATTAGAGAACTATAAATTAACCTACATATGCCTTTGAAAAAATCACAGCACATACTTTCAATTTCAGGTACGTATTTGATTATTATTAGAGGCCTTCGATTTTTAGGGGCCTCCGATTTAAAAAAAGAATTGTTTTTTTTTTTGGAACAAGCTTACAAATTTTCTTTGTCCCAAATTTGAGTCACAAGAGAAATAAGAGTTTAGTTTTTACTTTTGTCCCACATCGGTGGAAGAAGAAAATGATTAATTGATTAGATAGCTATAAATTAACCTACCTATGTCTTTGAAAAAATCACACCACATACTTTCAATTTCAGGTATGTATAATAGATGAATATGCTTCAAAAAATGATAGAATATCGATGTTTAGAAAATAATAATGTAACTCGTGTTTATTATAATGAAAAGTATTTATTATAAATTTTAATAGGGCCTCTTTTATAATTTTTGCACCGGGCCTCCGAAATGTCAGGGCCGGGCCTGACCAAAGTGCTTGAAGATGCAATTGAAAGGTTGAAGGCGTTTTGTTTGAGACATTCAAAACATTTGTAACATCTTTAATATATAATAAAATATGTACCTTAAAAGCCACATGGCGAAATAAGGTTCATTGGATGTATTTACTTCTTTGATTTCAGTAGTTAGATCTGATTGATAATGTAATCAAAAACTATTTTCATTTTACATACTCTTACAATACATAATTATATTCTCTTTTTCATTTCGTCTCCACTGAAATAAAAAATATAATTTTAATTTATGTATAAAATCGTTCAATTTGAACTATAATTTACCTTATTATTATTTTAAAATTTAAAATATCCTAATACGAAATCTCAAAACATATATATAAACGTAAATGTGTATACGTTATTATAACTATAAACAACATGGGTATAAACGTAAACGTATACATGTTATTATATAACATTTAAAAGCTACACAAACTTAAAGTTTACGATTCAACTTTTATCTTTATGCGCGCTATAATGGGACAATAATCTAGTTATATATATTGGGCAAAATTAGCTATGCATATATATATATACAGTTTGATCTACGAAAAATTAACTATACTTCATAGTTAAGTCATACTTGTACAATGATTTTCTCCGTCGTTTTGGAATGTAAAATATATATATAAAAAAAAACTATTATTTTTGTATACTAAAGATAACCATATACCAAATTTGGGTTTATAGTGTATTATAAATTTAGTTAATTGGTTCCCATCATTTTAATGTATGTTACTTTGTTTATCTTAGGTCTTTTCATATAAGTTAATAAGGGTCGGGTTTTAGGGTCACTACTAGAGATAGATATAAAGAGACCGGTTTGGGGATCATAACTAAAGAGACCTGTTTGGAAAGCGGTTTCTTTAAGTATACTAAAGAGAGCGGTTTGTTTTAAAAGAAGAGGTTTCTTTATATTTTTTAGAGTTAATTACATAAATCGTCTCTATGGTTACTTCAAATTATGGATTTCGTCCCTAAGTTTAAAACGTTGCATAACTCGTCCACTTTTGAAAACTAATTGCGCTTTTCGTCCCTAATTTCTAACGGACGTCCATTTTAGGGACGAAATATGTAATTTGTTCACGATGATTTTAACGGACATCCATTTTAGGGACGAAATCCATAATTAGTTTCAAAAAGTGGACGATTTATGCAATGTTTTAAACTTAGGGACGAAATGCATAATTTTGGATAAACCATAGGGACGATATTTGTAATTAACTCTATTTTTTATTTACTATTCTATTAATAGATAATTTTTATTAAATTTAGTTATAGAGACCAATTTTTATTTGAACAACAAATTTCAATAAGTTCTTTTTTATTTTTCTTTATTTTATAAAAAAATTGTAATAAAAGAGATATGATCCAAATTTTCAATTCAACCAGAATTTATATCAGTGTTATATAGACAAACCAAAACTTTAATTTTGTAGATAAAATGGTACAAAACGATTGACCAACACCACAAAACAAAACGATGTGTAACACAACTAAATAATATCTAGTACAACCATATTAAGTAGTCGAAAAGAGAAAAATCAATCTTCACACGGGAATACCAAAGCATTTTATCCACATACCCACTATAGCGTCCTACATCTTTTGCGTAAAAAGTCTTGATTGAACCCATGAAATCTATATATAAAAATATAAAAGGTTGATATTATGATTTATCAAATGAGGTGCAACAAACAAAATTTAGGAGTACTTGCGGTCCCCGGAAAAAAATGTTGTAACAAGACAAAATCGTACATCCACCGCATAACATAAAACTCGCACTCCCAATTTGAGGATTGTTGTTGGACCTAGATTGTAAAAACAAATAGATATATAAGTTAAATGTAATACAAAAATCAATATTATACATTCAATATATTAAATTTACCTTGGCCATCTTCCATTCAAAATCTCCAAAACGCCTAAAACAATACAAGCAATAATGTCATCTGAAATAGAAACAAAAATAAACAGATTTTATACTAACTAAAAGAAAACTTACCTGTTGAGGTGAGCCCTCACTTAATACAAGACCGGTTTTCTTGATAACAACGAGTTTCTTTATTTTCAAACTTACAAAACTTGTTAAATATATGCAAACTGGTCTTTTTAAAGTGAAAGTGGGCCCATAATCCCTTAAGAATCTATAAAGACCTGTTTTTAATATAAAATGTCTCTTTAAGAGGTCTTCTTCTGATTTTATGTAGTAGTGGGTGTACGCTATGGGCAACGGTACAAGACCTAAAATCTATAGGGGCCCAGTTTTAGTATTACGTAATATGTATAGGTAAGTCCAATGCCAACAAAGGTCTCGAAATTTATGTAATAACATAAAAGAAAAAACATTGTATTATTGTTATTTTGTTTTGTTTGATTTTAATGACAAAGATTGTGATATAAATTAAAAAACGTATTTAGGGTCTCGTTTTTACTCGTCGTACAGGGCATTCGAAACCTCAGACCCGACCCTGAAGCTAATAATAAGTTCTATCCATATGATAACAAACACTCCTTAGTTTATTTTATGTCTTCCAAATCCTACTAATGGCAGCATTCCTTAATTTATTTTATGTCTTCCAAATCCTACTAATGATGGCATTCCTTAATTTATTTTATGTCTTCCAAATCCTACTAATGGCGGCATTTCTTAATTTATTTTATGTGTTCCAAATCCTACTAATGGCGGCATTCCTTAATTTATTTTATGTCTTCCAAATCCTACTAATGGCGGCATTGAAATGGAACAAACAAAGTATATAAAGTCGTTGGCAGATTCTCAGTTGGTTTCTACGGATATCATTGTTGAATCATTGTTAAATTGACGACTCACATTAACATCGTTAATCTCATCTTAGATTAATTTTTCACCACATTTCGTTAAATCTCATCATATAGTCTTCATCAACCTCAAATTAATATTGTTCATATGTCAACAGTTTGTAAACATGTTCATATTATTTGCACAAATATTCATATATCAACGATTTGTACACATTTCAACTAATTTGTTCATGTGAATTTGTCATTTTATCAAATTTGTATTTGTACTCATATATCAAGGACTTGTACACATATGTCAACAATTTGTACACATGTTCATATTATTTGCACAAATGTTCATATATATATATTAGTTATGTATATCATAGTTGATATTAGTTATTCATAGGTATGTGTGTATAATACAAGTAAGTTACAAGAACCACAAAATATCAAATTTCCTCACATTTTCAGAAACTTTTGACGGAATACATGTTATCACCTCTTAGGTTTGATTAGCACTTGGCGAAATCAACACGAATATGTCACTAACTTGTCTTGGATCATGTCAAAGACAAATTTTATTTTAATGTAACGGGTAAACTATAATTGAATATGCATTAAAACATGAAAGATTAAATTTATATTTGAAATAGAATGGTTAAACGAAAATAATTAACAATAAAATTATCATTCTCATATAAGGGTTTAAAATTATTATTGAAATTCATCTTCTGTCAAACGGTAAATGTTAACTACATGGATAGCTTTGAGATAAAAAACCAAACAACTTATATGCTCCTAAAAATAATTAATGGCTAAATCAACAAGAATGTATGTTTGCCACGCAACTTCTCAGAATATTTAGGAACTTAATTTCAAAAAAATAAGCCTACTATTATAAAAAAAAGAAGAAGCTAACTTTGTTTAGAATGTATAGCTTCATCTTTTTTACTGAAAAAAGAAAAGCTTCTAAAATTTTCAAAATGATATACATTGTAGAAAACGATAAGCGTTTTTCAAGATTTTTTTTTAAAGAAAACATAAAAACATAATACGAGTTTAAATATGGTTTTTTTCAAAACAATTTTCAATGAAAACAGAAAAGTCAGTTTTCTTATAATAACTAACGTATGTTTAGTTAGGGAAAATTATCCGTTTTTTAGAAAACTTTTTAAGGAAAACCCTAAAAATAGAAAACGTATTCAAATTAAGTTTTTTCAAAAAACTTTTAGTGAAAACAAAAACTTCACATTCCATTTTTTGGAAATTCTTTTTTATTGTTTCCAAAATTACCTTTTCAAATTGACCTAACCAAAAATGGAAAATTTTAAAAACTTTTCGCGAACTAAACACAATAAACTTCTATAAACTCATTTTTATAGTTCTCTAACTATTTTCAATTTCACAAATGGAAAAGTCCTTATATTTTTCATTTGACAACTAAAACGTGTTTTCAAAATTTTAAAGGATTTTCTAGAGATATAAAACCCTTTCCATTTTCTAGAAAATTAAAAATGGAAATGTAGAACAAAAATTCTATAACTAAACGCAACCTAGAAGAAAAGAAAACGTGTTCTGAAGCTTTTTTTTTTAAAACAAAAAACTCACTTCATGTGTCAAACATGCCCATAAACTTGTCTCGATTCATGTCACTTTTACATAAAACCCGACAAATTATTCAAAAAACCTAACGAGATTCTTTGTGACATTCCATGAAATAGTTTACAGATAACATTAAGAAATTGGAAATTTGGTAACATATGATTACTGAGAACTTTGAATTATAGAAACTACAAAAAAAAGAGATAAAAATCAAATAAAGATAAACTGGTTAATTTATGCTACTTAATAGTTGCAAGTCATTTCATATTATTGGTTCAAATAGTTCCATATAGTTTAACACCAAACATTTTTGGACGAAATTGTGTTATGTTCCAAAACTGTTTTCGGGTTAGTCATGCCAAACCCGAACTCAATTAAGGCACAACAATATCATCGAAACATACCCTAATTGTTATTTCCGGTTTGATCAGGCTAACTTGATCAATCCAATTATGCATATTATAGTGACTTAATTCCAAAACATGATGCAGTCACAAGTAGAACATGTGTATCTATTTATACACATAAATCAAATCTATACACATACAATAAAAACATCAACTGAAACATTAAACCAAATATCAATTCACTCATGGCAAACCATGTCACTACCAACTCAGCATCAGAAGCCATCCAATCTCAACCCCTCCAAGACCGCGTTGCAATCGTCACAGGCGGTTCTCGTGGCATTGGGAAAGCCATATCCCTTCACCTTGCGTCCCTAGGCGCAAAACTTGTCATCAACTATACTTCCAAGTCCACTCAAGCGGATTTACTCGTTTCAGAAATAAATTCACAATATCAATCCACACGCGCTATTTGTGTTAAAGCAGACGTCTCTGATGAGTTACAAGTGAAGGCGTTATTCAAAGCAGCTGAATCCGCATTTGGTTCTCCAATCTATGTACTTGTAAACTCGGCTGGTGTAAAGGATCCAAGCTACAATACTATCCCTGACTCTTCACTAGACGATTTTGATAGGATATTCGCGGTGAATACTAGAGGGGCTTATTTATGTTGTAAAGAAGCGTCGAAAAGATTGAAACAAAGTGGTGGAGGGAGGATTATCTGTATAACTACCTCGTTGGTGCCGGCATTGAGACCTAGGTATGGGGCTTATACAGCTTCTAAAGCTGCGGTTGAAGCTATGGTGAAGATTCTATTTAAGGAATTGAAAGGAACGAAGATATATTACTGCAAATTGTGTTGCTCCTGGACCTATAGCGACTGAATTATTTTTCGAAGGGAAGACTGAGGAGATGGTGAAAAGGCGATAGAACTGATTCCGTTGGGGAGACTTGGGTTGCCGGAAGATGTTGCTCCGTGGGTCGGGTTTTTGGCGAGTGATGCTGGAGAGTGGGTTGATGGTCAGATTGTTCGCGTTAATGGTGGGTTGGTGTAAAAGTTGTTTGGTTACTTTTTTCTCAGTATCGTTAGTTGTTGAATAAGAAAACGTTTGTTTTTTCAATAATAACACTGGTTAAAATTTTATGCATAATCTCATCTCTACACATAAAATAGAACCAAAGTAACAATCAATCACGACTACTTGTGACTAACTATATAACAACTAGAAATAACGACGACTAAGACACATCTCTAGTCCAACGAATTTCCGGTATCTGGTCATCTATGATACTCGTTTAAATTTTCCCAGCCACACATTGATACTCATTGGCCCTGGATTGAGTGTCATCGTAATAAATGATTGATTTCAACTATAAGAACCATACACATTAACAATCCCGAGCTACCCCAAACTTCAACACAAACAATCTAACACTACTAAAAACATTAATCGTCAAACATATAATCCGTAATATCAGTTAATCAAGATTTAAGTTCTGTCATACAACCAACCCTTACGAAATTCACCAGCTTCAAGTCATCAAAAATGGAAAATTTGTTTAAAACCTAACACAAAAGATGGTTAATAGTAAGAGTTCAAAATACTTTTAGAAATCATCTAACCCGAGTTTTGAGATCCATGAGCACAAATTAATCAAAACCATCAAGCACGAGGCTATAGAAACAAAAAAGAGACCCGGATTTGTTGGGTCTAGGCAGAATCAACCAGAATGTGTCATGCACTTGCCAAATTCATGTCACTTTTACACAGGGGCGAAGCTACATTGCACCGAACGGGTTCACCCGAACTCGTTGCATTGAAATTTTTTAGAATTTTAATGTATTTTTAGCCTTATTTAGTATATAAACGGGCTGATTTTTCACACAAACATAACTAAATTCTAATTCTGAATCCGCTCGAAAAATTTGCTAGCTCCGCCCCTGCTTTTGCAGTTACAGTTTATGACCCTTATAAGTGTTATTTGGGTCAGATGAGTTTACGTTTCAAGAAGGAATCAGGTGGTAGAATACATGCTTACACGGGTTTTGTTGAGTTCGGGTCTGTGTATAAGTTTAATCTGTGTTTGTTACTTGTTGTTTTTCGAATTTTTGGCTTAAACAGAAAATGCCCAACTACTTATATTTCAAACTAGGATATGCAAATAGTTCAAATCAAAGATGCAACTTTTCAGTTAAGGAGAATCATATGTTTTATTGCTAAAAACATTGAATTCTTTGAGGCATCCATCAAACAGTTTGAAGCAAAACATTAAGAAACTGTTTTTGGGTTAATCGAGTTAAACCTGAAAACAATTAAGGCACAACAATATCATCGAATCAGACCCTATTATGTTTTCAGGTTTGATCAGGCTAACCCGGTCAGCCTGACTCTACCACCGAAATACTCACACATAACCACCAACCCAAGTCTCCCCAACTCCACCACCTTACTCACCATCTCCTCACTAGACCTATCAAAAAATATATCCGTCGCAATCAGGCTGGGCGCAACACAATTCGCGATATTCCTACTCCCTTTGAATTCCTTTGCTAATATCTTCACCATTACTTCCACCACAGCTTTTGAAGCCTCGTACGCTCCAAACTCCGGTCTCAATGCTGCTATACGTCAAACAAATTATCCTCCCTAAACCACCTTGTTTCAATAAGGTGTTGCGCCTCGCGTATTAATCAACAAAAGGTCTGCCAAAAATCAATACAGAATTGTTTGCCGAAAAACTATGACTCGCAGTAACCTCATCACATCAACAAATTTGAGCTTCCCGAAACTATACACCTCAACAAAGAATCCTCAAACACACAATCTATTAATCACGAATACAAGACTACATCAAAATTTGTTGAAACTTAACACACAAGAGGGTTAAAATTAGTCAAAAACATCAAGCACGAGACGATAGAACCTCCCCCCTCCCCAAACAGAAGCATGTATCGTTATGGCTCTATCATCTTTAACAAACAACATCAACCTCTTGCACGAGATCCGTGAACAGATGGATCTCTGTTGGAACATTATTGTCTGTATTTGTATTCATTAGAACGTGTCGTAGAGTTAGTATGTAATTAGATCGAGTTGTAAAGTCCAAACGCATTAACGGAAAAGTTACATTCATGTAACAGAGTTACACTCACGTAACTCTGAGTTACGTGCACGTAACTAGTGAGTTACGTGCACGTAACTCCCTTCCAAGAGTTACGTGAGCGTAACTCTTCTAGGGTTTTGGGCTGGTATAAATATCGAGCTCAGAATCATTAATGTTGTTGTTGAACATTGTCAGAGCAGTCACTTCAGAAAGAATTACGTGAGCTAGGTCTAAGGTCACGTAATTAGTGTTCTAGTGTGTTAAAGTCTTGTAATCGAAGTGTTTAGGTTCTATTCGTGTTTGTAAACATTCACGTAAGCTTAATAGAATCAATCCTTTGATTATATCTCTCGTTCTTCACCGTTTTCATACACATACTAGTTATTCCGCAATTAGTTTGTTGTAGGATTCAAAGGAGGTCCGAAATAGGCGACCAACAAGTGGTATCAGAGCATCTATACTTGCTATAGAGGTCTTTGAATCCGTTTGGTGAAGATTTAGGCTGATTTGGGATAGATCTAGATTTTGGAGTAATTTAGGTTATTTCGGGATTTTTTAGATCTAGGCATTTCTAGCCGGAGTTTGGAGTTGGGGTTCAGATATTGTATTCTCAGTTGATAGTATTACATATCTGCAGAAGATGGGAGCTTAGTTTTGAGTATTTTCACGTTTACGGCGATTTTTGTGAAATTCTTGCTGCTGTCACGAAATTGCTGAAGTCTGCACGAAATTCTTATTTTGCTCACGTAATTCCAATATTTCGTGAACGTAATTCCAATATTTCGTGAACGTAAATCTTGAGGCTTGTCACGTAACTTGTCACGAAATTCTGTTACTGATCACGTAATTTCTAATTTCGTGCACGTAATTGACACTTTCGTGCACGTAATTCTGTAATTTCGTGCACGTAACTGGTGTCCTGAAATCGTTCGTTTACTCACTTTCAAGCCGTTACTCTGCCCGATTTTCGTTGGAAAGTTTAGGTGGGTGTTAGGTTAGATCGTTGGGTATCTGTTAGCTGAAGATTTTGGGAATTTTTGTGAATTTAAGATGGCTCTAGCTACGAATTCTAATTCGTTCAACATGGAGTCTAGCCGTAACCCTCAACTTCCTCCTATGTACAACCCGAACCGGAGTGTCGAAGACTGGATGATGAGTTTCAGAACTTTTGTTGCGTGTACTGATCCGGGGATATGGAATCCTATTGTCACGAAATATGAAGCTCCTTCAGACGTGAATGCCACCACCGGGGTTAGAACCTACCGGGCTTCATCTACTTACACCGACGAAGAGAAAATTCAATTTCTCAAAAACCAGAAAGCATTGGGTACAATCCAGTTCTGTCTCACCGATGAGATGAGAGCAATTTTCCGGATGATCGATAATCCTCACGATCTTTGGAACGCCATCGCGAAGAGATATGGAGGAACGGAGGAAATGAAGGAAGTCAAAGCAGATTTGTTGAGGCGACAATTTGATAACTTCAAATGCGGAGAGAATGAGACTCTCGACATGCTTATCTCGAGATTTAGTAGGTTGATAAATGATCTTTTCGAGTTAAAGGTTGAGTTCAGCAAGATCCAGACCAACCTACGGTTCTTGGATAGTCTGCCTCCGCACTGGGAGTTTAGGGTGCTTCTTTTGAAAGACAAACCGGAGTTAAGAGATTATAGCTTTGAGGATCTCATTGGCAAACTTCGTATAGCCAATCTTCAAATGCAAGAAAAGGCTTACAGTAGCAATACGTTTGCTCAGAATGTACTTAGAGACAATGCGGGAGTCGCTTTCCTCTCGGACATCTCAACTCAAGTACCTTCGTCCTCAAGCTACTTACCTCCGACTCTCAACTTCCCAAATGTTCAAAACAGCCCTCCTGTATCGAGCTCAACCGATTCATTGTGTCCTTCGTGCTCTGCTTGTAGAACTTGCTCGTCGAGAAGGGAAATGAATACGGCGTTTGCGGCTCCCCTCCTAAAGTCACAAGGGAGAGGAAAGGAAACGGGATTTAGCACTTCTAGTTCCCAGAATGTAGAGCCTGATCGTCTACAATCGTGCTTCGTAGCTGCCTACAACGACTTGATCGATGGCAGGATTGCTTGCTCTTCTCTAAACGAGGAAGACTATGAGCAGGTTCATCCGGATGATCTCGAAGAAATGGATATCAGATGGAATATGGCTATGATGACGAAGCGGATTAAAGGGTTTCTCAATCGGACGGGAAAGAAGTTTGTTGGTGGCGATCGAAAAAGTGGGATGGGCTTCGACAAGTCAAGGGTAAAGTGTTTCAAATGCAACAATTACGGACACTTTGCTCGTGAATGTGGTCAACACTCTCGTGAAGACCCTCGACATGACCACGGAGAAAGGTATGGTCAACAACAACAAGGTCAAGCCTCCCACCAAGGACGAAGCTATCATCAAGGAGGATATCAGGGTCCAGCATCGAGGAATCTCCGAATTCAAGATGTAGAGAAGGATGCTAGTGCGCTCATAGCTGTGGATAATCGGGTAGATTGGAATGCATATGAGGATATCGCACCAAGGATGGATCACCTTGCTCTAATGGCCTCTACGTCAGATGCTCCTAAACCTGAGGTAGAAATCGATCCTTTTACACCAGTATGTACTAACTGCAGTGTGCTAGAGGCCCAGCTCACTGTATGGAGTACATCTGCTAGAGAGTTAAGTGTAGAGGTTAATGATCTTAGACTTAAAAATGATGTCCTGTCCAAAGAAAACAGAATTTTAACTACTTTTAAGAAAGAAAAACAAGTTGAAATTTCTGATTTAAAAATTGTTATCACCCGACACATTTCTAAGATTCAAGAGTTTGCTGATGCTCATGCCGCTGAGAAATTAAATGTCGCAAAGAAACAGAGTGAAATTGACACTCTTCAGGCGAAGTTAGCCTCAATTGCGAACTCCAAAGAAATTTTGGCTCAATTGATCGAATCTCAACGGACGAACACTAAGGACAAGGGTGGACTGGGGTACTCTAGTATGCCCCCTCCAATGAATTTCACCCCTGTCCCAGTAGATGGATCGTCCGTAGAGGTAGTTCAAACTGCTTCTTTGACCTCTGAGGCTCCAAAAGCCGAAGAAACTGGTCCAGAAGTCAGTATCAGCAAAAATGAGTCTAAAGTGACCCTAGAACGTCCAGACCTGTCCAAAGACCTTAAGGATTTGAAAGACGTCCATCTCACTGACCATCAGGAGCAAATTTTTGAGAAAATCATTCAGCGCCTGGAGAGCCGTCTTATTACTAAGATGGACAAGAAGTTTGAACAACTTCAGGTGCGAGAAGGTAAACGGGTTGTTAAGCAATCCGACACCAATCAGGCCGAGTCAAAGTCCATAAAATCGAGGTCAAAGGGTAAAGAAAAGGTTGAGGAACCAATTCTAACTATTCAAACCCCAATGTCCACGATTTTCACCAAGGGAGTGGCTTCTTCTTCTAAGCCTACAAATTTCCCTCCCAAGGTGTCCAAACCAACTACCTCTCGTCCAACTCCACAGACCATGGCACCACCTCGTACTCCATATGTGGCACCACCTCGTGTTCCACACGTGTCTCAAGTAGCAATACAAAACGAGAAGATTCAAACTTCTCATTCTCATATGGACATGTCAAATGATCCGAGAACTTGCTACTATTGTAGAAACGAGGGCCACATTGCCAAAGTTTGTCCCCGTTTGCAAGGATTAATCTTGAAACGGAAAGTATCCCCTAAGAAGGATCGACTAATCTCCAAAGTCGATACTTCTTCAGACCAAGTCATGACCGGGCCAAAACAAGTCGTGACCGAAGTTGTTAAAGAAAAACCAAAGTCACCCCCACGTCAGAATGTCGCATCAACCACAACCAACTTCAAGAAAAACACCAAGTTGGTTGATGTGATCATTCTTGATGTCAATGGACGACCCAAGTCTGTTAAGGCTTGGGTCCCCATTCAAAACTAAATTTCTCTTTTAATGTGCAGGGGCGATCTAAGCGACCGAGCGGCAAGAATATCTGGTGTGTCGATAGTGGTTGTTCCAGGCACATGACGGGAGATCGTCATCTATTGACCGATCACATTACGGTTGATGGTGGCAATGTTTTGTTTGCGGGAGAAAAGGGTGGAAGGATAACAGGACAGGGAAATATCTCCAATGGCGTAGTGTCCTTTCAAAATGTCAACTACGTCAAGGAGTTAAAGCATAATCTGCTAAGTGTTTCGCAAGTTTGCGATCAGAAGTTCTCTACGCTATTCACAAGCAAGGAGTGCATGATTCTTAGAGAAGGTTTTATGATTGATCCGAAGTGGGTGATTATTACTGCTCCGAGAGTCAACGACATATACTCTAAAGCCTCATCAAGCGAAGAACATTTGTGCTTGGTGTCTAAAGCTTCAGAGAAGGAGTCTATAATGTGGCATCGAAGAATGGCGCACATTAACTTTCGAAGGATGAACTATCTGGTGAAGCACGAGCTTGTTACTGGAGTTCCAAACATGAGCTTTGCGATGAATGACTCATGCGTGTCATGTGTAAAGGGGAAGCAACACAAGAAGTCGCATCCGTCGAAGCTTGTGAACTCAGTCTCTGCTCCACTGGAGTTACTTCACATGGATCTCTTCGGTCCTGTAAGTGTAAAGAGCAAAGGCGGGAAATTGTACTGTTTGGTAGTCACGGATGACTACTCGAGGTTCTCGTGGGTTTTCTTCCTAGCGAGGAAGGATGAAACGGCTGAACGACTAAAGTTTCTCCTTCTTCGACTAGAAACCCTCCTCGAGTTAAAGGTCAGGTCTATCCGAAGCGACAATGGCACGGAGTTCAAAAACAACAACATGGAGCTATTCTGTATTTCCAAGGGTATCTCTCACCAGTATAGCGCTCCACGAACTCCGCAACAAAATGGGGTTGCAGAAAGGAAGAATAGGACTCTCATCGAAGCTGCCCGTACAATGCTTTCGGACTCTAAACTGCCAGTATCATTCTGGGCCGAAGCAGTTAATACGGCATGCTATGTCCTCAATCGGGTCTCCTTGGTCAAACGTCATAACAAGACGAGCTATGAACTGATCAATAAAAGGAAGCCGAATCTGCAATTCCTCGAGCCATTCGGATGCCCGTGTGAGATCATGATCACCAAGGAAAGGATCTCCAAGTTTGGTGAAAAGACGCATCCTGGATACTTTCTTGGTTATTCAGCTGAGTCTCCCAGTAAAAGGGTATTTGATAAGACGACGGGTACAATTGAAGAAGCGTATGAAGTGACTTGCTTCCGGTATACTCCACCTACACCGGGTGATGGTCCGGCACACTTCTTCGATTACGATTCGTTGTTTCAGTCGTTTAACATTGATCCTCCTAGTGCCTCCATTCCGGTTGCAAGACATGAAGCGGTCGTGATGCAAGAGGGAGGAACTGACGATACATTCTTTGATCAGTTTCACACTCAAAGCGAAGATGCATCTCCGTCCACTTCATCTGGTCCGATTCCGATTCAGGTCGTCGTTGACCTTCCAGCTATTCAACAAGCTCCGGTTCGGCCAAATTCTCCAGACTTTGAAACTGCATCTGAAACTGCATCCGAAGCTGCATCAAAAGCCGCCTCAGATGATTCAGAGAGTGAAAACAATGATTTTCAAGATGCAGATGGGATTGAAGAAACTATTGAAGAGGGATCTAATGTCATCGGAAGCGCTCCTCAACCTTCTACTGCTGGTGTTTCGAATCCAGCTCTACCTTCTGATGAAATAGAAATTCCAGCTCCGGTCTTGGAAAATGTGATTAATCAGGAGGTTGTACAAGAAAATGAAGGTGATGAAGAAAGAAATGAAGCAGAGAATGTTATCACTCCGAGGAGAGAAAAGAAACGTCCAGCACACCTGGATGAATTCGTGGCTAGTCCTGCACTTCTGGAGGTCTTCGAAGCATGTTTTCTATCCCAAATAGATCCGAAGAACGTCATCATTGCACTAGATGATCCGTTCTGGGTAGAAGCAATGCAAGAAGAACTTCAACAGTTTCTGAAGTTACATGTGTGGGAAAGGGTCAAGGCTCCAAGGAGGGAAAAGATATTGAAGACGAAGTGGGTATTCAAGATTAAGAAAGATGACAAAGGCGAGATTGTAAGGAATAAAGCCCGTTTAGTTGTTCAAGGTTTCGAACAAGTAGAAGGTCTAGACTACGATGAAGTCTACGCACCGGTTGCTCGTTTGGAATCAATTCGGCTGTTTCTTGCATTCGCTTCCCACATGCGTTTCAAGGTTTATCAACTTGACGTGAAGAGCGCGTTCCTTTATGGCGAGATACGTGAAGACATTTATGTCGCGCAGCCACCGGGCTTCGAGGATTACGAACATCCCGATCACGTTTACAAGCTCAACAAGGCCTTATATGGTCTTCACCAGGCCCCGAGAGCTTGGTATGGAACGCTCTCTGATTTCTTGACAAACAACGGGTTTGCAAGAGGTTCAGTTGATCAAACCCTGTTCACAAAGAAAAAGAACGAACACTTGCTGCTGGTCCAAATTTACGTCGACGACATCATCTTTGGGTCTACCGATGACTCAATGTGTAAAGAGTTCGAGAAGCTGATGACGTCAAGGTTCGAAATGAGTGCAATGGGGGAAATGAACTTCTTTTTGGGTTTGCAAGTTAAGCAGTCGAAGATCGGAATTTATATCCACCAGACCAAGTATGTGCAAGACATTTTGACTCGTTTCGAGATGCTAGACTGTAGAACGGTTAGCACTCCTCTCGAGATCAATCACAAACTTGGTCCGGCACTCCACGATGATGCTGTAGATCTGAAGCTGTATCGATCAATGATAGGCTCACTCATGTATCTTACAGCGTCTCGTCCGGATATCACCTTTGCCGTGTCTTTGTGCGCGCGCTATCAAGCTGCGCCTAAGGCATGTCACCTGAAGGCCGTGAAGAGGATTCTCTGTTATCTTAAGGGGAAACCAACTCTGGGTCTCTGGTATCCTTATGACGATCAAGATTTTGAGCTGACGGCGTACTCGGATTCGGATTATGGGGGCTGCAATTCTGACATGAAGTCCACGACCGGTGGATGTCAGTTTCTTGGATCACGTTTAGTCTCGTGGCAGTGCAAGAAGCAAACCGCGGTATCCTTATCATCTGCGGAGGCTGAATACATTGCAGCGGGAAGTTGCTGTTCTCAGGTTCTCTGGATCCAGCATCAGCTACGTGATTACGGTTTGATTGTTTCTCGCACCCCCATTAACATTGACAATACAGCAGCGGTGTGTATCATACGCAATCCGGTGCAACATTCGAAAACGAAACATATAAGTATTCGTTTTCATTTCATACGGGATTGCTATGATAAGAACTTGATCACGTTGCTCCAAATCGCTACCGAGGATCAAAAGGCCGATCTTTTGACTAAAGCTTTTCATAAGGGGCGATTTGAGGAACTGATCAAGTTAAACCGTCTCATCACATTGGAAATTGCTTGACACGAACCATTTTTCTGTAAATATTTCACTCTTTTAAAATTAAAAAATTCAAAAAGATTTTTGGTTTAAGTTGTAGTTTAATTTCTAAGTCTCTTAAAATTAAAAAAATACAAAAAGATTTTAACTTTTCTTAGGTTTATAGCTTTTATTTCCAATTTTACGGTTCTCGTGTTTTTTAAGTGATTCGCAGTGACAGGAGGAAATATCTGAGCTTACATACGTGTTATGGATCAAGTTCTCCTGAAAAGACGGTTTCTGGAAAATTCTTGACGATTGGAAGGCTTCGAGTGCTTAAACATGCTCGACAGATCAAATGCCTTCCCGTCAAGTGTAAAGGTTCTTTATCACGAGATAAAGTGTAAAGGTTTGAGTATTTTATCGTTTTCACCTCTTAAGTGAGTTTAAAGATTTCCTTCTCAACCGAGAAGGTAAGTTCTCTTACCTAATTTGGTAAGTTTAAAGCGTTTAGACTTCGCAACATATAACAGTTGCGAACTCGGACAAAAACCGTTTTGCTTAAATGCAAAACTCTTTTCACAAAGAGTCTAAAGTTTTTGATACTCGTCGAGTCTAAAGTTTAATAATCTCGACTGAGTCTAAAGGTTAATAATCTCATTGAGTCAAAGTTTAAATAATCTCAATTGAGTGTCAAGGGTCCAAATGATAAAAACCTAAATCTCTGATCGTGACTTCGAAACTTTTCTTTTTAAGTTTTTTAGGATGTTTATAGTAATAAAAATAATAAATTCTAGAAAAACATAAAAAGAGGGGGAGAAAGTTTGCGAAAACCTCAGGAAATGATAGTACATCGCGGATTTTAAAACTTAGAATCATAAGTGTTTGTTCGATGTATTAGTAGGTACGGCCAATATCATATAAACAATTTTCCGAACCTGTTTCTAATGGGTAACACGGTTAAGTTTGTTCATCTCAGTGATAAGCTGAAAACTTTCGGTGTACCTGGAATCTGTCACCATAGGATTATATATATATATACATAAGTATCTGAGAGTAATAGAAAAAGCGAGGAAAAGAAAAATTGAGAGAAAATCAAAAAAAAATAATAATAAATCGTTTTTTCTAAAACTCAAAGAGTTTTCTATTAATGTAATTATTAAAAGCTCAGATATTCCTTGAGGCGCCCCTGGATTCTATAAGGTTGCGAAATCATAGTTTCCGTGCGGTTAGTATAAAGGTGAAGAGTTATAAATAATTACAGTAAAACTCGTATCCTTGAGGCGCTCCTGGATTCTATAAGGTTGCGAAATCATAGTTTCCTTGCAGTTAGTATAAAGGGGAGAGTAGAGTCAAATAAGAATTCCGTAACTCTTGATGCTAACTTGATAAACGGCAAAGACAGAGGGAGGGTTCACGAGTCTATAAAGCTTTTAAGCTCAAAAAAAAACAAACAAAAATTTATATAAATAAAAAATAAAAAAAAAAAAAAAAAAAGCAAAAAGCTTCTCTAATTATGAAAAATGCACAAGTGCTTAAATTTTATACTGTATGTATGCTTTTTCAATATTTAGAGTAGTTACTAAATAGGAATAAGGTGACGGGTTTCCTAAATAAATACTGGAAGGTTGATGACGCTTTGAGGGGAGTTCGGATTTAGCTAAGTGTAAATATAAGTGGGATCCATATAAACAGTTGTAATCTAAATAATCGGAAGATTTTTTATATGATATCTATGTTGTATTTAAGAGGACAAATATACTAATAATCGGCTGATTCTTATGATTCGACTTCTGCGATATGATCCTAAAAGCAAACTAATCCCTATCCAAAAAGATTTGCTCTTTGTAGGTTGCTAAAGTAGTGTGAATAGCTTATAGATGAAAACCACAAAAAGAGTTTCGGTTTTAGGTTAAGAAAACAAACAAAAATCAAAAATATTTTATTTCTATGTTTATTTTCTTCGTTGTCACGTATCGATCATGGTTAAAAGTTTTTATCTCGTGTTTTCTGAAAAATGAGAAATTTTGTCAGTTTAAAGAACAAAAACACGTATTTGGTCAGTTTTGTCTTTGTAAGCCAGGTCTTATAAAGTTAAGGATCGGATCTTGAAGAGTTTAGCACTTCTTGGAAGTCAAGGACTCGAAGCTGATTTTCATGGAGCCGCGTTGCTTAATGATGAAGATTAGCTGTTAGAAAGATTCGCAAGATAACGGTTGCAAACTTTACACCGTACAAGTCTCTATGAAGTATAAAGGATTCAACTCTCGATCTCTCGACACCAAAAGTTCAAGACAATTTTGAAGAATACAAGCTACATCCAAGGGGGAGTTTGTTGGAACATTATTGTCTGTATTTGTATTCATTAGAACGTGTCGTAGAGTTAGTATGTAATTAGATCGAGTTGTAAAGTCCAAACGCATTAACGGAAAAGTTACATTCATGTAACAGAGTTACACTCACGTAACTCTGAGTTACGTGCACGTAACTAGTGAGTTACGTGCACGTAACTCCCTTCCAAGAGTTACGTGAGCGTAACTCTTCTAGGGTTTTGGGCTGGTATAAATATCGAGCTCAGAATCATTAATGTTGTTGTTGAACATTGTCAGAGCAGTCACTTCAGAAAGAATTACGTGAGCTAGGTCTAAGGTCACGTAATTAGTGTTCTAGTGTGTTAAAGTCTTGTAATCGAAGTGTTTAGGTTCTATTCGTGTTTGTAAACATTCACGTAAGCTTAATAGAATCAATCCTTTGATTATATCTCTCGTTCTTCACCGTTTTCATACACATACTAGTTATTCCGCAATTAGTTTGTTGTAGGATTCAAAGGAGGTCCGAAATAGGCGACCAACAATCTCTCTTAATACTGTTGCTGTTCATTGCTTGTCTGTTTCTTTTTAGTCTCCCATTACCATGGGGAGATACAAGGCTCCGCACAAATATAGGGGAACCAATATATTCAAAAGCCGTGTAAACATGATCACAAAAACTCTCTTGTGGAATGTAATCCTTCATCTTTTTCAAGCAATGTAAAACATGATTCTCCCTTTTGACGTCGTATGTCACAAGTTCCCAAGACTGTTTTACGTTGTATTTTTTCATTACCCATTTGCCCAATGTAGGACTAAAAGCATTGAATATGCATAGACAGTTTTTTATAATCCCCATGCTAGTATAAACAGTAATGTCACGTCGATATCTCTCGTTATCAGGTTGAGCGATTTCTTTAAATTCATGTTTGGATAAATGAAAAGAAAGAATTACATTCTTATTATTCTCATCATTCATAAACCAGTGTAGCGCCCCGTTATAAAAAGTACTAATCATGGTGTTAGTCTTGTAGTTAATGGTATACTTAACTTCTCCAACAACTTTCCAATCATTCGAGTACAAACTAAACACTTGAAAACACGTTAAATCCCGACCTTTCTTAATCCCTAGTATGATCTTGTAATCATCTGTTGCTGAATCATAACCAAAACCCCAACATAAACATGACCACACGATCATTTTAGGAATCTGCACTTTTTTCACATCTCTAGTTAAGGGATTGGCTATAAAAATGTCGGATTTTGAAGTATAAATGCATACTAGACCATTGGAAGAACCAAGAAGATGATAACGATCCCCTAAAATCAAATAAATACCATTTTTATCACTAATGCCACATTTAGACCAATACATAAGGATCCTTCTATGTCCAAGTTTATCATTGTTATTGTTGTCGTTGTTGTAACTTTGATTCAAATGGGATTTAATAAAACGAGAACTTGAGATGAAAGAATGCCATGACTTACAAACGCTCTTGCATCGGATCAAATCCTTCACATCCATTCCTATTAGTATCTTCTCGAGAACATCATGGGCAAGCTCTGCCATTGAAACTAGTTCTAGTATGGTCGGCAAGAAGAAGTAAAGAATTAATATGTTTTCTGCATTATTAGACTAAACATAAACAAACCACAAACATAAAATGTCTAAAATATCTCAAAATAAAGACTAATTTATTTGACTGCAAATAAAATGGAGTCTAATAGACTTGAGTACTAAAAATTGAATTTGAATTAACTAACTTTGGAGACTTGGTTAAAACTATGTTTTATAATAAAACGTTAATCAGATTAAATACACTGCAATATTTATATGTTAATAAAACTGATTTCCAACATGGATCCAATTGTTTTTTTTTTAGAATCAATTAAAAGGTAAATAACACGAAAAGATGATTATACCGAAATCACTTCGGTGATTGAAGAACTTTGAAACGAAACTTTATCCGAGTGCTAGCTCTTGCTAGTAACTTGACAACCAAAACGAATCAGCAAGTAATCCTTTTAATTGATCTAGGAGTGTATGGAACAAAACACAACTAGCGTATGTACGTATGTTTGTTTGTTGATTATCGAAACAAACAAAAGGCCGAAACCTTTTGGTTTCTTTAGTTCGAAGGGGGAGAGAGAGAGAGAGAGAGAGAGAGAGAGAGAGAGATTATTTTTTGGGATTAACTAGAATCCCATTAGATATGTTTCTTTGTTTTATAGAGTTTTAAGAAATCAGGTTTCCTAAACCTATCAGAATCCTTAAAAATTCTAATATTTCATGAGATTGCAACCAGTATCCGAAAATAGTTTCCTAAACATAATAACTTAAACGAGTTGTTGGAATTAAATGCTTACGCGGGTTTTGGTGAGTTCGGGTCGGCGTATAATTGTGCTCAAGTGTGTTCCTTGTTGTGTTCCGAATTTTTTGGACTAAACAAAATGCCCAACTAGTACAACTACTTATGTTTCCAACTAGAATATGCAAATAGCTCAAATCAAACTTGAATAAAATAAAAAAAATCAGATACATTTTAAGGGGAAATCATATGTATTATTAAGCTAGAAACATTGTATTCTTAGTGGCATTTCATCAAACAGTATGAAGACGAGCACTAAGAAATTCTTTGTTATGTTCTGAAACTGTTTTTAGGTTAATCGAGTAAAACGCGAACTCAAGTAAGGCACAACAACTGAACTCAACCGGGTCAGCCCGTTTATGCATATCATACCCAATTGAACTCAGACCCTAATTAGACAAAACAAAAAAATCCTCAAAAAAGGTACTAATAGAAATCACAACATTATTATAAAAATCATCGTAACCCGACCCGACACGACTAGACCCAAAACTTCACACATATCCACCATTAACCCGAACAATCTGACCATTAACCCATTCCCCACCATCAGTAACCAAAAACCCGACCAAGGGAGCAACATCTTCGGGCACACCAAGTCTCCCTAACGGACTCTCCTCCACCACTTTCCTCACCATCTCCTCACTCTTCCCTTCAAAAAACATATCCGTAGCAATCGGTCCAGGCGCAACACAGTTCGCGGTAATCCTACTCCCTTTCAACTCCTTAGCCAGAATCTTCACCATCGCTTCCACCGCGGCTTTCGAAGCCGCATACGCTCCAAACCCCGGTCTCAGTGCCGCTACCGCAGATGATGTCAAACAAACAATCCTCCCTCCACCACCTTTTTTGAGCCTATTTGAGGCTTCTTTACAGACTAAATACGCACCTCGCGTATTAACCGCGAACGTGCGATCGAATTCTTCTAACGAAGAATTCGGTATCGTAGCGTAGCTGGAATCCAGTATTCCAGCTGCGTTTACTACGATATATAAAGGTGAATCAAATTTCGATACAGCTGTATCAAATAATGATTTAACTTCTTGTGGATCAGAAACATCAGCTTTGATTGAAATAGCGCGTATCGAATGCGATTGCGAATTTATTTCGGAGACTACAAGATCAGCTTGAGTGGAATTGGAAGTGAAGTTGATGACTAGTTTGGCTCCGAGTGATGCTAGGTGGAGAGCTATGGATTTTCCGATGCCACGTGAGCCGCCGGTGACGATTGCTACACGGTCTTGGAGAGGGAGTGGTGGAGACTGGGTGGTTTGTGGTGGTGTTACGGTGTTTGTTTCGGTGGCCATTTTTGATATTTTTGAGTGTTGTGTGATATGTGGAAATGATTGAATAAATATATATAGAGATACTAGTAGAGGCGTAAATGGACTGATGAAGGCTTACGTCATTGATTAGGTCACCTGTTTTTAGTTAATTTTTTATTTTTCCTATTATGAGAAAACATTAAAAGCAATATGAAATAATTTATTTGGTACATTGAATGCTAAACAAAGCTATGTTTAATTTGACACGTTTACCACATCTTTTTTTACTAAAAATATTTAGTAAATATACTTTTAGTGATCACTATATTATTTATATTAATTTTTTTAAAGAATTGAGAAATGTATTTTTTAAATCATTTTTATTCTTTAGATTTTTTATAATTATTATCAAATCTATATTTATTGAGTAATAAAATTTTTTTCCTTTTAACATTTTCATGATTTTGATTTTTCATAGTTATTATCAGACATATGTTTATTATGTTTATTAAATAATAGAAATAGAAATAGAAATATCTTGAAATTTTTAATAAAGATATCACGGTGGTTCTGATTTTTATAATTATTATCGGATCTATGTTTATTAAATAATTAAAATAAAAATATCTCGAAATTTCTAATAAAAATATCACGAAATAAAGACAACACATGTTATAACATGGGTAAATAACATAGTTTTAATATCAACGAACTTATATATTGTTGTTAAATGAGTTAGACACACATTGTCTTGTTGTGTTTTAATCAAAAGTCACTATCTGCATTTGGATTGTCAGTTCTTACTTTTATGGATTATAAAGTTTTAAGCATTGTTTTAATAATTTAACAAAAACCGAAAAGGGTTATAGTTATCAAAAATTATTTCTCTATAGACATGATAAAACTGAAATTGAATTTGTGGGTCTCAAAAGAATATGAATGACAAATACCAGAAAGAGTAATCAAATTGATTTGCTACCGGTGTATATTGCTTTTTGTTTTATTGTTATTGTAATGGTTTATTGTTTTTCTTTTTTTAAACTAATTTTTTTTTTTTTTTTAAAAAAAGAAAAGTAACTAAAAAAAGAGAAAAATCCATTAAACACCTACAACAAAATAAAAAGGTCCCAACACGATAACAAGGACACCAAACAATTAACTAAACAAAAATGAAACATACAGGGCTTTTTGATAAAAGGGGATTGAACATATATCATATATGCTTCTTTTTTTTTTAATTTTAATTTTTCACTTTTAATCTACATTTACATATTTGATCTTTCTTTTTAACCTAATATAATATAATTTTATATGATGTTAACATCATCCAACATTTTTCCTTTAACGTTATAACAGAAAAAAACATATTCTTCACTTAAGATAACTACCTCGCACGTGTTGGGAGTAAAATACATTAAAGAATGACCAAACTCATAAATAATAGGCTTGGGTAGACATGTATAAAAATCCGACACCAAAAGAAAGATCAAGAATCGAAACCGCTCAAAATTGGATTAACCAAAACCGGATCGATTTGCAAAAAAATCGTTGGTTTGTAACCAGTTTGGAATGTATCCGTTGGACGGTTCGGATCGGGCTTTTGGAAACCAAAATGGGAAATCGGTTATTAATGGATAAGATATTAATATTGCTTCATTCTCACCCAAATCAAATATTTTGTACTTTATTTTCCCTTGTGGAAACCATTATTAGTTATTCCAGTTTTCATTTATTTATGATGTTTCTTAAGTTTAGAATTCTATCATAATCTCTCACAAAATTTCTTACATGTATTATATTACCCATGTAATTGTTATCGAAAAGGAGTACTCGTTTCTAAACCTGTCGACTTGACACGAGTAGTATAATACATGTTTGAAAATGTGTTTTTGTCGTCGTTATTTCTAGTTGGTATGTAGTTATTTACAAGTAGTCCTATGATTGATTGTTAATCCCGTTCCGTTTTATTTTTAAAGGCGAGATTAAGTATGAAGAAATACTTTATACGAATCATGTCATAACTTTTAAATCAGAGTCCAATATAACTATAAAAAAAATATGCATTTCTTATTCAACAACTCACGATACTTGGAAAAAAAAAACTACCCATAAGAACTTTTACACAAACCCGCCATTAACACGAACAATCTGACCATTAACCCACTCTCCAGCATCACTGGCCAAAAACCCGACCAACGGAGCAACATCATCCGGCTTCCCAAGTCTCCCCAACGGAATCATTTCTATCGCCTTATTCACCATCTCCTCGGTCTTCCCTTCAAAAAACAATTCAGTAGCAATAGGCCCAGGAGCTACACAATTCGCAGTAATCTTGGTCCCTTTCAATTCCTTAGCCAGAATCTTCACCATAGCTTCAACCGCAGCTTTAGAAGCAGTATACGCCCCATACCCAGGTCTCAATGCCGCGACTAACGAAGTCGTTATACAAATAATCCTCCCTCCACCACCTTGTTTCAATCTTTTTGACGCTTCTTTACAACATAAATAAGCTCCTCTAGTATTCACCGAAAATATCCTATCAAATTCGTCTAGTGAAGAGTTAGGAATAGAATTATAACTAGCATCCATTACACCAGCCGCATTTACAAGAACATATAGTGGAGAATCAAATGCAGATTCAGCTGCATCGAATAAGGCTTTCACTTGTAACTCATTAGACACGTCCGCTTTAACAGAAATAGCGCGTGTGGATTGAGATCGTGAATTTATTTCTGAGACGAGTAAGTCCGCTTGAGTGGAATTTGAACTATAGTTGATCACAAGTTTTGCGCCTAGGGACGCAAGGTGAAGGGATATGGCTTTCCCGATACCACGAGAACCGCCCGTCACGATGGCAACGCGGTCTTGGAAGGGTTGAGGTTGGTTAGCCATAATTGAAACAATATTTAGTCTAATGTTTTAGTGTGTTCATAGATTGGATTTATGTGTATAAATAGATACACCTGTTTTAGTTGTGACTTGTGACTACATCATCGTTTAAAAATACTCGTCACTGCTTAAGTCACTATTTCCATTTTCTTGACTCGATCTTGGGTTTCTTATATTTTATTCATATTTCCAGCTTTATTAATTAAAGGGTGTTTGATATTTTAGAATTTGTTGACTCTAAGGAATCTTATAATAAATGGTTTCTGATATATATAAGTAAATAAATTTGTTCATGCTCTTTTTATACTACTCCGACCGTTGAGTAAACTGACGCGATTATTTTTTTATCAACTTGATTACGTTAACTAATTCCAAAATGATGAAATTACTGTTAACAGTAAATTAGTGATTCCGAACCCCATATATTTCATATATTTAAAATATAACAATAATAATTTTAAACAAGTCATTAAAATAAAAAAAACATTACCATTATTTAATACAAAAAAAAAAACAATTCAATAAATAAAACACATTATGATTAAATAAAAACGTTATATTGCAATTAAAAAAAAGAAAAAAACGACGTCTAAATTTCATCTTCGTCTTCGTTGTGTTGTTGTTACGTACTTGATCCACCACCAAACATCTTCTAAAAAACATATTCAAAATTTTATATGTCGCTTTCTTACTTGTTTTAGCATTTTTTTTTTACAAGGATTTTTTGGTATTTCTTGTTTTACAAACTCAGATGGTGAAGAGTTACTTATTTGTGGCGTCGAAGAAAAACCCGTCGGTGAATGTGACATTGGAGACATCGAATTGTTTAACATGTGTTGAAACATGTCATGGCTAACCGAATGTGTCTTTTTTGTTTGTTTTTTCGGCATTTTTGGGTTATATTTTAAAAAATATACGGTAAATATGTATATAGATGTGTTATATATATATATATATATATATATAGGGCATAACTTGGCTACATTAGCATATAGCTAACATAGCTACATTATTAATGTAATTTTGCATTGTTTTTTTGGAATAAAAGGAAAGTATTAAATAATTAAGTTTGGAAGCATTTAAATCGGGGTTTTTTTATCCCCAAAATGCAGGGGGTTGGCTACATTATGATGTAGCTAACATTTACCCATATATATATATATATATATATATATATATATATATATATATATATATATATATATATATATATATATAGAGAGAGAGAGAGAGAGAGGTGATAAATTGATTTTTGATAAGAAGATGAGAAAAATACATTGATTCAACATATTTTTATTTTGATTCAAAGTTTTATATTTTTAAAAATATCATTTTTAGATAGTTATGATTCAATATATTCACAAAAATAGTTATTATATTACGAATTCTAACTTCAATTCACACTTTTAATGAAATTTTTTCGAAAATTTGGAATCAAAATGAAATGTTGTTGAGTCAATGTGTTTTCTCACCTATTTTACAGAAAATACATTTCTCACCGGATCCAGATTATATATATATATATATATATATATATATATATATATATATATATATATATATATATTATTAATTTAAAAGGAAAAAAGAAAAATTATTTTTCCAACGGCTCGTTATTTGGAATTTTTAAAAAGTAAAAATTTGTCTAATTGTCGATTTAAAAAATATATATTTTTTTATTCATGGCCCACTTAAAATATATATTCATTCAGTCGCTTTGTCATCTTTAAACCGGCTAAAGAAAGAAAAAGAAAAAAAAAACCTACCGATGACCAACCGACAAGGTCGGGGCCATCAGTCAACAAACGACGATGAAGTGACGAGATCGAAGGCAGTGGTCTTAGAGAACTAGCATTTTTTTTTATCAAAACTAATTGGTATTTTCGTGATCGTTTTAAACTTTCCACTTACTATCCTTCAATTTCGTCTAATAAGGTTCGAATCTAGGTCTTTTAGAAGATTGACATAACACCTTACTAGTATTTAATATTCTGTTTTAAGAAAACGTTTGATACATTGGTGTTTAATAACAATAACCATTCTATCGTTAATTGTTTATTACCTACATTAGATTTATTATATGTTTGAAGCCTTTAAAAGAAGTGATTAACGAAAATCCTTAATTAAAAGTAAAACCTACACCTCACCCTTGTTGAATCATATTAAGAATAAATATATTTCTAAACATTTTTAACCAAAATATACAAATCTATAAAACAGATAAAACTTTTAAAGACTCTATCTATGGTAGTGTTACAAACAAAACTTATTCTTTCAGGGAAACTTAAAACTAGCTCCTCCAGCACCAACATCTGATGGGCCGGAGTTCGGGTTAATGGCAACCCACAACAACGATAGCGTGATAGCAATAAGGCCGGACCATACAAACACAATAGTTGGTGTCTTCCCTCTTCTCCCCATCAACCCTTTAAAAAACGGATACAAATGAGCCAAAACACAAAAACTAAAAAACGCACCCCCGACAAACTTCCCCCATTGCGGATTTATACTATAAATCGTCCTAGAAAAAGCAACTACCATAGCAAGGACATTAATCATCGCGATAACAATAGGAGGAATCATAAGAGATGTCCATTTTACTAGATATAATTCCGCGTAAGCATCATCACCATCTTCAACTGATTTTGATGTCAAAGTAAATGATATTTCAATTCCCGCGACAACTTTTAAAAGTCCTTGAATCACTGCTGCAAAATGTGAACTTGTTCCAGATATTAACCAAAACTGCTCGTTTCTCCACCAATCTTCTAGTGAAACTTCGGACCATCGGACTTCCAATATCGCAAGTCCGATTAAACATAAGGTCATTACTAACAAGTAAACTAAGAAAGTGACATTAACGTTTTTTACTATGAATTGACCGGAAAAAAGTGAAAGCGCTGGGAGGAAGCAATAAACAATGAGAAAGAGAGACGTGAAGGGGTAAATGCCGACGTTCATGTACGCTAAACGTTGTAGTAATTTGAGACGTTTGGAAGCGAGAATCGCGTTGTTTCTTGAGAAAAAGATTTCAACGGACCCTGTGGCCCATCGGAGGACTTGATGGAGTCTGTCCGTGAGATTTATAGGTGCAGACCCACGAAAAGCGTCACGTTTTGTAAGACAATAGATTGAACGCCACCCACGGTTGTGCATTCGATAGCCCGAAAGTACGTCTTCTGTTACTGATCCATAAATCCAGCCCACTCGATCACCCCACTCTGTCTTGTCCTCGTACCTGTGGTTAAACCAATGACCGTCAATTTCATTTATAATTTCTTGTAAAATATTTTAGAAAGATACGAGGCAAACATGTTTAAAGTTGCCCATTAGATATACAAGTGAAAAAAGTTGAATCATATATGAAATAGGTTTATTATTTGTTTATGATATTACAAAACCGTGACACACGTGTTTACAGGTCAACTCCGAACCTGTCCCCTTAAAGATTAAGGAAAATCATACTTGATTATCACGATCAGTGTCCCGTGTTTCTTAGGTATCAAAGTCATAAAGTATCCTTACCAGCAAGAAATGACAGAAACAGCTTCAGCAACAGCTGTGGCATCAAGGGGTTCACGAGCACTTCGAAGTACACCAGGGGGGCGACCGTACTTAACCGCCGGGTGGTCGGCAATCGGTCGGCCTTGAAACTCAGCCACCGGTATCGAATTCGACAAAAGCGTTGAATTCCCAAATCGTCTTGGTAATTCATTAACATCAAGATCTGGGTCAAAATCCGTAGCCTTCAACGCTTGTGTCTCCGCAGATGTTGCATTACCATCAGCCCCTTTCTTTTCATGCAATATCATATCAGCCTTCGGTGGATCAAACCCGTACAATGCAAAACGTCTAAACATACATCCGGTACCCACGTAAAACGGGCCTTGAATACCATCTAGCGCACGCATGTTTCCGTCAAAGAATACAGTATTATGATTAGCATAACGATCTGAAGGGTCTATTCCTTCAAACCGTTGTGGGAATTGAATATAACAAATGTCTTCACCCCCACGGTCCATCATGAAGCAAATCCCTTCTCTAACCGCCATACAATTGTAAACATAGTGATCACAGTCTAGATTTAAGATAAACGGCCCGTTTGATAGGATAGCGGATGAGCGTACAAGTGCGTTCATGGCACCCGCTTTTTTGTTATGGTCATAGCCAGACCGTTTCTCGCGAGACATATATACAAACATCGGTAGTCTAATATCAACATCTGAGTAGTCAACAAGACCGTCATCCTCTGACCCGTATAACGGGTCAGGGGATGGCGGTTTCAACATCACTTGTAATATACCTGCATGATTGCCTTTGGCATGGTCTGGGCCAGGATTAGACCATGTACCGGGCCAATGAGTTCCGTCGGCCATCCATGTAGCCCGTTTGACTTTTATTGGCTCAGTCGGGTCAACACCACTTTCACGAATGCTTTTTATCACCTTCATTTCCTCCCTAGCATTAAACGCATCAGATCTCCTCCTTATCGAATCTGGCAAGTTATTGATCCTCACTTTAAACTCGTCGTATTCACGTTTCACCTTTCTTCTGTCCTTCACAAAATCCGTTCTTTTCTTGTTTTTTGTTGGGTCGCCTTTTAATGCGAAATAAGTATCCGGATTTCTTGGTTCAATGTCATGTTTTTTGCAAAACGGGACCCATAGATTCGCAAAACTGCAAGCTTCGGCCATGGCTTCGAAAGTCAAAAGTGCACCACCGTCGTCGGATACGTAACAAGCAATCTTCTCGACCGGGTATTCAATGGCTAGGATCGAAAGGATGGTGTTCGCGGTGACAAGTACTGGTTCTTTTTCCGGATCAGCGGTTGACACAAAAAAGTCAACGCCAGGGAGGTCAGAACGACCGTTGGGATTGTTGACTTTATCCGGTGCTTCAAATTTATGGTGAAGAAGCTGGAGGTCGACAGAACGATTAATTGGACAAAGTTTCGGAATCTGATCAAGGATCCAAGAAAAAGCGAACCAAATCTCGCATACAATAGACATGATCCACAACCACATTGCATCATTATTCGGGTTCGTAACTCTCCATGTTAAAAAGAAACACAAAATAACTAAACGAACTACTATCAGCAATCTATAAGGACTGATAATATTATTTGGAATCGGCATTCTTCGGGTGAGCGGCCGCCATGGTTTGTCCGCGGGATCTCCAAGACCGCCACCGCTCTTTCCATCACCACCACTATCATCTGGCGGCCAATACGCATTTCCAACTCCATAAGTACCTGATGTTTCATTAAACAACCATTTGTTTTGATCAAATTCCCCATATTGGTTTTTCTTCGTCAATGAAGTACTTTTACCGTCTGCTCGTGGAAGTGATAACGTTCCGCTACTGCTAGGTGATTCATCATCACCATCGTTCATTTTATACGGCTCTTTGCATCCCGGACACAATCCAGTGTCGTTTTGTGCGTCTAAAAAACAATCTCTACAAATCTTAAACCTACAAAAGAAATCGAAAAATGAGTCATTAAAACAGAAAATGTGTTCAAATCGGATTTTCAGAAAAATTTCAAGAAAAACAAACCTGCATTCACACGGATCAATATCAACCCCTCTCTCATCCTTCATAACGTTGCCATCACAAGCCGGCATGGCACACGACGAGCCTTTCGATCCAGCCATTTGCGGATGTGTTACTTCTGAATCAATCACTTTATCCATCATATGTGCACGCGTAACGCTATTAAAACCTCCTGTAAAAAGCGAATTAGAAACGTATTGTTCTTCGGCTTTTGTAGCAACTGAGGTCTCATTTGCTTCTGAGTTTGCAGGAATATGAACCGTGTAATTCGTGTAATCCCCTGATGTTTCCACATCATCTTTTGACAAGCCGATGTAACGCCCACTTGAAGTACGTTTTGCAAATTTTAGTGATTGGCCAGATGATGCACCACTGCTTCCGCCCGGGCTTTTTACCGCCTTCTTAGATGGTTGGTTACTTGCCATTCCATCACCACCTACTTTGATTTGATTTCATTTTAAGCCATTAAAACTACCAACTTTAAATTTTCTGTATTTTTGTATAGTTTTGTGAATTCATCAGCTAGATGCTACTCGAGAGAGCGAAGGAAAAGGAGAAATAACTGGTTTTAGCTTCTTTCTATAAATAGTAACTTTCGCAGTTTCACATACACAAGTTTTACTAATTCAAACTAGTTAGAAATACTTTAGGAGATAAAACCGTAAAACTAGAGGTTGAAAACATTTGTCCTCAACATACAAAATATAGTAAAACCGTAAATGAAATATAATGTACATATGATTACATATTCGGGTTGTGCAAATGTTGCACACCTCTCCATTCAGATTCAGCGCCTATGGTCACTGGTTTAAGCAATGCAGCTTGACCAATGCATAAATACGCGTATTTTCCATATGGTTTATGGGTTGACCCAGGGCTCAAAATGTACAACTCGTTAAACCCTTCTCTACCCACTACAATTGAGTTTCGTTTACCCTGTAAGACATATTTCATATAAATCTATTAAAACAAATATTTAAGCAAAGAGTAGACGTCACAGTTCACAACATATAAATAAATCGACATACCCTGTCCATGATAGTAAAACTTCTAGGAGCACTAGTGTAAATCATGCTCATCTTTTCAGTTAAGTGTTTGTAGTTATCCTCTTCTTCACCTTCTATCTCTTTATCTTCTTGCCCAGTTTTGACAGTTTTATCGTTCAAACCATCATTCGGGTTTAGACCCCAGACCGATAGTAATTGACTCCACGGGTTTTTGGAACCCGAATCATTTTTGTTGAAATCAGGAGGAATGATACTGAAGTTTGAGAAAACCGGTGGCTTAACAAAGTAATTGGAGTTTTCAAGCCCGACTGCATACGCTGCTTCCGGGGTGCTTATGGCTAAGTGACCGATAATCGAGCCCATCATTTGGAGTGATGAAGTTCTTAAATTTGTGATCACAATCTCTGAGCTTATAGCATCTTGTTGTAGAGTGACAATGTGTTTGATTTCGATTTTTTCTTCTGGATTGCTACTGATCAATTCTACCTAAATATATTTAAAATCGGGTCAAATAATTTACAACAAAATATAATTTATGTCAAAGTGAAAGGCCATGAGAAGAGACGGGGCCAGAAATATTTTCACTCGACGAGTGGGTTTCTATGTTATTATTCATAGTTTATACTTATCGGATTGACTTTTGTATGATGAAATTCCAATAAAAACCTTAATATAATTTATTACATTATGTTAGGGGCGGAGCATGGAAAATTTTAATATGAGACAAAGTAAATAGTATTTTCCTTGGGAATAAATTTTCAATTTCTCATATTAATCTCGGATTCATTTTTACGGGAGCAAATTTTCAAAAATAATATAAAAATAACTATTTTCCATATGTTAAAATTATAGTGGCCTCATTCCGACTCCGCCCTAACATTATTCCCTGACAAACAAAACGGGTCAAATAATCAAAACAATTAAGGGCGGTTTTCATCCTAATAACATTATGACTTTATATTTACTTAAAAGCGAAAAATACGCTTATAAACCGAAAATAAAAAATAAGCTGAACAAAATAAGCTAATAACGCAATTACCTTAATAGACTCATCAGGACTCCCACTAACATTCCTAAGATCCCAAACACCCGGACACCACAAAACACCACTTCCTTCAACTCTCACCGCCACCGAAACACCGCCACGTATCACCGCGCCACCGTCATCGTCATCTCCCTCGGAAACCGACGTATGCAGTAACTCCAACAACCCTCCATGCCACATAGGCGCTTTGTATGACGTAATCAATCCACTTGGCAACATAAGAGTGGCTACACTTCCATTATCCAATCCCATTCTGACAACACAGCTTTCACCCAAACGTGTAAACGACGCGCCATGACCACTGAATTCTGTTTCGAGGTAGTCCACGTTGATTGGTTGGTTTGGGAGTGAAACAGCTTTTGGTATTTTAAGGTTTTTTGTTTTTGTGTTTGGTTTTGTTTTGGGTGTGAAAATGTTTGGGGGGTTTTGAGGATTTTTGAGGAAGTTATAAGAGGTGGTTTTGGTGATTGGGTTTGTTGTGAAGATGGAATTGTAAACTACAGCCATTGTTGTGTTTGGCTGCTTTATTTTTGTTTTCATTATTTATGAAGAAATAAAATTGTAATACTCTAGTTTTTTATTTTGTGTTCACGATATTTATCTTACTTTTTTCCAATTACGGATTTATTTTTGAACCGAGTTATTCGCTAGTTCAAAACGTGTCATGTCCTAAAATGTCAATGTCCACGACCAATATGTAATTCGTTAAAGTGGTTATATAAATTGTGGTTCGGAATAAAATATGATAGGTCATATTGACCGATTAGGGGTTTTGAGGATCATTATGGACATGTTTGTAGGCAGGGTCGAGTCAAAAGCGGAGCTTCATATTTCTCAACGCTAACTAATCAGTGGTGTTACTAGGGTGAGGTAGTGGGGGCGGCTGCCCCACCCGGTTTTTGAAGAAAAATTCTTTTTTTTAAATTATAAGTAATTTTGATAGAAAATTTTTGAGCCTACACTAAATTTTAATTTTTAAGGTTAGTTTTATAAAATATCTTTAGTTTTATAAATTTTTTTTGATATTTTGTCTCCGTTTACTCGTCAAAATTTTCTATTACCGCCGGTGTCACTAGTACTATCAAAAGGCTTCGGAGTGAAGGCTCGCATCAACGTGAGTTCTGCTCTAATAACTCAAAAATAGATATTAACTCAAACTTGACTCGATAGCTTGGAAATATGTAATATCATTTACATATCACAAAAGGCTTGAAAAACTCGATAAGAACTAAAGTCGAGCCAATATAAGCTTAAGTTCGACTTATTTTATATTTCGAGCTATTTTTTCCAATAAAGCTCGACTAGAAATAGTAGAACTCCAGCTCGTGTTGCTGATAAAAGCTCAATTCTGTTTAAAACATTTTTGACATCTTGGTGATATATCTTTAGATTTCCAATTGGACAAATGGATGGTAAGGAGTGGTATTTATTTTGGTCCATTACTCTCCTATCTTCATTTTCTTAGTCATTATCTATGAACAATACTAATAAAAGAAATATTAACCAAAGGTAAATAAAACCTTCGATACATTTTAATTCAATCTTTAGACATGTTGCATTCGAAATATGTTAATTTATTTCGAAGTTCTTATATGTAAATACACTTGGTACATGTACATAATGAAAGCGAAGAATTATACGACACTTTTTAAATTTATCGAGTAAAGTTATATACAGTTACAAATTATCATGTTCGATAACTTGTGCCCCTCTCCACTCTTCACCGGGTTCAATTGTGATGGGAGTTAGCACGGAAGCAGGACCTGTACAGATAAAGTATTCCTTTCCGTATTTCTCTGATAAGGATCCAGGACTCGATATGTAAATCTCTTCGAAACCCATTCTTATTACCCTAAAGAACAATTCTCTCCCCTGAAAATAAATAAAAAGTAATTATATCACTTACGAAAAATGGTCAAAGTAAAAAGTTTGAAACAATGTCTTAACATTTTGATTATAACCCTAAAAGTCGTGATTATCAAAACTCTTTATAATATGTATTAGAAATGTAAACTTTACCTGATCAACGGTCTCATACTTTGACGGAATAGTATTATAGAACTCGTTTACTCTCTCTTCAAGTGGAACACCATAAACTCTACTAAGTTTATGTTTCAAAATGGTGATTGGTACATCTTGCTTACTCCAAACTCCACTTTTCTTTTCGGGCTCCCATCCAAACGAAAACAAACCTGGATCTTCTTGTTTTATTGATTCGGATGGGGATAGAATCTCGAATGGAGAAGATAACGGAGGGTAGGTGCAATACGAGCAACCTTTAAGACCATCAATGGCGGTTCCTCCTCTTTTCTTAAACTTGAAATGGCTAAGGATTGCGGTTTTTAGATCAATGGGTTTTCGACCATTGTTTTTTACTATAACTGCGGTTGCCATGCTTAGAGCGTAGAGGGAGATCACATATGTTATGTCAAGGGTTCCACTTGTGGTGCAACTCAATTCTACCTATATTGAAACGCTTTAATTGTCACATACATGTAGTTTTTCATTGTTTTCCATTTTATTTTTAATTTTACACAAATTAAGTAGTGTGATGCCCGTATGAAAAACAACAATATTTTAGTCATTTTAAAAGTAAACGGGTAAGCGAATGAGGTTTTTCCTGATTATTCAGGAATGACAAGTCTTTTGACTTAGATGTACGTGATCTATCTGGGTTATGTATCTGGACCATTTTCGAACAATTCTTTGACCACCCTAATATGTTACCTAGGTATATTTCAACTTGAGACCTCTTGATCATCCGCTAAGTCATTTCATGGTAGTTAAAAAGCGAAAAACTTATTATTTTATATAGTTGTCATAATATTTCCTCATTTTCATACAAACTACTTTTGTGTGTAGTAATCAAAACCTCAAAGGCAACTTGAACCTTAAAATCTTATTAATGTTATCCACTCAAGTGACGTATTTATCAAATAGGTAAAACATACCATTTTATTATACACCTCAAATCATTTAATCTATAAAATTTATTGCAGCTAAGCAATAAATTTTATAATTTAAATGACATAATAAGTTAATCTTACTCGCAATTCTTCAAACTACAACAACATTACCTGAACAGCATCAATAGAATCCGAATCAACATCCTTAACAACCCATTTCGACAAATCAACACCCTTCGCTTTCTTATCACCCAAAGCACCATCAATCACTAACCCAATCCCACCTTTTGCACCCGAACTAGTAGTATACAAAACCTCTTCAAACCCGTCCTCTTTCCAATTCACTTTCGGCTTATAAGAAGTAACATGAGCATTATTCAAATGTACCTTAACCGAACTACCATTTCTAACACAAAGCTCAGCAAATTGACCACCATCAATATTCTCGGTGAATTTGATGCCTTTACGACCAAACTTTGGTTCAAGCGGTTCGGTAACTGTAACGGAAGGTGTTATCGTTGACGCGGTTGCTTTTGGAATGAGTATGGTTGGTTTGGAAAGAGAGACGGATAGAAAAGAAGCTGCAGCCATGAGATTGAAGATGATAATTCTATTGTTTCTACTTGTTTTGTTTTTGTTGGTTTGTTTTTTGATATTTTGTTTTATTTTGACCCCTTGAAGTATTGAATGTTGATATGTTAAGTCCCTGAAGTCTGAGGGTTTTTTGTAGTTTGGAAAACGTTTGGTTTAGGTGTATAACGGTGATTTCGTTATAACAAGTGTACTTCTACAAATGGTAAATAGCACACGAGAAATGACACGCTTATAAGTAAATTATTTGTAAAAGGTTTAGTTTAGGTTTATAAAGGTTATTTAGTTATAACAAGTGTACTTCTACAAACGGTAAATAGCATTCGAGAAATGTTACGCTTATAAATAACTTACATAGTTTTATTTACAAATCGATTACAACTACCTTTTAGTTTTCTTTCTTCGTTATGTTATGTCATACCGGCTTGTAACGAAAGTTTGTAATTTGTTTGTAAGCGATGCATTTCTTAACTATATATAATGAAGAAAAAAAAATCATTATATACAAAACAATTTGGTTGTGTATAAATCATTTTCCAATCAAGATTCGAATCTAATCTAGTCAAGGCCCAATTTTGATTAAGCATGATCCATCACTCCAAAAGTGGGCCTAACTTTGGTATGTTGTCAGGCCCAAACTTATTGTTTTTGGTTTGAATTTTTGAATTTTTTATCATCGACAAAAAGTACATTTTTAAACTTTAGATATTTTAAAATTTGTAAATATAAACTTTTAACAACTTATCTTATGGTTACTTAATATATACGTATTTGTTCTAAAATTCTACCCTAAAATGTAGATTAGATTAATATGTACTATAAAACATAAACATAATTATGTGTACTCGGTTTGAAGGGTCAAGACCGGACATTCATGCCCAATTAGTCTTAAGAGGAAATCTTGATCATGTTCTAGGAATACTAGGCAATATTTGATAGCGGATATGACGACTTTTAATCTATGTTTGGCTTCACAAACATTTAATTATAAAAGGTAAAAGAGTACGAGTATACATATCGTTGATTTTAAAACAAAAAGCCATGTCTATCGGTCTATATCAATTGAAGTTGATAAGTAAAACATCTTGAAGATCCACATTTAAAATTAAAAAGTTAAATAAGAACATCCAAAAATCGGAATGCGACAACATTCAATCGAGTCATTCGGATTCTTCAAAAGACATAAAACGTTTATGAAATAGTTATCACTTGTTTATATATAAAGAGAAATATAACTTTTGCTCTTGTTTTTCGCAACATATCCTAATTTTTACTTAGCTACCACATGTTGAACAATCAAGATGCATATTGATATTGTGTGATTTTAATTCTATTTTTGTACTAAGGTAGTCTTTAAGATGCGAGAAGTTTGCAAATTTTACAATATTGACTATGTAATCCGGAAAAGGAAGAAGAAAAAAATCAAATTTAGAAATAAGGACAACTCTAATATTTTTATGAGAACAGAAAAATAAAAACTTATAAAATATTTTAACATAAAAATAAAATTGTGAACAAAATGCATACATTGATACATAAAATCCTAAACTTAAATATATAATTTTAACTTATTTCGTTAAATAGTTTAATGTCCGTATAATGCACTAAATTATCTTATACATTAGTAATAAATCGTTTCTTATATTTTAAAAAAAGTAACAATCTCATGTTGTTATGTACAACACTTTTAGCAAGATCTTGATTTTAAGTTAAACACTTAAAATATCAACCATAATATAAACCTAAAACTTGTATGTATACCATACTCACACATGTACATCAATCTATCCCCATAATATCATAAAGAATCTAGCACATTCATTAATCAATAAAAATAAAACTTTTCCATAGTTATATACACTACCAAAAATAAATATAACAAATGGTCATACTAACATCCACATGTCACATACCTCATAATCTTTACTTTTCCCATACATTTAAACAATTAAAAAAACCAAAAACAATTAACAAAAAGATATTGATATCTTATGGCTCAATGATAGTGATAAGGTGTACTTATGTAGTGAAGATTTTGTAGGGTCGAATCAGTATTAGGGGTATAAATGAGAACGAGACAATTCATAAATTAGATCGATTCATAAAGTATTTGATATTTATTTTGACTTAAATGAGTCGAGCTAAGGCTACTCAAGTATATTTTTGAATTGAAATTGAGCTCAAAACAGTAGACTCGTTAGCTTTATCGAGTTTATGTTATATACATATAATTATAACTTACATATCATACTATGTAAATTAATATGCATATGAAACGAGTCGAGTCGAGCTTTATCTAACGCTATTTTTTTATTATCGAATATGAGGTCGTTACGTAGAATCTATTGAGCTTTAATCGAGTTTTGATCTCTAGCTTTAGCAGTCGAGTCGAGCTCGAGTTTATAATATAAAGCTAGACCGAGCTCAACATTAAGTCTTACTGAAAGTCTTTCTTTCTAACTTCTACCTCTCGCTTTGAAAATATAGACTGAAAAAACCTTTTATTTATAGGCCTTGGAGGCGCTTAACTCTTTCTTATTATTAGTAATAATTGTTGTTTTAGTTTCATAACATGTTTCAACTCCGGCTTTTCATATGTAAGTAGATCCACTCGATTTTAGTGTGCAAAATAATTATCTTCGTACGAACTGAAGTACGAAAGGCCCTGCCCAAAAAGGAATCAAATAGTCCTTTGTTTTTTTCGAATATCGTCACGTGACTTAATTCCGATCACTCCCCTGAGGCAATAATAGAACGCACATCAGAGAATACTGCCCATCGAATCCGAGTATTTCTATTCCAGTCGAATTTGATCTTGACGACTTGACTCGATTACATCAAATTGTTACATAACATATGATTTACATTCTTTATTATATGATTATCTTATATTAAAACATTAAAATAAACAACTTTATTAAATATATATATAAAAAAAGGCAAGACAGTAATAACAACACCAACACCAACACCAACACCAACACCGATAGCCGCAAGAATCACAAAAACAAATTCCACATTATAATCTGTTCATCATTTCAAATCTCATTTCCCCAAATTTCAAAATCAATTTCCTCTGTTTTAACCTAATTCACAAATTCATCTCGATTTCTGCATCAAATTCTTTCAAATTTCTCATAATTTATTACAGATAAGGTAATCCAACACCTACAAATCATCAATTTGTTAATTTACAGCAGCTACTATAACGATCTGAGAATCGATCGAGCTGTAAAAGTTAGGTTTTTATGTGTTAAATTCGTTGATTGATCAAGCATTTGGCTCCGATCATCTCAAATTTGTAGTTTTTGAGGTATAATTGTTTAATCGATCTGTTAATTTGATGTTTTTAAGTGATCGGATTAAGTAGTTTATTATATTTGAAATTGATGATTTTTTTTGTATTTTTAGAGTGAATTAATTTGATTTGATTTGAAAATAGTGGTTAATTTTGGATTTATGTGTTGTATTTTGGTTGATTATAGTTATGTAGATGTATTTGTTTCGAAAAGAATCGAATTTGTTGAAGAATAAAAATAGTATAGTTTTGACATTTACTACTTCCTGATTAAGCAAGTTTCTAGTCTCATTTTTACAATTTTGTTTTGTCGTTATTCGGCGGTGCTTGTGGATTTGGATAATGCTATTTATACTAGCTACATTGTTTTTAATATTCGTTTTTGCTGTTTGAAAGTAATTAGGTGTGGAAGTTTTCTATTAATAGTCTGTTCTTAATTTGTTTCTTCTTTTGTCTTTGTTTGTTTAATTTGTGCAGGTAATTTTGTGGCTTAATCGGGCTATATTTGGGATATGAATTGGATATAAATTGTATGGGTGACGATGCCACAACTTCGAAGTGGAGCAAGGAGATCAAAACGGATCGGTGATCTTCAGCCTGCCACTCAACTGATTGATCAAACTGAGGACGTCCCTGCACCAGCCAGAACTAGAAGGAAGACTGGTGGTGGAAGGGGAAGAGGTGATGCTGCAGGTGTAGGAAAAGGTCGTGTGGCGGCAACACCTGGGAGGCCAGCTGCTGGCGGTAGAGGAAGGGGAGTTAGACTGATTGATTTGGATCAGGAACCACCTTGTGAAATCGTTCCTAATCCTGTGGCTATTAATAGACTAGACTTGGTTGCAGATAAAGATATTGATATGGAAGGTGGAGATGGTGATAAAATAATGGCTGTTGAAGAAGATGGAAACACACCTGCCGTGCCTGAAAGGGTAAGAGTGACTTTCTCATAGTAATTTCCCGCATTAGATGATATTGAATAATCAGAAACAGATAAAGCATATGTTTTTAGCTTTGAGAGTAATTAAGTTACCGAATAATCAGGATCAGATAACTAACTAAGCTTCTAAGCGGGTTGTAGAAGATAGTGTTTGGATGGGTTTCTGCTTTTGTAGTTGTAATAATTAGATTATCAGTAGTTCTAATTGTTTATTGAGTTAATAGATACAATGTCAAAAGAAGACATTTTTTATGGAGAAGGAATTAATTTCATGAACGTATAATTAAAGTCTTAATTAAGTAATTTTGCTCTACCTTTAGTCTTTAGATAATCAGTTTTGTAACAGCTGCAGTGAGACAGATTACCCAAATATGGTTCTGTTACTCTTGAAATATTAGATAATCAAAGCAGAATCTGTTTATCCAAATATTGAAACACGATTAATGTGATTTTGAGTCACAGTAATCAGATGATCAATTTCGATATTCAAATACAGACACCTTTTAAGTTTGTGTTTTTCTAATAAATTTTTAAATTAACGTTTTTTTTGTTGATTTTCTCAGGTACAAGTGGGTAATTCTCCTATTTATAAAACGGAAAGAAAGTTGGGAAAAGGTGGTTTTGGGCAGGTTTATGTTGGCAGGAGGGTAACTGGTGGTACTGAAAGAACAGGCCCAGATGCAGTTGAGGTACGATTAAACAGTAAATGAAGTTGGTGTATAATAAATAATTGTTTTGCTACCAATCTGATCTTTTGAGGTTATACTTCTATAGGTAGCATTGAAATTTGAGCACCGTAATAGTAAGGGTTGCAATTATGGTCCTCCTTATGAGTGGCAAGTTTACAGGTACGTGGTCATTTTAAAAACAATATTTTGAGGCATACATAATCTCATATGTTCTAATTTGTTTGGTGTTTTGTTTTTAAAGTTCATTGAATGGATGTTATGGGATTCCATGGGTTCACTACAAGGGTCGGCAAGGTGATTTTTATATTCTGGTGAGTTTTGAATATTGAAAGTTGTTTGACTTTGAAAGTTGTCGGACTTGTAAGAGAAATAATTATATTCATTATTTTACAGGTCATGGACATTCTTGGACCTAGTCTTTGGGATGTTTGGAATTCTTTAGGCCAATCGTAAGAATAGTTTATTTTTATTTTTTTATGTCCTCTCCACCTGAATGGTCTTTCACTTATTGTTTATCTTATTTTTTATACAGTATGTCACCGAGTATGGTGGCTTGTATCGCTGTTGAGTCAATATCGATTCTAGAAAAGCTTCACTCAAAGGGGTAAGGCATTTTTGAACATTTTGGCAAAACATTATTGGCACTTTTCGGGACCATTTCATTTACATCTCTGTTTGGTATAAAGGTTTGTACATGGAGATGTGAAACCGGAAAACTTCCTACTTGGTCAACCAGGATCTGTGGATGAAAAGAAACTATATCTTATTGATCTTGGTTTGGGTATGCTTTCCTTTTTAGTATCGTGCATTACTGTTAAATTCGCTACTGTCTCTATGATTTATCTCACATTTTAATGTAATCTATATCATTAAGATTTAATAATGTCACTTACAAGTGATTTGCCGCTGTTTCAGCATCAAAATGGAAAGAGTCAACATCTAGTCAGCATGTTGAGTATGATCAACGGCCAGATATATTCAGGTTTGTATATTTTTCATGTATCTAACAACCCTCTTGAGTTTTGAGTGCATTAATATTAATCCTTAAAATGTTTTCATACAGAGGCACGATAAGATATGCAAGTGTGCATGCACATTTAGGTCGAACAGGAAGTAGAAGGGACGACCTTGAGTCACTTGCATACACATTAATATTTCTCATTAAAGGAAGGTTACCATGGCAAGGCTACCAGGTAGATTTCCTCTTTTCACTTTAATACATTTATTCTCGTTTCTCTTTTATTTTTTTAATCTTTTAACTTTTTTTTTTAATGTCAGGGTGACAACAAAAGTTTTCTTGTTTGTAAAAAGAAAATGGCGACCACACCTGAGTTGATGTGTTGCTTTTGTCCTGCTCCATTTAAACATTTTCTTGAAGCAGTGACAAATATGAAATTTGACGAAGAACCTAATTATTCAAAGCTTATTTCTTTATTTGAGAGCCTTATTGAACCGGTTACATCACTAAGACCAATCAGAATTGACGGGGCACTTAAGGTTTTTTGCATTTTTGTAATTTTCATTTTCTTTTTAAGAAGTTTTTTTGTGTCCGAACCTATTTTTTATTTGGCTTGTAATTATCAACAGGTTGGACAGAAACGGGGTAGATTGCTTATCAATTTGGAGGAAGATGAACAACCAAAAAAGAAAGTACGGTTAGGTAGTCCTGCTACCCAATGGATCTCTGTATATAATGCTCGTCGTCCAATGAAGCAAAGGTGGGTTTGGTGATTATACTTTAAAAGATATACAAAAAGATAAGATGTGTTGTAAAGTTAATAGTTATTAAGAATTTGAAAGAAGTTGGTTTGAATCGAATCCGTAAATGGATAGTAAACTGTTGATAGGTTTAAGTATGCTTGCTAATATGATTTTTAATGAAGCCCCCAAAAAAGGTAGTAGTAGTAGTAGTAGTAGTAGTAACAAAAGACATTTTGAACTGAATAACAAATAAGGATTTTGGGGAACATATATTTCGATAATCGAATTTTGATATTCAAATATTGAAAAATGCTTGTTGTAGTAGTTCTTGTATTAATAAGTGGACGCGTTGAAAGATTTTGTTGTTTAATAACTTCTTGCATTGACTGATTAGGGTTCATTATGCCTTTTTTTATTTATTCTTTTCAGCTAGCAGGTGGATTAATATCAACTTATAGTTTTTTGAGACACACACTTGTAGTTTTCATGTCATTATACAGATTACAAGTAGATATTTGTTACCTTTTTAGAAGTATCTGAAAAATCTAAGTAGATTACTAATTGCTTTAAATTTATCAAATAGGTTAAATCTTATTTATACCCTTTTCCCTCATTAGACCAACGTATGATATATTAACAATCAGTCAATCACTTATTTTGCAGATATCATTATAACGTTGCAGATGCAAGACTTCGTCAGCATGTAGAGAAGGGTAATGAAGACGGATTATACATAAGCTGTGTTGCATCAGCCTCGAATCTTTGGGCCTTAATTATGGATGCAGGAACTGGATTTTGTTCCCAAGTATATGAAATTTCACCTGTTTTTCTTCACAAGGTTATTTTAACCGTGTTTATTCTTCTAGCTATTCAAATTTCATATATCTTTTTATTTATATTTTAAAAGAATTTATAATTTGTTCTTTAGGACTGGATTATGGAGCAGTGGGAGAAGAATTTTTACATCAGTTCAATTGCTGGTGCAGCCAATGGAAGCTCTTTGGTTGTTATGTCTAAAGGTTACATATGCTTTTACTGTTTATATATCGTATTAATAACACTCAATAAGGGTAATATATTTTTTACAGTTTTTGTAATCTTTTTGTATCTTTAGGAACACCTTACACTCAACAATCTTACAAAGTGAGTGAATCGTTTCCATTTAAGTGGATTAGCAAGAAATGGAAAGAAGGATTTCATGTCACTTCTATGACTACAGCCGGAAGTCGTTGGGGTGTTGTAATGTCGAGAAACGCAGGGTTCTCTGAACAGGTAATTTATTTGTATTTTTGGTAGTTACCTTTTCTTTTATCAGTGATGATATTGATGATAGATATTGTAACGCCTTGTTTTAGGTTGTAGAACTTGATTTTCTTTATCCAAGTGAAGGAATCCACCGTAGATGGGAAAGTGGGTACAGGATAACATCTATGGCTGCTACAGCTGATCAAGCAGCTTTTATATTAAGTATCCCGAGACGCAAAATGATGGATGAGACTCAAGAAACTCTTAGAACATCTGCCTTCCCAAGCACCCATGTGAAGGTATAAATGGGTGGGTCGGGCGGGTTGGGTAACGGGTTGAATAGGTTCGGGTCAAAACAATTGGGGTTAAGCGATGGGTTGACCTAAACACTTTTTGCCCTTTTATTAATCAATAAACAGTGTGTTAATCGTGAATACAAAAACTAGATATATTACAGTAATACTGTAGCTCATTTAATAAACGAATTCTTTTAGATTGTATACATAAATAATATTACACTTATGGAAGCTTTCAACCCATACGAACTATTTGATCTGGGGGCTTTTATAACTTTTTTATTTTACCGATTTTACACGTTAGGGATTAAACATAACCTGAATCGACCCATTCATAGGTATTTTTTTTCTTTTGTACAGTTTCTGTGTAAGCACAACTTTTTGCTGACAGGTTCTTTTGTCATCTTGCAGGAAAAATGGTCGAAAAATCTTTACATTGCATCAATGTGTTATGGTCGAACCGTTTGCTAACTGATCCTGGTAACAGACGATTCAAATTTACTGAAAAACTAACGAAACCTATTGGAACTTCTGGAAACAGCGGAATTTGGATCATCTGAGCAAACCGGTGCAAAAATGTAAAGATTGTCATGTTTTATGCTACTATAAAATTAAAATAGAAATGAGAAAGAACACCAAAAAAAGAGGAAAGTATTTCAGATAGAAGAACAAAGAGAAATGTGTACGAGACATTAGTGTATTTGATCTCTTCGTATCTAAGTTACCTTTGTAAGATATTATTATTTTTAAAATGAGTGTATTTGATCAAAGTTTCTGGTAATCGATCGTTTGTTTTAGTTGAATACGAAGTTATTTTGTTGGTGTGATACATGCATGATCGATTTTTGAAAATTTTCATAGACATCTGGTCTAAGGTTTGCCAGAAAGGCTAGAAGAAGCAACAATAATGAAGTTTTTAGAAAACAACTAATCTCATAATTAAACACTTCGTCCCAAGCCTTACTGGTTGTGGCAATTGGCAACACGGCGCTCCCATACGTAAACAACAATTGCGAGTCTTAACCACAACTTTATATCTTTAAAACCTGTATGTACTTCTAGGCTTAGGCTTAGCGGTTACAGATAAACATAGTTAGAAGTAACTATTGTGTACCTTTTCAAGATTTTATTAATGGAAAAATGAAACATGTTATGTACTAGATCGGTTTTGGTAATAATTTGTTTGTTTAGTAGTTGAGTTTTTGAAGATACTATTACGTCATTTTTATAAACGTCAATGCGTTTGCAAGCGTGTTCGCATTAAGTGTAAAAGATATTCCATAACGACTGAAAGAAACAACAAAATCAAAGTTTTTAACACAAACTTCCCAATCTTTCCATAAAAACAACGAACAAACAAAGTTTTAAACACAACCATTCTTATACATCCCACAAACACGGAAAGATACAACGAAAAAGAGTTTCAAACACACAGCCTTATTACATATGCCACAATGGCTTAACGAAACAACGAAAACAGAGGTTTTAAACACACCACCTTCTTCCACTTACCCAGAAACACTAGAAGACACAACAAAACAACTTTATTCCCAACCCCTGATGAGCGTGGCTCTTGCCACGCGGCCGACTCCCAAAGAAAACGCTCCCATACGCAAATCACAGTTGTGTGTCTTACACGTAGCTTTCACGTCCTGGAAACCTAACTTAACGTACTTTTTCAATTCCCTGTTCACTTTCTCCTCGTCCCACATAAAACCTTGAATATTCTACATACCAAAAATAAAAGACAAACTTAAATATTCAATTGCATATAACGCGACACAACTAAAAGTAGAAACTGATTGACTTGGTACCTGAACCCACTCGAAGTAACTAACTGTCACCCCTCCCGAGTTTGCATATATGTCAGGAAGGATAACAACACCTTTCTTCGACAATATCTAGACAAAAAATAAGCACATAAAATAAAGAAAAGATTGGATATTATCTGAGAAATTAGTAGAGAATTTGAAAAACAAAGTAACCTCGTCAGCCTCTGGATCAGTCGGGTGATTAGCAGCCTCAATGATATACTTGGCTCTGATGTCGTTTGCATTTTCCCTTAATTCGTAAAGTCATAATAATGTTAACGTCAACATATGAGGGTGTTATTAATCTAAAAGTTGGTAAAGTACTTAATATAAAGGTAAAAGTTTAGGAAAATTACTTGTTGATTACACCACCAAGTGCAGCTGGGATCAGAATGTCACAATCTTCAACTAAAAGAGAATTGGGATCAATTGAGTCTGCACCATCAAAACCTTTCACGCCTTTAGTTTTGGCAACATGATCGAGCAAACGAGGAATATCAAGACCATTTTTGTCTTTTATCGCTCCAGTAACATCACTAACAGCAACAACTTTACCGCCACTTTCATGAATAAGTTTTGCAGCCCAAGATCCAACATTCCCAAATCCCTATTTGAATTTAAAACGTCATCACAATAACAATCTTTTTATTTACAGTAATACTTTTAATTTAAAAGTTGTCGTTACTTGTATCACAACTCGTTTCCCATCTACGGAAGTTCCAAATTCATTGAGAAGGGCTTCCGTGGCAATGAGCACACCACGTCCTGTTGCAGCATCTCTTCCCAACGATCCTCCAAGACCCTGTTTATTTCCAACAATTATGATAAGTGAAAGATTATCCATGTTTAATTCCAAATATAGAGATTAACAATTCGACATTAGCTTAATAGATTTAGTGTTTGCAAGTATACTTACAGTAGGTTTTCCAGTAACTACAGCGGGCGAGTACCCATGAAACTTAGAGTACTCGTCTAGTATCCATGCCATAGTCTATATAAACAAAACGACAAACGGTAATCATGTTTCTAGTTACAACAGAAAGAAATGGTAATAAATATAAAAAATAAACGAGATTAAATAACACGAGTTACATTTCTGTACTTTTTAAATACCCCATTATAATTGAATGTCATTATATATCCGAAAATAAAACTAAAGTTGGCTTAATATAAACCTGAGAGTTAGTTCCCATATCAGGAGCTGGGATATCAGCATGAACTCCAATTAGATCGTGGATCTTTTGAGTAAAAACACGAGTGAGTCGTTCTAACTCGGAAATACTGAGTTCATTTGGATCACACCCAATCCCACCCTTAGCGCCACCATATGGTATGTTTGCAACCGCGGTTTTCCATGTCATCAGTTGTGCTAAAGCATTCACTTCATCCGGTTCAACCTACATGCATGAAGGGATTTGGTATGAACATTTTTAGTGATTCTAGTTGTAACAAATGCAAATTTCTTTCACAAAACAAGATTTAATCTGTAAAAAATTATTGAACCTCTGGGTGATAACGGATTCCTCCTTTCATCGGTCCACGAGAATTGTCATGTTGAATCCGATAGCCGATAAACGAAGCTAAAGTTCCATCATCTTTTGGTATAGTACATTCAACCTGCCATGCAACGGTTTTTATTCTAATTTTCTATTTTGGAAACATTATGCATGTTTATTTATAAGCAATCAACATTGTGTAAATGAGTTATAGAGTGAAATACTAACCTTGATTTCCCTGAATGGAATGAGCAAACTCTTCTCAAGCTTGGAGTCTAGACCCAAAATGCGAGAAGCAAGCCTGAAGTTGCGATTCGTAGCTACTAATGCATTCATGCTTGCTTACCAGAAAACCTATAGATCAAAGAGATAAAGAAATATGAATGAGGATTCAACCATCTACAAATTGAACAAGTTTAGAAGAAGACACTTAATATCTCTGTATACAGTTATTGTTGTCAGTATTCAGTAATAATAAAGTAGAGTCATATAAAAATTAAAATAGTTAAATAATCCATTTCTTTTACAAAATCCAAAGATCAACATGTGACATTGAGGAATTGACTAGAAAAATATATCAATCCATATATTTGTCTAAGTGAAAATGGATTTAAGATTATATGATTTTTATAAGAACAAGAACAAGAAATGGCCGGATCCTAAGAAAACAAGCATGATCCGACCCGAAAGTACGGGTTAACCCAATTATTTCACACGTGGATCAACTTTTTGGTAGTTATCCAAATTTATTTTTGAATTTAATAGTTTAAATGATTTTAATTGAAACGATAAATAATTATTTATTGTAAAAAATACAGTCATGTTTTTTTTTGAATTTGTGTCAATGATAGTATGACTAGTTTGATTTCTTGACAATCTTATTGTTTTTGATATAAAAAAGAATTTATTTTTTTGAACAAAATATAAAAAAGAATTGGACAACCAATAAAAAAAACAAGATATGTAGAAATGAGTTTATAGATCTATGATATCTATAATATTTTTAACCATAACAAAGCAAATTAAATATAACTGAAATTACCGATTTTAAATAATGAAAACTAACACGCTAAAATAAATAAACAACGTAACGTACTAAATATGAAAGAGCAAAATGATACCTACTAAATTCGAATCTTGAGAGCACGATTTGAGTCAATACCCGGCACAACAATCTAAATCGAAACAAAAAAGTTTTGAGAATTAACGAGAACAAAAAGTAAAAACACACATAATATCACTTGATCAAAACACAAGAAATAATCTTAATCTATTACCTAGTGAGAATGAAAGTACAATATGAGATGATGGAAAGAAAAATTAGTTCATGGATGATTAAATAGATAGGCACAAGAGTAATACAATGTAATCATATATTGAAATATAATGTAATCATATTATTGAAATATAATGTAATCTTATTCTATTATCTTAAATTTTGTTTATATTTCATATTATTATGTTATAAAAAATAATTATATATAATGTTTATCATTTTTTATTCACTATATATACAATCATCAATTTTTTGCAAAATTACATAAACTAAGTTTTAACTTTCAAAATTAAAAGTCTATAGTAGTGTAGATGAATATACGTTGGTTAGTTTTTTTGCTTAATATGCTAATTTCGACTATAGGTAGTTCTTCGGTTTCTTTCTTGAATTGGTTTTTCTCACAAATTAGATTTTCCGGTTTAGGTTTTGTTTAAACATAAATTACGCAAGATCACCCGATACACTAACCAAAGTTCCGAAAACAGAAGCTACATATGTACTATAAACTCGAAAAGAAGCACATACATTATCATTAGTAAACATTATGACTCCTTAACTCCGCTTGGATTAATTCAAGTAAAAAGTAAAAAATCTTACAACTTTACATATACAAAAAATTAATATTTTTCAAAGAAACAATTTGTCCCCGGTTAAATAGCAACAAAACATGATATCACCTAAAACAAATAACGGATTCATTGAATATACCCTTTAAAGATTTTATTAATGGAAAAATGAAATCTCTTATATATTAGATCGGTTTGGTTAATAATTTGTTTGTTTAGTAGTCGAATTTTTCATATATAGTATTATGTAACGTCAATGTGTTTGTAAGCGTGTTCGTATTAAGTGTAAAAGATATTCCTTAACGACTGAAAGAAACAACAAAATCAAAGTTTTTAACCCAACCTTCCCACACTTTCCATAAAAACAACGAAAAAACAAAGTTTGAAACACACAACCGTTCTTATACATCCCATAAACACGGAATGATACAACGTAACAGAGTTTTAAACATACAGCCTTATTACATATTCTACAAACGCTTAGGGAAACAACGAAAGGAGAAGTTTTAAGCACACCACCTTCTTCCACTTACCCATAAACACTAGAAGACACAGCGGAACAACTTTATTCCCAACCCCTGATGAGTGTGGCTCTTGCAACCCGACTGACTCCCAAAGAAAAAGCTCCCATACGCAAATCGCAGTTGTGTGTCTTACACTTATCTTTCACATCCTGGAAACCTAACGTAATATACCTTTTCAACTCCGTGTTCACTTTCTCCTCGTCCCACATAAAACCTTGAATATTCTACATACCACAAAAACTCATACAGAAGTATTCAATTTCATACTACACGACACAATTAATAGTAAGAATTTATTGACTTAGTACCTGAACCCACTCGAAGTAACTAACTGTCACTCCTCCCGAGTTTGCATATATGTCAGGGAGGATAACAACACCTTTCTTCGACAATATCTAGACAAAAAACAAGCGCATAAAATAAATAAAAGATTGGATATTATCTGAGAAACTAGTCAAGAATTTGAAAAATAAAGTAACCTCATCAGCCTCTGGGTCAGTCGGGTGATTAGCAGCCTCGATTATATACTTGGCTCTGATGTCATTTGCATTTTCCCTTAAGTTGCAAAGTCATAATAACGTTAACGTCAACATATGAGCGTGTTATTAATCTAAAAGTTGGTAAAGTAATAAATATAACGTTACAGTTTAAGTAAATTACTTATTGATCACACCACCGAGTGCAGCTGGGATCAGAATGTCACAATCTTCAACTAAAAGAGAATTGGGATCAATTGAGTCTGCACCATCAAAACCTTTCACGCCTTTAGTTTTGTCAACATGATCGAGCAAACGAGGAATATCAAGACCATTTTTGTCTTTTATCGCTCCAGTAACATCACTAACAGCAACAATTTTACCGCCACTTTCATGAATAAGTCTTGCAGCCCAAGATCCAACATTCCCAAATCCCTATTCGAATTTAAAACGTCATAACAATAACTTTTTTTTTTATTATTAGTAAAATTTTTAATTCAAAAAATGTTCGTTACTTGTATGACAACTCGTTTGCCAGCTATGGAAGTTCCAAAGTCATTGAGAAGGGCTTCCGTGGCAATGAGCACACCACGTCCAGTTGCAGCATCTCTTCCCAGCGATCCTCCAAGACCCTGTTTATTTCCAACAATTGAGATTAGTGAAATATTAACTGTGTTTAATTCTATAATTAGAGATTGACATTAATTTATAAGATTTAGTGATTGCTTGTATACTTACAGTAGGCTTTCCAGTAACTACAGCGGGCGAGTACCCATGAAACTTAGAGTACTCGTCTAGTATCCAAGCCATAGTCTATATAAACAGGACGATCAACCATAATTAAGTTGTAATTACAACAAAAAGAGCTTGAAATTAATGAAAACAGCAAACTGGATTAGATAACAACAAACTTTTACAATTTTATCATATTACACGAGTTACTTTTTTGCACTATTTAAATACTCGGCTTATAAAACTCGTTGCATGTCATTGTATATCTAATAAAACTAAAGTTAGCTTAATACAAACCTGAGAGTTGGTTCCCAAATCAGGTGCCGGGACATCAGCATGAACTCCAATTAGATCATGGATCTTTTGAGTGAAAACACGAGTGAGTCGTTCTAACTCCGAAATACTGAGTTCATTTGGATCACACCCAATCCCACCTTTAGCACCACCATACGGTATGTTTGCAACCGCCGTTTTCCATGTCATCAATTGTGCTAAAGCATTCACTTCATCCGGTTCGACCTACATTACATGCATGAACATTTTTAGTGATTTTGGATGAACTTTTTTTTTGGAAAACAAGGTTTAATCTGAAAAACATTATTGAACCTCGGGGTGATAACGGATTCCTCCTTTCATCGGTCCCCGAGAATTGTCATGTTGAATCCGATAGCCGATAAATGAAGCTAAAGTTCCATCATCTTTTGGTATAGTACATTCAACCTGTCATGCAAGGTTTTTCCACAAGTTAAATATGTAAAACATTTATGCATGTTTATTTATATACAATCAACATTGTGTAAATGAGTTATAGAGTGAAATACTAACCTTGATTTCCCTGAATGGAATGAGCAAACTCTTCTCAAGCTTGGAGTCTAGACCCAAAATGCGAGAAGCAAGCTTAAAGTTGCGATTTGTTGCTACTAATGCATTCATGCTTGCTTATGAGAAAACCTACACAACAAAAGGAGAAAGAAATCTGAATTTGGTTTCTAACTATCTTCAAATTGAAAATGTTTAAGGTGAAAGAGAAGCAGAACACTTTAACAATGACAAATCCATATAAAGATAAAACACTGTTTTTACTGTAAGAATAAAATAAAGTTTTATAAATGACAAAACAATAAATAATCCATTTCTTTCACAAAAATCCAAAGAGCATCAGGTGAGACTTCAGAATTAATTCAAAACAAATATATATATATATTTGTATAAATGAAAATGGATTTTCAAAATTATATGATTCTTATTATAAGAACAAGAACAAGAAATGGATCTTAAGAAAACCCGTATGATCCGACCCAAAAAGACGGGTTAACCCAATTATATTACACGTGGATCAACTTTTTGGTGGTGATCCCTTATTTTTATGCCATTTTATGAGTGGGAAGTTATCCAAATTTTGAAAATTTAATAGTTTAAATGTATTTTAAATAAATAGATAGAAAAGGATAAATATATATTTTAACTTCTTGATTAATTATTGTAAAATACAATCATGTTTTTTTTCTCACTTTAATTCATAATAAATTTTAAATTAATTTATCTATATATAACAAGTTTTGATCAAAAAGTAATTACACTATTAAAACAACCATTTAATACTCTTTCCAACGAACAACCGTTTAATATATTTTTGACAAATTTTTTTTTTTGTGAGTTTCATTATATTCACAAATGTATATACTAAATTCGCAAAAAACACATTCGAACCTTATATTAGTAGATGAATAGATATGTATACACAACTGAATATACTTCTATTCACCGGTGTAGTAACTAGTTTTTGACCTACATTTTAACCATATATTCACCACTGAATACATTTGTATAAACGCGTTTATACGGTGATATTCATTAGTATATGCACGCAGTTTTTGAAAAATTCATAATATGTAATATATTCACCGATGTATATATATAAAAAAGAAGTCGTTAAAATCAAAAAAGTTTATATTTTTTCAAAAGAGAATTAATATCCGTTTTAACGATATGTTTTTTATTTTGTAAAAGTTTATAATTTAAAAGATATTTAATTTTTAAAATAAAGTGAGTTTTGTTAAATGATTGGTTATAAAGTGGTTCTTATTGTTCATAAATATTTGAGTGATTTAATTTTCCGAGAACTGCGAAAACTTTGGACCACTCAATTTTTTTTCTAATATTAAATGTTTATTTTTTAATCAAAATGGTAAGTTAGTAAATTTAGTTTTTTCTTTTGAATTAATTTAATTTTTATACAATTTTTCCCTTTTTTTTTCTCTCTTTAGTTGATAATTTATTTTATTAATTATTTTTCATTAAAAAAGTCCTCAACTTTCAGCCATATAAACTATAACGTTTTTTTTACATTAAAAATCCGTACATTTGCATGTTAATTCCTTTTTACTTTTTTAGTATGTGTTAATTGTTTTTTGTTCATGCATAAACATTATATTATGTGGGACTAGTACATATTGAGTTTTCCTTAGATTAACTTTTTTTTTTTTTGGTGGCTTATAAAAATATGATATGGTACGTGTAGTTAGCGGTATTAATCTCGTTAAATTGTTTAATTTGTTTTTTTAATATAAAAAAATAGGAAAGAGAAATCAGTAGTAAATTTTTTTTTTTTTAGGATGAAGGGATTATATCAAATTTTTCCTAATGGCTCGAAATCAAACTGGCCAACAAGTAATAATTTCCGATTGTTCTTCTACTCGTCTTTGTGCTTATGCCTTTTACACGCCGATATTTTTCCTAGACTGTGTTAAATTGCTAAAAATCACAAACTGGTACACTACGTGTTGAAATGTAAATACGAGCAACAAAACATGACATCATCTAAAACAAATAACGGATTCATTGAATGTACCCTTTAAAGATTTTATTAATGGAAAAATGAAATCTCTTATATATCGGTTTTGGTAATAATTTGTTACTTTAGTAGTCGAATTTTATGTATATAGTATTATGTAACGTCAATGTGTTTGTAAGCTTGTTCGCATTAAGTGTAAAAGATATTCCATAACGACTGAAAGAAACAACAAAATCAAAATTTTTAACACAACCTCTCCACACTTTCCATAAAAGCAAAGCTTTAAACACACAACCGTTCTTATACATCCCATAAACACGGAATGATACAACGAAACAGAGTTTTAAACATACAGCCTTATTACATATTCTACAAACGCTTACCCATAAACACTAGAAGACACAACGGAACAACTTTATTCCCAACCCCTAATGAGTGTGGCTCTTGCAACCCGACTGACTCCCAAAGAAAAAGCTCCCATACGCAAATCGCAGTTGTGTGTCTTACACTTATCTTTCACATCCTGGAAACCTAAAGTAATATACCTTTTCAACTCCGTGTTCACTTTCTCCTCGTCCCACATAAAACCTTGAATATTCTACATACCACAAAAACACATACATAAGTATTCAATTTCATACTACAGGACACAATTAATAGTAAGAATCTATTGACTTAGTACCTGAACCCACTCGAAGTAACTAACTGTCACTCCTCCCGAGTTTGCATATATGTCAGGGAGGATAACAACACCTTTCTTCGACAATATCTAGACAAAAAACAAGCGCATAAAATAAATAAAAGATTGGATATTATCTGAGAAACTAGTCGAGAATTTGAAAAATAAAGTAACCTCATCAGCCTCTGGATCAGTCGGGTGATTAGCAGCCTCGATTATATACTTGGCTCTGATGTCATTTGCATTTTCCCTTAAGTTGCAAAGTCATAATAACGTTAACGTCAACATATGAGCGTGTTGTTAATCTAAAAGTTGGTAAAGTAATTAATATAACGTTGGAGTTTAAGTAAATTACTTATTGATGACACCACCGAGTGCAGCTGGGATCAGAATGTCACAATCTTCAACTAAAAGAGAATTGGGATCAATTGAGTCTGCACCATCAAAACCTTTCACGCCTTTAGTTTTTTCAACATGATCGAGCAAACGAGGAATATCAAGACCATTTTTGTCTTTTATCGCTCCAGTAACATCACTAACAGCAACAATTTTGCCGCCACTTTCATGAATAAGTCTTGCAGCCCAAGATCCAACATTCCCAAATCCCTATTCGAATTTAAAACGTCATCAAAATAACTTTTTTCTATTATTAGTAAAATTTTTAATTCAAAAAATGTTCGTTACTTGTATGACAACTCGTTTGCCAGCTATGGAAGTTCCAAATTCATTGAGAAGGGCTTCCGTGGCAATGAGCACACCACGTCCAGTTGCAGCATCTCTTCCCAGCGATCCTCCAAGACCCTGTTTATTTCCAACAATTGAGATTAGAGAAATATTAACTGTGTTTAATTCTATAATTAGAGATTGACATTAATTTATAAGATTTAGTGATTGCTTGTATACTTACAGTAGGTTTTCCAGTAACTACAGCGGGCGAGTACCCATGAAACTTAGAGTACTCGTCTAGTATCCACGCCATAGTCTATATAAACAGGACGATAAACCATAATTAACTTGTAATTACAAGAAAAAGAGCTTGAAATTAATGAAAACAGCAAACTGGATTAGATAACAACAAACTTTTACAATTTTATCATTTTACACGAGTTACTTTTTTGCACTATTTAAATACTCGGCTTATAAAACTCGTTGCATTTCATTGTATATCTAATAAAACTAAAGTTAGCTTAATACAAACCTGAGAGTTGGTTCCCAAATCAGGAGCTGGGACATCAGCATGAACTCCAATTAGATCATGGATCTTTTGAGTGAAAACACGAGTGAGTCGTTCTAACTCCGAAATACTGAGTTCATTTGGATCACACCCAATCCCACCTTTAGCACCACCATACGGTATGTTTGCAACCGCCGTTTTCCATGTCATCAATTGTGCTAAAGCATTCACTTCATCCGGTTCGACCTACATTACATGCATGAACATTTTTAGTGATTTTGGATGAACTTTTTTTTTGGAAAACAAGGTTTAATCTGAAAAAAATTATTGAACCTCGGGGTGATAACGGATTCCTCCTTTCATCGGTCCCCGAGAATTGTCATGTTGAATCCTATAGCCGATAAATGAAGCTAAAGTTCCATCATCTTTTGGTATAGTACATTCAACCTGTCATGCAAGGTTTTTCCACAAGTTAAAAATGTAAAACATTTATGCATGTTTATTTATATACAGTCAACATTGTGTAAATGAGTTATAGAGTGAAATACTAACCTTGATTTCCCTGAATGGAATGAGCAAACTCTTCTCAAGCTTAGAGTCTAGACCCAAAATGCGAGAAGCAAGCCTAAAGTTGCGATTTGTTGCTACTAATGCATTCATGCTTGCTTATGAGAAAACCTACACAACAACAAAAGGAGAAAGAAATCTGAATTTGGTTTCTAACTATCTTCAATTTGAAAATGTTTAAGGTGAAGAGAAGCAGAACACTTTAATAATGACAAGTTCATATAAAGATAAAAGACTGTTCTCACTGTAATAATAAAATAATCCAATTTTTTCACAAAAATCCAAAGAGAATTATGTGAGAATTCAGAATTAATTCAAAAAAATAAAATATATATATATATATATATATTTATATAAATGAAAATGGATTTTCAAAATTATATGATTCTTATTATAAGAACAAGAAATGGATCTTAAGAAAACCCGTATGATCCGACCCAAAAGGGCGGGTTAACCCAAGTATTTCACACGTGGATCGACTTTTTGGTGGTGATCCCACATTTTTATGCCATTTTATGAGTGGGAAGTTATCCAAATTTTTAAATTTAATAGTTTAAATGTATTTTAAATAAAAAGATAGAAAAGATAAATATATATTTCCATTTCTTGATTAATTATTATAAAATACAATCATGCTTTTTTTTTCCACTTTAAATTTATAATAAATTTTAAATTAATGTATTAATAACATTTTATGAAAAACTAATTACACCATTAAAACATACATTTAATACTTTTTTAAAGAGCACCCATTTAATATAATTTTGACGATTTTTTTTATTTTTTTCTTTTTGTGGGTTTCAATATATTCACAACTTTAAATACTAAATTCGCCAAAAACACATTCGAACCTTATATTTATAGATGAATACATATGTATACACAACTGAATATCATTAATATCATTATTAGTAACAACAAACATTGATCATATATAGATTTCAAGATAAATTCCTATTTTATTAGTTTATATTTACTATTTATTTAGTACGTTAAATAATATATTCCGAACTTTGTCCATCTGAAAAACAATTTGTTATTCTTTTAAACAATCTTAAAAACTCGTAAAAGAAACCAAACCGAACCCAAAAAAAAATGAAACAAAAAAACCCGAACCTACAAAAAACCGGAACAAACGGTTTCTTTTTTCAGGAACCAAAATATCGATCTGGGTTCAAATTTATGCTAGGAACCGGCCCAACCCGACCCGTGCACGAAACGAATGATGTTAACGTCTTCAAAAACGATCGTTTAATTAGTTCTGACGGGGAAAAATTTCAGCATCGATCTTAATACTGTTGCGAATGAGTCTTTGAGCGTCAAAACAATATTTGAGGTCGATGAAGCTAATAGCTTTGGTGACAACATCGATCAAATATACTCGTTCCCATTACCTTCCTACGATATCCCAAGCAACATCCTTTCCAAGGTTATTGATTTCTGTAAGAAACACTCCGATAAAACTCTCTCCAACGAGGATTTAAAGGCTTTTGATTCCGAGTTTATCAAAGTGGATAACCACACTCTTTTCGGTCTTATTATTGTAATTCTTTTATTCATTGTTCTTGTGCGTGAAATTTAAAGGTGTTCATTATTTAGATTAACCCCTCCAATATGTTTGTCATCTTTTCATTCATTTCAGGCTGCTGTATATATGTACATCAAGAGCCTCTTGGATTTGACTTGTCTGGCAACGCTCGACATCAATAATGATTTTACTCCTAAAGAAGTGGAAAGCTTGTATATACAAGACATTTGGGCTTTTCATGAAATAAAGTAAACCTTAGTTGTTTATATTGCACTAGTTTCTATTTTTTTTCCAAGTTCCCTATTGAGGTTTAATCTATTAACGAAATAATTGTAGACTTAAAAAAGAGACGGAATCAAAGTTATCAACGTTCGAGTTTGCACATCTAACCAATAAAGAAAAGTAAGTATTCTTTCAATTTTAAAGTATTTTTTTTTAACTTTGATTATTGTTTAATTTCTACAAAGCACACAACAATTTAACATTCTTCTTTTTACTACATGAGTCAACTTCTTGAAAACCGACTACCTTTTCTTCTTTAACTTGATTACTCTTTCTTGTCAATGGCTATTTAACTTACATCAAAAAATGTACAACTTGGGTTTAGAAATCAAGAAATCAAGAAAGAAATAAGGAAAGATAATTACGGTTCGTTATTACATTGCTCCGACTATGTCCTCCCGTTTTGCTGTAGGGTTTTGCTCTAACTCCGATTACAGTTCCATTCTGTTTCGTTCTTTTCCAAGGATATTGGAGTTGTAGACAAATTGTAGTTTGTCTGAAATAGAGGTGCGGATTATGTAAAGATGTATGTAATAAGATTCCTTTCTGTCTTTGAAATGTTATTATTTCAAGAAAACGTACTAATTAATTGCAATGAATGAATGAAACATAATCTTTAAATCATCTTAAATGATATGATGGTTTTGGGTTACCAGTTTTACTTTTATATATGATATTGGCAAGACATACATTTTTCATTTTTGATTACACCATCCTTGTTTATTTATATGCAATCAACATTGTGTAAATGAGTTATAGAGTGAAATACTAACCTTGATTTCCCTGAATGGAATGAGCAAACTCTTCTCAAGCTTGGAGTCTAGACCCAAAATGCGAGAAGCAAGCCTAAAGTTGCGATTTGTTGCTACCAATGCATTCATGCTTGCTTATGAGAAAATTACACAACAAAAGGAGAAAGAAATCTGAATTTGGTTTCCAACTATCTTTAAATTGAAAATATTTAAGGTGAAAAGAAGCGGAACACTTTAACAATGACAAATCCATATAAAGATAAAACACTGTTGTCACTGTAACGTAACTGTAAGAATAAAATAAAATTTTATAAATGACAAAACAATAAATAATCCATTTCTTTCACAAAAATCCAAAGAGCATCATGTGAGACTTCAGAATTAATTCAAAACAAAAAAATTTATATATTTATATTAATGAAAATGGATTTTCAAAATTATATGATTCTTATTATAAGAACAAGAACAAGAAATGGATCTTAAGAAAACCCGTATGATCCGAGCCAAAAGGGCGGGTTATTAACCCAATTATTTCACACGTGGATCAACTTTTTGGTGGTGATCCCTCATTTTTATGCCATTTTATGAGTGGGAAGTTATCCAAATTTTAAGAATTTAACAGTTTAAATGTATTTTAAATAAAAAGATAGAAAAGGATAAATATATATATTAATTTCTTAATTAACTATCGTAAAATACAATCATGTTTTTTTTCCTTATATTTATTCCCAAGGCTCTTTATTTATTGATAACATGTTCTTTTGTACATGCATGGACACACATTGAATCCTAGGTGAATAAACTTATGTGTGTCAAGCAAACTAAAGGTGAGGACAACCATCTTATGTTTGTTGTTTCAACAGTAGTTATACCCGACTTTAACATTTGTTGCTCCGTACAAACCAACATCACATACGCATCTCATTTACGATAAGAGCATTCATATTTCTTTCATCGAACAACAATGTAATAAATCCAATTTCAATTTTAGCCTCGTTCTAACAAATTTTAACGTCGTTATAGACGTACCATTTCAAGTTTTATTTATTCTTTGTGATTTTTATAATGTAGTAGTAATATATTCTCGTGGTATCAGTCTAACTAGTAAAAAACTACTCCATAGATTTTTATATTTAATGGAATCCGTCTAACCAATCATGATGTATAGTTGATTGTGTGTTCCACAATGTTAGAACGTGTATGATAATGGAATAGAATTTCATGTCATTATAATATATTAATAATAAGCTGGATTTATCAACATTATGGTCGGATCTTAGAGCGTGTAATAAGCGCGCATGTACATGATTAAAAGGTTGTATTGGGTTTTTTTCGGATTTTATATGTATATATGTAGGTTAACTATCGGTTTTCTTACATATAATTATCGTAATAGTATATAAATTTCATTTATATATATATAAAACATCAAATATTGCACCTTGTTTGAAAAACATATAATCATTATGTATTTAAGAGAGCCAGATTTAATTTTCGCACGGAATTTTTAGATTTTCCGACCCAACCTTACATTTGATGCAATAACTTAATAGAAAAAAAAAGGAAAAAAACTCATGTTCATTGTAAGTTGCATTTTGATTTTGAATTTTGGACATTGTATTTTTCTTTGTAACACGACAACATGATACAAGTGGATACCTCATTAAAACCAATTATTTCTTCAATCGTTATCTTTAATTTATTCGTTTAAGTTATAATAAAAACATTTTCTTACATACAAATTAAACACGAATAATTAATTTATATTACCTAACAAATAGGCTCTCAGATTAATTAAAAAGACATGACTTATTTAAAACCTAAATCAGTCTCCTGGTTAAAGCAAACCAACAATCTTTTGCGAGATTGTATGCCCCATAATATTATATAAAATAAAATAAATTGATAGAAAGATCAAATAAAGAAAAACATTAAAAAATTTATAAAACTAAACACCGATACAAAACCTTCTTTTGAAAAAAAAAACATAAACGAAAATAAAAAATAGAAAATAAAAATTTGCAAACACAAACAAAAAGTAAACATCAATTTTTTATAAACTAAACACCAATCCAAAATATTCTTTAAAAAAAGAAAAGAAAATTAGTCTCGAGTACATAAAAAATACTTATTTGACTAAAAATCATTTTAACATGTTACTCAACGTGTTTTACATTATTTTACGTGTCTAACATTGATATTAACGAACACGAAAACACACTTTTATCAAATACGATTGAGATAAAAATAATAAAATTCAACTACTCTCACTCACCTAATAAGATTTGAAATAGTGGCACGGTTTGGAAGTAGTCAAGAAATACATTTTCAAGCATCAACGTATGCACTAATTGATAATCGACCCCACGATATCGTGCATAATTAAATAATGAATATGATAGAAGCAGTCAAACATATTTGTTTGGAAATGCAGCTGTTTTGATTTTATTTTATTTTTAATGTTAGACTTTTTATTTATTTAACGCAGTGTTTAATATATTATATAAAACATTGGATTATTGTTTACTTTAAACCTCTAAAATGTGGGCCTAAATACAAACACTATAACAATTAACAAATTATAAACTTAGACTTAATTAAAACTTTCACACTAGATTTTCAAGATTAAATAAAATGTTAATATTGAATAAAAAGATGGATTTTGCTAAGCTCGCAAAGATGACTTTTTTTTTCCATTTTTCTTTTTTAAAGATATAGGTTTCAAAATACTCACTTAAAATTAGTACCCTTGTTTTTTAAGGAATTGGAATACACATAATTTCTATACAGATAAGTCGACTTATATATCGTTAAATTATAAGTCAACTGATCCAAATATATGTTAACAATAATTTCTATCTTTTTACTTTTTATTCCTATACAAAAACATAACATGTGTAAAATACACACTCTCTCTCCTTAATTTATTGATTTTTTTATATATCATAATCTTACGGCCATCGATTTTTCATATATCATTATATTACGGTTAGGAAGATAAATAAAGTTATCTAGACGGTTTGTTTAGGATATTTATAAGATTTACTAGAAAAACATTATACTTAAAGAGTGGCCGCCAGGTCCACTAGCTAAGACAAACGTCTAGAAGCCAAATTTACTTTAATTGTTTTAATAAGCTAATTCTTTTTCTTTAACTATCGCAAGCAATTTGTTGTGTCTCTTTTACAATAATGTATCAATCAATTTGTTAGCGTTCAAAGTATCATTAAATACATCAATGGCTATGTATACTTCAATAAAGACTAGCAATTATCGACACAAATTGAACCACACATGTAACACAAAATAAATTGTTTACAAAATTAGTAGACACTGAATTATGTGTTTCAAAGAGGATGAAATTGACGTATTTAATCGGTATAAAATATTGAAAGAAGCAAAAACATTGATCTTTTTTGAAAGTGTATTGAGTGAAAATGGATTGATTTAGGCGTATTTCTACATGTTCGCGACCAAACACGCTCAAATTATTCCCATTAGGTATATGGATGGTGGATCTATAGGGGATATACGCATTTTTGTAATGTAAAAATAAAACAACTCTAATGAATATGCATAACAAGTTAATGAATGTTTTATTCCCGACGTTTTGGTTTTTGGATGGGTTGGAGGAAAGCATGCGTGCGTGGATTTGACAGGGGTTTCTCCTCTCGTGGGGTTAAGTAGTAGCGGTTTTACAGCGGGTCAGGCTGCTTTGAAGGCCGCTTCAGGCAAAGTAACAAAACACGAGAAAGCATGCATTGAAAATCAACACGTGTTTATTCCCTTTGCTTTTGATACCTTCGGTTTCTTTGCACCGGAGGCGGTTGAGCTACTCAGTCGAGTTCAACGGGTTATGCATAACAATGTTATGACACCTAGATCAACAGATGTAGTTTTGAAACGTATTGACTTTGCAATCCAAAAAATGTTAGAGACGCAACTTGTTGTCCGCTTATATCTGGCACTTTGTAAATTCTTATGATCCATTATCAAATAAAATTATCCCAGATTTACTAATAATAATGTAATGATGAGCTTTATTATTAAAAAAGAAAAAAGAAAAAAAAAAAAAATTTATTATAAGGCCATAAGTTGAAATGTCTTGTAAATAAAATAAAAAAATAATAATAAACTTTGTTCCCATTTCAAGACTACATCAAAATATATATATATATATATATATACGAAATGTCAAAAATACCCTTATGGGATAGAAGAGTAGGTAAAAGCCATTTAGGCTGTTTAGCCACCTTTGACTTTGTAAACATATCCAAGTGGGCCATGTACGCGTTTCACTAAACATTACTATATTAATAGACCAAGAACAAATAATCCCACCTGCTATATTTTTCCTCTCTAAAAACATTCTTCAAAAAACATCAAAGAGAAACAAGAACATTTTCAACAACAAGATGTGTCCCATGAGATTCCTGTTAGTGTTTTTCTCAGCGATTTTAGCCGCTTATATCGCATGGAAGTCGGTTGGAACCTCTCCTGATCAACTCGAAGACAATGTATTCGAAGATGATTCATCGGATAACAAACAACAATCTAACATCCTCAAGGTAAATGGTCAATGGTTGTTTGAGATTGCGTGATGAAATATACTATCTAATTATCGCGAAAACGCGATCCTAAACTATATGTTATCCTCTTATATTATGTTATGTTCCGAATTTTCAGATGGCGCAAAATGGATTCTGGGGATTTGTTGACATGGCTAGTGGAAAGTATCTATGGAGGAACTTAAGACAGATTAAGGACGACAAAAAAGTGAAGAGTTCTTAAGATTATTGGATTATTTCCTTCTAATTTTCGGGTTATTAGGTTTAAGTCAAACCTGATCATGATCCCAGTTTTCATGTTTTGAGAAAGTCAAACCACTATGTGTGTGGGTTTTCCTAAATTCTTCTGTATAATCAATGTATAAAATCTATTATTCGTCGTGTTTATGTGTAAAGGATGTTAATAGTTGTCTCATTATGCTATAATCACAATTCAATAATTAATGAAAATAATAAAACAGGGAACATAAGTAGAAGGTGAACCCTTTTTTCCCGAGTGCAAAGTTAATTGAAATGATGCTATTGATGATTTGTATCTCGTACCTTAAATATAACATCACAATTTTGAACGGGTTAGAGAAACATGTCAAATGGTGTTTATGCGAAATTGAACTATTATGTAATTACTTATTTTTGAATTTCAAAAAAAATCAGAAAACTGTAATAACATAGTCTTTGTAATAGTATTTAACATGTTAAACCATTTATTAAAAATGGACAAAAAAAATAATTGTGGATCGACCCAACCTGACCTGGCGCGTACTAGAAACAACATGAACCCATTTTGACATGTTATCCAACCCACCCGACCCGACCAGTCAAATTGCTTCAAGACTCTAGCATATGACCTTCAAGACATAAAAGGAGTGACCTTCACGGTTGGTTCACGATTCACCCAAACCACATAAAAAGCTTTTGTTAAGAGTAACATAATATGATCATTTAGTTAAGAGATGTAATAATATTATTTACAGAGAGGGTTTCAATTGAGATAATAATAAGTATAATAACTTAAATAAAAGATGAAGTAACTATGATGTAGCTTTAGCTAAGATCGGCCTGGAGTTTAATAGACATATAAATAAGAGTGAGAAGGGCACCTTGCGGAAGTGGAGCAAACCTTGCAAGATTTGATCCAACCCACATGGCTACAACGACCAATGCAACAACATTGCTACTTGTTTTTCCACATACCCAGCTCGCAAACGAGAGGCATAAAGTAAGCACAATTCCATTTTTACCCCCCAACACCCACGCCATCATGTAACCCGCCTTATATCCTCTGTCCAACTCTGGATCAAACAAAGCCGTCAAGCTGCTAAAAGCTAATGACAGTTTTGACCCTATGGTTTTCAGCAGGAATATGGTGAGAAATGTGGATTTCAGAACTTCAATAAAAGATCCTCTTTCATTGTTGACGGTAAAACTTTCCTCTTCAGACTCATCATCCATGTCATCATCGAAAGGATAGTATTTCTCTTTGGAACCACTCGATTCACGGTAATTTTGGTCCCCCATTTTCTGTTTCAAATCGGACCACCTTTGTCTCTTTATTTCATCTCCAAAGTTAATGTCATATGTTCTCCACGGAGGGCCGTTATTTGGTTGAAATTGGATGGATTTATCGTACTGGTCTCTTGTCATATTATTAGATAACACCTACCAGATATTATTGTCAAAAAATATCTCAAAAAATTTAATAAAATTAATAGAGATCAAAAGGAACACAGATCGCTCAAGTTCTTGTAAAATATATATTTCAGGAACTAAGTAGACCCTCCATTCAACAATACTTTTTATAATCGACACTCACGAAAGATTTCACTCTGTTAAACTAAGGATATTATCATTTGACTAATTTCAAAGCATTTGATGTAGAGCTGTTTTCTTTGATATACATCATTAGCAAAACTTCTATTAGTACGTTGATTAAATCATGACTTTAATTGGGCTTTTAGTTTCTTTCCGTATCATGTCAAACTAAATACTAATACTAAACATATTGATACCCAAAAAAACATAACTTCTAACCTCATATGCATGACGAATGCATTTGAACACCTCACCAGCTTGTGAATCCTTGTTAACGTCTGGATGATACTGCATGAGTAAATTTTAATTAATAAGATAGTTCATAAAATATAACTAATAAAATGCAGAATTTTAAATTATACGAAGAATCAGGAAATACCATAATGAGCGAAATCAAGTTACATGGTGGTATTTATCCAACAAGAACTGAACTAAACAAGTATCATATTGGCTGTAAAGTGAAGATAAATAATTGTTGGTAGATTGAATCAATATTCATATGCGTCATTTCACATTAATAATACCAACATATTCATACTTTTAGTACATATCATAAAGTCGTGATCAATTTTATCGGCTGCGCCACTGTGGTACTACATATGCTATAGCTTAGTATCACAATTTATCTGGTGTCAGGATCAGATTACATCTCTTGTCTGATAAATAGTTAAGTCAGGTCACCAACAAAGGTGACAGCATATACAAGGTGTCCTAAAAAAAATAGACACAGTGTCTCATTTTATATTCATTTTACGGAATAAAAAACGTCACTTTGAAAAGCATACCATGTATAAGAGAAGTTATATTAGTGAACTCACAACATATCTTGAAGCTTGAAGAACTTTAGGTCCCACGAGTTTGTAAAAGCACTATTTTTGATTAGCTAGTTCATATAGTTGACGATGCCATAATGTATAAGTTTCAACAAATCGTGTTTAATACTAATTTGCAATATCTTATAGAATAAAAGCACAAGGTGAATTTAAAGAGGCACACATGGATATATATATTCATGTCGATATAACCCATTGTAAAAGTATTGACTGAAGATGAAAATTTGATGCAATTTTTCTAGAACAACCGGTATTGGAGCTAGTTTTATTGTATTGGTTTCGGTAAAATTGGAACAATCAAATCGTCATTCATATATAAGAATTCTTTTGGAACAATCAAGTTGTCATTTAAGTATATGAAATGAAAAGGTAATCGATAAAAATCAAACAGTAACTCAATCAATGTTCAACATTATCTTACATAGGCTCAATTTTAGTAAAACCTTGAATCCTGATTACCTTACTAATATTTGAAATAAGTCAATATTAATGATGAAACCCTCCATAGATTCTCAGACTACGTCACGTTCTATATTTTAACAGATAAAACAAACTATGTCATGTCATAAAATTATCAAAGAAAGGGGGGGGGGAAAGAACAATGATTATGGAATATGTAAGATTGTCATTAATCACAATTTATTTATTTATTTATTTGCTTTTGCTCTTTTTCATAAAACCTCCATGTACGGAAATTCTTAAAACTTCACACTCCTATTAGAAACTGTAAAAAACTGTCACGGAACGATGGTCTTCACACCTTCATTTTTCCTCAATTCCGACTTCATTTACTTCCTTTGCAACTTTGTGTTCTACTTGTAACTAACGTAATACTATTCTAGTACTTTACAAGTTTACATGCTCTTTTTCCCAACGGTTAATTGATTAAGAATCCATACCTGGCAGGCAATAAACTAACAGTTACAACTACATAAGCCTTCACAATCCACTGTCGTTAATTTAATGTCAACTTCCTAGTGTACATCCATTTCTTTTCCATCTGTTTGGCCCAAAGTGGAGATGAATATACCTAATACTGCATCCTACTTATAAAGCCTTCGGTCTACCATTAAGTCTAGATTAACTAAATAATAAAATGATCCACTAACCGAGCACTTCATTCAGTCTCCGTTATTCGTTTCCAGCATTCCAAACTTAGTTTGCTACATTATAACTAAATTGAATCCTATTAATCGTGCTCAAGTAGTTACTCGTTCTCCTCATATTTTTACAAATCCATACTTCGAAAAACACTAGAAGCTTGTTAGGTATCTATCAAAAAAGTTTCCTCTTACATAAACAATTCAAACATAACTCTAATCATATTCAAACCGTAAATCGATTCATATTCATCGTTTTTCAACTAATTTCCACATAGATGTCAATTTAAGCCCTATTTCCTCTTATAGAAATAATTCAAATACAAATCAAATCATATTCAAACATTGAAAATTTCAATTAGAAGCTAAATCAAGCCCTAATTTATCACATAATTACAAATTCAATAAAATCAAAAACAAATAAACACTATATACCTTTCTAGCAAGTAGACGATAAGCTTTTTTGATATCAACAAACGAAGCATCTTCAGATACACCTAACACAGCGTAATGATTCTGGCCGTTAGATACAGCGCACGAAACGGTAATCCGACGGCGATTGAACGACGTTGAATTTCCGATTAGGAAAATGAAATTCCGATTGGAGGTACGATGACGGAGGGAGACGGTGGTTCCGGTACCGTTAATGGTGGTTGGTACCGGAAATAAACGAGACTGCATGGTGGTTGGATTTTGAGCATTCGTATGGTGAAAATGAAAACTGCATTTTTGGGGATGAGTTTGGACTGGTGGTGAAGATGATGCTAGGCTGACGTCAGATGAAGATGGATGTATGCAGTGATGAGTTGTACTGTACAACTGTGGTTTGAGAAAAGAGTAAACGTTCAAAGTACGTTGTTTGACTATCGGTCTTTGTATACAAACTAAAAATAAGGTTAGAACTTTTATTTTTAGAAGGATTACAAGTTTTTTTCTTTTTTTCCGAATATATCTTTGTATTTTAGTTAACGATAACTACAGTCTTATAAGTTATGATTAAGAAAATGCTTTCACTAACGTCCGTTTATTTCGATAAAATAAAACTAAACTTCTACTTTTCAATTTTATTCATAGGGTGGTAATTGGAATGTATATATATCTTTTATATTCAACCATTATCTATGATTAAAAGAAACAATAAATAAACTACAACTAATATTGAAACTTGAAACTATATATGCAACTCAAAATTCTTCTGACCTCTTTATATTGATAAGGTTTTCGGACGACACGGCTTCGTCTTTTGGTTTGCTTATTATGTTTTTTAAATCGTCTAGATTGGTTTTGATTTAAGTAACATTAGATATTGATTTGAAATGGAGAAAAACTACTAATTTAGAGTGGATGTTAATTTAATTTGGAGTGGAAAAAAATGGGATTTGATTTATCAAAACCGTTTATAATATCTTTTATCGAAATAAATGGGGAATATTGACTTTTAAAAAGAAACAAACGTAGGATGTATTTACTTTAAATTTTTTGGCAGTTAAAAGTTTTCTTAGTTGTAGCCTATAAGGCTATGGTTATCAACCTTTTTTTATTACGAATTGTCATCGTTCTTTGTTTATAACCTAAACGTGCGTTTGAACCAACATGTGTGTTCGTATCCTAATATAAATCATGTAACAAAGTATATATAGAAGATACTAAACGAGTTTTAAACCTTTGACGTCTTTCTTGAACGAGGTTTACCAACGTTACTTGGGACTTGCAGTCATATCAATTGAAGGACTATAGCAAACATAAAGAGGACACAATTTGACACATCTTGAGGTAATGCGAAATGTTTAAGCACATGATGGAGAATAAGGTTGTAGTTGCTAGGATGATCCCCTAGTATCAATAACTAATAAAAGATTAATGACATGAACTTTTATAAAACGATAAGAAAATAAATAATCATATGATCCAAATAAAAAATATAAAATTAACTATGGTCTCAAAATTATGGATAAGGAATCCAAACATAAATAAAAAACCAGTTATTAAATAATAAACGATAATATATATTATGTATGTCTAAACTTTTAAAACATATATATATTTAAGAAAAAAGAAAGGGTAAATTATATAAATGGTCCTTGTGCTTGTTGGATTTAACGGGTTCAGTCTCTAGGTCCCAAATTTTTCGGGTTTAGTCCCTCCTGGCCATGTTTGGTTACACAAATGGTCCCTGCGCCTAACATTTGTTAAATTTAATCGTTAAGTAAGGCATGTGCTTGTCACGTGATGGTTATTTTAGTCCTTTTGCAACTCTTTTTTTGCAGCTTAATAGTCAACATCATCATTTTCTTCATCAAACTCCATTTTGTTCCCTCAGCCACCCTTTCAGCTCCACCACCACCTCCTATGCCCTTCACTTTCGAAACCGTCGGTATACACCTTCAACGCCTACCAATCACTGCTCTACCTAGCAACCATAAGAAGCAAAAGTTACCCCAATCGGTAGTGAAAATCAACCCAAAACCTAAATTTTAAAACCCAAAAATTCAAAATGCAAAATTAAATAGCATAAATCGATATAAACCTTAAAAAAAATATCCAAACTAAATATAGGATGTTAATAGAAACTTTGTTTAGTTAATTACATTTTTGGCACTTATAGAAGTAAATGACCTAAATGCCCTCCACAAAATTGTCACATGTGTCCCTTAACAGAAAAAGTTAAACCAAAATTAGGGACAAGGACCAACAGTGTAATCAAACATAGTCAGGAGAGACTAAACTCGAAAGATATACAACCCAAAGACCAAAGCTATTAAATCCGAACAAACACATGAACCATTTATGTAATTAACTCAAAAAGAAATAATAATAAGTAGTATAAAAGATGATTTAAATTTTTTAATAAAAAGAAAATGAAAGTAGGATGAGTGTGGCGGAGATTACAAAACGGAATGCGCATTTAATAGCGGGAGAGAGATCCCCAAAAACACACTCACACCGCACTCACAAATAAATTCATAATAACACCTGCAGTTACGTCCATATTCATTCACCGATTTCATTCAATTCTCACTCAATTTTGTTTCCTCTTTCATTTCAAAGGTAGTCATTTTCAATTATTTGTCATTTTGTCATGTACGATTTAATTACTTTTATGTTATTTTCATCATCTTAGCGTTAACTAATTAATTTAAAAAATGTTGTTAGAATCGAATCTTAGACCTCTCACTTTGATTTTACTAACGTAGTAGTGAAAAGTGTTGTATGATGTCTAGCATGGGCAATCCAACAAACGTTTTCTGGCACGATTGTGCAGTTGGAAAGGCGGAAAGGCAAAAATTGATTAACCAACAAGGATGTGTTGTATGGATCACAGGTCTTAGTGGATCAGGTTTCTACTCGACACTTGCTTCTTATTGTCTTTGCATCTCTGCGTTAACGACTTAAAACTGGAAACTTTAGTCTAGGCTCGACTCAAACACTTTATTATCCATATTTTGGGTTACCATTCTAATCTAATTTTTTTCAGTAAACCGCATTTAGGACATACGCGTTTCCTTATTACTTAATTCCTTTTGCTTTGCCCATTACATATATAGATATTTGTGAATGCTTGAGGTTACAGGTTATATCTGTTGACACCTTTTTTTATGGTATTTTGTAGGTAAAAGTACTCTAGCATGTTCAGTGAACAGAGAACTTCACTCGAGAGGAAAACTCTCTTACGTTCTTGATGGTGACAATGTTAGGCATGGATTGAATAAAAATCTTGGCTTCTCACCTGAAGATAGAGCGGAAAACATTCGTCGTGTTGGTAACCTATCTCTTTTTTTCAAAATGAACAAATTCAAATCACATCCAAACAGTTTTAAATGTTTTTCTGTTTTGTTCGTATCAGGAGAAGTAGCAAAACTGTTTGCAGATGCTGGTTTAATTTGTATAGCCAGCCTGATATCGCCTTATAGAAAGGATCGTGATGCGTGTCGTGCTATGTTGACAGATGAAAAGTTTATTGAGGCAATGTTTCTGTTTTTGTGTGACCAAGTGTGTGATTTTACCTTTTATGAAATGAAGTCGATTTTGTTTGATATATTTGCAGGTTTTCATGAACATGCCTCTTGAAGTGTGTGAAGGAAGAGATCCCAAAGGCCTTTATAAACTTGCACGAGCTGGAAAGATTAAAGGTAGGATTTTTACCTGAATAATCGATCTTTAAAATGTAAATCAGTTGTTCCTACTAACATAAAAGTCAAACATGTTTAGTAGAAATTGAATTTACCCATTCATGTATGAAGCTGTTTACTTAGTTAAAAATTTACTTTTAAAGGAAACGGGTCAAATGGGTTGAAATTCGCCAAAAGTACATTTTTATTGCATTAAACCTTTAAAGTTATTTAAATCAGAAAATAACTAAAATATTTTCCAATCATATTTGACACGTTAATTGTATAAAGAAATATAGATTTTTGGCACAAAAAGTGTTCCGGGTCAACAACTTGACCCCTATAATATCACCCGTTTTGATATATTACCCAACTAACGGCCTTTTTCGGACCAAAAGTGCTTTCATTTTGTGGGTCAAGAGTCGCAAAATGAAGGAAGATGGTATAAATGAATAAAGTCATAGTTTTTATTATCTTGATGATATTTTGTCGAAGGACAAAACTTTTTGAACCTTTATACTCGTCTTTCCTTTCCAAACTATCTAATTTTCTTTTGAGGACCGCAAAATAACAGAAAAAGTATAGAGCTGTCTAAAAGTGTTGTTTCTTTTAAAGTATTGTGTAGTTTTTGCGTTTTTACAATACAAATGATTCGGGTCTTCACAATCTCATTCATATATTCTCAAGGCAATGCAGGTTTTACTGGAATTGATGATCCTTACGAACCACCATTGAACTGTGAGGTACATTCCCATTTCACTTCCATCTTCAAATCCCCGTTTTCCTCACTCTTGTGCATCGTTTTCCTCACTCTTGTGCATCAGCTTTTAAACTTAACCACATTTACATATTCTTGCAGATTGAGATTAAACAGAAGGATGGAGTTTGTCCCTCGCCATGTGATATGGCTGGGAAAGTCGTTTCTTACTTAGACGAAAATGGTTTTCTTCATGCTTGAAAAAGTCCTGATTAACTTTGAACTTGTGGTTTTGGAAAAAATGGTATGAACTTGTTTAGAAATGAAAATTTTAAGTCGAGTACAAATTAGTTCGAGAACTAACAAATGTAAGATGCAAAAAGATTATTCGTTTAAAGTCTCATTTGGGTTTATAATTGGGTTCACTTTGTCAAGAATGGAGGTGGGAAAATAACCTTCAACTCCTTTGAATATAAGATGCAAAAAGATTATTCGTTTAAAGTCTCATTTGGGTTCATAATTGGGTTCACTAGGTCAAGAATGGAGGTGGGAAAATAACCTTCAACTCCTTTAAATATAAAGGTTTGATTGGTTATTGAAAAAAATGATTGGTTAAGATAAGGAGAGATAATGAGTGTAATCAATGTGGATGAAAATGTATGGATTAGGCATAAATTTAGGCCTATGATTTAGGCATATGTATCATTTCTCTTTTTGATGTGTTTCATAGTTATTAGTTTTAGCCAAGTGTTCTTATTTAACACTTTAAATATATCAAAATCCACAAATCGCATGCAGAGAAGTTTACTAACGTCGATAATGAGAAGAGGTTCAAACAAACCCTAACTAGTGGAAGTGAGATTTATTGATTTCGGATTAAACTTTTATAGAATCAAAGAGAACCCATACGATGAAATGGACTAATCATGTCATGTGAAAATAACACATGATTCGATGCAAAAAAACAGAGTTTTTATGCTTAAGTCGTTTTGCTCAAACAAATCTAGATCAAAACATAGGTTTTCTCTATTTAGATATAAAGATCATATTAGATTTAGAACGTTAGAATTTATAAAGTGACAAAAGACAAGCGGGCAACAAGCCTTTTGACTCATATTTACACGGTGGTGTTATTGTGATCGTATTCAAACTTTTCTACGACCACCTCAAAATATTACTTAATTAGGTTCGGATTTTAGACATCAAAACACACACACTCATATTTAGAATATATTCTACGACAAAAAATAGATTTCTAAATTTTAACTCACCTACCCTTTTCTATAAGTATTAAATAAATAAATAAATAAAAAGCATGAAAATGCCGCCCTTGTAACGGCCTACATGTGATAAATAAATAAAAGGAGAAAATGACAAAGTAAACTAATAAGAATCTTTTCAAAACATAAAATTCAACGATGTATAACTTATTCCATTCAAGCAACTTTTAGTATATAAATTAACATCCAATGTATATTTCATCAATCACTAATAAAAATGTTTGGAACATTATCAGAAGAGGCGGAACTTAAGGTGCCCGCAAGTAAGGCTTGGGCACTCTATGGGACTCTCGAGATAGGAAAACTCGTTGCTGGAAAAATTGTTGAAGCGGTTGACGTTGTTGAAGGTGATGGTGGTGTCGGTACTATTCTAAAACTCACCTTAAAGCCAGGTATGTTTATTGTCATATCGTTTAAAATATGTCGATCACTTTTTTAAGAAAAATTATTTAACGATAAAATGTTATATGTGTGTAGGGTTAGGCTTCCCGTATTATATGGAGAAGTTTACGAAGGTTGATAATGAGAATATGGTTAAAGAAGCCGATGTGGTAGAAGGCGGATTTCTTGATATCGGGTTTACTTTATACAGGATCAGATTTGAGATCAAAGAGAATCCAAACGATGTCACGGCCTCTTCATGTTTACTGAAGTTAACGATTGAATATGATGTTAAGGAAGAGTTTGCGGCTAATGCTTCTTTTGTCACCAACGAGCCTCTCATTAACATTATGAGCGTTGCAAACGAGTATCTACTGAAATCTAATTAACACAAGGGACGTTTATTGTCGTGTTTTATGATTTTTATTGTAACTTTTGAGAATAAATATACTTTACTTGTTAACAATCGAGTTGCATTCTGTTAGGAATTTATCGGTGCCCAAAATAACCTCTATTGTCGAAACCATTTATTTTTAATTTTATTAATATTTAAATAACATCTTTTTATTTATTTTTATATTTAGTTATTTCTAAAATAAACAAAATACATTAACAAAAAAACTAGCGTTGAAGTGGCCACGTCATTAATTAATAACAATAATAATAATAGAAAATGTCAAATATGACAATTAAGAGTTTGTTGAAAACAAAGAGTACAAAACAATTAAATTTATTTCATTTAAGCATTTTTATGTACACAATTTTAATAAGATAAGAAATTTTCTACACGATTTTTATCAACATAAGATAAGAAATGTTTGGAACGTTATCGGAAGAGACGGAAGTGAAGGTGCCGGTGAGCAAAGCATGGGCTCTCTATGGCACCCTCGAGCTTGGAAAGGTCGTAGCTGGAAAACTTCTTGATACGGTTGAAGTTGTTGAAGGTGATGGTGGTACCGGTACTGTTCTCAAGCTCATATCAAAGCCTGGTATGTCTCATTGGTTTAACGCTCTTATGTAGAAAAGTTAGTAAACGTAAAATCAAAGCTAAAGATAGACATAAAAATGTGAGTGAAACACTTAACCGATGAAATAACAATAATACAATGAAATAATACAAAGAGAGATAAAAAAAATTTATATATAATCCATATAGCGATTTAGCGATTTAAAGTGTAAACAGATTGACGATTTGGTGAATGTCGGGCTATTTTGAATGTGTCTAATGAGTTAAACATGTTGAAATTTGTAGGGTTTGGTTTCCCTCTAACAAAAATAAGTAGAATAATTGTATATATGATGTTATATATGCAGGGTCCGGCTTCGCTTATTCCAAGGAAATGTTTACGAAGGTTGATAACGAGAATATGGTGAAAGAAGCTGAAGTGGTGGAAGGGGGATTTCTAGATATGGGGTTTACTTTATACAGGATTAGGTTCGAGATCAAAGATAATCCAAATGATGATACGGGCTCTTCATGTTTTGTGAAAATTACAAATGAATACGAACTAAAAGAAGCGTTTGCTGCTAATGCTTCTCTAATCACCAACAAGTCTCTCCTTGGCATTATGAGTGTTGCAAATGAGCATCTTTTGAAATCTAGTTAGCCCTTGTCTGGAAACGAAACGCTAAGTTGTTATTATCGTGTGTTTATGATAATTGTAACTGTTGAGAACATATACATATTTCCTTGTTTTGTCAAGTTAAGACTACTATTAGTTATTGATTTGGCAAATAATGACTCGTTAAAAAATTGAGTCAGTTATTCAACCGATGTTCTTGCATCACCATATAAGACGTGTTCATACTTAAACTACGTTGGATGGGAAATGGACTAATGTTTGATAGTTTAGTCTTGTTTGGATTGTCGATATGTGCGTTTTTTAAACCCAAGGTATGTTCGACAAGACTTGAATCTTACGTATTCTGTTTCTAGGATGAATTTCATGTGTTAACAACTTTGTTTGATGGCTAACTGAAAAACTTCAACTGTATAAACGGTTTTAGGATGCTCGTACAGTTTCTATTGTATCATTTGTAATCATACACGGTTATCTTACACTTTAAACGGCTTATATGTATAATGTATTTACAAAGTATACTAGGCATGCGGTTTGAAAACAACTCCAAACACATTAAGATCCTGTATTCATTGGACTCGTTATCAAACACGCTAGACCGATTTTACTGATATCTGTCCTTATTACCAGCATTCTCATACCAATTTCCAACAACATGAAGAAAAAACAACCTGAAAAAGCCGACCTTCTGGGCCTCAAGGAGCCAAGGGGCAACAGATAATGAATAAATAAAAAAAGAACAAGACAAATCAAACAATTTGGAATTTGTCGAAAACAAAAAGTACAAGCAATTCAATCTATCCCTTTTAAGCATTTTTACGTATAAATCCTAACCTCCTTTTCGTATTTCATCAACCTAAGATAAAAATGTTTGGAACGTTATCATTAGAGACAGAAGTGAAGGTTCCGTCAAGCAAAGCTTGGGCGCTCTATGGCACCCTTGAGCTTGGAAAGGTTGTCGCTGGAAAAGTTATGGAGGCGGTTGAAGTTGTTGAAGGTGATGGTGGCACCGGAACAATCCTTAAGCTCACATTAAAGCCTGGTATGCTTATCATATCGAAAGTAGTCCAACGTGCATTTTTACCAACTATCACTATTCGTTGTCAAAGATTAAACAAAATTAGACAAACAAAGGAACTTTTAAATCACGTTGATCGGTCGTATATGAATCAACTTGAACGAGTCACCCAACATACACAATCTATCGAACTTTTTTTACTATAACAAAATATATTAATCCGGATGATTGATCGTAATGTTACATGTGCAGGGTTAGGCTTCCCTTATTACAAGGAGAAGTTTATGAAGGTTGATAACGAGAATATGGTAAAAGAAACTGAAGTGGTGGAAGGGGGATTTCTTGATATCGGGTTTACTTTATATAGGATTAGGTTTGAGATCAAAGATAAACCAAATGATGACATGGCCTCTTCATGTGTTCTAAAAATATCGATTGAATACAATGTTAAGGAAGAGTTTGTTGCTAATGCTTCTTTCGTCACCAATGAGCCTCTTCTTGGCATTATGAGCGTTGCAAACGAGCATCTTTTGAAATCTAGTGAGCCCCAGGACGGAAACGAACATCTTTTAAAATCTAGTGAGCCCCTGGACGAAAATGAGCATCTTTTAAAATCTAGCGAGCTCCTGGACGAAAACAGACATATTTAATGTTTATTGTAACTTTAGAGAATAAATAAAAGTTACTTTCTTTAGCGAGTAAATTTATCAAATATTTATCTATCTTTAATATTTTACTTATTAGTAATTGTCTAAATATGCTTGTTCTTGGTATGAATACCAAACAAGATAATGTAAAACCTTATTAACTCATTAGAGTTAGACGTAAAAAAAACTTGAAATATTAGGGTTATAAAATAAATAAATATCTATCTTGTGCGTGTTCTATCAACTTTCTTTTTACTACTAACATATATGGTTTATGAGTGTGTTAAGATTTTGAAAAATCGATCAATTAATTTTAAACGTTTTAAGAACTTATCGAGTTAAATTTATGACTTATTTATAATTGTAATGGTAAATTATATTTGGACTTGTGAAATTATTTAATATCGAGTTATTTTTATAAGTTTATTTTTATCCGCTTATTTTGTATCTTTAGTATTAGATGTATTTTTATCCACTTGTTAAAAAGAAAAATCTCAAAATTTGTTTTTTTAACCCTAATTTCCTCAATTTCTCTGATCTGATTTACAATGACTCGTACAAAACAATGAACCGTTGTTTTTTTCAGGACCATGATTTGATGGTATGGTTAAGAAAGGATCATACTCACTCTGATACCATGAAAAATAACATAAACTGTATGTTTTACATAACATTAAACAATATTTACAAGGAGTATAAATCCTAAACATAATTAGAGGTGTTCATTAATCAGTTTTAACCGAAAAACCACCCAACCCGATTTAATATGGGTTACATGGTTCGGGGTTATTTGGGTGTGGATCGGGTAAGTTGATAAAACCGAGTTACATTATTGGTTTCTGGAGTGGGTTTGGATATATAAATTAAAGAGTGGGGCCCACCCAAAACCCGATTATTAATTTAGAAGCTATTGAAAAAATGAATTTGTTGATATTTGATTATTGTTAGTTGACTACTTAACTATTGCTAACTTGTTACAATAATCGATTAACAAATAATGTTTTGCTACTTTGTTTTTGGGGAGTTTTTTTTTTAAAAGATCAAATAATCATTAATATTTTTCGCAATTACGGATTTATGGGGCCTGACCCAATTAACCCGATTGTTAACTGGGTGGTTTGGATTGGTTATTTACAACTTCGAATTAGTTATTGGATGGTATAATATTTTTTTTTCCAAAAAACCGTTTAAACCAAATCGATTAACCTTATTTAACCAAAACCCGACCATTTATACACTCCTAAACATAATTACACCAAAACTTTCATGTTGAGTTTTAGATACATCTATTTAAGGCAAATTAGCTTTTAAGTATGAAAAGTAAATCTAAAACTGCAATAAGCTAAACAAACCCTTAAAACGAGCTTTTTGACCTTTTGAGTAAAGGTATATAAAAATAATGATTTAACTGTCAAATAACTGAATTTATCGGACCAATTTAATCGACTTAGTCACATAAAAGATGACTCGATTATGTGATTTTAATTAACCGAATATTTCGATTTGGTTAAGGAAATATCTAAAATCCGAATTATATTAACCGAATCAATCAAAATGTTTTAATAATAAAAAGATCAGTTTGGATAGTCCTTACTTTTATTACTTTTTGAGTTTAAAATTGATTATTGTGATATTTGTTTGAGCTAGCTTATTAGCTTTTAGCTTATGTATTTATAAATCTAAATTTTATGATTTAAATAATGTCTTATAGACTCGAACTTATAAAATACAAACAAAATTCAAAATTTATGAATATAAGCCAAAATCAAATAAACTAATAAAATCAACAACGAAAAATTTAGAGGTCCAAAATATTGTGAAGGAGAGAATTGGGGAAGATGAAGAGTGTGATGATGACACCTTCAACTTTAATAAGATGCTCAATAATTACTTCACAAACTCATCATCTGAATCCTAATCAATTATTACTCTCAATCAACAACAACAACAATGGCAGAATCACTCCACACCTCCGTTGCCACTCCAATCGCCGTCGTATTCCGCTTATCTCCGCCATGGCTTCTTCCACTCAAGCACCGTCTCAGGTTCATTTTCATATAATTATTAATTAGCTTTTTCATTTTATTTTCATTTTATTTGCATTTTCGTATGATTTTACTGTTATTTTTTGCATTTTATGATAGCTGTTTTTGTTTGTGTAAAAAGTTAGGTTAATTTTAATCGAATTAGGTTAAATTTGTGTAAATGATTTAGAATTTAATACTGTTTTATGTAATTATGGTTTTGTTTTTGTTTCTGTTTTGTAGAGTGCTTCATCTGGTGATAATGATGCTGCTGATGTATTTCAAATTATTAAAGCTCATCAGGTACTCGGATCGTTTCAATCCGTTCAGTGTAGTGCTGTGTGTGTGTGTGTGTGTGTGTGTTTGATATTCGTTTTCTTTGTCAATGTAGGAAAAGGCTGCTAGACTTCCTCCAATCGAAGAGGTGAAGACTATTCTACATCACGGTCTTCGTGGAGTGCTTTCCACTTTCTCACAGGTTCTTTGCCGGTTCTGTTTTTTATTACGGTTTTTTTATAGGATAGTTTGTAGATTAAGGTGTTCGAGGCTGATCTAAAGTTTTGATATTTTGCAATGAAATTGGATTTTCAGTAGCATTATATAGGTAAGTCAATGAAACATGGTTATTAAGCGGTAATGAGCAACTTAAATAGTTTGCTAAAAATAGTTTTCTTTCCACTAAATTATCAATGATTTTTGTGGTCAAATAAGCCATTTTTTTAGGAGTGTTTATTAATGTGATTTATGTATATGTGGATGATAGAAGGACGTGTTATTAGCTATATAGTTCGTACTGCTGATACCAAGGCTTTTTATTCTTCCGATGAAAGTATCTACATGCTGTGATTAAATTTGAATATCGCCTAGTTGACTGCAAAGTCAAATTTGTTGTGTACTTTGGAGTTTGAAGCAAATGTAGCGTATTGTAGTTAGATATCTGAGCTTTAGAAAACACATGTTATGGGCTCTTTTTCTATATATTGTCGTCACTCGTCACTGTTCGGCCTCATTATCACCTGTTCTTTTGTTCTTTCTTAATTATTACAACTGTGTTTACTTTGCAGAAGTACGATGGTTATCCATCAGGATCAATGGTTGATTTTGCATGTGGTGCCGACGGATCTCCCATTTTAGCAGTCAGTAGTTTGGCAGTTCATTCTAAGGTTTATAAACATGAATGAATTTTAAACTCATACAAATATATAACTAAGAAGTATTATCTTGTAACAATGTTAATCTAATGTTTTTTCTTTTGTAACAATAATTGAAGTTGCCTGCTTTTTGCAGGATCTCTTAGCTAATTCTAAATGCTCGTTGCTTTTGGCGAAAGACCCGAATGATAGAACAGATTTAGTTATAACTGTACATGGTGATGCTGTTCCTGTATGTTTACATTTAATTAGATTCCCTTTATCTCGAATACTTTATGGATTACTGATTCATTTGTTTTAATCATTTTAATAGGTTTCGAAAGAGGATACAGATGTTATACGTACTGCATACTTGGCTAGACATCCTGATGCGTTTTGGGTAAAACTGTTTAAAAGTTATTATCCTTCCTTGTTTACTTTCATTTGACTTTTTGTGATAACACCAAGAGTTTGTTATGGTGAAGGTTGACTTTGGTGACTTTCAATTTCTTCGAATTGAGCCAAAAGTTGTGCGGTTTGTTTCTGGTGTTGCTACTGCTTTGTTAGGGTCAGGAGGTTTGTCTGTTGAAAATTTATGTTCTACATTTAAACTTTTTTTATTATTTCGATGGTGATTTTGATTAAACTTTCATATCTATGAATTCTTGTTCTGGTAGCTAGTTAAAAAAGAATTTATGATTTTCTATTCTTCCCGCATTTTAATTGACAAGTTTTTCCCACTAATTTCAGAGTTCACAAAGGAGGAGTTTGCAGCAGCAAAGGTGGATCCAATCTATAAATTTTCTAAGCCTGTAACGGTATGACCCCACTACTGATGCTAATTTGAAGTTCATGAAACCGACTTCTACAATTTTTCAGAAAGCTTGGCTAAAATTGGCATAAATAAAACCAGATGATACTTTCCCCACTGAAACTCTGTATCGAATTTGGGTGGCCTATGCATACATTCTCCGTATTAAATATAGTTAGAAAAGATCTATTTTCTAAGTAAGATGATTTAGAAGGTTAGAACTAATAAATATTGGAATGCATTATCTAAATTAGTCAGGCAAGGTTTCAAGCCAATAGGGATGAATCATAGCACAAACCAACTCAATTTTAGGTAAATGGTTTCAATCCAAGAGGCGGCACATACTTGGCATATCCTTTGTTGTGTTTTGCTAAACCCAATATATATCTTATTTTTGTATCTGCCTTTAATCAACTTATTATGTGACATTGCAGTCTCACATGAATAAAGACCATTCGGATGATACAAAAGCCATGGTTCAACACTCAACATCAGTTCCGGTAATCCATAATCTTGAGTTACCCCCTCGGTCCTAAAGTACAATGTTCATAGAAAAATACAGAGTTCCAGAAAAATGCAAACGATTATATTTCAAAATAATTAAATTCAATTTGACCCCTATAATATGCACGTAGTATTATAAATGCAGTAAAATAAGTGAAGGGCAAAATGATAAAATTGATAAATAATATCTAGAAAAATTTTCTGGGACAAAATAATATTTGTAATGTCCACACTAATTTGGGACTGGGAGATCATCTTTCTATCCACGACTTCCCATTTTATTAGAATGAAAATCAAATTCTCCAAATTAATCTTGAGTTATATATCTAACTGGATCTGTTACTATTTTCTTTTACCGCTGTATAAATATAAACACTGAATTTTGTTGAGATAGCAAGAGTAATGCATTATCTTATAATTTTCTTTTACAGGTCGACTTTGCAGACATGGTGGATATCGACAGCCTTGGGTTTAATGTAAAGGTAATGTTGATGTCTTCTGCTAATAACTGAAAAAACCATATGATTAACTCACATAGAATTTAATTTAATTAATCTAAAACATAGGAAACATCATTTTTTATTATTCATTTTGAGTATTTTAGAGTTCTAGTGGAAGCTACAGTATAATGTTAGATACGTCTACCATAAAAACAAATTGTACTAATCCATTTATTACTTTAGCTTCCTAATGTAACTATAATTTTTAACTTTTTGGTTATGGTTTTATTTTAGGCTGGTTATCAAGGGATGAATTTCAAGCTTCGGATTCCATTCCCTAGACGTGCAGAAGATAGAAAGTGAGTAAATGTGACAAGATGGATGGGTCGGACGGGTGGGATAGTGGGTCAAAACTAGTCCGGTTATCAAGGCAAACCGGGTAGTGTGGTGTAGCAAATATTTTTTTCAATGTCTTCTCGCAAAAAGAAATAAATAAGTTAATTATTATTGGGAGGATGTATGCATTAAAAATAGACTTTGGACAACTTCCAAATCGTTTAAGCTGTCCATTGCACCTGTTGACCTTGTTTGAGGTAAAACAAAACCAAATGACCCATTCCTTAGTAAAAAGGCAAAATTGCCACATATAATAGTGAATCTTGGTCTATATTCTGACATGTGGTTTTGAGTTTTATTCTTTTCTTCTTGATAATTTATGTTCTTTTCCGACATTTATAGGGATGTGAAGACACTCATAGTTGAAATGCTTAAAGCTGCTAAGTCGCCAGTCAATTGATGGTAGCAACTAGAAGGCATGTTTCTTGAACTATTCCTTCGTGTTAAACCTTAATCCAAAATTTAAATTCTATTCATTTAGTCATATATCATTCTCATTTGTTCAATATAAGGAGAATGAATATGTGAGACATGGAGAAATGAATTTAAGACCTATAAAGTAAAGAACTAGATATAAAAGAAAATTGTATAAAAATTACTGTCTTTTATTTTGCTAGTTAAACGAGTCCAGAAGTAGCTATATCGGCACAACTACTTATGAATAAGTCAATTTGGACCGCGTTGCATCTCAAGCGGGTCCAGTGGCAAAATTACTTAAAAGGTAACAACCAAACAATTCAAACATGCTGAAATTCACAAAAAATCTATTTTAATGCATAAACCTCATAACTAGCTTTATTCAACTATTTAAGTTGTTATTGTGACCGGCTCGTTTGAACCTATAAAAATAAAATGCCATGTCATGATCTTGCTACTGCATCTAAAAAATAAGTATGCACAATGTAGAATAGAAACCACTAGAAGTTGTGTGGGCATATAAGTACAACGTTGCACCGGAAGCTCGGTGTAGCTGCCATAAAAGTGAATAAACACACGTTAAATTTGGTTTGTCAACTTCATCTAATTAGAAACAAATATCTGTTATTTGAAAACTAATTGAGTTTATTGAAGATGCATATAATGTACATTGATTTGATGGGGGGTTTTAATGTTGCAGGTTCATGTCAAAATCAGAAGCAGTTTCTTCCTGGAAGCTCGGACTTCCTTAATTAGTTGATGCAAGTATGCATCTGTCGATGAGTAAATAGACACAGGATCGACATTGATGATTACTCTGTACACCGTTATCACTACCATCTGTAGTTCTGTACTACCCGTCTACCCTTCTTTCGTTAACAAAATAGATAAATATGTTCGAGATTCCATATCTATGAAAATCATGGAGTTTTTAAATTGAAATTCATGTTTGTGGTTTCTATTACATTTATTGAAGCGAAAAACCTAAATGTGTATGTTAGCCCTGACTATAAGCTCGTTGTCTCTGCATATTACAATGCAACTTCAGATTACTCGGTGTACCCATGTTTACATCTTCGATATAATACGTTACCATTTTTCTTTTAAGAGTTGTGAATGCATCACTTATTAACCCTTCTAGACAGTTAGTTAAATGACCAAATATTACCTGAATCCATTTTAACCTTAACCCATTTTCTCTAGTTAGACATTTACGATTGATCAACATATTAGACTCTTCTCATTTCTAGCGATTTCGTTAAAATTAAAAGTCAATAGATCTGGTTTCGATCAAAACAGGCCTTTCTCGTGAAAACTGAATCACATTGTAAACACAATGATTTATGACGTTTGTTGCATTTAAAATACAAAATACAATTTGGGCGACTTCCGAACCCATATAAAAAAGATTTACAAAAAGGCATGATATATTTGATTAAATCATGATTCAGAATCACTCTCCATGCTTCCCATTGCCTTCAATCCTGTTGGTTTCTGCATATAATTAATTACTCCCATTAATTTCTTTTTAATGTATAATGATATCATTTTTGTAACATTATTTTGAAAATAGAATATGCAAATTTATACCTTCTTTGTGGTCTTTTTTTCTGTGACCTCATATCTCTCTTGACACATATCTGACAACCATGCCCCTGGACTCACCAACTGTGTCATCAACCCATTAGGGGCAAATTAGTAATATACATGTTTCGAAACCATGCAATAACCAGTTGTAACTTTAGCAATAAAAGTTGTACATTACTTACAAGAATAGTTCTTTGAATGATTTTGGGTCGTTTTTTAGGCCTATGAGAAGGTTTACAACCTTTCATTGCCATAAAATCTTCTTCTTTTTCTTTGCTTGTTAATGCTATGTACAGTTTTGGCCATACATGTTTACTTTTATTACAATTCTCGTCCTCAACTGCTGTAAAACCTCTTGTAGGATAGAATTTCTCATCTTTTTCCGGTGACGATTTCCGGTTACTTGTTGCTGCTTCAGAATTTCTGTAATAATTATATATATATAAAAACATAACTTTTTTATTTTTTTTTGTAAATTAAACAAATTTCCTATTTTATTGTAAATCTTGAAGCAAATAAAATTGTTTTTTAAAACAAAATTTCATGTTCTAAATTTAAAGAAATTTCCATTAGTATAAATCTTGAAGCAAAACCAACAAAAAAATATAATTAAAAAAAAAATCCCAGTCTGTAAATCAAACAAATTTAATGTTATTTTCTGTATATTTTAAATTTATAGAAATATTTTTATTTTTGGAGTTTTTTCTGAAAAATTAAAACAAAACCCATCATAAAGTTTTGATTTTAGATGATTTCTAACTTCAAACATCCATTTTGTTAGAAAGAAAAAAAAGAAAAAAAACACCATTCAAATGTTTTTGAGGTTTAATCTGTAAAATCAAAACCAAACCCATAGAAAAAGTTTAGTTCTTTAGATAATTTCTTGCTTCAAAACTGAATCTTGTTAAAAAAATTCAAGTTTAATCTGTAAAACTAAAACCAAACCCACAAAAAAGATTTGATTTTTAGATGATTTCTTGCTTCAAAAATGAATATTGTTAAGAAATGAATTTACCTTGTAAGACGAGTTGATGATGATGGTGTTGGGAAAAAAGGTTCTGTAATATCATTATTATCATCAGAAGTAAATAAAACAAAAGGTGAATTAATTTTCCGGCGAATTCTCCGGCGACCGGAGACTTCACCATCTTTAACTCTTACACATCTTAATCTCTTTTTATTTCCCCATTTTAAAAACAAATCTCTTGAACTTTCTCCCTCTTGTTTACTTCCTACTAATTTCTTTTCTATTTTTTCCATTTCAAAAAAAAAAGGTTTTTTTTTCACACAGTGGATGGTGAACTATGTGTTTTTGGAGATGATTCTGTTTTTTGGTTTGGGTGATTGATTTATGAAGAAGAAGAAAGAAATGTGTTTTTGTGTGTTTGTTTTGGAATTTATCATGTGTGGTAGCCCTTGGATTTTGAATCAACGGTGGATATTAAAGTTGAAAAAAATATCATGTATAAGATAAAAAGCCCATAAGTTGGGTTTTAAGGCCCATAAATGGAGTCTGTATAAAACTCAAAAATGTTTGTATGGGTCATGGCTCATGGGTTTGTAAAACTTGAGCTAGACAAGAAAAGTCTTTATGATGGTCGTTTATGGCGCTATGGTGTGAGACCGTGATCGATCTGATTGGAGTCGATACTCGACATAATGTTAAGCCTGTTGGGAACGACTATTATACGTAGAAATCGACACAACGATAAGACCACTCCCAACCATTGTTCCTACTGACACGGTCAGTTTTTGCCAACTCAGCGTCGCGTCAGCTGACACAAAACTGACACCAAACTGACTAAATCACTGCCAATAGTTACCGGTCAGTCAGTTTTTCTGAACCCCACATATTCTAAATTATAAAAAGCAAAAAGGATTAGTCCACGAGACGAAAAAGTCACTTAAGATTTATATATTACAAAGTGAATACGTTCAAACACTTTTGATTCTCTCAAATCTCTCTATAAAGTTTTTCTATTCTCTATGATTATATAATTAACCTATATAATTTAGAAACCTATTAAATTAAAACTCATTTCTTTTTAACTAAATTTATTCACCAAGTTAACTTTTTCTCTAAGGCTTATATAATTTTCTTTTAGAAAATTAAGTCAAACACTAATAAATCTTCCTTTGACTCAAATTCCATAAATCTTCGTCTTGTGTAGATGTAACTACAATTATTTACTTACATTTACTTTGTTACCTACTTATATTTACTTCAAAAATACGGATAAACAAGAGTGCAAGGAAACGCCTTGAAAAAGTAGTTGCATCGGATGAAGTTGAATTTGTTTACCTTGTTTTTACTCGAGTATCAACTGAGTGGACGTTTGATGGGGTCATCTTGAAGCAACCTTTACATAGTTGTCGTAAGAACATGGTAGTGGTTCACAATGGTGTTGTGGACGTCGTCATCTTCAAGGTTCACTGGTTCCGTGATAGGGTTGGCTTGTACGTATGATGCTCATTATACCATCCTCGTAATAAAATCGGAATGACGTTTTTAGGACGTTCTACACATTGTTCGTAAATGAAGTTGCGGCCTTTGATCCTTAAACAGTGACCTAGCCTCTTTTTAAATGTTTTCGTCTCGTGACCCCCCAATACAATGATAATGTGTTTGGATATTAGGCTGAAAATCTTAACGTTTTCTAGTAGTTTTATTCCAATTGTCTAATAGTTGATTGATGTTACGTTCTTCGGTAACTAATATTGTAATCAACTTGTATTTTTTTTTCTTCCAAAAACAGACATTTGGTTGTGACTTTCCTACTATCGGATTTTTGGACGCGTGTATCTACCATTCAACTAAAAACTTTGCTTATTCATCGATTCACTTTGTTTGCTTTCTTTTTGGTCGAAGGTTTACCTGCGCAATTTCGTCAATTTAGTCTTCGGTGTTTGACGGTTAGAAAAAATTGTGATGAATTTGGTGGTGGTTGATAGTATTGAGATTAGATGGGTTGGGGGTGTTCAATATTCGAATGGAACTCGAAAAAAACGAAATTCGATTTGAATCGAATTCGATTTTTTAAAAAACAAATCGATTTTTCGTACTTCAAATCAGTTTTAAAGCCGAACCGATTTTCGAATTCGAATTTCGAGTAGGTTTTCGAAGTCATGAAATTTTGTAGTCACCCGACCTGAAACCCGAATTTACATCATTAATTATATATATTTTTTATAAATATGTCAAAATATATATTAATAATCGTTTTTTTATTCGAATTCGGATCGCTTTTCGAATATGGTTTTGAATTATAACTCGATTTTGCTTCTTAGTTTTAGTAAATTATAACTAAATATTATAATTCGGTTTGATTCGAATTCGAGTCGATTTTATAGTTTGAATTCGAATTCGAATCGGTTTTTGATGTCAAAAATAAAAGTCAAATTCGAAAAACTCAATTCAAATAACTCGAAAAATCCGAAAACCAATTCTATGAACACATGGGTTGTTATTTATATAATTGTGAGCTTGCGGTATATGTCATTGGAGAGTCCAAAATATATTGGGGAGGGGACTTGTATTTATTATACATTTACACTAATTTTTTTTACAATAAATAAACAAAAATATAGGTAATTAGGATTAGCGCGCGGTCCAAAATTTGGGGAATCACTATCCCTTTTTGTCATTTTAAAGCTTCATTTAATCAATTTTTATATGCAACAACTATGGCTCACTTATTTGGTATATGAAGAACATGATATATCATGTTTAACTTGAAAATGATCTTAATACCAAAAATATATGTAATTAGTAGGTGTATATAGATGAAAGGATTGGAAAAGAAAAAGAAAAAGTATTTTTTTTTTAAATTGAGTTGTTATCAAATTTTTAGAATATGTTTAGTAAAACTAATTTGTAGACGGAACTAGTATCTAACAGTTGAAACTGATAACTATAATAATTCACAATTTTAGTAAGATAATTTTACCTTAGAAGAAAAACTTTCCCATTTAGGGTAATATACCAGTTTGGGAGAAACATTAACCGACAGACCAATTAAGTTAACGAACATTCTTTAAGAAGACTTAGAACTATCATTCTATGCCGATAATGGGTTATTCGGTTTGAAGCATTCTCCATATATTATGAATAATAAATAGTATTTACAAAAGCTTTACATAGTAAATAAAAGAACATACATATAGACTGATAATTTACTTCTTAGCTTCACATACATTATTTCTTCGTTATATATAAATATATATACACACACACGTAGATATACAAAACGTGTAAAATCGATAATCAATAGCAAGATATATATGTTTTAGATGCAAATTTGGTCTAGGCAGTTTCATATTGTCCACCATATGTGATTTGAGCCTTCACCAAAGGAACTCCTCTAACTGCTGACATTGCTTCATTTGCTTTTTGCACCACTTGTTTTATCCTCTGCCATACATAAATATTTACAATTTAATTAATACAAATATATGTTATGTAAAAGTAACAAATATTCACTTTTTACTAGTTAGTTTCTTAATGATCGGATTCAAGGGTTTGAGGGGAGAGATCATATAAAAACCGCTCTAGAAAATAGCTTAAAAAAAACTGATGGAAAAACGAACCTTGTTGTCAGGATAGATTTGAATCTTAAGCTTTTGGTTTTGTTGTTTGTGCCTTCTACCATGTCCAAATGTAATGATACAAATGGTAGCAGCAGCCATACCAATAGAACAAAAGGCACCAATTCCACTTAATCCCCACTTCCAAAAATCGAGTTTTTGATTACTTTCTTCCCAAGCAACTACTTCTTGCTTGATCATCTTAGATGGTGATGCACAATTTACAACATAATCACCACTCTTTTCCTCGGATTCTTGGGAATCCATTTTCATTTCGACAAATTTGTTTTCTTTCTCAAAGAAAACTTGAAAGATCGGATCTTGATCTGACTCTAGCTCCAGCTCCAGCTCCGACTCTGACTCATATGAACTTTCTTTATAATCTTCGATCACAATTGGGTGTTTGATTATTTCCTTTTCCTCCCCTTTATCATCCAACTCCCTTTCAAATCTTGATTCATCTTCCTCCAAATCTTGAGAGTTTTGTGAAGTATTAAAGTGATCCGGTTTGATAAGTTTCGTAGGACTATTAACATATTTTCTTAAAAAGATTTGTTCATCTTCGTCACCATGAACTTCAAGAAGTCCATCATAAGGAATATTCACCCATCCTTCATCTTCGAGATCCATCGCTTTTTCACATCAAAAGTTTAGAATTCTTGGATTCGAAATTGAATTATTGAAGGATGGTTTAGTGGGGATCCTTTACTTGGAGCATAGTCACCTTGAATGGTGTCTTGTCGTTGCTCTTGTATTGAAAGATTGAATCTATGCATACGACATTTATACATACATACATACCACTTAGACATTATTATCCTTTTCAAAACTTGACAAATTTAGGGTGGTCCATGGGTCCTACATGATGTATACCTAATTCATTTCAAAATGATTTGATATGCTCCCTTTCATATTTTTAGTAAGAATTTTATACTAGGGTTAGTTTACATTTCTTTATCACCATCAATGTTTTATATATATGTCATTTTGAATACCTATATAAGCTATAATTATAATTATTTTTATCACAATTTAAGGTACATATTTCAATTCGACTTTATAACAGTTACTATATTAGTTTTAATTGATAGTTAACTTATTGAATTCAATTATAACAAGTACCTTTTGTTAACGTGGTGGCTTTATAAGTTACCGCATCGCTCATTGGGTAAGCATTAACCGACAATATATCTCAAATTTTAGATTATAAGAGGTAAGATGTATAAAGTATAACATTTCAAATATATAAAATAGAACTTTTAAGGGACGAGACATATAATATCACTTTTTATATATTTTAAAACAATTTTGGTAAGTAATCCTTACTGAATTTAATGAGTGTATAAATCTAAATACTAATCATTTTAAGTTTTTTAGCGTGTAGCTTTTATAATAAGGTACTCTACATCCAAGATAACCATTATTTTTAATCAAGTCTAATTAATATATTGGAGAATTATCTTATATTAAACTTTTAATTTTTTTTTTTTTTTTTTTGCTTTTTTGAAGCAAATAATACTATTGGTAAAGTGGGAAGAAGGAAAGAAAAACATTTGTGAGGGTTTGTTTGTTATAATATTTAAGGATAAATTACATAAATTGTTCCTATGGTATGTTCAAATTCTTGATTTAGTCATTAAGATGAGGAAACAACATTTTTAGTCTCTATTGTCTAAGGTTTTGTCTAAAATCGTCCTTGTCAGTTAGATTTAACAAACTTTCTGTTAAATATTTATTAAATTTGACACTTTTAGTCCCGAACTAATAAATTTATTTGGTTAAAAGTTAAATTTCTCCAAGTTTATATATCAAAGTTTATATATCGACATTTTCTCTATGTCTGTTTCTCAAAAATAATTTTCTTAACTTATAAATACCAAATATAACTTATACGCGTTGATATTTGTATATAGTTAATAATTTATGTAATAAATTTTTATTTAAATATTATATGATAAAGTATAAAAAAATTATATAGTTATAGTCATGATATTATGAAATATTAAAGGTAATATCATTAACTTAAATTTAGAAAATCAACATGTTTTTTGAAGTACATCGAACAATATTTTTAAACTTATATGTCGATATGTTTAAAACTTAAACATGAATTTATGTTAGTGGTTCATGTTTAGTATTTAAATAGTAACTTTAATTGAGATAAGATATTAGTATATGGTTATATTTAAATAAGAATGATAGATGTTTCGAGACCGTGAGAACCACCTCTAAGTGATTTTTTAAAAACCTCAACACGTTTTTTTAAAATGTTTTTTGGATTTTTTTTTTAATTAAAGGTTTTTGATCTTTTTTTTTTCGTCTATAGTGGTGACGATAGTTATAAAAGCTTCGACAAACATTTTCAAAAAAATATTGTATATGTGTTTTACGTTCTTACGAAATTTAGGCAAAACTTAAGAAAATTGAAATAAAATTATAACATGTGAAAAAATAGACTCAAACAAAAAACTAAACTTAATAGAATTACAAATTGCTATTTTTTATAAATTAAATTATAAGTTAGGGACGTCAAATTTGAAAAATATTTAACATAAAGTATGTTAAATTTAACTGATATGAATGAATTTGGGCAAAACGTTAGACCATAGGGACTAAAAGTGGTGTTTCTCTCCCCCTAGGGACTAAATCGACAATTTAGACATACCACATGGACGATTTCTGTAATTTACCCAAATTTTTTTTAATATATTTTATTTGTTGCTATTACTACTTTATTACTCTACTATCTTTATCAATGAAAAAGACAACTTCTAATTTGCTTAATTACTATTATTATTTATACTATGAGAAAACATAAACTTTGTTAAAAATATATTGATAAATCTTACATATATAATTATCTATTATCCCTAAGAACAAAAACAAAAGGTTGATGGTGAATATATTTATGAATGACATGTTGAAGGTTCTATAGGTGGAAAACTTATCTATACTTTATTGTTTAATATTGTAACTTAACTAGTAGTATTTAAACACCCTTAATTAAAAAGGGACCATGCTTTGCCCACTTTAACATGTTTATGCCTCATGACACTTGCATAAAGTGACATAGACCTAAATCCTTGATAAGAAGATTTATGGAAGTTACATTTTTTATTTAGTTTTTATTTTTATTTTTAAGTAAAGTCATCCGATGAGTTAAAGTTGTCCGAAATAAAACAACGAAAGTTTTGAAATTGAACTTGTCAAGATTGGATGAATTTGAGATTGTTCGTTTATCTAAATATTGTGTTACGATCTAAGATATGTTTGGTGGTAAAGCTAAGTTTATTACATAACTATGCATCAAACAACATCTTGATGATCTTTCTAGACTATGGCTACTATAAAGTCAATACTTGTATTCTCAAATAGTCAATAATTTTAATTTAGTATTAATTTTATTATGAATTTATGGTTAACCAATAATCATAAAGTCAAATTGCGGAAGATAGCTAGATATACAAAATAAAATTAACGATAAATTGAAAATTTGACTATTTGACTATTAGGGATTACAAGATCGAGAAGCCGATTATATTTCAGTATCATACAAATTGTCAACTAGTTTCATCCCTAACTATAACCTGATCCATAATCAACCTTTCGACTAGTGATTTAATGATAACTTTAGCCGCGCCATGAACTTATTCAACCAAAATCGAAGAAGAAAAATTGGTTTAATCAAGACCAGACAAACACCGTATTGAAAACATATATAATTGTACAATACCAACTCGTCTAAATTGGACCATATTTGTTAGTTTTATAAATTCGAAGGACCCGATTGATACAAACTCGGTTTATTTTTCATTTCATTTTGTACCAATCCAGAGAGAGCTAGGGTTTCCACAAAACCTACCGGAAAAGTAATCGGAAATGGATCCATCGACGGAGAGTGATAAGCATACAAACAACAACACTCAATCGGAATACGACTCATCTGAAGATCGTGAGCGGCAATCGCGTGAACTTAAAGCTGGTTTACATCCTCTCAAGGTATTATTCAATTCATTTTTCATTTTTTTCTTAATCTATGATCTATAAACATTGCTTAATTTACTGATAAATAGTTGTAGTTGTTGGATTTGAGTGTGTTAACTAACTAGTATTGTTATTAGTGATTTATCTAGTTCATGTTTGAGAGGGAACATGGTTGCGAATATGCGGTGGTCCCGTAAAATGCTGTAAAGTCTATTTTGAAAACTTGAGGAAGGCGTTTCAGTTTGATGTGTTAAGTGGACTTGGTCTAGCCTTTATTTGTTTATAGTAGCGTTTTGTTCTTCATACGGAGACTATCGTAAATATAAAACTTCTTACTTGTTTGATTGAATGAAGGACGTCTAGGTTTCGCGTCTTAATCACATAATATGAGATATGACCTGAGATTAAAGGACTCAATTAGCCCCCTGTTTTTCATGTAGGTTCAGTCTACATTTTATATCGGTTTTTTATTTTTATTTAATGACAGATGAAAGACATTCTCACCACTTGCTATCCTGTTTTAATAGTTTAAATTGCTTATAGAAAGTTATACATATATAACCCAAGTATAGACCTTCAGTTTATATTGAATCTGCTAAGCGTTATTGATTTGTATCTCAGTCCACAATTCGTATCGATTTATATTTTAATTGAATAAGTCATGAACGGCATTCTCGCCCCCTAGCTAATCCCATCGTAATAGTTTTGAACATTTGACTGTTTATAGAAAGCTATGTTTGCTTGAAACTTTCTATTTCCATATTTACTTAGATATATGACAGACGTAAAACTCTTTAGTTTAAGTTGAATTTGCTAACTGGTAAGTGTCATTTTTTTGTATCTTTGTGCATGGAGTTCTTTTTTTATGCTTGTTGCTACCTTATTGAGTTTACATTACACTATCTTTGATCATGCTTATGGTCTTATTTCAACAGAACAAGTTTGTGTTTTGGTACACTCGCCGCACACCTGGAGTTCGGACTCAGTCATCATATGAAGACAATATAAAGCAGATGATGGACTTTAGCACGGTAAATATTGGTCTCATCGCTAGTAATTAGATGTCAGTGCGCCCTGTTGGTTGCCGTCTTTCTTGACTGATATATGTTGCATTAACTACAGGTTGAGGGTTTTTGGGTGTGTTACTGTCATTTGGCTCGTCCGTCATCCTTGCCAAGTCCAACTGATTTGCATCTTTTCAAACAGGGGATTCGCCCATTATGGGAGGTATAATGATATTTGAAATTTTATGCGTTATCTGTTAATCTTATTTTTCGATTCTTCCGTTAGGCTAGCATGTGACTTAAAGTAAGCATAATATTTTCTGATAATTGGTTTTGTAGGATTCTGCTAATTGCAATGGTGGTAAGTGGATCATACGGTTTAAAAAGGCCGTGTCAGGACGTTTTTGGGAGGATCTGGTAAGGATAAACTCTCTTTTGTGTGTGTGTGTGTGACACATTGACTAGCACTATTGGTGGTGTCTCTTTAGTGGTCGATTTCATTGTCACGCAGTATAGCATAGTTTCCAGTTTTCAGTAAATAATTATCCCAAGTTGGACTTAATTTACCATGTGGCATCCTATAATTCTTATTCCTTTTTTGGATTTGGTGCCAGGTTTTAGCTCTGGTAGGTGATCAACTTGATTACAGTGATAATATATGTGGTGTCGTGTTGAGCATCCGCTTCAACGAGGATATTTTAAGTGTTTGGAACCGCAATGCATCTGATAATCAGGCGAGTTTACCAAACTTCCCATATTATATTATCTACCATGTAGTCTGTACTCTGTTTAGAAATAGCAATTCTAACCCATTTACTTATGAATGAGACAATTTGTGGTTATGTTTTATCTCAACTTATCGAACGGTTCAAATCAAAATTTACCTAATGGGCAAACGCGATAAAAGTCCCCCAAGTCTATTTTCAAAGCATAAAGCCCTTTATTTGTTTTCAAAAAAGAATAATCTCTCCCACCTCTAATTAATATAATGTTTTCTGAGCAGGTGGTAATGGCTTTAAGAGATAAAATCAAGCGACACTTGAAGCTTCCTCATGGATATGTTATGGAGTACAAGCCACATGATGCTTCCCTGCGTGATAACTCTTCGTATCGCAACACTTGGTTGAGAGGATAGAAAAGAAACCGAGCTCTCTTTCTCTTGTGCTGCTTGTGATGGTCAATATTTCCGTTCCATGTTCTGTTTCACTAACCTTAAAAGAAAAACATTTGGCATGTAATTGTGGCACTTGGGTATTTTTACCTGGCTCATGGTTATGGATACTTTATGTTTTAATTCCAGCTCAAATCACTCATGATCATCTTCTTTAATCTCGACTAGACTTTATTTTAAAATAGAAGTAAAAGAGTTGAATCATTTCGTTGATGGGACTTTCTGGCATGACTAGTGTTTTCTGCATAATTGCTTAACTTGAACTATATATATATATATATATATATATATATATATATATATATATATATATATATATATATATATATATATATATAAGGTGGCATTTGGTACTTAGGTTAATCAGTAAATGGATTGACTTAACTCGGATATGTAACGGATAAATGCTTGGTATAATTCAAACATCATCGTAATGTCAAAATCAAAGAAATTATCTAATCATGTTATGTATTGGTTCCTAATACTTCTAGGAATCCAACTGTTGATGTATACTGTTATTCAGTTTCCCTAATCACATTTAGTAGGTTACCGATTTTAACAATTAACGAAATTTTCAAATTGACAAAATACGAATAGCTGCCGGGGGGGTATGATGACAAATACAAATTTTGAATTCACAAATCACAAACATTAGGTTAGTAATCTTGATAATCAGCAAGATTATGAAGTCGATGGGTGCAAAGCGAATATGCCAGATGGCTATTGTACCGAAACCAGACCGGCTATATCCGGTCCGGTCCTCAGTTTATGAAAAAGTCAAGTTTTGGGTCCGGTTTCGTTTCGGTCTAAAACCAATTTTGGTGGTTTAAATTCTTAAGTTAACCAAATTTTCCAACCAAAATTCAAATATTCAAACTTTAACAATGTTGATCCATCAAAACCCCATAAAAATTCGATCTTTATCAAACTTTATCAACGTTTCCACCATTTTCAATCCTTCAATCCAAGAAATCATGACCCATTCATCATTCTCGGAACCCGAAACCGCAACCATTAAACAACCCAACCCGAGTAATTCTCTAGACAATGAAACTTACATAAACCTACTTCAATCATCCACACATTCATTGAACTTAACACATGGTAAACTAGTCCAATCCCACATGATTAAAACAGGTTACACACCAAGCTTGTTTTTACAGAACACCCTTTTAAACATATACTTAAAATGTAACGAAACAGATTTCGCCCTCCAACTGTTTGACGAAATGCCTGAACGAAATGTTGTGTCTTGGAACTCGTTGATATCTGGGTATACTAGATGGGGTTGGTATGTTAATGCGAAAGAAGTGTTTGTCAAAGCGAGAATTGCAAATGTTGAGCTTAGTAAGTTTACGTATGCGAGTATGTTGACTATTTGTGGTCAGACTGGTGATTTGGAGCTAGGGAAGGTTATACATGGGTTGATTGTTGTAAGTGGTGTAGGTGTAGAGCCGTTTTTGATTAATCCGCTTGTTTCTATGTATTTTAAGTGTGGGAGAGTGGATCAAGCACGGGTTTTATTTGATAAAGGTGATGAACTGGATGACGTTTCTTGGAACTCGATGATTGCTGGTTACGTTAAAGCTGGTTTACACAATGAAATGTTACAAATTTTGGTAAAAATGCATAAAAGTGGAGTGAGATTTAGTAGCTATGTGTTGGGAAGTGTTCTGAACGCTTGTTGTACAAGTTTTAATTTTTCTTTGATATGGGGAAAGTTGTTGCATTCGTGTTCTGTGAAACTTGGTTGGGATCTTGATGTTATTGTGGGGACAGCATTACTCGACATGTATGCTAAAATCGGGGATTTAAGTGATGCAGTTTTGATTTTTAGTCTGTTACCCGACAAGAATGTAGTTATGTATAATGCAATGATTTCCGCACTGCTTCGTGGGGAGGTTTTTAATGATGAATTTGTGAAGCAAGCGTTGAATCTTTTTATTGATATCCAAAGGAACGGGTTAAGACCTTCAGAGTTTACATTTTCGGCAATAATTAAAGCTTGTGTAGCAAGTAAAGATTTTGAATACGGGAAACAAATTCACGCACATGTTTGCAAGAATAATCTTCAGTCTGATGAATACATTGGAAGCACACTTGTTGAGTTGTACTCCTTATGGAGTAAAACGAATGATGCTTTAATATGTTTTAATTCGACTACTAAACATGATATAGTAATATGGACATCTATGATCGTGGGCCATGCTCAAAATGGTGAATACGAGAAATCATTAGTTCTGTTCTGTGAACTGCTTAAAATTGGATTAAAACCAGATGAATTTACGATTTCAACAGTCTTAAGTGCTTGTGGTAATTTGGCTGTTGTGCGTTCTGGTGAGCAGATTCAGAGTTATTCCATTAAAACTGGGATTATAAATCCGAGTATGGTTATAAATTCTTTGATTTATATGTATGAAAAGTCAGGTGATATTGATTCTGCAAATAGGATTTTTGAGGTGGCGGAAAAATCTGATGTGGTGACATGGAGTGTGATGATATGTAGTACTGCACATCATGGTTTTGCGAAAGAAGCTTTGACTCTCTTTGACTTGATGATAAACAGTGGGATTGTGCCAAATGATGTGGCGTTTCTTGGAGTTCTTACTGCGTGTAGTCATGGTGGGCTTGTTAAGGAGGGACTCAGGTAATCTATTTAGATGTGGCTAGTTTGACCCGTTTATGTATAAATGGGTCGATTTTGGCTAATTTTTTATTTTATTTATATTTATCTTTAAACCGAAATGAAGTGGTCAAATGGGTCGAACATGTCAAACGAGCTGAAAGTCATGCAAAGTGTATACAAATTCATAAAACCTTTTAAATGTTTTTAGTAAAAAATGGTTAAATTATCATAGTAATAATATAACTTTTTTATTTAATCATATTTAATTAATTATTTATTCATTTTTACATAATTTTATAATATTTGTGAAACGTGAATGCATTTTTACATCATTTTCCTTTGATAACATTTTTGAAAAACAGATAAAATATCCGACTCGAACACGTTTTTGGCAAGTTACCCTTACCCCCCCCATTTGACGACTCTACCATCTCTTTATTTGCAACTTCATAATATGTTTTCTTATGATGGATCCCGCTAACTATAGTACTAATCAACAGATATTATGAAACTATGAAGGACTATAATATTGCACCAAATGAAAAACATTGTGCATGTATAGTAGATCTATTCGGGAGAGCTGGAAGACTATCTGATGCCGAAACTTTCATAACAGACTCAGGTTTTACTCACGCTCCTGTAATGTGGAGATCGTTACTAAGTTCTTGTAGAACTCACAAAAACACAGAGATGGGAAAACATGTAGCTGAGAAATTAATAAATCTTGACCCTCAGTCATCTTCATCTTACGTGCTTCTTTACAACATATACAACGATGCTGAAATGGAATCATTAGCGACGGAAGTAAGAGATGTAATGACTAGTCGAAAAATCAAGAAAGAACCAGGTTTGAGCTGGCTGGAAGTGGGAAACAGAGTTCATTCGTTTTTAGTTGGCGATACGTCTCACCCCAAAAGTGATATAATATACGCCAAGTTAAACAATATGTTGCAGAAAATTAAAAAAATCGGTTATGTTGATGAAAAAGATGGGAAAATTGGTAAAACGGTGAATCATCATAGTGAAAAGTTAGCGGTGTGTTTTGGTTTGATTAGTTTGTCTAGTTCTGCTCCTGTGAGAGTGATGAAGAATTTGAGAGTTTGTCGAGATTGTCATACTGTTATGAAGTTTATCTCGAAAGTTGAAAAACGAGAGATTGTTTTACGTGACCCGATTCGCTTTCATCGATTTAGAGGTGGAGCTTGTTCTTGTGGAGATTATTGGTAATGCCAAAAATATCTTCGGTTTAAATTGAGTGTTAATACATATTTTGTGGAATCACAGTAATATATAACGACAGGTAATCCGAAACAATTTTTTTCTAAATAAAGGGAACACTAAAACTATATAAACATCATCCTTGTTTCTTTATTGATAAGTAAATAAGATTTTAGCTCAAACGAATCAAACCTCTCTTTCTTTTCTGTCTCCCTCAGGAAACGGTATCTTAGCATATCGTTTCTCAGAGAGAGTAAAAAAGAAAGAGGGGGAAATGAGGGAAATTGTCAGCATTCATCTTGGACAAGCAGGAATCCAGGTCGGAAATTCCGTTTGGGAGCTTTATTGCCTTGAACATGGCATTCAAGCCGATGGTTTTCTGTCTACGTAAGTATATATTATTCTCAATAAATCTTCCATTAATTTATTTATTTTTAAAAGATACCAGAAAGTGAAAACTTTCATCGTTCTTTATTGTAGCAACTCCTCGTCATCAAACAATTCCTTCGGCACCTTCTTCAGTGAAGGAAGTTCAGGAAAATATGTCCCAAGGTCTTTGTTTGTTGATCTTGAGCCTACTGTCATCGATGAAGTCAGAAACGGGAGCTACAAGAAACTTTTCAACCCCCGCCAACTCATTTCCGGTAAGGAGGATGCGGCCAATAACTTCGCGAGAGGACATTACACCGGTAACTAGCAATTATATTTTTTCCATTTTTTTTTTATTCATATGTCCTAAAATTATTGTTCACCTTACAAACATAAATTGTTCGGATATATATGATCAAGTTTCCCTAAGGGTGCATAATACGGTCATTCTACCAAAAAGTGGCAATAATTATATACTTTTCTTTAACTATGTATTTTTGGTCCTCTGGACAATTATTTTGGGACGAAGAGCGTGTATTTTGATACATTTTTTGTGATCGGAAACATTGTTTTCTCAACTTTGTGTATAATGTATTTGCAGTGGGGAAAGAAGTTATCGATCATTGTGTTGATCGTGTGAGAATCTTAGCAGACAATTGCAGTAATTTGCAAGGGTTTATGGTTTTCAAAGCCGTGGGTGGTGGTACTGGCTCTGGTTTAGGAGCATTGCTCTCAGAACGCTTGTCTAGCGAGTATGGGAAAACATTGAAACTCGGGTTCACGATTTTCCCGTCTCCAAAGGTACCGTATGTTTGAGAATTAACCAAAGTAAATTTCACTAATTCATGTTCTATGTCATTGATCACTATCTGTTCCAAAATCCTAGGTTTCGACTGCGGTTGTGGAGCCTTACAATGCCGTGTTATCTACTCATTCATTGATCGAACACACGGACATTGTAGTCCAACTAGACAATGAAGCCATATACGATATATGCAAGAAAGCGCTAGATCTCGAAAAACCATCTTACAGAAACCTAAACCGCTTAATTTCTCAAACAATCTCATCCTTAACAACATCCTTGAGGTTTAACGGATCCATGAACATGGACATTTCAGAATTCCAAACAAATCTGGTACCGTTCCCACGGCTCCATTTCATGCTTTCATCTTACGCACCAGTGATCTCACCTAAACGGGCCTACCATGAATTGTGCTCCGTTAATGAAATCACAAAGGCTGTATTTGAACCATCTCGTATGATGGCTAAGTGTGACCCAAGCAAAGGAAAATACATGGCTTGTAGCTTGATGTATCGTGGAGATGTTGCTCCAAAGGACGTAAATATAGCTGTGAGGTCTATTAAATCAACAAAATCGATTCAATTTGTCGATTGGTGAGTTTAATCATGCTGTAAAAAGTGTGTGGCTTAAGTTTTAACTTAATTCGGGCTTATGAACTAATTTTATTCATCTCATTTTTCAGGTGTCCAACGGGTTTCAAGTGCGGGATTAACAACCAAGCTCCGTCAGCTGTGCCTGGTGGAGATCTGGCAAAGGCGAAACGAGCAGTTTGTATGATCAGCAACAACACAGCTGTTTCAGAGGTTTTTAATCGGATTGATCGTAAATTCGATACTATGTTCGCGAAGCGAGCTTTTATTCACTGGTACTTGGGCGAAGGAATGGAAGAAGGTGAGTTTTCAGAAGCACGTGAAGATCTTGCAGCTCTCGAAAGAGATTATGAGGAAGTATTGCAAGATGGACAAGAAGATGATGAATACTAATTGTCAAATTTTAGCAAGAAAATCCCGTGTAAATGACTCATCTGTCTTTAGAACAGAAAGACCTAACGGTAGAAAATAGCGATGTTCTAGGGAATATAAATGACAATATGACCTCTTGTTTGCTAAATTTATGTTACCAATCCTTTTCGATTATATTCAAAAACCTCCAATAATTTCACAACAATAATTCAATAAATGAATGATGAAATGTAGCTAGCCAAGACTTTTCTGTTTAAGGTCGGCCGAGTTCCTGCAATATCATTCTACCAAGAGTGTTGACGAGGTGACCAATTTAAACAACCAGGTGACTAGGATGAAAGAGAATGGTCAACAAGACATGTATTGGCAAGATCAACAAAATGAAGCTTGGTTTCAGCATTCACAATGATCCAGCAGATGATAACGCCGATGCGCATACTCTTGAAGAAGACGGCATGTATATTAAAAACAAGATTGGACAAGGTAGAGTAATTACTTTATATATTTTGTTACAAACATTTTTAGTGTCTTTCCATACTTTTTCGCCGACTTAGCAACTTATATTTATCATAAGCAAAACTTAATGAAAAAAGATAGAACTTCAAACAGATAACTGATTAAAAGCAAGTAAACCAGATAAAAGTATAACAAATGATTCCAAAAAGGTCTGTAACACAAAATCCAAAACATAACATAACGGCTAAAGGTTTCGATAATCAACTGTTTATAAAGAAATACCAAAACATTGAAACCAAAATCGAGTGCCCTATCATTAAATCCTCCTTAACGGTTAGCCTTGGCAACTCTCTCAATCTCATCCTTCTTCTTAATAGCATAGCTGCATAAGCAGAAAACAAATGATCAGATCAGACAAATTAAAAACTAACTAAATTAGGCATAACACTACAAATACTTAAAAACTTAATGTCTATCGTACCTGTTTGAAGAACCCTTTGCGGCATTGATGAGCTCATCAGCAAGACACTCGGCAATAGTCTTCACATTCCTGAATGCACTTTCACGTGCACCAGTGGTGAGAAGGTAGATAGCTTGGTTAACACGCCTTAAAGGAGAAATATCAACAGCTTGACGCCTAACAACACCAGCAGAACCAATTCTGGTAGCATCTTCTCTTGGCCCACTGCATTTCAATCAAACAAACCTCATTAACCCACTTTAATAATAATTAAACAAAAAAAAACATAATTAATTAGGAGCGGAAAGAATAAACACCTGTTAATGACAGCGTCCACAATGATCTGAATGGGGTTAGCATCAGTCAAAAGATGGATAATCTCCATAGCATGCTTGACAATACGAACAGCCATCAGCTTCTTACCGTTGTTCCTTCCGTGCATCATGAGCGAGTTGGTCAAACGCTCAACAATTGGGCATTGAGCCTTCCTGAAACGCTTAGCTTGGTATCTTCCAGCTGTGTGAGGCATGTAGATTGGGTGCTTGGAAGCAGTTGCAGTGATGTAATCCTCAACAGACAAATCAGAAACCTATATCACAAATATCAAATTAATCGAAACCCAAACCAAATCGGCCAATCCAAATACACAATTCTAATTACCTTTAAACATACAAAAAAATTGATGTAACCGAAACAACATTTCGATAACAAAACACATAGCTCGACAAAATGTTACTTATTTTCTAACAATAATAATGACAGTCTAGCATGAACAAAAATAAATTACCTAAGGTTTTACTATTGATTTGTTTGTTTAAAAATCAAGTAGACTAATCGAACACACAAAAAATAATGTTTGTTTATCTGAGATACATACATCTTATGTATCTATAAACCTATAATTTAGCAATCTAAATAACAAATAAAAACAATTCAAACATACTTATAAACAATTAAACCAAAACTATAATATTATCTTGAAAAAAAATGATAGATCTGGTAAGAATTGAACCTGGACATCATCGTAAGTCCATCGGTTAAACAACAAAATGTCGCTGTGAGATGTCTTTCCGTCTTCAGTAACTGGTGCTAGTGGGGGAATGGCCTCCATTCTTAACAAACAAAACAAAATTAAGCGAATAATTATAAGATGATTGGAATATCTGATTTAATTAAAACTCACCTCGTAGAATTAGGGTTTTTGAGAATTGTAGACACAGCAGCTGATGATGAAGGTTTCTTCAGTGGAGAGGGTATTATAACAAACCCTAATATCAGGTTTATAGCTGCAATGGTTTCTTATTGGGCCACTTTCTTGGGCTTGTATGTCAAATGTTTTTTTTTTTTTTTTTTTTTTTTTTTTTGTGTAATATCCAAAATTTATTTTAGAGTAAATTACATAGATCGTCCCTAAGGTTTATATCGAATTACGGTTATCGTCCCTAAGTTTAAAAAGTTGCATGGTATGTCCCAAAGTTTGGAGTAATTACGGATTTTGTCCCTAATTTAGACGTCCGTCTAATTTTCCGTTAGGGTTCAATCACGTGTTAAACAGGTGAGGGTATTTTGGTCTTTTTGCAATCTTCTTCCCAAAAATAAGCTTACACAAACACCCCTTTTCACACACACACACACACACACACACACACACTCACACACACACACACACACACACACACACACACACACACTGAGTATCAAATTTAACCCTATCAATCAGATAGCCTTCACACCATACTTACCGTCCGATTGATTGAATGATTTATCCTGTTTAATTCCCAAGTCCGATCTACTAACCGGCGTCGATGAGTTCTCCGGTGAGTCAACGAGCTGAGCTGGCAAAGTTTTGTACTTGTCGCGATTGGTCTAAAGCTATCCGCGTACTCGATTCTCTTATAAATCAATCCTGTGTTATTCAGGATATCTGGTAAATAGTTTGTTTGATTATTTTTTGATTTAATTAATTAGTTTTGTAATTGAATTTGATTTGAAGTTTTTTTGTATTGCACGCAGTAATCGTGCGTATTGTTATAGTCAATTAGAGCTACATAAACATGTGATTAAGGATTGTGATAAAGCCACGATCTGTTACACCACCACCACCGCCGTCGCCGGAAAAAACCCAGTCCTTAAAACCCTCTAACTCGCCGCTGCCGACGTGGTCGTTTTCTTGAAACCGGTAAACTACAAGTTAATCCACTCTCCGCCTTCAATGGCGTAGTATTCGCCGGAAAATTGTTAAACGAATCTGTAAAATTGTTACCGGAATGATGATGATTGTATCGTAATGGAGTATTTGTTTGATTATTTGTTAACATCATTTGTGGATGGAAAAGAGAGTGATGAGGACCTGCTTCAACCGCCATTAATGGTTTTTTAGAGAGAGAGAGAGAAAGAGAGTGAAGATGAATCTGATTTGAATTTTGACTTTTGGGAAGATGAATCTGATTTTGACTTTTGACTTTTGGGGGCAAAATGACTAAAATACCCTCACGTGTTTAACACGTGAGGGAACCCTAACGGTAAATTAGACGGACGTCAAAATTAGGGACAAAATCCGTAATTACTCCAAACTTTGGGACATACCATGCAACTTTTTAAACTTAGGGACGATAACCGTAATTCGATATAAACCTTAGGGACGATCTATGTAATTTACTCTTTATTTTATTTAGTTTATAGATCTTGCGAAACTACATTATTAGCCCGTAAGTTTAAATTGCCCTCATAATAAGGCTTTCAAGCTAACGGGTGTCATACATAGGTACTAATGTATTTGGCACTCATGTTTTTAGTTTTTCTTTCCAGTATAGTTCTTTTTCGTATTATTTTACATTTGTCTTGAGTCATTAATTTTCCTTTTTACTAGATTAGGTCACTCAAATGTATTAATGAGAGATGTGTTTTTTATTTTGTTAAAGGAAGTAGCTTATATTTTTATGTAAAACACTAATATTATATCAAAAATAATATAGTTATCTTTAATATATAAATCATTTTAACTTTTACTTAAAATTTAAAGTAAAATATAACTACTTATATATCCTTTCTTAATTAATATAATTTATACGTTCAAATTTTATACACCTATCTAAAAAGGAAAAATAATTTAATCAAATTAAATATTTATATAAACTTTAATTCAAATTTAAAATGTGATTACATATCTATTCTTCAACTTAAATTCTCTTAAATTTTTGAGAAATAATATCTTTTTTACTTTTATTAAACTTTTTATTTTGCATCATTTGTTATATTCTTAAAGTATGTAGTCTAGAATTTGGTTTTTTATATACTATTTTGCATCATTTATCATAATAATACTTCGGTGAATGTTTTGACTCCGAAAATGATGGATGTTTCATTTCAAAATATTTTGCATTATATGAATTATTATTATTATTATTATATTTTATTTTGCTTTTTTTGTTATATTCAGATAAAAACATTTCTTCTTTTTACTTAAATATTGAAATTTTTAAATAAAATATAATTACTAATATACCACTTGTTTAATAAATATTGAATATAAACTAATCTTAATTTCTCTCTCTAATTATTTCTATTACTACTCCCATAAAAGAAAAATACACATATAAAATTAAAATCAATACAAATTAATTGATATTAAATATGTAGTCATGTAATCATTATTAACTAACTTTAAGCGTTATTTGATGTTGTGAATCTTCAAATATTTTATACCTATAATCTAAATTTTCATAAAGTTAGTTGATAGTGTTGTGTTTCGTGTTGCTCTATAATTCTAGCAAGATGGTTATCATCAGAAGTTTATATTCCTCTTTTAGTCATAGATGAGTAATATTGCATTTGATACTTTTAGGGTTAATAAACTTTACTATCACCTTGATTATCCTTCATTACAACATTCAAAGTAATACCTTGTCTAACGGGCTCACGAAAACAACTTGAATTTGAATGTCTTGAACGAAAATATTTTTTATACGATTTGAAACCCCGAACGATAAACGATTAGAAATCGTAGTACCCGAAGGGAATTTTAAATTGATGTTGCATCGTCGAAGGAAAATTAGGTTTCGTAATGTAAAAAATTGGTTTATACGGGAATACAATTATAGAAAATATTAATTTAAATATGTTTTAGACCGAACGTGAAACACTGAAACTATTAGACGCCACCTAGTATAAAAAATATGACCGGGATGACGAATTAGAAACTACTAGACTTTTGTTATGTTCCCATATAAGCTTAATCTTCGAATGAGTCGAATTATCCAAATAGGTTGAATGACCCAAACGAGAGATATTATTTTTCATGTCCCAAATAATCAAACAATAAACTACGGGGTGTTTGTTTTACGGATTTTGATGGAATTGGGCAAATTTGGAAGTGAATTCTTTTTTCATAATGTGTTTGGTTGAAGTTTATGACGAAATTTAAATCCGTTGGAATCTAAATTTTCCTTTACTTACAAAATCGAGACTTCTTAGAATAGTTGGGAAGAATTGGCAAAATGGGTCATACGACATAATAGTTTTTATTATCGAATGGTCGATCATAAATTGTTACCACAAGATTATTTTTGTATTGTCCGAAGGGGTCGAACTTTAAGCTATTACATTTTATGTAAATAAAACGAGACAAATGATAAACTACCATAAACCGTTACCCACTAAAAGTTATTGAATATAATTTTTTCGCCACCGCTACATCGTGCGGATAATATATTAGTAATATATAAGATAAGAAGTTAATTATATTACATATATTATAAATTATTTAATATTTATAAAACAACATAACTTGTGTAGTCAAATTTTAATATTATTTTATTTATACATGCAAATGAAATCAAATAATGTGGTCTATATGTGTAATAGATTAAATTACACTAATGGTTTCTCTGGTTTGTTTAGGGGTGAGCGAAAACCGGGCCGAAAACCCAAAATCCAAAAAAACCGATAAAAACCGAACCATAAAACCGGACCGAATACAAAAACCGATGGTTTGGGTTTCGATTTTTGAGAAACCGAAAAAAACGGTTCGGTTTGGGTCGGAGGGTAAAACCAAACCGAAAAAATCCGAACCGAACCATTATATGTATGTCTTTTTAATGTGTTCCCTTTTAGTAGATATTTTAAGTTTTATTCTTTTAATTTTTTTCTTCTGTCTAAAATTCTAAATCATCATAATTAATTACTCCCTAAACACACAAACTCTCGATGCTAATAGTGAAGACTCAAAGTTTTCTTTTCTAAATTGCCAATCTAATAGTTATCAATATGTAATCTTTTGGTGCCATGTATGCCATAATACTCAGCAACATATAGGTTTATTTCTTCAATTTTGATTTTTTTTTTTTTTGCCATGTAGGCTATAGTTTACTAAGCCACATATAGTATTCTTTTTCTTCTTAATTTTGTGTTTAAAGTTTTCCGATTCATATCATTATGTTCTAGTAATATGCACAACTTCATGTTATAAGTTGTGAACTGCTCCGCCAATTATTACGCAACATAGGCTTGCATTTGAGATTTATTTCACAAGTCTTCCTTGACAAATCTATGAATTTGCCTATGTCCAAAAACCGAAATAAAAATCCAAACCGAACCGAAAAAACCCGAAACCGAGTGGAACCGAACCAATATAGAAACCGAACCAAACGGATTGGAACTTTCAGGAACCGAAATTTCGGTTTGGGTTCGGGTTGAGGTCGGAACCGACCCATGCTCACCCCTAGGTTTGTTTATAAGTTATGAACTTGGTCTTGAAATATCAAAAACTACATCGATGGTCCATATTTCTAGAACTAATTATATAATTGATCAAAATTTTGAATTATCCATTAAAATATTATGTTATCAAAAATTAGATGGATGGTCTAAAATTTGGATCATTTATACAAGTAGTTTTAGAAATATGGACCATCTATATAATGTTTTATCTTTAGAAACTAAATTTATAAGTTTAAACAAATCATATAAACCATTTATATAATTTACTCTATTCAAATATAATAATAGAAAACATAAAACACTCTTAATAATATTTATATTTATATATCAACAAATAAGTATTGTATAGAAAATGGAAATTTTATCCCATAATGGTTTTCTTAAAATTATTTTCGAAATTTATATATGCATTTTTTTTTTCTGTGAGTTGTATGTTATTATTTGATCTTTTAGTAGAAAAAAAAAAATACATATTCACTTGGGGGAGGGGTGGTGAGGAAAACAAAAATGGGACTATATTAAAAAATTATAATTATCCCTCTATATAATTAAAAGAGAATAACCAAAATCTTATGTGACAACGTTTAGAGTTTGAGACATAAGTTTATGTCCAAAGTGGCAGCTTCTCAACTGTTTTGATTATAGTTTTGCCACGTTGATTTTCCTAAACTAGGAGAAGCTTATTCAAATATAACCGCCACTTTGAAAACTCATTAAATAACTTATTTTAACATAAAAAAGAAAAAAAACTAATAATTAATGGAAGGAATAAATTTTATATTTAATTTATTTTTGTTCAGAAAATTGATTTCAAAATGGGAGGAATAAATTAGTTAATGAAGATTATAAGTTTATAACTGCAAAATTTTAATAAACATTCATTTTATATGATATTAATTTTGACGAATTGTGTAATCGTTTTAGATCCCATAAGTTCAATTGTATTAGGAAGTGACCTTATTTTAATAAAAAAAAGTTATTTATACGTATTGTAACCATGGGTGGAGACGGCTTGAGAGAAATTTAAGCGGTTGCTACTTTTCTATTTATGGAATCATACAAGAAAATAAGAATTAATAATGATATTACTATAAATTACCCGTAGAAAAGTCGTTTGTAAAAGAAACATAAACAATAAATAAACACTTGGTGAATTTAATTTTTTTTGCATCTCTCACCAAAACTTCTTTTCCTACTTCATTACTTGAAAATAGGGGTGAGAATTAATAGAATCAGAAAATAAAATTTTAAAAAGATCGAGAAAAATCAAATCAAAAAATCAAATTATTATTTAAAATTAACGGTTAGGGTTTTAATTTTATGAGAAACCGGATTTTTAATCCGGTCTCGTTTTTGTGTGAAACCGAACCTTTTAAAACGAAGCATTTTCTTTTAACTTATTAATGTTTCTTTTTATATTATATTCATGTTTTAAAATATAACTATGATAATTTTGTTTTAACTTTCCCATCTCCTATAAATAAAAAGTCTTATTTTGTGATTTATATTATATTTGTCTATAATAATCAAAGTAACATATATTAAAGTATTAATCCTCTCAAATTGGACATGAAACAAATGCAAATCTAGATTTCGATCGGGTTAAAAGAGCACGAGAAGTGATAACCTGGTTGTAGGGTTGTTGCGTATCACATTAACAAAAAACCCCACAACTTACTTGTCAAATTTGGGAGGAGTGACAACCTCGTTGTGAAAGTTTTTTTTTATTAATTTATTGTTTTCACTGCTGGAATAAAAAAACAAACAAACAAACAACGACGTGTTATGGGGTTAAAGAGCTCACAACGAGACGAGGAGTGGTAACGAGTGAGCACGGGGTAGTGATAGAGAACGAGTGTGAGCACGAGGGCCAATCTTTGTGCTTTATAATTCAAATTCCATTAGATGTACAATTGTGAGTCTGGAAGTCTAGTGTTGTTGCTATATGTCCTATATGTATAACCGAAAAAGAGGTAGAGGTAAAAATGGGTGCTAAATTCTCTCCACATTGATTGTCTCAAAAAAAAAAAAAAAAAAAAAACCGGAGCAAACTCGGAGGAAAACCAAATCCAAAAAAAAAACCCGAACCAAATAACTTTTCCTTTTAGGAAACCGAAATTTTAGTTTGAGTTTGGGTTTAAGCTATATACGAACCAAAATGACCCATACACACCGCTACTTGAATTTAGTATACGTGTACTTATTACATCCACAAACGTTATATTTCAAATTATCAACATTTTAAGTTTGATATATATCCTACAAAATCTTTAAAACTGTATTGGCTTTTCGTTTTTTATGTTGTTTTGGTTTTTTATTTATATTATCATCATGTATATTGTTGTTATTAAACATAATATTTATATTTTTATATTTTTTGTTAAATCAGTCTTTTATTGTTATTACACGAGTTAATAACCTAGTTATGAGTTATTAAAGAATATAATAACTATAACTTTTTATATTTTTTCTTTTCTTTGATTTTTCTGGATGTTAAAATGATATATTTTAAATCCTAAGATTATATGTTGCTTTTTGTTTAGATGGTATTAGTTTTTAGAAATGTAACAAGATATTTTTGTGGTTTCAAAAATTTTATGATCTTTTATTTTTCTTGTTTTTTTTTTTTGTTTTTTTTTTTTTTGTTTTTTTTATAACCTTTATTTTAGTTAGTTTATATATAAAAAGGGTAAAAATAAAATGAGAACCAACTTATTTTATAACTCAAAATGTATGAATCAAAATGTTAAAAATTAAAGTAAGATTTTTCTAGAGCATAGTTCATACAAACAACTTCAATTCCATTCAATTTTACCATTATGATGTTACATCACATGGGGAAGTTTCTTCATCTACATTATCATCTTGTTGACGAATATTTTTATTTCATTTATTCTTTTTCAATGATGTATAAAAGCACCAGGAGTGAGAATCAAATCACGTCGTGATGGTTCTGGCTCCTACGTTGTTCAAGCCACTTAGGTCGTTGTGACTCTTATACGTTGTTGGAGTCACAACGTCGGTACATAGTCATGTTCTATACTTGAATATAATAATAACAATTTTTTCATAAATGACAACTAATAAAGGTAAATCCCGCTTATGTGTGGCAAAACGTTTGAAATGATAAACGATAAACGTAATTGATACTCTGTGGGTGTTATTATCTTTCAAAGAAGAAAACGATAGAACGATATCTGTTCATATATGATATTATGAATATGATGTGAACTAGACGTAACCTATGAAGGAGCCCATCTACATTATACATACAATCGTCCATTAATGTCACATGTACATGTTCAATCACATAATTCAAATAATAATACACAAAAGCTCATCTTTTGTTACTTTTTTCGTAGAGTAGGCAATCATATGTTCGATGAAATGTCTCAATGAATCTCGTGCAGAAACCTCCAATTTTTCCGCAAATTATTCAAAAACCCTTTGTACCCCCATCACCCTACAATGACAAAAATCAGTCTCTTCTCATTTCATTATTTAACATTGTGTTCTCTTACACAACTTCTGACATGATTCCTACTTACAAAAAAGAGCTCATGAGTAATGCCATGGAGAGGACTAGTGAATGGTATGTGTGTTTTTTTTTTTTTGTGTGTCTATTTTTCGAATTTTGGTTTTCGTTTGATACTTTTCTTGTTAAAACATTTGTAGGATTTTCTCCCAAGAGATCTCTAGTGATGTTACTATCAATGTGCAAGGCGTTGCTTTTTCGTTACACAAGGTTCGTTTTAGATCCCATTTTGGAAATTTTGGTCATTAAAGATTAGCAAATAAAGTTTAATAGTGCGTTTTAGTGGTAATTTTTTTTTTCTTTCCTTACTTTTGTTGAAAACGTGTTTAGATGGAAAAAAAAAGTGTTTCGGTTTTCTAAAACAGAAAGTTAAAATTTTCTTAAAACGAGTTTTTAAAAATTATTTACAGAAGTGAAAAATTAAAGTTTTGTTTTCATTAAAAAGTTTTTAGAAAAACTCAATTTGAATGCGTTTTATATTTTTTAAGTTTTTCTTGAAAAGTTTTCTACTAAACAGACGCTTAGTTACTTACATCTTTAATCATGTAGTTTCCGTTAGTGTCAAAGTGTGGTTACATGAGGAAGATGATGTTAAGTTCCAAAGAGGCTGATTGTGTAGTCGAAATCAATGATGTCCCAGGAGGGCCTGCGGGATTTGAACTTGCAGCAAAGTTTTGTTATGGAATAAACTTCGAATTAACCACTGAAAACATTGCAATGGCAAGATGTGTGGCTGAGTTTCTTGAAATGACAGAGAATTATGCGGTTGGAAACCTTATAGCAAGAACCGAGGTTTATTTAACTGAAGTTGGACTTAATTCGTTGGCTGGTGCAATTTGTATATTGAAATCATCAGAGAGCCTCATACCGATTGCTGATGATGTAAAACTGAGCACTCGTTGTGTGGATGCCATAGCGCTTATAGTGACTAAAGAAAGCCACTTTTCTATTACGGCTAGTGCAGATGGTACCAGTGAAGGCTTAGGTTCTTATTCTTCTTCTTCGTCCTCATTAGTCGATTGGTGGGCTGAAGATTTGATTGTTCTTAAAATCTATACCTTTCAACGGGTTCTTCTTGCAATGATTTCCAGGGGATTCAATAAGTTTGCACTTGGTCCAATTGTAACGCTTTATGCCCAAAAATGTCTTCAAGATTTGGTAACATCTCTTATACTCACAACTTCGCCTAAATTGACACATAAACAATTCTAAGCGAAATTTCATAATTTTGAATGATGTAATAAAGCCATAACGTTATGTGTGTCTGATGTTTACGTTTTTTTTTTTTGACCTTTTTTTAACTGGTATGGAACAATGTATGTATCAAACAGGACATATTAGGAAAAGGGAAGACGAAAAATAAGCCAAGTAATGTAAACGAGAAAAGGGTTGTTTTAGAAACAATAGTTAGTCTCTTGCCAAGGGAACAAAATGCATTATCGATTAGTTTTATTTCAATGCTACTTCGATCTGCAATATACCTTGAGACAACGGTTGCGTGTAGGCTAGATTTGGAAAAAAGAATGGGGCTACAACTTCCAGAAGCTTTCTTGAACGATATACTAATCCCTTCTTTTCGGTTTGATGGTGACACATTGTTTGATGTTGACACGGTGCAACGTATCTTGATGAATTATGGTGAATTTAAAGGCACCCGTTATGACATGGAGAAGGTTCGGAAGCTTATGGAAAGCTATCTTGTTGAAATTGCGTCTGACTGTAACTTGTCGTCGTCAAAATTTATAAATCTTGTTGAACATATACCGAAACAAGACAGCGTTTCAGATGATGAAATGTATAAAATCGTTGATATCTACTTGAAGGTACAATCTTTCTTTCATTATCTACTTAATATTGCATAATGCATACAGATTAGTTATTGGGATAAAAAAATTATGTGCTTGACTTAATCTTGCAGGCTCACCCGGGTTTAAATGATACGGAAAGAAAGAAGCTTTGCAGTTTAATAAACTGTCAAAAGCTAACCATTGAGGCATGTGTCGAGGCTGCAGAAAACGACCGTCTTTCATCAGAAATGGTGGCTCGGGTTATTTACTGTCAACAAAAGCGGTTAAAAGAAGAAATGGACCAATTACCAGGTGATCTATCAAGCCTAGAAAAAGAAAATCAAGATCTCAAATTCGAGCTTTTGAAAATGAAAATGAAACTTAAAGACATTGAAAAACCGAATCTTGATATGTCACCCCCGTGTAAAAGATCATTCATGAGCTCTGTGTCAAAAAAGTTTGTAAAATTTACGCCTTTCTTATGGGGTGATCATTCGATTACCAGAAACAAGAATAAGCTAAGGAGAGAAAGAAGACATTCAATTTCTTGATGTCATAAAAAGGTAATCTCTGCGGTAGTTTTAAGACAGTACCTAAATATATATAAAGTCCATTTTGTAATCTTGAAATGTATCATCTTTGAACTTTTGAAATAAAAACTTATTCAGTAATGCATTATGCTTATCTACTTATTTCTATAGACATTGTTTCATATCGATGAAATAATCGACAAAAGCAACACATGAAGGGTCGGAGCCCCTTCATACTCTTTTATCCTCCGTCCTTGGCAACACATAAAAAGATGATAACGTAGTTGAAAACATAAGAGGGTAACTATTTAAATAGCTAATGTTCAAAATAATTATCGTAAGGTCAAAACGTTATTGTCGAGTCCGATAAGAAGATGAGAAAGCATCATCCCCACTTGTTCGAGCAAGGATAGATTTTGAGGCCATGATCCTTTTTAACAAGGACTATTAATTTTAAGAAAATTATTAATGATGGACTATATATGTTAAAGAGAGAGATGATCTTCATAAGTATAATCTAAAGACTTATTGAACTTGGAAAAAATTACACTCCGTTCGTCCCCAAATTTACATTGGTAGTCCAAAGTTAACGGTTGGACGAGGAGTGAAACAAAATAACAAACTTTTGACTACCAATGCAACTTTTGAAAGTTAGGGACGAGGCGTGAAATTTGGGGTCAAACTTAAGGACGAACGGTGTAATTTTTTCTTGAACTTTTAACAATTTGCAAAAGGACCAAGATAGTCGTTTTAAGAAGGTAATAAGTATGTAACTTGTTCCATTACAAGTTATTAGGCCGTCCATGATGAATACAGATAAATAAACACTGATAATGTGATTATTTTAGATTTCAATACCAAATATTCTAGGTTGAGTTTAGAGTTTCCGGTGCCACGACATTGGAAATATAGAAGTATGGTTACATAATGCGACTATGACCAAACAGTACCTCATGGTTTTTGGAAAGTTGGGTCGTTCAACATTGTGAGTCGGAGTTAAGGAGCAAATCGTTAAGCACAAATGTAAACAGATTTTCCAACTTTGAATAGTTTTGTTTGATTAGCTTATGTAATGTAACAGGAAACACCTTAAAGAATTCATAAATGAATATCAAATACAACATAAATGCATCTTTCATCAAAACATCTCTAACAACATGATATTATATCAATTAAGATCACCATATATGACCATTTTTGATCAATTACAAAGGACTATGACGGTAAGCTAACCCACAGACAACACCAACACTTATCTTGAATCATCGGGTTCTCACGTGAGACAGGTGCAACTCAAATTATTGGACGCACAAGTCTCATGTGAACTGATGTCTCAAGATATGAATTCGTATTATCGGTGGGCTAGACTACCTTCATAATCCTTTGTAATTAATCAAACAAAGTCATACATCATGATATTTTTAACATAGATTAGGCTAACTCCATACATGTTTCCTTTCAAAAATACTCCAACTGAAAAAAAAAAAAATCCAATTAAACAAAATGTTAATATAAACGAGAAAAAAAAAACAATTGTAATACAAAAGGTTAAATGAGAGATGACTGACCATGAATTGGGATTTGGGGAGCAGCTGGTTGAATAGTTTTCTGTAATGCTCATTTTAAGGGGTGATTGTAATAATGATGAAACCCTAGTTAGGTCTATCATGAGCTTGCTGGGCTTCTCTATTGGGCTTTTTGTGGCTGGTGTTTTAACACCAACTAGATAGGATCCGAAAACGGGAAAAGCTGAAATCAAGAATCGGATCCAAAAGCACCGGTATCCGTATCGGTCTGATACCGATCTAACACGGGTTTGATCCTAAACCAGACCATGAACCGAACATCAACTTTTGAAGTAGTTATTTAAGTGTTCGAAACATTTATTTGTTATTAAAGTTAAATAATTACATTCAGTTTTGATCAAATCTATAATAAAAGTTTTTTTAAGCCATAAATCGAGAATCGGATTAGAAATAATCAAATCTAGATTCCGATTTGATTCATCATTTTTGCCGGTTTTGAGAGACTTTTACACCCTACTAAAATTAATTAATGTGGGATTAATTAGTTTTACGATATGTGAAATTTGGTAAGAAAAAAAAAAACTATGATATTGATACACCGTGTCATAATTTTATAGTTAGTTATAGCAAAAAAGATTTTTGATTTTTTAATACGTGTATTGTACATTTGTGCAATCTACGTCCAAACATAGAATTCACCCCTTTTAAAACTTTAGATAAAGGACGTCGTTTTCATGCTTCAGCTTGTCATTAAAGTCTTGATACGAAGAAAAAATATAGATATTAAAACATTTCTATGATTTACAGATAAATAAATATGATTTAAATTCATACTTTTAAACGATCTCTGCTTATTTAAATGTTGTATTCAAATTTAAAAGATAAATTCTATGTTTTATGGTCATGTTCATTTTAACTTTTAATTTTTTTATTTGTTCACTTTTTTTTTTCCATCTGTCTAACCGAATGAAACCGTAAACTCACACCCTTCCTGATCCGCCCATAAAAGCATTGTGGTCCACTGATTAAGTACATAATTAAAAATGGTTGATGAGTCTGCAAATGGTATAGAAGAAGTTAGTTATTGAAGCCAAAGAGCGACATATTCTAAAAAAAAGCCAAACAAAATTTTAGTCGATAAAGAAGTTGAAAATGTGTAAGCCATTTGTCTTTGACAAATATAGGAATTTTGCTAGTGCTAAATGGGGAATAGTTGAAACTAATTAGATATGTGTTGCTATATGGCGTATTTGTCGCATCTTTTGTATATGACATTTATTTTGAGACTATGTTTAATTGAAAAAAAGGGTTAAATTGAAAACTAGGGGACACTAGAAATCGTCTTATAAGATTACTAAATGTTTTTAAAGTGAAGCAAAAAGGCTCTTTACATTCGCAAATTATTTCTTTCACTTTGATTACGGTTGCTCTAAGATGAACATAAACCATTTTTCTTCATCCAATTTTGTTCTTGTTAGATTATAGTTTTGTGATTGTCTATTCTAGAGTATGTAAAAGCAATGATCGTAATCAAATTACTATATGCATCATAACAACCAAAACCCCTTTTAACTGTAAATATCATGATTAACATTTTGTAAATCTGATCGAGTAATAAATACTTATGATTTAAAAAAAAGACCAAAATTCGATTCCCATATCTTTTAACTTTAAAGTTTTACCTACAATTTTAAACCAAAGCCTTGATTTAAGTAACAAGTGAGCTTTATAAACTAACTTATAATGAAATAGAATTAATATCGGTCGATACGAGACCGATACAATGACAAGGTTCCTTTTGGTGACCCAAACATAGAAACAAACAAAGGCAATTTGCAACCAAACAAACGGTAACATGAGTGAGTGATTGTTCATTCTCCCCCTCACAAATGGAGTTATCATCACTCTCATCTTCATACTCTTGTCCACATTTGTACAGTAAAAAACCAGCAATCCAATTTTCAAAATTGAAATTCTACAATTCAGTTTTGTTCAAGTACCCAAACACATCCATTTTCAGAACCAAAACCAGTTTCCATACCTCCACTCTCAAACCCCCAAACCAATTTTCCATCAAGGCTTGCACTCAAGCTGGTGCTGCAGAACCTGAACCATCATTGAAAAAAGTTGCAGGTTTTAAAGATGCATTTTGGAGATTTCTAAGGCCCCACACCATTCGTGGAACAGCTTTAGGATCAGTGTAAGTTATTACCACTAGTTATATTGTAAACTGGGCTGTAACTTTCGTTGTTGTTTTTGATAGGTCTTTAGTAACTAGAGCACTGCTTGAAAGTCCAGATTTGATTCGATGGTCACTTTTGTTTAAGGCGTTTTCTGGTCTTGTTGCTTTGATATGTGGGAATGGTTTTATAGTTGGTATCAATCAGATTTATGATATCGGAATCGATAAGTAAGCATAGCATACTGAGTAATTCTTTCTGTTGATTTTTAAAGCAGATCAAGTGTTGATTTTGGTTTTTGATTATTCAGGGTGAACAAACCGTATTTGCCTATTGCTGCAGGGGATCTTTCTGTTCAATCAGCATGGTTTTTGGTGTTATCATTTGCTGTAGTAGGCGTTATTATTGTTGGGATGAACTTTGGCAGGTTCATTACATCTCTCTACTGTCTTGGTCTTTTCTTAGGCACCATTTATTCGGTTCCACCACTTCGGTTCAAAAGATTTCCCGTTCTAGCATTTCTTATCATTGCCACGGTACTTTGTTTCTCCTTTATTACAATTATGTTTTTATGTTAAACTATCATAATGGACACTTCATTGCTGAACAATAACTTCTTTAGGTGAGAGGTTTTCTTCTAAATTTTGGTGTATATTATGCGGTTAGAGCTGCTCTCGGACTAACATTTCAATGGAGGTTATTTCTTGCTTTATGTTTCCTTTCCTCTGTTACATAAAAGTTTTCAATACTTAGAGAGCTAGAGACGGTAAAATGGGCGGGTCAAAACGAGTATTTATTTCGTTCAAGTCAAACGGTCCAGGTCGGGTTGAATTGACCCCACAAATAGTTTGGCCATTTAAATAAAGTAAATAGTTAATGTGTTAAATTTGATTACAAAAACCATATAAATTTCATAATATTTTTACGAGGTTGTATAGATTAAAGTACAATTTAGGCGACTTTCAATCTTTTTCCTTTGTTAGCTATTTTTAAGTTACCTATATGACCCCGTTAGATATGAAACACAACCCAATTCGACCCATTCATAAGTAAATGGGTTAAAATGTCATTCGGGATGTTACATTAAACTTGCAGCATTTTCTTTTTGGGAAGATTTTTAAATATAAATTTGCGTATTTCATTTATCTACAGCTCAGCAGTGGCTTTTATCACAACATTCGTTACATTATTTGCATTAGTCATTGCTATTACTAAAGATCTGCCTGACGTAGAGGGTGACCGAAAGTAAGTTCCAAAATCTAAACCTCCAATACTTTTCCGCCTTTTTAACATGTTGCAATAACTATCCTGGATTCCTTATTCATTTTCTTTCCTTTTATTCGTGTTTTCATTTTTTAGGTTTCAGATTTCTACTTTTGCAACAAAACTTGGAGTAAGAAACATAGCATTACTAGGGACCGGGCTTCTGTTGATCAATTATATTGGTTCCATTGTTGCAGCATTGTACATGCCTCAGGTGAAAATCACTTCATCTTGTTACGGTTGGTTATGTGTAGAAGTGGGAAGAGGGGCGGGCTGGGTAACTGTCAAAAGGGGTAATTTTTATGCAGGTTAAACGGTTTGATATAACGCGGAGCACTTTTTGTTCAAGTTTTTAAGCTTGTTAAAAATAAATAGTCTATCTTATACAATTACAAATTTATATTTTGCAAATAAAAATATTATTTTCTTTGTTTTAATATTACCGTTTGATGAAATGCAGGCTTTCAGGAGCAGCTTGATGATACCATTACATACCATCTTGGCTTCCTTTTTGATTTTCCAGGTTTCTCGAACCTCCAACCTAATCCCTTTCTTACAAAAAAATACTGTTTTTCAAAACTTTAAAATCAAACTAACTGCATTAAAAGGTAACCAACTTCAAACAATCTGCGTTAACATAATCTGGCCTGGTAAAATGATGACGTGTTGACATGACAACTGACCTGTTAGTAACTTTTGTCCATGTTGACTATAATCAACTTGGGAAATTCATATGAACAACTTCACAATACAAATTGAGAAATGGCGTTGGCAAATTAGTAACAAAATGTCAATATGCAGGCATGGGTACTTGAACGTGCGAATTACACCCAGGAGGCGATTGCTGGGTACTACCGTTTTGTATGGAATCTTTTTTATTCCGAGTACATCATATTTCCCTTCATCTGATTTTTATTTTCCGAGGTTATAAGCGATGTATTTTTCATTATATTAAGTGATGTACGGCCAAACAACGGCTTGAAATGTAACATTATCCTGACTACATATATAAGATTTGAATCAGAGTTTAATTTTTCTATCCAAATCACGACGGATGTTAATTTGTTGTTCAGTGACATGTATGTTTGCAAATGACTTATTTACGAAAAATAAAGTTAACCAGTGCATGTAAACTGCGGAAAGAAGTAATTAACACACACATTATTACAGATGTCTAAACTTTCATTCTTGAAAATCGTATGGAAATGAAATATTTTTTCATGGCGGTTCTATATCTAACAAGCTTACATTATCCATAGAATAGCTTTTCTTCCTTCTATTACTTCTTTCTTGACTCCCACCATTGCTACAATCCAATCTCGAAGACCTCACTTCTTCTAAAGCCTTAAACTGTAACTCTGAAGGGTAATCTCGTACACACCCTATTCGTGGACCCACTCCTGTCGACCACCGGCAACTAAGATGTTTAGCCAACTGTAAAGACTTTGTTTCTTTATGCGAGTTTATCCGCTCCATAATCTTCTCTTCTGGAATAGGATAATCATATGCCTCTTCCCCAAAATCAAATAGATTCCGTTTAGAAACCATGAGTTTAATATTCGACATTAATTCTTCTGCGGTTTCATCTTCATTATCTGAGGAGCTCTCATGTTCAGGCTCAGGCTCAGGTTTGGGTTCGTTTTTTTGAAAGGACAAAATGATGTCTTCTTTTTTTGGGATTTCGATTAAAGTGATTTTAGACTTTGAATTTAGTGAACTTGGTGGACTGGTGTCCTGTTTATCTGTTTGAGGTTTAGAATCTTTGTGGTGGTAGAATTTGAGTTCTGTTTCTTCTGTAGCTCGTGAGAAATCGGGCTCTGATACACAGTTTCGCATCTCGTATCCACTTACTTTCTCATTGGGGTTTTCTTCTTCTTCATCTGGGCTTTTCTGTATGATTAAAGCAGATTTTAAATCAATAACTTTCTAGCTTATTGATAAAATAATCGATCTTTTAACTACAATGACAAATTCCTTTATCTTTATCGTTATCCATATAACATGCAGCTAATGTTCAAGTTACCAGATCAGTATGATTACTGGAAAAGAATTTACCACGGAAAAAGAGATAAGATCTTTAATAGTCATAGTTATCGTACCTTGATACTTTGGATATTAATATGGTGTTGCTCAAGAAACGACATGAAAGCGTCAAAGTTCTCTTCCGTTGGGAGGTAATGTCCACTGTGAGGCCAGACAGCCTATCGACTTGAAGAAATTAATATTAACCACATTTCAAGATTATACATTTTAGAACAATTTCAAAGAGCAATTCCATAATCTAGCTATATCGGAGGTGGCAATTCTGATCATTTACTTATGAATGGTCGATTGGATCGAAAGTCACCCAAAGTGTATTTTAATCGTGGATTAAAATTTTTCCGAACCCATACCAAAGAATTACCTGTTTTGACCCGTTACCCAACCCACCCATTTTTCATCTATATTATAAAAACACACCTTCAAGATCCCATCTATAACCACCAGTTGACCAGCAGACAATGTAGCTCCACCAGCCAGGAAACTTGAGTGTTGAAATTTTCCTTTGCGTTTCATCCCGATATATAAAACATTTAATGTGCTGAGCACAAATATCCATTTGGCCTTAGCGGGCCCCTTTCTTGTGTCGATATGCATCTTGCTCAGTTTGTTAACGAATTTTCCATCCTCCACTGTAACCTCATAAGCCTCCCTTTCTATCTGAAACCAAGACAAAAAAAAGGTTCAATATAATGTCGTCTTTGCCTAAAGAAAGCAAACAATCATATAAATTTATATAAAGCTTACGGGACTTAGATATTTGATGCATTGCTGTTGAAGCTTTGGCCGTGGGCATCTTTCAAGACTTGCTTCTTTTCCTTCCCCTATGTCAAGCCTAAGATTTGGTCAAAAAAGTGTCATATTTTGTCAAAGTTGAAATGGGACGGGTCGGTTTGGGTTGATCATCCAATGCCTATTTTCTCCATTTCTTTTAGTATATTAATAAACTAAATCTTCAAATAATATGATTTAGGAGGTTGTATGCATTAGAAAATAAACTTGGTGCGGCTTTCAACCCATACGACCCATTTGAGATAAAAAAAAAATCGACCCATCATAAGTAAATGGGTCAAAATTGTCATTTACTGTTCTGCCAAACATAATCTTACCAATAAAAAAATGGTTGTCTACTTTGGCAATGAAGCCATTTGACATAATAAAAGTGAAGATTATGACCATAGCGATGCCGAGGATCAATCTGTTCCAATGAAAAAGAAAACTAAATCACTAGATTTAGTAACAATAATATATACTTGTTATCAAGAGTGAAAAGACTTACTGCCTCGAGCCAATGTTGTAAGGCAAGTTTACATGCCTTCGCATGTTGTGACAAGCCTTTTCCAACCTGCAATTCGATGAATAAGTTCAAGGTAGTGTTTGGTTTGCAGTAATGGAATAGACCATTTCAACAAAATTAATTAAGTAATTAATTATCTTTTTCTGAACTTGTAATGTCTAATGATAACTCGAATGAAATAAGTTAATGTTTTTATAGAACACATATCAACATGTTTTACTGACATGATAACGGAATGTAATGAATCCTTCCATTCCATTCTTCTTACAAAAAAGTACACGTACCTTTGCGGCTCTGGTTCTCGCTCTTGACCAACGAGAAACTGCGGTTTCTGGTTTTTCAATTTCAAAGAATGATACCGAACTGCACTTAAGTACAGCAAAATCTAACAACTTCCACCTACATAATAAAAGGTTAAATTTTTAACATTCGTACCCTTTGCAAAAAAAAAAGGGTACTAAGTTTCTAACCATCTATGCTCAACGAGTATTGCACAGTCAGCTAACTGTCTTCTTGTACGGAAACTTTTATATGTTTTCTGCAGCTTTAATGCAGCAAGATGATGATGGTTCATAAGAGACTCGGGTAATGGAGATTCAGGCACAAGCAAGTTCTGATCCAGCAAGACATTTTCAAACGTGTTTGTAGAAGACGACAAATCAAGAGAAAGAACATTGTCCATTTTCTTCTCATTAAAGATTACAGACTCCCGAATAACCATCTTTTTGGATCAATGATTTCATTTGAAACTAACTAATTTGAGGTGACTCAAATCATAAAAATATACAAATGAGAATGATCTTAAATATTCTATTTACATAAATAAATTCGGGTTTTAGCCTTGTAGGTGTGTCTGAGATCAGCAGCCCTTTGTTTAACCTGATTCATCAAAGAAATAGATATTTTAAACAAATTTTTTAAGTGATTATAAATGTCAACTTTCGAGATAGATCGTAATTGAATAATGTTAGGTAAAACATCCATATCTGTTTCCCCACTGAATTTATAATCATGTGGATCCTACTATATTAAAAAGCAGTCCAACTGCTAAATGTGAACCATTTTGACTGATTGAAATATGAGTTGTATGATACTGAATCCGGCAAGTTCAAGAATCGTTATGCAAAAGGTCGGAAATTTATTGTTTTGACATACTACTATGGCAATTGACAAAGAAAAATAAGGATAATACTTTACCAAATGTAGTGTTCTATGTATAACACATGTTTTCTTGTTGCAAATTGGGTTACATTCTCGTATTTGAACTATTTTTTTTGTACACTCTAAGACATTGAAATTCCAAATGATGTAACACAACACATTTTACAAGTTCAGTGACTTAAATGGTAGTGAAAAATAATGTTGCATAAAACGATACGCTTTTGAAAGTAAGTTGCTATCGAATGCAATTTTTTCGTAAAAAAATCCATTAGTGGAGATATACTAGTAGATTCATCGAAACAGATACATAATAATCTGGTTTTGTATGAATAAACAGATATTCAATTATATGAAAAACATATGATAAAGAAGTAATTAAGATTTACCAATTTCCATTATAAATCAAGAAAAGGGTAACCCATTAGTTAATAATCTACAAGAAACAAAACCCATATGTCAAAATGCAAACTTTTCGACACCCGTTTCGTCAAAAAACATGATTAATACCTTATATGGTGGCTTTTGTGTGTTACCTGCAAGTGTTATTTTGATGATCAAGATTAATTTTGGGAATTCAGAATGGGACAATGATAGATGAAGAAATGGAGTGGTTCCAACCACGTGGCACTCATTTTTGGTACTAAATTCAAAGGACAAATAAAATGGATTTTACCTCGTGTTTCATGTGTTTTTTTGTATATATTAACCAAAAGTTTGATACTATCTAAATATTGATATTTTCTTTTTGGCAAAACACTTTCACAAAGCTAATTAGACCACATATTTTGTCATAGGATTCGATATTGCGGTTATACTCACTCTAAACTGACTCGTCTATTTTTTTAAATGAGTGTGTCAGTTATATTCTTAAACGTAACCATACTATTAGAATTTAACATGTACTTAAATCTTTTGGGTTTTTTACTATAATTAATAGAATCGGATATGGATTTAATATATCTTTAACACATTGCGAAGTAAGATCCGTTGGATGAGTTAACTTCTTTGATGTCAGCCGTTAGATCAAATTGATTATTTCATCAAAATTTATTTTTCATTTTACACCCTCTTACAATATATAATTACATTCTCTCTTCCATTCAATCTCTACTAAAATTAAAAACATAATTCTAATTTATTTATAGAAATCTTTCAATTTGGACTATAATTTACCTTATTATTATTCAAAAAATCTCCTAATACAAAATATCAAAACACGTGTATAAAGATAAAAATGTATATGTTATTATAGCTATAAACAATATGTGTATAAACGTAAAAGTATATATGTATTATACATATAACATTATTTTCTCATAATAAATTAAAATCTATATAAACATAATTATGATTCAATTTTTATTTTTTTTCGCGTTATCACCGGACAATAATCTAGTTTTGGTAATATAATTCTATCAAATATACTTGTACGGTAATTTAACATAAGCCAAATCATAAAATTTTTAAAATAAGTTATGGTTCGTTTTAGATTGAGATATATAAATCCGTTAGAGCGCTCGCAGCCATAACACCGAAAGTTCGGTGATATGGTCACGCCAGCATAACACAACCCATAACATAACACCAGAAATACTCTCAACCATAACTCAGAATTCTGGGACTCACCAATTTTTTTATTTTTTTATTTTTTCTTTTTACTCATATTATTTTTAATACATTAAATAATAAAGATAACTCATTTTTAAAAACAAAATACATTAATAAAGTTAAAAATATTTCATTAAAATAAAAACCGTAATCAAAATATACATAATTAAAATAGATAAATAGAATCAACGTGCGTAACGATAGTCATCATCAAGTCTCGCAATGTGTTCAACGAGATCGCTTCGAAGACAATGGTGTGTATCACGATCTCGTATCTCTTTCGTAACTCGGATTTGATGTTGACACCTTTCCTGGGAAGCTCGTTGTTCTCTTGGTATTGGAGTATAGTATTCCTTGCAGTCGCTGATTTTAGCTGCATTGTCTTCGATAATCATATTATGCAATATGATGCAGGTATACATAACTCTCTTTAACTTGTTTACCTCGTAATATCTTGTGGCAACTTTTTATACCCAAAATCGACCTTGTAGCACACCAAATGCTCTTTCAACATCTTTTCTTGCAACTTCTTGAAATTTTTTGAACATTTTTCATTTCTCATCTGGTGGATGAGAAAATAATTTGACAAAAGTCGGTAGCATTTTTCATACGGAGTGTTGTTTACCACGAAATTAGAAGGTAGAGCGGTGACATGGAGGAGTTCCCTAAATAGAGGCGAGGCATTCAAAACATTGATGTCGTTGTTAGAGCCCGCGATACCAAAATAAGAATTCCAAATCCACAAATCATATGAGGCAACCGCTTCAAGCATGACAGTTGGGTATCCATGATCACCTCGTGTGTATTGGCCCTTCCATGCGTTTGGACAATTATCCCATGCCCATTGCATACAATCAATACTCCAAAGCATCCCAGGGAACCCATGTATTTCTTCATGTTTTGCATAAATGCGTTGAATATCGTCTTGTGTTGGCTTTCTTAAGTAAACGTTTTTATATAAATCGATAACACATTTACAAAAGTTATATAAAGTCTCGTTTGATGTAGATTCCGCCATGTGTAGATATTTATCAAATGCATCGGAAGTGATTCCGTATGCTAAAAGACGTATGGCGGATGAACATTTTTGTATAATGGTACAACTTTGTTTGCCCGTAGCATCTAATTGGGTTGTAAAATAATTAAAATGACTAGGAAGAGGTAGTTGAGAATAGTTAAGAATACTGTCAACTATTCGGAGAAATAGCGGCTTTCTCATCCGGTATCTTTGTCTGAACTGCTCCGTTGTGAAAATGCATCATTCGTTGAAATAGTCTGCCATAAGTCGTTCGTTTGTCGCTACTCGATCTCTTTTTATGAATCTTCTTTTACCCCGAGCATTTGAGCTTTCGATAGCTTCGTCTTCATCGTAATAAGCCTTTTCGGCCATCGTCGCCATCAGGAAAATTGTTTAATCATCAGAAGAGTCGGAACTTGACAAATTCATTTTGAAAGACATTTTTTAGATAAGTAGATTGTGTTTTTTTGAGTCTTTAAGTTTGATATTAATAGAAAAATAGTTAAAGGTTTTTAAAAATAAAAAAAAAACATTTCAAACGGCTACTTTTTCAATTTTTTTTTTGTTTAAAATCTAACCGTTATATTAATTAAAAAAATAAATAAATAAATATTTTGGTAACGCGCGTTACCCACGTAACGCGACCGACCAACCATAGCGGCATTATAAACGTGCATAACGCGATGGTTAACGCCACCTCTGCGTATGCTCTTAATAAACCAACCAAAAACCCGTCAAACAAAGAAATACACGATTTTCACCCTTGGAATAAGGTTGGTCATAACATAGCTACTTGGACATGGATATGAATTGAATTGTTTAAGGACTTAAAATAACAAACTGTACACTTTGTGGACCATAACTGTTAAAGTTGAATCTTGATATTGATCTTCTTAGACTATGTAGAAGCTTCTCGAATAACAAATTCCCAAAAATAAATCAATTTCAATTCATTCACATCAAATTAGGGCACAATCAATCATATCTGTTCAAGGTATTCTTCAATTCTCTTCATTTTAGCTACAATTGATCAAATTTTTGTTTCAATTTTTTTTTTTTAATTTTTTTTTTTTTAATTTATTTATTTATTTTCCTGTTAAAATTTTCATTTCTGGAGATTAGTTATATTGTTTAAATTCTGTTCAATTATTGATATTATTATTTTTTGTTATGATGAAAATGTGTGTTTTAAAAAAAAACTTATAATCGCCTAAATATAATCTATAGGTTGAAAAATGAGAGGAAGAAGTTATAGTTACAGCCCTTCACCACCGAGATACCGAAGCCGAACTTATCGAAGAAGTCCTAGTCCAAAGAGAGATCTTCCCACTAGTCTTTTGGTTCGCAACCTTGGCCGTGGTTGTAGGTTTGTTCTTATCATAAACTTGTTTGTTATGTTTTCGTTTCGTATTGATTGATAAATTGTTTTTGCAGACCGGAGGATCTTCGTGGACCGTTTGGAGAGTTTGGTCCTTTGAAGGATGTTTACTTACCACGCGATTATTATACAGGGTGAGCAAATATAGCTTTAGATAGTTAGATATCTAAAAACATGTGATAGGTTGCTCTTGATGTCTTAACTTAGCGATCCCCCTAATCGTAAAAATTGGAATGCATAGCGTTGTTTTTTTATTTTATATATACATGATACATGTAGATTTTGTGTATATGAAGATTGGAGAAGTTCAAGTGTTGAAGAACTTTACATCATAACCTTGACTACACAAGGTTAGCAGCGGTATTTGGTTTATTTGAACTTAACTCACATTTGCAGACATTTTCTGTTTTTTGCTGATAATTGAAAAAACCAGATGATTGTATGTGCATAGGCGGGCTTTATATGGTGGTCTATACATGTACTGTACATTACGTTAAGTGACTTTTAGCATGTTTGTGTTGCAGGGAGCAACGTGGTTTTGGGTTTGTTCAATATCTTGATCCAGAAGATGCTGCGGAGGCTAAATACCATATGGATGGTCAAATCTTTCTTGGTAGAGAGTTGACAGTTGTGTTTGCTGAAGAAAATAGGAAGAAACCTTCAGAAATGAAGGCAAGAGAACGGTTTAGGTAAGTTCTGGTATTGGATTCTTGTCATTTTTCTATGGTATTATCTTTTTGTAATGACTGACTAATGAATTGGAGATTTTGTGGTGATGACAGGGGTCGTTCATATGATCGTAGAGGATCTTCTACCCATTATTCTCGTTCACCCAGCCGTGGAAGATCATACCATCGCAGTCCAAGTTACTATTCTCCTTCCCCGAGACGGGACCGTTACTCTAGGTATGAATTTACATGTCATTTGAATTAAGAATTAGAGGTGGCAAAAATGGGTGGTGCATTGGTCGTTTGGGTTGATCTGCTTAGCTTTTTTACTGGCTGAAGCGGGTTGGTATTGGTTAACCCGACACCCCTTTATCCAAAATATTTATTTTGGGTAAATGATTCATATGATTACAATTTTTTTAGTTACATAAAAAATAGTAGAATTATCAAGAATACACTTTGGACGCCGCTTGAGGGTACCCTTTTCCTTGAAGCTATTTAAATCTACCTGCTTGACCCATTTAGAAATAAATGTAAAGTAATCGAAATTGTCACCCGTATAAAAATGATTGTGGAAAATGGGAGGTTATATTATAGTGAGTATGAAGATAACTAAATATGGAACAGGTCTATCTCACCTCGGGAGCGAAGGTTCAGAGAAAGGTCTTACCCAAGGACTCCATATCGGTCTGTGAGTAGGAGTCGCAGCCCAGTGAGGAGCAGGAGTTGGAGCAGAAGCCCAGAACATTATTAGTTAGCGCGGCCGTAAATGAAAAAGTTGAAACTGTTTGATCAATAATGTAACATTTCTTATTAGCCGAGTTTTTTAGAAGTGTGAATTAAGGTTTTCCTTTGTAATGTATAACTTGGCTAGATATCGAAACTTTGAAGTTGCTTAGTACTTAATTGGTACTTCTCTTTCCTAAAAGTTTTTAGTCTCGTTATCATATATATTTAACCTATGTATGCCAGTACACGCAAACATGTATAACAAGAGCGAGATCTTTTCCCTGCCCAACTAAATTTGCAATCAACAAGTCCATGGTTGTGTCACCTTATTAAGATATGTAACTACGTTAGTACTTATGTTTTAACCTACTAGCATACAATCCAGTGACAAACAAAAATGTTACCGCTACTTCATTCCAGGCGCTTTGTGCAACGGTATTTCCCACGAACTAACCAACTTTTAACCTCCCTACTTTTCTCCACTACCATCCCCACCGATAATCCCAAAACCCCTTCACCGCCACCGATCCAGGTTCTACTAACCGAGTCAGCTGGTCGAGGTGTATTCGCTACTCGGAAAATAGAACCTGGTGAACTCATACACACTGCTAAACCCTTCATCTCTCACCCGACTCTTTCATCAGTCGATAAAGTATGTTACTTTTGTCTCAAGAATACTCAAAAAGGTTCCGGCTTTCAGGTGTTTTGCAGCAAAGAATGCAAGGAAGAAGCTAAGGTATATACTTGCCCACCAACTGTTTGATATTCCGTCTCTCAGATAAACACATTTGATTTTTCCGCTCCATTTGCTGATTTCTTTAGGGCTTTTATGAAGTCGAAAAGGAAGTTGATTGGTCAGCTTTTGTTGCTCATTGTCGGTAAATATTTTGCTGATGCATTCGCTCTATTAGGTTATCCTTATCTGTGGCTTTAGTCTGTGTACCTATATCTCATGTTTTATATCTAAATATTATGTTATCTGATGATTATGATTTCCTTTATGAATACTCTTTTCAAAGAACCCGTGGTTTAAAATATCCGCTTCTTGCCAAACGCTTAGCTTGCATGGTAATTTCCGGAGCAACTTCTGCAGGCAGTCTGGACATACTTCAGCCTGCACATTTGTCTGCTGAAATGATTTCACAGGCAAGCTGTAACATGGATTAGTTTGTTAAAATATTTAGGATAATTGGGTTACTTTGACTTACATCAAAGACATTTGACAGATGGAAGATGAGCTTGGTTTGTTAAGAGGTGCCCTAAAAGATTCAGGCGTGAAAGAAGAACAACTGACATGTACGACTACTTTCACAATTAGTGTCATTGTATCGATGCTGATTTCGGTTGGACTATTATCTGCTGATTTATGTTTTAATGACTTTGAATAATTGGTAACATAGTTCTGACGATTGAATGGTATTCTGGGGTACTGGCACGGATTCGTATCAATGCGTTTCGGATTGAGCTGGCCGGAGGTAATTATGAAGATTTACTTGCATTAGCGGTTGCATCAGTTGAATCAGAAATTGCTGTTGGCAATGCGGTTTATATACTTCCGTCCTTTTATAATCATGACTGTGGTAAGATAATTTCTTTGTCAAATCCTAAGATGATCGTAACAATAAGACTATGACTAGTATTTGAAGTACTTGTATCATTTTCCCTGTTATAGATCCTAATACACACGTAATTTGGGTGGAAAACGTGGAAGCGAGATTAAAAGCTCTGAGAGAAATTGAAGCAGGTCGATCTAAAACTGTTTTTTGGGTATTTTGTGATTTTGTGCTTTATAAAAAGCTTGCTATGCAGCAAGAACCTTAACGAAGTCTTTGTTTTGTTTTGGCAGGTGAAGAACTGAGGATTTGTTACATTGATGCAAGCATGGATCGTGATGCTCGACAAAATATATTGTTAAATGGGTTCGGTTTTGAGTGTCATTGCCCTCGCTGTATGTCAAATGATTGACCTGGGTCTTATGGCACTCAAATCCCTCTCATTGTTGTTTTTTTATTTTTTCGTCGTAGTCTTCTGAAGGTCTTTATAGATTCCATGATTCCAGTGAACTTCTAATATTATTATGTTTGAATACAAACTGACTAGTTAAACATGAAAAGTTGCATTACCATCGGGATTTAAGATCGAGCATGCTAACTTAGTTCCAGCCTGAATAAACATCATTAATCCTAATCAATTAAGAAAGTGACCACCACAAACACATGTTCATAGAGTCCGACATAGGCCCTTAGTTCGACCAAGCCATTTAAAACAAAGCATGTCGAATTCACCTATTCACTAAAATTGCTATACTAATCTACTGAACCTATTCGAAATCGCAAAAAAAAAACTACTATTCATGAACCAGTTGAGCAAAACTAAACCAAATGAAACTAACTAGAACTGTCCACCAGTATATGTCCTCCCAAAAGACCAGTTTGGCGGAGCCACGTTACTTGATACGACAGTTCTACCATCGCTTGTTGTAACCTTAAACGAAAGAGATTGACCATTAAGATACATATTACTCTGCCAATTTTGACCCCAGTTACGTGACATCGCTTGCCACCTGTTGCTTCTCGAGCCTTTTATAGAGACCAAAACAACATCACCCGCCCCACCAACATTACTCACGAGCACCAAGTTGAAATACGAGTGTCCATTAATCGTGAACCTTATTCCAGCACTCTTCCTACAAGCAACCCTGCCAAATATGACATAAACATTGAGGTTTGGAACTTGTGACTTGTACCCAAATTACTATTAAATGTAATTATGTATCATACTTTAAAAGTTTCTATTACTGTTTTAAACTGTTGCTATTATACGTATTTGAATTACCGATTAGTGGGACCATTTTATAATGACATGATGCATGACGTGCCAACTTGAAAATAAAAATACATATTTCTCTTATGAAGAGGTTACGTGATACATACAACAACAATGGACCGAAAGTTCAGTACATGCTATATATAGCAATAGAAGGTTATATAGTACGATACATACAATAGTAATTTGAGTATTGTGATGCTATTTTGTAGTAGTTTACCTTCTATATTGAACCGGTATTATTCCTGCTTTGTATTGAGCTATGTGTTGAAAAATAGGTTGAGTAAGATCAAAATGATGCAATACTCCTCCGGAAGGGCAGAAGTTGGTAGCGGTTACGATAATAGATCCGGGCAGGCACCATTTTGCGTCGTTTGAGCATTTGATCTCGAAACAAGCTCCACACGCTTGTCCGTTGTTGAAAAGAGCGGTACTTAAAGCAGCTGTGTTTGTACCGTATCCTTGACTATATAAATTTCCGTATCCACATGCTCCTCCTATACATAAATCCAACCATCAATGTCAAGAAAAAATATCTAGATGAATTAAACGTGCAAACTTTATGTGGCCCGACTTATCTGGGCCACTAAGCTTCACGTTTTAAAGTATACAGGTCGTAAAGAAAATAAATAGGTTACGGGGTTATATACTTACCCATGGTGCCGGAAGCATCAGAACCACCATAAAAAGTAGCATGGGCATTAGACCAGGTACCGCCATTACCGATAGCACTTGCAATAGAAGTAAGAGTAAGAAGTAGAAATATTTCAAGAAATCTCATTTTGTCTCTATAAAATGTTTACAAGTTATGAAGGTAATATTTTGGAAATGATACACATATATATATAAATAAATATGAGACACATATCTTAAGTTGGAAAAATGTAATTTTGTTGGTTGATAAGTCTAAAAGAACTTAACTGTATAAACTTAAATATACTTGGGTTTGACTCGAAAAATACTCGAGCTACTTGTGGTGTTATAAAATATCCGATTCGTTAGCCAGCAAAGCTATCGAGTTGGGACTTTTTTTATTTTGTCCATTGTGTGGGTGAATATTTACATACGTATCATACTAGTTAATCGGTTCAAGTTAAGTCGACCTCAAATGTATAGAGTCAGGTCTAGCTCGAAACTACAATTTCATTATATTCTATTATTGATGATCTAGTCGAGTCATTAATCCAGCCGAACTCGATCTTGAAAATAACTGCTCGAGGGGCTCGAATAGAATTTCGAGCTTCGAGTCTTCTGAGAAATTACACATCCCTATAACTGTGAATATTTAATAATATCTTTGGTAAAACAACATATGAATACAGTCCCCCTAGATACTGATGTCCTTATGATTGCAAAAGTACAGAAACAGTTGCACTTGTAGTTGACAGTTGACAGTTGCAGGCCAAAACAAATGGTTCAATTGCAGTATAAGTAACAAAAGTAAAACCACTCAACTGCTACTATGGTAGCAAATTGGTTTTCACATTTATTTTCTTCTTTAATTTAAGATTTTGCTAAAGATAGCGGCATGTTTAAAAAATTCAAACACGGATAATTAAATGTTCATTAAACATGATAAAAAGACAATTCAGTTTAATTAAATAAAAATAAGACTTTCTATATAAGTAAATAAATGATATGTCTTGAATTAAATTTACTAAACAACATCTAATTGATGTATTACTGTGTTAGTAAGGGATATCTAATACTCGCGAGACTAATCCTATGAAGATCACATTATATACGTAAATTTGCCGGTAACTAATCTCCTATGTTGTGAGTAAACAACTTTTCTGATCGACACTGTAATGAATTTTTTTTTGTTCATGCTAATTGCTACAATATATAATCAATACGACTAGATAAATAACCCAAAGTGAGCCAAATAAAATGGCATTATTGGTTTGTCTATAGACCCATTTATGTGAGAGCTTATTGGTATTAAAAATGGCCCAATATTTTTAAAGCAAAGTCCATCCATATAAACTTTTGGACGCAAGTGCACCTAATGTTAAAGTTTAAGTTCTTTTGGTTTTTTACGAGTCTTCTGACCACGGCCCTCAAGTTGTGATTAAAATATAACGACATTTTATTAAAATTTGTATCCCATAAATCTAGAAAGTGAAACCCCCAAATATATGGGATGGTTATTATTATTCATATACAACAAATGAAACATGTCTGAAACTTTTAACCACAGTCAGACAGTTTTTATCAAAAAAAAAAGTTTACAAAGACAACCAAATTTAAATGTTTTGAAAGGTTTTTTTTTTTTTTTTTCAAAGACAATATTTACAATAAATCACATAATTTCTTATTTCACATATTTTTTTTATTTTTTTTAAATATTTACTATTATTTCACAAAAAAAAAAAAATTTCCTTTTAAATATTTACTATTATTTTTCTTCATCTTTTAATTATTTTAATTATCAACTTTTCCTTTATCATAGATTTTTATTAATAAAATTTTATATCTATTACACCCTCTTAATACATTTAAATAAAGTCATTTTTATTTTTTGAATTCGATATTTGTTTTACAATCCTTTTAATTTTATCACAATTTTTTTTTTAATCTTTTATTGATTCTTCAACAATTATTCTTAATTAACGTTTTAAATATCTGCTACTACACGTGAATCACAGTTCTCGTTAAACACAAGCCTTAAGGTTGTAATTAATGTATTCATACCTAATTTATATTTTAACTGATTCCCCTAAATATCAAAGGTGATTTTATGTTAGATACAAGTTTTTAATATTTGTAATAAGCTCTTAAGAAAATCTCTGAAGGTTTGTATTATAATATTAAAAAATAACAAATATTACTGATAGTAACATATAGGACCTTCGTTTAACAAGTATAGTTTCGAGGCTATGTTTAATATATCCAGCAATATATTAATAGATTAAATTTTACTGTAGTCATTTTAGTTATAAATATATAATATATTCATATGTGTTCTAATACGTCAAACACAACACTAACTACATAATATGAAATTGAAGTTTATTATTTACAGTTTTTACAGTGTTCATGAAGGATTGAATCTGAGTATTGCAGATAAATTATACGTTATGGGCAAATCTGTACTATGTTCCAGTATCTGGTGATATATGTTGCAGCCAATGCTAGTCACCCACACACATTTCTCACTTTTTGACCCCACTATATTTATGTTTATTGTCATTATATATATATATATATATATATATATATATATATATATATATATATATATATATATAGGGGAGGGTTCATGTAAAAATTCTTATATTTGTAAAAAGTGTAGAAAGCATTCTTGTAGTGACATGTGGCAAGTTTGGAAAAAAAAAATTATTTTTTTTATTTTTTTAATAAAAAAAATATTTTTAATAAAAAAAATATTAAAAAAAAAATCGAAATTTTTTTTTTTCGAAGATTTTTTTTTTTTTTTTTTGCTCGAAAAAAGTTATGTACGAAAAAAATATGATGCACATTTATGATGCACAGCTACGATGAACATTTATGTGTGCATAATAGTTGAATATTATAACTTTTTTGTGTGAATCATAGTTGAATATCAAAGCTTTTTTGTGTCAATCATTAATGTGGATCATATTTTGTGTGCATCATTAATGTGTATCATTAATGTGCATCATATGACGTGGCATATTACGTTATCAAAAAAAATTCAAAATTTTTTTTTTTAAATTTTTTTTTTTTTTCGATTTTTTTTTTTTTTAATAAAAAAATATTATTTTTTTTATTTAAAAAATAATTTTTTTTTTTTTAAATTTCACATAAGTGACACATGTCATTCCCACATTACTTCCTACACTTTTTACAAATTTGAAACTTTTTATTTGATCCTACTCCTATATATATATATATATATATATATATATATATATATATATATATATATATATATATATATATATATAGAGAGAGAGAGGTTGGTTCTTGTAAAACAAACTTTAAGTTGAAAAAAATAAAAAAAAAATAAAAAATAATTTATAACGTTAGATATTTTGGATTATCGTTCATTTTAACCATATATCAAACTTTAAAAAACGAAGTTTTGTTGTACATCAAAAAAATGGGTAGTTTTATCGTTGTGCATCAAATTTGAATATTTACTGTACAAAAACAATGAATTTGATGCACAGCCCCTAAACGACATATATTTTGATGCATATCAAAACTTGCTTTTTTAAAGTTTGTTATAATTGAATAAATAAACATAATACAAAATTACACATATTATAAATTACTTTTTTATATTTTTTTTACTTAATTTACTTTAAATATTGGTTTATAAGAACCTCCATCTATATATATATATATATATATATATATATATATATATATATATATATATTTTAAATTATACATTATGACCTTTACTTTTTTTTTTACTCCTTCCGTCAGAAACAAAAAACGGTCGAAATAATATGGGTGCAGATAATGAAATGTTTTTTCATTAGATAACCTATTATATCCAAATATTAAAGATATTGGTTATTTTTGAAGTTTAAAAAATTAAACATATTTAAAGGTAAAATTAGAAGTTTTTTTTAAATAACAGATATGAAGATAATTTATTTTGTTACTTGATGTTGTTCTTGTAACTTGTAGTAATATGTGATTTATTTTAGAGATAAAATATCCCGTGTTTATGAGATCAAAACTTGAATTTAAGTAAGAATATCATAATTCAATATGAATTGTGTAATAAAGCATAATTAGAAGATTAAACTTTTATTTCTGAAAAACTTTATAAAAAGTTCTAATTGTTTTTACAATTTGTGATAAGTTTTGTAGGAGTATAAGTCCAATGACTTAAAATAACAAAGTTATATAAATTTTTTTTTTACTTATTAAAAGTTCAGTAACTATCAATACTCAAATTTTTATTTATTTATTGATGTACTCATTTAATATCTTTAAATATAATGAGTTATATATTCATAATTTTCATTAATTGTTTTAAACATTTATATATTAATTAAATAATGTTTATTTACCCATATATTTTTAACAAAATTTCATTTTAAAAACCAAACCTACAACCAATATACTTTTAATATATTACCTTAAAATGACGAAAACATTTAACAAAATCTTAGAATTTGAATATTAGTTTTTGTAAATCATTACTTAAAAGGATAAGTTGATAAAAATAGTAAAAGTTAAAACTTAAGTGTTTAAAAACAATAAATAGATAAAAACAAAATAAATGTTTTCAACTATCAATAAAACCTCAAACAATAGATTTACAGTGTGCTAGCATAATTAGTTGAAACTTGAGATAGAATTTGTACTAAAGTTTGAAACTAGAATTTTATAGCTTATGAAAGTATATATATTTGTAAAAACGTCACAAAATTTTCAACCAAACAAAAGTTGTTGAAAGATTTATGAAAGACTGATAATTTTAAACGTCTGTTAGACATATAATCTCTTTGCTTCAAACATGTGTTATAAAGTTTGATTCGATCTAGTTTTGTGGGTGTATCAAGTTGCATAAAAAGTGGTTAGATCTAACACGTATTACAAGTAGTCACGGAGGTGGAGACACAATGACTGGATTGATAAAATCAAGGTATGTAAATTGGATTCCCAAATACCATATTCTAGTACTCAGAAAATTTGTCACTAATTATTATAAAAAGTATATTTAAAGATGTTTCTCGTAATTTATTTCATTATAAAGTATTTTACCGATTTAGAAGTTTGAAGATTGCATAATAGAAGTCGTATTCAAAATAGTTACCACTTAATCAATCAAAATAACAATTCTTTAATCCTTGAACAAAATATTGTCAATTTTAATAAATATTGGATTACACACTAGATGCATCCACAAAGTTGATTTAATATACAAATAAAATATTATAAATGTTAAATATATATTTTTAATGTATATAAAAATATTAGAGTTTATAAAATTATATTGTGTAATAGGCTTATCGGAAATAATGAACATTGTAGCAAACTTGAGAAAGTAATACTCGGAAAATCGTGAAATTGTCATATGATACTTTTATATTTCAAAAATAATAATCTAATTTTATAAGGTTTTAGTGTAACTTTTTGTTATTCTTCTAATGTTGCGAGAATAATTTGTTTAATATGAGAAGTTTAAATTTTGCCATATACTTTTGGAATAGACATAGTAGAGGTGCAAACACTTTTCACGATCTTAATGATTATTTATAAAATACTAATATGTTAATCATAATTTTTATGATTTTCCCTACAAATTATATATATTTACATTTTTTATAAGGTTGAAAGCGATACCATAAATATTGTAACATCCAGCAGCTTAACTAGTTGCTTAGGGTTTTTTTTTCTTTTTTTTTTTATACTAACAAATGAAATAGATAAGTCCTTATTTTAATTAGTTGTTAATTTTAAATTTTAACTTTTCTCTTTACATTACGGTTTATTTTCTTTAATTCTGTTCTGCTACATCGTGCGAGAAAAATTAAGTAATTGTTTACACTGAAAATAAATAATGTAAAAATAATTTACATAAGAATGCTAAATGGGTCTGAGAACAGAGAGACACACCCATGCACACTGAGAGTGATAAGGTTTCGGTATTCGAGTCTTGTGGGCTCATTTACCAAGGATTCCTATCCCACTGGCCCACTCTCATTATTAAACTCCAATAAACTACTCTTTTTTATTTACAATATTCATTACCATTAACCCATTCACCTTTTTAGCATTTCTTTCCTTTTTTAGAAATTTTTTACATTTGGATCCATACCCCTAAAAAGGTGAACTTTTTACATTTACATTTGGTTATCTTATATGGGTCTCAAAATAAAACAAATAGGTTTAGGGTGTGTTTGTTTGAGTTTGTATAGCGGTTTATAGTTTATTGTTATTTTGGTTTATGTTTTATAAGTTCGAATATTCCGGCTTATGTAATTAATTATGGACTTATTACTGTTTATCACGTTATTATAAACAGTAATGAGCCATAGACGATTACATAAGCCGAAAAATCGGGGTCTATGAAACATAAGCCGAAATATCAATAAATCATAAACTTCTTGTATAATCACAAACAAACACCCCCTCAATCATAACATTCTATCTCTAAATTAAGATATTAGTTTGGCTCATAAGGTTTTTAGATTTTTTTTCTTTTAAGGTTTAGTGTTTTATTGACAATGGCTTCATGAAAATTTTATCCCCAAAATAATGTAATTTAAGTTCGTATTTGAAATACCATCTGGATTCAAAGTTTGTGTAGCAACTAAAGTTTAATACCTTAAACAAGTTTGTTACACATGTTGTCACTTGTCATTATTTATAACACTCAAATTCTTATGATAAACTCTATCGATTGCTAGTTTTGTCAAAAACATCTTAATTTTAAAAAATTAATCTTTATGTTTTTCGAATATATAACTTTGCTAATGTAATGATGTCGGTTGATACAATAAGCTTCACATTTTTTCTCTCAAACATGCTTATATAAATATAAGCTCTAGATATAAATTTTTCGTTTCTAACTTAAGTTCCATCTAGTCTAGTAAAACACGTCCCAAACCATAATCGTATGTTTACCTTTTTCGTTTATCCTTTTGTTATTTTTAGTAATAATGCGATGTTTATAATTACTAAAATTCTATAATACTCTATTTAAAATAAGATTTACTATTTTCACATTGCATTATTTTCTAAACAAAATATATCGAAATATATATTCCATAAATAGAAAGGCAATACTAAGTCTTAGGTGTATTTGTTACATTTTTATGCAATTAACGTTTAAAGAAACATAATATTTTTTGAGTTGGGTATTGTTTATTGTTATCTAAAACGTGGGAGAGATTAACTAAAAAATGTACATATATCTATAAATACCCTTATTCATTTCCACTATCATGTCTTACATTTACTCTTTCTTCTTCTTCATCACCCATGGCCTAACATGGTGGTCGCAGAAACGTCGGGGTGCAGCCAAGGATGACTTGCCGATAATCGATCCATGCATTGGCATTCATTCGGCAAGTTGTCTTTGGCTACATTCTTCTTTCTGCTTCTCATGTTATGCTCTTTTATTGGTGACTCAATGTTCTTCGTGTTCTTACAAGCAATGCAAATCAAATTTGTATTATTGGTTTGTTTCAAAAACAGGTAAATATGTTTTCGTCAATTTTTTACATTTTTAAGTAATGTATATGTGTTTACTTAGCATTGATGCTCCTTGTGGGGTAGAGCGGAAGCGTACCATTGGAATATGATACGGGGATCAAGGGTATTCTCCAAATTACCCTTTTTAATGTGTTTACTTTGATTGGGTTGGTTGGCATTTTGTTTTGAAAGTGATTATCTTACATAATTGAAGAAATAATCATTTAGGTTTTTAGGTATATCGATGTAAAAGCACACATAGGTAATTGAGTTGTGAACATTTAAATTTTTCTTATAAAAGATCGTACGTTTGATTATCACTATTTTCAACTCCTTCGGTGTCTTCATCTTTCGAGAGGAAAAATAAGAATATGTGGCGGCAAATAATAATCAAAATTTGTCAAAAGCTTCCGTTAAAAAATAAACCATCCAAACATTCTTTCCTAATGTTGGAACGGGTTAGATATATTTGTTATAGCATAGTCGAATTGAAAACGCAACATCAAGAACAACAAAAACTAGACTTGAGCTTACAACTTTTACGATGTAACAGGATAACTCGTAATTTTCACTAAAAACTTGTTTAGAATTGGAAGTACGTCGCATTTCATATAATACATTTTCTAAGCCATAAGAAAACTGGCAGACAGGTGCACACGCATATTCTTAACTCGACTTTTGTACTATTTACATAACAAAACATACACAACCTACTACAAAGATACCCTGTACAATGTACAAACACCTAACATTAGACATAATGACCATTTAAAAGATCTCGGAAACACCTCATCTCCCAGATGACACCAAGTTTTTATCTTTACTGTCTTCTTTCATATCCGATGTTGATTTCTGGGATCGTGGTAAAGGAAGAGGAAGAGGAAGAGTTGGTTCTGATAAAGATCCTGAGCCGGATACTGGCAATGGTGATGGCGCAACCTCCTTTTGTGATTGGTCTGGTTTTGGGGTGTATGTAAAAGAAAGATCCCGGTTGGCCCCAAGCGCCACTAATTCTTTCTCCTCCAGGCCTTTTGGTGGGCCTAAACTGCATCGATCTGGCTTGTGTTTTGCTAATGCATCTTTAAATTTCTTGATCTGTATCATAAGTCAATGGGTTAGATTAGATGAAAATGCAACTCATTATATGAAACTGGATATATTCATGTTTTGTTTTATTGATAACGAATCAAATGGGTCAAACGAGTCGAGAAGGTTATCTGATCAAAAGCTTAAAATTTATAAAAAAACGATATAATTTTGTTTTAATATCATAATTTTTTTACATTATATTTGATGCATTGGTTATTTATATATTTTCAAAAATTGATATAGAAAGTGATGGTGAATGGACCCATCCATTTTTGGCCCAAAAGATTGGCCCCATTACCGACCCGATCAACCAACCTGTATTGTAGATAATTTTAACATTACTAAAAAAAAGATTGAGAAGTTTGGAAACGAACCGTGGCATTTGTACAGCTAAAGCTACAAACACGACCTTCAGCCCCTCTATAAAACCGAAAGAACGGAAGAACATGAACATTAAGGCTATAACACATGGACTTATGTTCCTCGTAGTTCACTTGCAGAAACTGCACATCTGGATTCATCTCTGCTAACTGACAGATCTGCATTACCCAAAGGTATTAATATAAGAAAACGTGGTTTTGTTATATTAAACAATTCTTGAAAAAGGATTCAAATTACATACCTTGGGGTGAAGAGCTTTGCAGCCTCCACAACCAGGCGAAAAGAAATCGACAACAACTAACTTATCACCTGCCGTCGTAAGAGATTCGACTAAATCTTCTGCACCTGTTATCTCTTTCATGTTTGGCTGAGTTCCCTTCTCCCACCATCTTAAAGATTTCCCAATGCCAATACTCATCTGTTTGACAAATCCATAATTAAATCTAAAGTCCGATCGCTAATAATTACAAAGAAATGAATAAACATAGTATTTGCATGATTGCACAAATTTGATTACTGCATCATATATTCCATTAATTCCAGAAACAAGAAACGAATTGCCGGCATAACAAATCAAGACTTAACGGTTTTCGTCAAATCTCCACCCACACAAGAAATAAAGCAAAATGCATCAAGAAAGATCACAAAGTTTCGTTCTTTTCGAGGTTTTTTAAACATGGTAAAACAGTAATTACACATTCTGTAAAAATTTCAATCTGGTATATATCAGCAAGTTGTATTCTTGCAAATTGGAAAAAAAGAATTGATTTTTATATGTAAAACTTATATAGTAATAAAAAAGCAACCAAAAGCGAAAAACAAAACCCCAAATTTGAGAATTCTTTTCTTGCAAGATTGTTCAAATTAACCTCCAAATCAAGAATCGCAGCAAATTGCATAATAGAACTGAAAAACGATCATAAAGTTTCTACCTTTTCTGGGTTTTTTAACCATGGTAAAACAGTAATTACCTAATTTGGTAAAAATCCCATCTGGGTACAAATCAAGTTCTTCTTTTTCTTCTTTATTCATAAAAAAAGAAATAATTTTTATTACTTTACAACAATTGGTCACAATAATCAAGCCCTAAAACCCATCAATATTATAATAAATACCCTTTAATTAAATCACATCAATTAAAAAAAATAATAATAATAATAATAAAATTTTACAAACCTTAGCATTAGAAGCACCAGCAGGTTGTACACAACCCTTTCTTTCTTGACCACCCAAAACCACCGGCCGGCCAAAAAACTCACCAGAAACCGGTGACCGGAGGGTCAAAGATCGCCCAAATCTTGATAAAGTTTGCATCTTTATCATCCCAGGACACAAATTATCCATTTTCTTGCAAGAAACCCCATGATTACAACCAGAAACCATAAACTCACTACTTATGATCTTTGCCATAATGATCCTTAATCTTTCCGAATTCAGATTGTGTTTGGAAAAATGTGTTTTTTTTAAGATTAGTCAAAACCGACAAAAGGGGAAATTGGGATTAGGTCGCTTGTATTGAAGAAATTGTGGGGTCAGTTTTGTGTATTAAAGTTTTCACTTTTTGTAGAATGTGTTCCTAGTCATTGTTGTGTTGGATAACATCATCCAACGGTGGATAATGTGGATTTCTTACATTTTGTACCCCTTCTCTTCCGATGGTGTGTATTTTTGGTTCTTGAGTTTTTTTTTCCAACTTTTGATCCATTAAGAGTCTAATTGTAGGGTACGAAACATGTTCATCAATCGTCTTTGTAATTTCCCCCCTTCATCTAACCTTTCACAATTGCTGTCTCGATTATTTAGAAATTCTCTTGTTACTTTTTACGATGTGAAAAACATTGAAAAGGTGTTAGTTTGGTGAGGACAAACACCAGGTATGGAAAAGCCGATATGGAGAGATGGTTAAGAGAGATCAAAGTTTGTTGTTGTGTGAAGATGAAAATTTAATAAACATAATATGAAGTTTTAGGAGTCCTTTCTTAGTCAAATTCCATAGAAGAAAATAAAAGTTTTTCGAGTGAAAAAAGAAAAAACACTTAAACCGTTGGCCAAACTAGAGATCATAAGTTCTTTCGAGTTAAGAAAAAACAGCACCTAACTCATTTGCGATATTGTTTTTAATCAATAACACAAATAAACAAAATATATTAAAACCATCAGTTACACAATATATATCAAGGGTCCATTGCAAAAAAGTGAAAATATAAAACTACAAAAAGAACCCCCAAAAAACGTTGAGGGGTGCAAAATATAAATACAGAGTAGATAAAATTGAGGGCCACTATAAATAAGATAAGATCCTGAATGGTTGACGTAGAAGCACGTGATAGTCCTCTTTATCACCCACGTGGTTCCACATAAATGTGAAAACCTGAAAATGTAAATTCACAATATTACCCCTAAAAATAAGTGGATATTATTTTGGATAAAAAAGGCAACACACATTTTGTACCATACTTTGTATTTCATGGTAGCTATGTGTTCATGTCAAAATCAAGTTTCTAATAAATGCAAAAAAAGAAAAGGTCGAAACACCCGACCGACACGGCAACCAGACCCGTTTATGTGAATACTAATGTTACATGTTTTGACCCGTTACTCAACTTCCGTGTATTGGTGTGCAAAATCTTTTCTTGTGAAGTACGCTATTTTTCGCTTGTTTTGCTAGTAGAGGTATTTCGGCCGAACTGAATGATCATGGGCTTGCCTTTGAATACAAATCCATTTACCAGATTCTGCAACCAAGATTTATACTTGCTTTAAAAATTAAGTGTTGATACAAATTTAGCACAGTTTAACGAAAAGAAATCTTTGTTAAGTAGAATTATACCAAAGCATGATGAGCAATGTCGATTGATGGGAATGTCACAAATGCTTGACCCCTCATTCTTCCCTCCTGAAACCAAAATGAAATTAATCATGAAAAGCTAAGATAAAATTACCTAATTACCCGTTTTTAACCTAGTGTAAGAAAGTTTCACTCCCATCTCAGAAGACGCGTTTTTTATCCACAAAAATGTTCATTTTTAAGTCAAATCAGGACATGTTACCTGCATTAACTTCACAGAAAGATTTGCTTTAGCGGTTTCAACGGTTCCAAAGAATGTGCCTGCAACACTAAAAACAATATAAACAACCAATAACAGAAACAGTGCATGGCCTTCTTAGAAAAAATAAACACTGGTTTTTGTGCATTCGGAATTATGGTTTTACCAAATACATAGTAGAAATCATCTGTAACCACGTCCTTCGCCAAGTTTTTTATGTACAACACAGGAGCAGGATTTCCAGCATTATAATTCTGCAACAAGTAAAAACTTTAGTTGATATAATACTGTAGAAAACTTGTCGAGTAAAAATGTCTAAACGGTTCGGGCCAATGCAAGTAAGCTCGGATTGGGTTGACCCGTAAACACTTTTATATCCATTAAAGAAAAATTGTAACTTATCTTTGAATTACAAAATTAATTTAAACGATTAAAGAGGTTGCATGAATCAAGGACAAGACTTTGGGTGACCTTGAACCTATTTGACCCTTTCCCATTTTAGCTAATATCATTTATTTTCCCTGCTCAAGATAAATTATTACCCAAATCGACCCAGTCATAGGTAAATGTGTCGAATCGACCCAGTTAGCTAATATGTTGTTTACTCATTATAAAGTAGAAAGAAGGTACCTTAAACATTGGAAGGGATAAAATTTCTTCAGGAGGTAATTTTCCATGCTCCAAATCTTCAACAGTAGCAAACGGTTTGGTATTTATATTCTCAATCTCGATCTCCTCTATTTCTTCTGCTGTGACATCATCTACTTGTTCAAGCTGAGTTTGTTTAGGAGCAATTTTAATCTGCAGAAAATTAATTATAAAATTAATTCAAAGTCAAGCAAGAAAAGGGTTAGTCGCTAGCCTAATAGGTAATATAATAACCTGCAACACAGGGTTCTTCTTTTTTATCAATGGGATCTCTTTAGGAATTAAGGTGGCGGGTTTCAATCCAACGGTTTCATGAGCTACATCCTTGTCGATAGCAGGGCCCACAATAGCTTCTCGCTTGGTTCGCTTACGCCGAGGTCCAGCTGGTCGACTAGCTCCAACGTGTTCCTAATAGGATGATACAAAGAGACCATTTCAGAATAAGTTATTCGAATTACATAACTTTAATAATATGCATACTAAAACGTCAGTAACCAAGTTTGATATATGATCCATTTAGCCATTTTGGTCACTCAGTTTAAACCAGTAATGATAAGTTTCACAAAAATTGATAATACTGATCCTCGAGTGTTTTTTACAGTCTAAAAGAAGTTTAAGTGACTTAACCGAACAATATTGAAACTTTGTTACTATTTAATGATTTTAACAATAACAAAAAAATACCTCATCTGAAGATTCCAACTCTGATTCATCGCTTGAAAGATGGGCCAAACTAGGGTTTGCATCTATAGGTGGTGGTGGCGGTGGTGCAGGTGCTGAAGGAGGTAGCGGTGGGGTCGGCAACGCTGCCCGAAATGGAGCTGGAATATTCATTTTGTTCATCAAGTGCAAGACCTACCATGAAAATGGTAGTACATAAATAGCTAATATATTATAAAATAAATGAAAATGCTACTAGGATATAACATTACCTGTGTATAAAAGCGGGGAACTGCAATAAGAGCGTTCAGGACGTTGGTCAGAATATTTCCATCTGGCGGTGGGTATGCATATCTACAGTTGATTAATTTAGTTTAGAAAAGCGGATGCTTGTTTCTTTTAGTTTTGAAACAAAATCAAGAAGAGTTGCAGTATAGCTTACTCAAGGTGAGGAGGAAACGGATACTCCACCCCAAGTTTCTCAGCGATTGGTTCAAGTGTCGGCAAAGACTTTGAAACAGATTCCTGCTTCGAATCTTTGGCTAAAGTAGCATCATCCCTTGATGACGTGGCATCGTTAGGCTTATTTTGCTGAGATTTCGAATCATGTGGTTGTGTACTAGCTCTTTCAACCGCCAAAACTTTACCGAGAAACCTTAACCTGATCAAAAGATTAAAAAGCTAGCACTAAGGTATAGAATATACAATATAAACATAGAATAAATATGGGTAAACTCTTGAGCCTGTTATTATGACTTACCCGTTTAATTGACGTTGTGCTTGAGTTGCTAATCCTTCGTTACTAAAATCAACAAATGCACAATTCCTCATCCTGCATAAATATAACTTTGCAAATGTAATTGAAAAAATTAACAAACGCACAGACGAGAGTAATTAATCTTATATAAGTTAATTCTAATTTGAGCCAATAGAAGGGGAAAAAGCTTATAAGTACCTTCCACTTGTGCATGGACGGACAGAAGAAGCGCCATAATGTGAAAAGAGTCGAGAGAGTGTATCATGAGGAATAGCCTCAGGAAGACGACGAATCAAAAGTGTAGCTGTTCCTATCTCTGGGGGGTTTGCTGAAACTTCACCCGCACTTTGATATGCATAATTGTACATCCCTTGTGAATAGGGTAACGGTTGAAAAGGTGGAACATTGGCCATTAAAGCATCTGTAGTGATTACCTATAAGCTACTATAGTGTCTGTACTCTGTAGCACAACTAATCTGCGCAATGATAGGTTTACACATTAGTGATTGTTTTCAAAGCTTTTGTTAAATCCCAGAGATAGAAAGAAAAAATAAAACGAAATTGTATGGCAATCATTTCTTCAACTTAAGTAAGAAGTTGCGCCGTACAGTAAGAATGTTGAACAAAGACTTGCATTACGAAAGCTATATCCTTAAATGAATTGTGAATATAAAATCACAACTGCAAAACATGGCAAGTAAATGCTAAATACTGCTACGTACTTTACATAACACGGTCACATATAATGAGGGAAGATGGAACAAACATTATTAACCTAATTGCTTTCAAATATGGGAAAGGGTCTGAAATATCGATTCGCAAACCTATATGCGAAACGGATTATATTCAAGTTAAACTACAAATGCAAGCCAATATTCTGTTAGGCAATATGTCGAACACCTGGTGTGCACCTATTCTATAAACCCATAAAAATCAACATAAATAATAAAAAACAACTTAAAAAGAAGAATTAAAGAGATTATATAACACATTCCTACTTCCAAAAACCACTACATGAACACTAAATTTGATAAAATTAAAAAGGAAAACTAAAGTTTTAATTTTTGCGACATACCTGTAAACAAGCTAGAATCAAATTCAATTATTTTGTTTAATTCCCTCTTTATGAAACAAATTTTGTTTGGGGAAGACGAAGCCTGGGCTTGAATAGTGGTTTCATTTGGATTGGGCTAACTGAAACTGCAACCCGACATAATCATATAATTCATGGTTTAGTTACGAAATTTTAGTAATTAACCGAATATTTTGGTTCGGCTTGAAAATACCTAAACACTAAATAAAGAAAAAAATTAAAATAGATTTTAAGTTTGAGTCTCGTTTAACTCTGAGCATATGTAGAGTTTCTATATAAATCCGATAGTTAACCAATAATGAACTAAAATTAACAAGTTACCAATTAACCAAATTCAATTTAAATCAAAAAACGAACGATTAAGACTATCAATTAGCTTAACTTGACTTATGGAAGCGGTTTAGGTCCATAACCAAACTGAACCGACCGATACAAATTATATTTGGTTTTTCGATTTAGGTCTTACTTTTGGTTTTCAATATGACAAACCGAGAAAATCAAAAGTAACTAAAAAGTTATTTTAATATACCTATTTTTAAACTCTAAATCCCTACTTCTAACATTTTTTTCGTAAAGTTTGCACTTCATTAAAGAGGAATCGAGTATAAATCAAAACCGAACAACAAGAATTCCGATTTTAAATTTTTTCACTATTTAATTCGGTCAAATTTAATATTCAGGTTAGTTTGAGAGAAAAAAAAATATAATAAACACTAAAAATACTATTAATTTTAATATTTTGGAACCGAAACGAAAAACACCCTCTAGATAGATAAACTAAGACTTGTACCTATATGAAAAAAGCAAATACAAACAAAAACCTATAAAATCCATGGATTATCTAGTTAAAAATCAAGTAAAACATTATAATGTCATCAAATCTAAAGAAAAAGTTAAACAAAACTTGGTTTAAAGTTAAGAATATTTTCTTCTAAATTGGAAAACAATCTAGATGTATTTTCCAATCCTTTGGTTTATTCAAAATAGTCTTTATAACTTGTAAGTTATATAAATTCTTAACTATAATACCAAAGAAGCAAAAATGACAACAAAAAGAGTGACTACTTTAAGATAGAACCAACAACCTTAAGAAGATTTGTTAGGATTTGACTAAACAAAAATAGACATGTGTTGGAAAGACCATACTTGAACTAGGGATTTTGCTCATGTCTAGTATCAATCTCTAAACATACAAAATTATGAAACATGTATAACAACATAATATAACTATTTTAGGTACATTTCAAAAGTTTGTGGTTACAAAGTTGTAGTGTAACAACAAACTAGTAGTTGATAATAGACCATGTCATCTTATTTAGTCTAACAAAAAAACATTTCTCATGTATTTAGAGAAGAAAAAACTTATTAGTATAACTAGAATCACTTGTCAATCTAAAAAAAGTTTAATCACGTTTTTATTTATATTTCATCGATATCAATTGTTTTTTGGCATCGTCAATTTGTGTCAAGCTTTGATCCATTGTATTTTGGTAAAGTTGATAACATATAGTTTGATTTGCTTTTTATTAACGTAATTTTTGTTGTTTACGAACTTATTTCATCATCTGGTCATAATACGTTTATAAGTTAGAAAATAAGTCACAATATGGTTTATAAAGAATAAGTTAAAACAAAAACATTAATAAATCCAGAAGTAATATCCAACAAACGTTTAACACACCCTTAATTGTATATGCTTTCTTATTTTTATTTTAGACAATTTTAATTGTTACTAAATAGAATAAAAAATTGTTCAGATGACATTATTAATATTATTAATAGTTTCATTTTCCAAAGTCCCATGTTTCCATGCATTAATCCAGGACAGTTGAATTCATTTGAAGAAAAGAATAAAAGTTTATGTACTTTTTAATTAAATTTAGTTTTGTTTAATTAATTTTTTATTAAGAAATTAATTAAAAATGGTAAATAAATAGAGTGGGCTAATTTGCTCTCCCTGGAAGCATGAAACCACACGGAATCTTTGATTTCAATTGAAAGCAAACTCCTTCCTGCAAGCAATTTCCCTAAACCTCAATGATTTTCTTAGTTTCTTCATTTCCATTTACATCCCCTCAACTTTATCTATTTGTCAGAATCACCCCTTTTTTGCTTATTTCATTTTGCCATAATCATTTTTAGGGTTTAGTGTGTTTAAGTTTTAATTTTGGTTGTGATTGTAGTATGTGTTCCTATTAATATTTTGGATTTGTGATTCTTTTACCAATCGATATTCATGATCCGAAGCTACATAACATGAGTGTGAGTAAAATATGCATACCACATATGGCAATAAAATAAAAGCCTTTTTTATTTTGTTATTGTACATTTTTAGGATATACATATGTTTCACATGTGTAGTGAATGCTTGAAAAAATTGGATGATGTCTTCGATAACAATTTAATAACCACCTTCCAGCAAATGATCTCCAGCCTAGCTGGTTGTGATGCACCGGGTTTTATACCCATGTGGGCTGAGGTCGTGGGTTCGACCCTTGTGGTCGTCGCAATAGCGTAATTTAACTCATGCCTCTTAAGCCACGCATGGCGAATTTTCCCCTGGAGACCCCCGTGGGGGCTGGGTTTGCCCGCTTTGCGGAGCTCGAACCTGGGGTGCTCGTTGGAATATTACGAGTAGGCTCCGATGTACAATCATTTGCCGTTTCCAAAAAAAATAACCACCTTCCAGATATACATTTTTCACTGCATATTTCGTGTTGATAATTTTGTTGTTGTTTCACCTTCTTCGTCGTAGAGCTAGTGTAAAAGCTTGAATTAGTGATCAAGCTCACATGGGTAAAACTCTAAAAATGGTCATTTTTATTTTTTGAAAACTAAGAAGTAGTATTGGACTAATTAACTTAAATTGAACTTTACACCACCGTTTCTCAACTAGTTTTCAAACATCCTAATAGCTTGACATGATTCCATGCTACCATCAAGAAAATGTTATTACCATAGAATAGTTCGAGTCCATGTTAAAACTAAACAACTTCATTTAACATTTAGCTATCAAATCCATCTACAATTCAAAACAAATAACGTGTTACATGTATGGCAAACCTAAAATACTAGAATATTAGTTAAAAGTTAGAGGGTTAGAGTTGAATAAGGTATATTCTCAAAGGGATCTAAGTACCTCACAAATACATAGTTTGTAATGACATCTACTTTGGGTATAACTTGTACCTAAAGCAAACAATTATTGGACACTTGTAAAACACAATTCCCAATTCAATGGATATGCTAATCATACATACATCACTCGTGATATAGACAAGCATTCACATTACAAACTTCTACACTATTTACTAGTTCGTATTTACCACCAAAACTATAAGATAAACCTATGAAAAAAGCACTACTCTTTTATACCATTTCCGTAAAAATAAACATAAGGTGTAGTACCGTGTACAAATTTAACACTACCTAGAAAACGAGTACAAAGTAGGTGTATATCAAGGTCATCTTTAAAGGTGGACGATTGTCAATTGCATTTAAACTTTTACGAATCTCAAACTTTTATTATTCATATACATACCAGATACTATGGTTATAGATTTGCAATGATATCAATTAAAAATGACATTTTAAATTATAGTAAGTACAAAACTTCATTTAGGAGTTTGTACCGAAAAATATAGTAAAAGGATACATAGTCGTTAAACTTTTTAAACCGACTTCTATTTTCATATGTTTTTTTTTGTCACTTCCGGTCTTGATGTATATGCATATATGTTATGGGTGTATAAGAACATACCTTTCTTAAACGTTAATTCAATACAATAAGATAAGACGATACGGTTGCTTATGAGAATAATATCCCATTTGGAGATACTTAAGGAAGAGGGAAACAGTAGTAATTTAGTATAGTATACACCGAGATGATGATGGAATTGTCGTCATATTCCCTGAATTTATTCCGCCGGAAACGTGTCCGTTAAAAATGCAAACCCGTAAAACTAGGAGGGCTGAAAATGAAAAATAATATTCTTAATTTTGACAGATGTAAGCCCCTTGAATTCCGCCACGTGCTCCGTTTAAGTTTTCTGACACAGTTTTCAAACCGTAACACATAATTTAACTAACTGGACGGAATATACCCATACGTATTATGACGTCATCATTGTATATTTATTGCTACATTACGTATAAGTAACTTTTGCATGTCACACCGAATTTATATTTAACTTATTGTCTAATAAAGTTGTCATAATCGATTTGTTGGGTTAAATAGTTTTTAGGGTTTATGAAAATGGTTTAAATAGTTTTTAGGGTTTACGTACCAATTTAACTTTTGTTATATTTAATGAGATTTTACTTAAACTTACGTACGAGTTAGTGATATCGTATAAATTTGGAAAGCTAGTCAAAATCGAGAATAGTTACACGTTTTTTATGTTGAAAAGAGGTAAAATGGTTAATAACGAAGTGAAAGTTATATAGGTTTAAAAGTATGTGATCGTGCTATTTGAGACGTGATTAATTTGCTATGAATATCTAGGTTAGTAGATCATTCAGTTTGTGTTTGGTCACAAACTTTAAAATGAGCTATAAAATCATCTTAATTAACCTCTAATATAAATATAAATATTGTATATCATAATACTACTAGTTACACAATTGTGTACCGAGCTTAAAGTTAAGATTTAAATGAGTTATGTACACAATTTGGAATTTACATGAAGTTGGGTCACAATACTACACTAAATTCCTATCCTAGAAACAAATAAAGAAACAAGCAAGTCACTCACTATCTACCCCTAAGAGATAAATTAATTAGAAGATTCTATGAAACAATGATTTGAATCAACAATATATCAAGGTTAAATGGTAAACTTAATCAAGCTATCCATCATCTTTGCCGATTAATATTCCAACAAAGAATCCAACTCTGAAAGAGCAGATGGGGCGGTTTGATCATCTGGATGATCATACTGCCTCATACCCATATCATGCATGGACGCAGAAGATATTTCAGTAGTTATGTCGTTACTAATCCCTGTATCTTGTGAAGTCACACTAATCTTGCTAGATTGGTTAGTCGCAACATATGGTTCCACTTTGCATTGCCCTACAACTTTATTTGTGTCCTCGTCTAGCCCACTACCATGGTCAAGGTAACGGGTTGTTCCAGATGACAAATATGGGAAATTTGAACTAAAGTTGTTACCTAGGGTTGAGGCAAAGTTACCTTGGGGTGTTGAATATTGGTGGTCGTTAATGAATGGGTTCATTTGGAATGAGTTGGTGTCAAAGTTGTAATTGTAAGGGGAAACAATGAAGTTTTTGTAATCTTGGTCTCTTTGAAGTATTTGAGATTGGTCATGAGAGAAATAAGGTGGGTAGTTTTCATGATCAACCAAACCCTTGAACTTTTGAACACCATTTTCATTATGGCTAGAAATATTGTTTTTATCCGAATGAGTAAAACTTGAACCGGGTCTATTAGGATCAAACTGAAGAGCTGGAGGATCCATCAACGTTGGCAACCATGGTGGACTATCCAATAACTCATCAACAAAAGAGTTAATTCTTGACATCCCATTATCCGAATTAAGGTTTCTCTTTACTTCCGTGCTCTTTTGAACTATACGACATACTACCCATTCATCCTGAAATTGGTAATTAATCGAAAGAATAAATAATTAATGAGCGATATTCAATATATAAATTGGTAATTGAATTGATTTGTACCTCTTTTCAAGTTAAAGAAATATGAAATGGACTTATTTTATCTAAAAATAGATTAAGTGATGGGTGCTTAAATGAGTTGTGTACCTTAGAGGCTCTAGACATGTTGTAATATGAGAAATCTCCTTCAAGTCTAAATTCATGCATAACCCAATTAGTTTTCTCTCCTTTAGGAGCTCTTCCTTTGTAAAACACAAGTGTTTTCTTCATCCCAACTAGTTTTCCGGTTTTTCCTTTCTTCATTATCTCCTTATCTTTACCGGTTGCTTTCCAATAACCAGAATCCGTGGCTCGGTTTGTTCTCATGCCCGTCGGATACTTTCTGTCTCGTTGGCAAAAGAAGAACCATTCCTTCTCCCCCATTTTTGCTTTCTCTGCAACATAATTCAAATCTATTTATAAATACTAGCTTTTTAACATATATATAAAACTAAATATTATTCACTGAAGAAATCTTAAACTTACAATCAAAAAATTATACCAAAAAACTGAACTATATATTGACAATAATCGAAACTTGATTCCTATTTTAGACACTACATGACTTTTTCTATACCTAATTATGATACAACTTAGCAATTATGGTAAACTTTTGAGAAATGATGGCTGCAAATTCTTATATTCCTCTTTCCATGATGAAAATAAATCAAAATTGTATCAAGATTTATTAAACAACGATTCTGCAACGAAATCATCGTAGAAATTTGAATATGAAGATGACAGATTTCATAAAATTATTTTACTAAAGTAAGAAAATTAAACAACTGTAAGTAGATAAATCTAAGCCGTCTTGCCAGCTTACGCGTTAATTAATTTTCGTAAACTTATATAATATTATTTTTATACAGGACCTCTAAAAAAACTCAGAGACGAGAATATTTAAATATATTGATAAAACCTTACTTGGTAAATCCCATGGTTCACACTTATTCAGATCAACTTCTCCAATAGCGCTAGCGGTAAATTTCCTATTAACGACTTTAGGCGTAAGATAATGAGTTACGATCTCTTCATCCGTGGGATGAAATCTAAATCCGGGTGGCAAACCAATCAAAGCATCATCTCCTTCATTCACCACCATGGATCCTCCAGCTTCCATAGCTATAGCTAAAACTAATCAACGAAAAGGCTCGAGTTTTTCTCGAGATCGATCAACTGGATTGAATCTAGATGATTACAAGAAATATATATAGTTGTATTTGTTTAGAAACAAAAGTAGGTGTACAGGAGAAAGGGGAACATGAAGAGCATTAGAAAGAGAAAAATGAAACGAGTAATGGGATTTAAATAGAATAGATGCGTAGACAGCAAGTAACTTCTTAAGGAATACTCTTTTTATTGGCCAGCTTTTTGTCAAACTTTTGGACTTTTTTTAGAAAGTGCCATTTCAGTATATTCCTTCACGTATATATACATGTATTTATGAGCTTCGACTTCATATATATTAATATTTAAGATACATGTGTAATGTATTATACAAATATATTGAGGTAATCGTCATTGGAATTTAGTAGACATTCGACCGGTACTTATAACTAGTAACAAAAGAAGTTACAAGTTACCTCGTCGGAAAATTATATAGTTTGGCAAAATAAATATAAGAACTAGCTAGAACGAATTGTAAAGTACATAATAAATCTTACATAAAACGATTGGAAATGACCCTAGATATAAAACACCACTCGGTTTTTGACCCCGAAAAATAACCTAATATAACTAGATTTAATCAAGATAAACGTTGTTGAATATCATCTAAAGATTTCAAGATGTTAGTCTCAACGTCGTGGAACACTAGTACAACTTCATGTGATCAGACGATCAAATTGAAAAATTAGCTAGAAAATATGTCACATGAAAGAGCAACCGGTCAATAGAAATATAGTTATCAAAACATCAATTTTAAAGACGAAAAATATAATTACTTTATAAAAATGAACGATTTATGCAATTAACTATAGGAACATGTTATCTAAATAACTAATAAGTATAATTTTAAGAAAAAAAAATTACGATTTACTTAAACACATATTTTATTTCCTAACATTATCCTACATATTATATATTTGCTAGCAACTCACCACATCATCAACATGTTTTTTGTGCATATATTTATTCATGTAAGTTTTACATATGGCCAAACTATTGAGATGATATCGACTTTACATGTGATATTTATCTTTCAAAAGCTTACTCATCGACTGGTCATATTATTTTGACTTGGACCATTTGCTAGATCATATGCATGCAACATTTTGTTAATATAAGACAGTTTATGTTTTTTAGCTAAAATCTAATTGGTCTTACATTAAACTATATTTTTAACCTTTGGCCTATTAATATAATGTTATGCATAGAAAACCATTATATCAACTTCAACATAGAATTCATATACATTCATCGGTTTGTTCATATATCTCACATGGAATCCTTAACCGAAAGACACTTGCGATTATCCATAGGACGTTTCTAGATCAATTCTTACCGACTTCAATTACTTAAATGTTTTCGCCTTTCGGGAAAACTAATAATTTGTAACAAAGTTATACAACTTTTAGGCATATATTCCAAAAATATCTAAACACCAAAAGGTGTATTTGAAAACACATAGTATATGCCAAAAAATAATGTGTTAGAGTCTATAAAATATTAAAATGTTATCCACTTTTATGTTTTAAAATTGAAGATGAAAAAGTTATTGCAAGTTTCTTAGTTGTTGATGGGGTGGTGGGTCTGGTGGGTGTGGGACCCTTATCTGTTTTAGTATCATCCTTTTCACATTTGGATATATGCCACACTAATTTCCACATTATACATTTATGGTCCCTCAACTCTAAAAAGTTAGAGAAACTAAACATCAATGTTTCAAAGTTCTAATATAACCATTATCATCTGTTTTATTGATCTTTAATTCTTGTTTGTGTTTAAATCATATATCATTATTCCGTTCTGGTTTAAAATTCTTGACATCATGAAAGTTCTTTATACTTTCAATAATTTAATAGTTGAAAATTTAGTTATTTGATTTAGCTCGATTTTGAAGCGAACATTGATAGAGTATGTCTTAACTCGAAAAAAGTCAAGTGTCATAAATTAACTTGGAAAATTACAACCAACTGTTTTATCATTGACACGTCTTTGAAAAAAAACAAAAATTACAAACCAAATGTTTATTCTTATAATGCTCTATAACAACTTTATAATTAACTTATTTTTCAAAAGAAAAAAAGTAAATACAAAAATCAACTTTGGTAGCTTTCACAAAATGACCTTTGGTCGTACAAACCATTAAATCAAAGTGAACTAGTTAAAATAACGTAAAACTAATTCTTACGACTTTAATGCATAATAAGTTTCTTGTAACACATCACATTCAAGCACGCCACTTAAAATAGGTATTAGCAAACATTAGGGATGAAAGGAAGTTTGTATGCTCTCGGTTGTTTTTCTAACGTTTTCCCGCTAGTATAGAAATACAAACATAGTGTTTTATCTATCAACGACTACAGATTAAAAATATAAAGAATCTAAGTGAAGGGGAGAAAGTGTAACCTTAGAGTAGATTTAGTGAAATTCATAGAATTGCAAAGAAAGTCAAAAGTAACAGAAAGTTTAAAGTAATGGGGATTAATGGCTTTCGGATTACAACTACTAATCGAGAATGCGTCAACTCACCGTTATACACACCCTCAATACACACGCACTCTACCGCCTTCAATTATTTAATGTAAGACTTTTTTGAACCCCAATTATTGCCAACTTTTCAAACACCATATAGTATATGTCACTCTTTACAAAAACAAATACAACCTTTTGTATATGAAACAAATTATTGTATATGTATATTGTAGAGTTAGCACCGCAACACCTTAAACATATCTTACATCGACTATTAATAAGACTGATGTTTGAGTATATGAGTAATCATTAGCCTTTCATGGTATGACGTGTTTTGGCGACTACAAACACTACAGAGTCTATGTAGTTAAGCGTGCTTGAGTCAGTGTAGTTCCATGATGAGTGACCCCCCTGTGAGGCTTCACCAAAAATAAATCCGTTAGTCTTGCTGGAAAAAAGGGGACAATATCATGAATATGGAAAGACGGAGTGTTACAAGCAAATTTTTGTACAAACTAACCTAACAGAGTTACAGATTATAGGGTTTTTGAATTCTTGGTATTTATATACAAATAATATAATATCTAATGTGTATGTAATGTAAATTAAGGTTATGTATTTACGGAAAGCTATATAAGAAACTCTTAAACTCTATGGTCGGCAAGTTCATTTTGTTTTAACCTGTGCCATTTATACAATCATAAAACATGGAGTAAACGAATACATACATACTAATTAATACGAGTAACATAAAATAAAAATTATTTGAGAAAAAATAAAATATTTAAAAGTTGTCAATTACATATGTGTATGCTTATATATTTTATAAAACTTCTATACACATCAAAACAAATCCTTAAATTGTGAAAAGAAAACATATTTTAGAATTAATCAATTACATCATCATAAATATACCATGTGGTATTATAAAATCGGGTTTTTAATTCTTTGTCAATAAATACACCATTTGCAAAAGTTGACTTTGTTCTTAAGAATCCTAATGGTTTTTTCTAGGATCATGTTCCGTTTTCATATTTTATTAGTAAGGTTTTAAAAAGCTCGTTATGACGTTAAGGAGTGACTTGTCTTTACGAAAAATATGTAAAACATTTTTGTTAGATGTGGCGTTCAAATTTTTTTGTAACGAGTTATAGAAATTTAAAAAAGAAAGAAACCTAAAAGTAGTTTAAAAAAACTATAAAGATCATTTAATTGTATATTAGTGACTATATCTTGGATTAGATGTATATTAAAACATGAAAACAACGATTATAAAATTATAGTAAAAAACATATAAAAAATCATATATAAAATTATAAAATATATTAAAATTTGCGGTGTTGTCACGCCTTAAGAAACACTATGTCTCGTCGTGTCTTGAGGCTTGATTATGCCGCCACGCCACGTCTTCCGTCATTCACAACCTTAGTAATTAATACTTAATATATACTTTTATTCACTTCTTTATTTTTAAGAAGTTAAATAGTTTTTGTTTGTCTTTCATTTTGTAGTTATCATAAAAGTATATCACGTTTCTTAATCAATTGTTTTTACATAAATGGCAATAACATGTTATTAAAAGATTGTTTGTGATTTACAGTAGTTTAGATTTTTAGAAAAGGTTTTTGATTTTCAATTACTATAATTTTTTGGGTATTCAATTATTATTAATTTGTCTTCAATTTTAATATTATCATTATTTTAGCATTAAATTATTATTGATTATTATTGATTTGACACTAGATCCAAGACATGTGAAATTTTGAACGTCTAAATTAAAGACATGTGTTACATAAAAATTAATCTTTTAAGAAATTTGTGTTCATGAAGAGATAAAAAAAAAAACAATGAGTGGATAACTTCATGCAATCTTGCATAGAATTAGCATCAAACACTCACTTTTATCAAGATAACTTTTAAGTTTGCTAATTCGTTTTTGTTCAGATAATTTATAACCGTAAATTATTAACGAACATGAATATGGATGATTAACTAGTCAGTCTAATCGCTAACGTCTAAACAAAATTTGCTAATAAATCAGCACTTGTAAAAAATATAATCAGTCGTTGACATCGTTCACTCATTGAACTAGTCAGTTTGTTGACAAGCCGGAAAACTTCACCAATTGAACTCACACAACTTGGATTTGATAATTGTTAACTCTTTTAATTTATATCAAAACATTAACAGCTTGTTATATGATTTGTTTAACTTTTAGTCTTATAATCACTAAATTTCCTTAAGAATATCATACTACAAATTTTACCCATTAATCAAATAATATTATAGAATTTTTAGCTTAATCATTAAGCACGAGCATTAGCTCGAAAAAGACTTGAGAAGTGATGATGTCAGCATGTTGTCATCACGTACATAACATTGACATGTCAAACGCGTTTCTTTTTCTCTAATTTTGAATTTTCTCCCTATTTTTCTGGTGAAATAATAATAAATAATAATAATAATAAATGAATAAATAAATAAATTAAATTGAAATTTAAATGGAAATTGCTTTCATTAGAAACTGGGGATTGGTTCAAAATGAGCTTCTAAGTTCAACTCCCAGAATTGTTTCCGCGTCATCCGTACCACCCCACCGACTTTACATAATTGACATTTTAAGCCCCTTAACTTTTCTTTTAACAAAACTCGAAAACTCACATTATTTGTTAATTAACGACTTAACATGTTATAGTAAACTTGATCGACCCGTTACTTATGTAAGATATAAATCTTACATGTACATAACAATTTGAAAGCCGGCTACATCATTAAATGTTTATAGGCTAATTTAGACAAGGGATTATTGACTTGTATATGTTAATATCAATTTAAGGAATATATTATATGAACTTCTAAAGAGTGAGTTCCAAACCTGGGTGGCACTATATAACCCAATCCATTATAATATAAGGTGGTGGATTGTTTCTACTAAATCGTTTAACAAATTATTTGCAAAACTATTTATTGAATTATAGTTCACAATTGTATAAAGGGTTTTCTAAACATAACATCCCAAGATATATTTAATACTCACTCCGTCCCAAGAAAACTGTCCATCTTTCTATTCATATTTATCCCAAAATTATTGACCTGTTTCCAAATATGAATAATTAAAATGGAATAACTTCTCATTTTCTCTTTAAATATTTTTAATCTTTTAAACTCTAAAACTAAACGACGTCTTTAATGCAGTGGCAAAATAGAAAATCTAATAGAAAAACATTTCATTAACTGCACCTATCTTATTTCGACTGTTTTTTGTTTTCACACACTTTTTTGGGACTAAGGGAGTATAACATTACACACATAAATTCATTATATATTTAAAAAATTGGCCCTTGCATTTCAGGTAATTACCCTCTACATTTAAGGTGTACTCTCTTTCAATACGTGTCTTAATTCTTTTAACCATAGCATGGGATGCTAGCGTTAGCAAAACTCTTTTATAAAATAACATTCCCATTGCTCTTTGTGATATTATTGTTAGTTGTACAGTCATAGTTATGACCTCAAAGTGTAGAGAAAGCATTAAAATTGTTATGGAGTTCATGATTTATGTTATTCATATTAGCCATGTGAGTATGTGACCCATTGGTATAGGCGTGTAATATTGAATCGATCACAACGATACAACAATATTAAACTGTGAGACAGAGTCACATATGATTGAGAGGGGTAAATCGAACCTATTAACCAAAACCTTTTCTAGTTCAATTGAGTATAATTTTAGTTTTGACCCGCTCATTAAAGTTTCTGGCTCCAGGCAAAATAGAAATGTTGTTAGTAACTTTGGGTAATTGACCTGGATAAATTTTCTGATTGTGTATGATTTCACTTTCTCAATAAAGTAATTTCACCCTATACCTTGTCTTAAGGTTACACGAATTCTCTAATTGGGATAATCAGAAAACAACAATCAATATTCAAGGCAATCTATATATATGATCAAGAACAAAAGAATATATGTGAATTTTCGGTATCGTTTCTTGAGACCAGAAATCGTTTATATAGGATGAAGCAGTATTCCACGAATCGATGCGACGAATTGACATGCCTATTCGTATCAATCAGTGGGATTTAGCGGATGAATTAATCGACACACTTGTTGGATTAATTCAGGAAATTAATTTAATACAATTAATATATTAAATATTAATATAACATAATTAATATATAATTAAATATATTAAATATACCTTTTGGGTCGAGGTGTTGCCCCGAACCCCACTGGGGTCGTTGCCCCAGACCCCAACGAGGACGCAAGGGGCGCTGCCCCTTAACCTAGCGCCCCTTAACCCCACAAGGGGCACAACCCCCTTGACCTCTGCTTTCTTGTGAAAACGAGATAGCTTGTACGAGCATGCACCCCGCACTCTCAAATCAACGTCAACTCAAGTTAGGACTAGTGATATGAAGAAACGCAGGGTTTATATCCAAAAGATGTCTCATCGGTCACCTCTAACTACAAATCCGTCATAGCTTGTGACAAAGACAAACATTATAGATTTGACCGTTTCGTATTTTATAAGATAAAAATGGCATAATACCCTTAATGAAAATAATGGACAGAAAAGTTAATGATATGGTCTAACCTAAAATAGAATTGTTGGCCCAAACTAAAGAAACCAAGAAATAAATATGATTGTAAAACCTTGAGTTGAAATGATTTGAGCACAACACTTGATAAGTCGAATAAGAGTTTAAATAATTACTCAATGTTCTAAAAAGTGTAAAGTATTTGTGGCTACTTTATTTGAATTCATTATGAACACCTTAAAAAAAAAAAAATACAATAAAATGTAAGGTATTTTAAAAAGGGACATATTTGTTGGTGATTTTAGTGTCATCGGCCATATGGGTGTCGTTGTGATTTACTTTGGGCCGAAAAGAAATAGGTTAGCATATATGATCGAAAACTATTAATGTGCCATTATTTGTGTGAGGATGATATCTTTACATAGGCACGTAGCTTATCGTATATATACAAGACTGTCCAATGACTTTTATACCGTGACATGAGACCTAAGACATACATTTATTTTATCCACAGTAGGATCTATAGCTACCATTTTCGTAATTTTAGGTTTGATGTACAATTGCGTTGTTAATTAATTGGACTTATAACCTGATCAAAACAAATTTGAACTCTGGGTGGTAGACTATGTATATATGTAATATGTACTGGTATGTATTCACATTTACAAAAAAATAACTAAATAGTTGTTTGAGTTTTTAGTCTCAACGACAATCTCATATTGGAATTCAAGAAAAGATGACAAAAAGCACGATCAAAGAAACGAAAAGACAGCATAACAAATTATTCTGATTCATATATGATATAATTTATATATGCTAAACAACATAGACACTCAGTGTCAGCGACACTTACTAGCCGTAGTGTTGAACCTTAAAACGGTTCAACTATCATGATACTCAAAACACATCATCATAATATTTAAAAGAAAAAACATCGTTCAAACATTCTTATTATTATCACCATGACTACGAACATAGCACACACAACTACATATACAAAAGCACACGTAGTTTCTAGTCATGGAAGAGCAACACGACAATAAATCCTGCACAAGTTAAAGAAATCAAAATGAACAACTGGTTTGTTTTTTTCGTTTACATTTCCACAAGTTAAAGAGTTGAGAAACTTACAGAAATGGCCAGTAGTCCACCTCTGGTTATCACACTTGGTCCATCCCCAGAGATAAATTTCGGTACCATCATGCACACCACCGTGTTCTTTATCACCATTCCACGCATCTACATTAAGCTTAATGTTATTCACCATTCTTACCGCGTGAAAACCATCACCCAAATCCTTGCTCTGGGTCCAAAGAACAGACTCGTCGAGCTTATCTGGATTGTATTCCACCAATTGGACCTGAAAAAACATTCCACATGATTTAGCAAGAAATTCTGGGAATCAGTATTTGAATATATGGTATATAAAACATTGATAGGATTACGTCATAAGAGATTAAGTGAAAGGATTTTGAAGTTTGTGGAAACAGTACGTTGATGATCACCAAATAATTAGATGATCATCATGGTACCGTTTTGTGTCATTCTAAAAAAAATAAACATGGCTTACTTTACATCCTGCAGATATAAAAACTTGTTTAGATTAAGACTCTAGGAGAACGTATAAGAATTTGAAAGCTAATAAGTGTTAGGAATCCAGGTTTTGGAACAGGGTATATATTTCAATTGACTGGATATGTGAATAAATCATGTATGATCGCGCATTATCCAGAAGTAACGATTCAACCCTCATTTGTCTGGGTTATCTCGAATTTTGCATAGGGGTAGTTCATAGAGTGTTTTTATTTCTCCCAAAAGAATCAAGAACGAGAGATAATTTTCAAGTTAATGATTCGTGTTTGTTTAAGTTATATTAATAGATATCCCCAAAATCCTGGATGTTAGTCACAACTCTACAGAAACAGAAACGGTAACTAAAAAGCAGGGCAGGTTGCTGTAGTGTTACATCATGAAGCATACTCGCTGATATTTTTACAAATTGAATATGTTTGACAACTTATTAAGTTGAACATGTTACAAGCCGAATATTCCGGCCTGACATCTCCATTCTACTAGACGAGTGGTCACTCGGTACCCCTTAACCCGTTTAAGACCTGTCATGCTTAATTAAAGTAAACATCTAATAATAAGAATTATATATATTTCTAGCAAGATTTAGACAATATGAAGTGCACGATTATCTCATTATCACTTTTTTATATAATCGACTTTAACTAGATTCGTTTCTAACAATCCGGTATCAAGACAACTACCCCCTCACTTTCTATGATCAAAATATCATTGAACCCTAAGAAACTACAAAAGACCTTCCGAGTCATCAATTTCACCCAATTGTCATGACGCATCAACTATTTTTACACAACTGACACGCCACATCAGCAAACACGTAGTGCAAGTCAGGTTCATAACACTGAAACTAAAAATAGAACCATGACACCATTTAGCAACACTTGTCCTATAAACATCTCAAGTCCTAATAAATCGAAGCAATTTCAAATTCAAACGACTAACAATTGTATAAAAAATAAAAAACATACCGGATGAGCTTCACCAATCGAGTGTTTGATCACCTGTCCAGTAGCTTTGTTCACCAAAGCGAAAGATGGGTAACCTTGTTCATCCTTCACTCTAGTACTAAACGTCTCTTCCTTTATCCAATGCTACACAATAATCCAAATATTAAATCTACCAAATTAGAACTAATAAAAAAAAAAGGTATTATCACTTTATCTAGTATTTGTACTATATATAATAACCAGTTAAACGTGTCAATATAGGTACGGAAAGCTATGTTATTAATACTATATCAAGTGACCTATTTGTATAGATCACTTGATAACGAATTAGTAAAATACTTCTCTCTACCTATGTTGACACGTTATATTCAACTGATCACTAAGTTTAACGACTTTATAAAACTATACAAGTCAACTAATGATTGAAAAAAATATGAAGTATTAAATCTTATTACCTGATGATGATCAGAAGGATTAGTAGGCGCGAGCACGACTTTACCATTACGAATGGTAAGCGAGTAATCACTTCTAGCCTTACAGTAAAACCTAACAGTTGGTTTATTGTCCGAGTATTTTGGAGCATGGTGGGTGGGCTGATGGTGTGCTGGAGCATGGTGGGTGGGCTGGTGGTGAGACGTATGGTGCACGGCTACCGCGGCTTCGGGCTGGTGGTGAGATGGAGCATTATGGTGGTTGTGATGGTTCATTTTTGTTGGAATTGGTTGAGTTGTTTTTGGAAGATGAAAGATGGAAAGAGTTAGTTAAATAGATGGTATGGGGTAGTTATAAGATCTTGGTTTTTTGGCCGGTGGAAATAATAAATGGAATCATATCAATTGATTATCTGTTTTTTTAGATAGAAATTGCCACGTACAATGTATTAGAATAAGAAAAGTATAATAGATGACTTGTGGGATGTCGGTTTGTTAATGTCTCGGTAATCTAGATATATGGTTTGTTTGGTAAAACAAAGTATTATCTGGAGCTGGTAGTTGTAAGTTGTAAACTAAAATTAAAATTAAAAGGCGAAAGTTTTTGGAAAATACCAAAAGCACTTAAAAAGCTTAAAGCTTTTTCAATTAGCTTTTAATTTTGGAGTTGTTTAGAATCTTTTAAAAAATTCAAAAAGCTATAAGCTACTCATCTAAACAAAGCTTTTATAACACCAACTTGTTATTTTAAGATCAAAAGCTTTAAGCTTCCGAAAAACTCCTCATAAACTGATGTCAAACATGTCCATAATAGGTTCGAGTCACAAAAGTGACAAATAATGTTAATAATGTGTGATATCATGTAATTTTTTTGTTTTCTAAAAAAGGTTAGAAAAGTATATTAATTTTTTTTATTTGCTTTTTTAAGTTTCTTTAATAAAATGTATAATATGTTTTGATTTTTTTTCTTTAAATAAACTTTTAAATTTATTTATTATATAACTGACATTCATAAAAACTATCACGTGAGGTGCTAGTTTAAATGTTTCCAAATATTTTATCGGACAAATATATAAATAATAATATTTAGAATTTAGATGCATATAGTTTAATGTTTTAAATTTTAATATATAGTATATTGATTTTAGAGTAAAATTGAATACCGTTGGAGATATTTAACCATTGTTTTTAGTAAAGTTGTTCGTTGTTAAGTTTTCTTTTGTAAAAGTGTAATTTTAATGAAGTCGACTAAGAAAAAACAAAAACGTGACAGTTGGATCTTAATAATTGATTGGGTCGGACTCAAAGATCCTAATCAAACCATATCTCTCCCTACACGTTTTAAAACCATTTCTAGAATGGGTACAAGTAGATTCGGCTTACTTTTTATTTGAATTACTTATAAGCTTTTATTATGACTTGCAACTGAATAAAAGCTCATAAATAGAGAAATAAACCGGTTTAGTACTAGCGTTTGGTTTCATATTCATTGTTTATGAATCTTGCAAGAAGCATAGTTGGCTTATCGGTAACTCTTATCATGTCGTTAAGGTAGCGATATATGGCTAATTATAGCAATCAAAAGACTAAACCATGTATGATATTTATGTTTGTTTGCCAGCAAGCCAAGCTTCCATCCTCTCTTCAATCTCGGGTTCAGGCACTAAACCTTTCGCTTTCATTTCAGCATAATATTTATATGCTTCCTCCAGCATCCCGTTCAAAAAAAGACCGTTTACTAACGCTACATAAGAACTACGGTCATGGTCTAACCTGTTACTAATCATCTCATTCCAAATCTTCCACACGTTCTCCATTTCACCCCAACGACAAAACTTCCTAACCAACATGATATACGTCTCATGATTCGGACAACAACCCATTGTATTCATCTTTCCCAGGATCAAAAGAGTTTCATCTGATGTTTCCGTTGCACGTAAAAAAGCATGGTATGTTCTAACCGTAGGCGACAATCCTCTTTGAAGCATTTCATCAAACACCTTACGTGCGTCCAACATTTTACTCTTTTTACAAAGCGGCATGATTAATGAATTATAAGTAACCGCGTTTGGGGAAATCCCTTTCTCTTCCATCGACATCATCAACTCCCGCGCTTTTTCTATGCGTCCAGATTTAGCAAGAGAGTGAATCACAGCATTGTAAACCTTTCTATCCGGATTAATATCAGTAGCTATCAACTCATCGAAAATCTTAATCACTTCACTCGTTTCACTACATTTCGAATAACAAGTTATGATAGTAGAATACGATATAACGTCTCTAACAATCCCTCGGTTACACATCTCCCACCATATCCTCTTCCCTTCTCGCGGACTACCAATAACATTACACCAACCGTTAAGAACAATGTTAAAACTTTTAGTACTCAACGCGTAAACATCTTTCTTACTAATCAACAAACTTTCCGCTTCTTTCACATTCTTATACTGACAAAGTGCGGATAAAAGATCATGAAACTCATCAACACCAGCTTCAAAACCAAACCGTTTATACGCATAAAAAGTATTAACAGCTTTTCGTACATCATGTGCCGCAGAATACCTTCTAATCATAATCAACAACGTCTGAGTAGTCACATTATTTTTCATCTCATCAATCACATTCCACGCAGTATCAAAACGTCTAGCTTTCCCCAAAATCGCGATCATGGAATGATACTGTCGTATAGAATGTGCATAGTTCGCTTGCTTTCCCGCCCATAAAAAGAACGTAAACGCTAACTCCCAATCGTTTCGTACACGAGAAAGAACTTCAGTTACTAATTCTGGTGAAACAACTACACTACATTTTTCAAGATAGTTTCTTATAGTGACACAGTTTCGATTGTTTCGAGTTATTATATTCATTATTAGTTCAGTTTCTGTTTCAAGTTCACATCTTTTTACAGAATCTTTGGGTAAAACTAGTGTTTCAGTTTCGGTTTCGGTTTCTGATTCATTTCCTATAAGTGTGGAAAATGGGTGGAAATTTGGGAACCAAGGGGGTTTGATTGAGTGATTAATCGAGGGTTTCGGTGGATTAACAGGTGGATTAATGATCGTGTGACGGGTTAGTGATCTGAAACTATTGTGATGTGAGACTGATAATAATGATTGAGCTAATTTTGATTTGAATTTAGACATACCGGAAATGCACACAAGGTGTTCGATAAAATGACTCAAACAGAGTTAACCTTCGAATCAAGTTTTGCTGGAATATGAAAATTGGAGGGAGTCACGGAGCAACTTGAATCCCTTTGGCAAAGTAAAATGCCATGAAATTTACAAGGGTACTAAAGTAAATGGCAAAACGCACAAATATATACCGAAATTATATTCGTTATCTATTAAAGTCCCTTAACTTTTTAATCTTTAATTTATGTACTTAATTTATTTTCGAGTTAATTACATGGGTCGTCCCTATGGTTTGCACCATTTTCACCGGTCGTCCCTATAACTTTTTTATTACACCACTCGTCCCTAAGTTTAAATTTTGTTGCCTGAAGAGTCCCTATTTTGGATGTGCCGTTAAATAAACCGTTAAGTCATCTCACGAGTGACACACGTGAGGGTATTTTAGTCATTTTACCTTTCTCTCTCCCATTTTAATATTTCATCCTCAAAAATCCCCAAATCCCCAAAACCCCAAATTGATTTTCCCATAATCCAAACAAACACAAACTTAATTTTAACAATCAGCTTCCCAAACTCACATTCACTCATAGAATACACCGCCATCCTCTTCGTCTCCAACGTAACCACATCAACATCATCACCTCCTTGATTCCTTTTCGATTTACGTTTAAGCAACGGACACCGTTTTAAATGCGATTCGAGGTTCGATTCCAGTACAGAACTAGTAAATTGAAAACATAAATCAATTAATTGACTAACTTCACAAATTAATTGACTAACTTATTCCGCTTACTGAGATGGATCGATTGAGCATGGAATCCAGGTGACAAATGTGCAGGCTGAAGAAATTAGGCTTGTGGTTTAATGACTTTTAAGATCTTTTCTAGTTTGCTATTCAACTTTGTGGTTTAATTACTTGGCTGTGTAATGATCAGTTGGTAGATCACGGAGTCTGCTGAAATGAATCTTAAAATGGATCTTTTCTATTTTCTTTTCTACCAAAATGGATCTTAAAAGTCATTAATCCGTAAATATATATCGACTTCAACAGTAAATATTAATGTGGTTTAATCATTTCAGCAAATATATATATCGAAAATATTAATGTGGTTTAATCATTTCAGCAGACATATGTTTGATAAAACAATCGTAAATATATATCAAAATTATTAATGTGTTGTATTTTATTTTCTTTTCTAGTTTGCTATTCACACTTTTAAAAAATTAATCAGTTTATTTTTTGTGTGTTTTTTGATTGAATTGTTATGAAATGGTGATTGAAGAAATTAGGTTTGTGGGTATTGGGGATTTTGGAAATTTGAGGAAGATGATGGTAAAAAGACAAATTTGCCATCACATGTTTCTCACATGATAAGACTTAACGGTTCAGTTAACGGCACATCCAAAATAGGGACTTGTGAAGCAACAAAATTCAAACTTAGGGACGAGTGGTGTAATAAAAAAGTTATAGGGACGATCGGTGAAAATGGTGCAAACCATAGGGACGACCCATGTAATTAACTCTTTATTTTCTTATCCAATTGACCTAATTTATAGATTACCAGGTTACCAATTTTTGTTTAATCGGTTGCATTTTATACGACGTCGTTTTTTGCTTGCATACTTATCACCTAAGTTCACGGAATTCTCGTCTACGATCTCTAGATATTTACAAACTTTTAGAGGGTGAAACCTAAAAGATTCTTTTTAAGCCACAACTTTTATGGATCGTTACATACTCACCACCTAAGTTCACGACATTCTCGTCTACGATCTCTTCATAAACTACCATAATAAGTCTTTTGAGCAACTTTCGCCACTTAACCAGTACTCCCTCTATTACGTCACATCTCGTGTTTGTATCATTTGACCCGACAAGATCTCCTCAACATTGATATCGTACAAGTCACCACACTTGTTGTCTATTTGGACACCCATTATTTCAAATCCTCCCTGTAGTCGTGATGAGGCTTAGGAAATCATGCTAAAGGACACAAGATGGATCTCCAACTTGGACGGTAGTTGAACTCCTAAGATACATTTCCAACATATCCAATCATCAGAAATGACCCTTAATATCTCCAAATCAATCTCTTATATACCATCTTCAACAACAAAAAAGTCGAGTAGCAAGCATCCTCATTGGCAAGACTTCCTAGTGGAGTTTCCCTCCCGTTTAAAACTCGTGACAACAAACGTGGCAGTCGACGCATCAAGTCAGAAAATTAATCTTCGCGATTATCACAAAACCACAATTTTTCCTTCGAGACAGAATAAAAAGGGATCACATCATATGGGGTCCTTTTCGTATTCATCTATAACATAAGGTTTATAAGTAACATCTCTACATATCTTATGTATAACTTCCACTATCATAATCAAACACAAAAATTCCCGATCTTCTTAAATCAAATCAAGGGTTCCTAAATTCAATTTCCGATTTATAATCACTATTTTTTTTTCTTTCAATTCATTCCAATTACATCATGAATCCCAATTTAGAACTCTTTATTCAATCCCCAGATCTTCAAATCCCAATTCGTGCCCTAACCCTAACCCTAACCCCCAATTTCACAATCCAAAATCTCAAAAAATCATTCCTTTCCCAAATTAATTCAATCAGTCAAACCCTGGAATCATCCACGTTCTTCACAATTAACGGCCGTGTTCTACCGGATTCCGCCGCCGTCGAATCCGCCGGAATTGGAAAGTTTTCGACTTTAAATCTCCGATTGCGGTTATCCGGCGGTGGAGGCGATGGGGGAGCTACCGGAGCTGAATCGCGAGACTGTTATCTTAACATGTATGCTGAGAAGAAACCCGATAAATGTGACCCAAATGAACAGAGGTTATCGAAATGGTTGAATTGCGCGTTGTCGAATGAGCCGTTAAAGCATCCGATTGTGGTTGATTTGTTGGGGAATTTGTTTAATAAACAGGCGTTAGTTGAAGCTTTGTTGAGTAAAAATGTACCCAAAGCGTATTCGCATATTAAGGGTTTGAAGGATATGATTCCGGTTGAGCTGGAATCGATACCTGGATCGGTATCAGGGGCGGGTTCTGATGTTAAGTTTCAATGTCCGATTACTGGGTTGGAGTTTAATGGGAAGTATAAGTTTTACGTGTTGAAAAGATGTGGACATGTGTTGAGTGTTAAGGCGTTGAAGGAGATTAAATCGTGTGCGTGTCTTGTTTGTCGTAAAGAGTTTGTTGAGTCGGATAAGATTGTGATTAATGGGAGTGAAGAAGAAGTGATTGCTTTGAGAGAAAAGATGGAGTTTGAGAAGTCGAAAGTGAGGGAGAAGAAGGTGAAGAAAGTTAAGAATGGTGGTGTTGGTGTTGGTGGCGAGGGAGAGAGTGTTTCTCGTGAGGCGGTTAAGTTGAGTGGGACCAAACATGGGATTGAGGTGAAGGAAGCTGAGAAGGTTTCGGGGAAGATTGAAACGAATGGGAAAGTTGTTAATGGTTCAAACGCGAATGGCAGTGTGAATGGAAAGAGTGAGGCGAAACGGTTTAAGGCTGGGGATAAGGCGCCTGCGCATGCTAATAAGGAAGTGTATGCGTCTATTTTTACGTCTTCCAGGAAGTCTGATTTTAAAGAAACTTATTCCTGCAGATCTTTGCCACTTGGTAGGAACTGACGTGGTTCAGTTTGTGTGTTTTGTGTAAGGTTGTGTACTAATGCTGGATAATGTTTTAAGATAAATGAAATTCTTTTGCTTTCGTTTTGAACTCGTAAACCCTATTAGTCTCGTTTAATGTTCGTATCCTAACCATGTTATATATACAATCTATACTGCTGCCTTTGATTTGTTGGTTCAGTTTGTTTAATGATAAAAGGGGTTCATGCTATGGGTTGTGGTTTCCTGTGTTTTTATCAATTCTTTCTTCATGGCAAACAAAATAGAATACAAGGATGTTTTTTGAGCGTTCGGTATCGTAGGAATTTCCAAAGAAGCAGGCGTTCTTATGTTGGTATCATAGGTTATGACAACTTAGTATTCAGGGTCTGTTTGTCATTACGTTTTCAAAGTAATTAGTATGTTTTCAAGTTATGGTTAGTAAGCTTTTACCGTTTAAGCATAGTCAAACCGATTTTGAGTATATGATTATGTAGTGGCCAATCTTGCGTTTTTATCAATTCTTTACTTGTTTAATGTTCGTTTAGTAAACATTTTAAAGTAACCATTTTTTATATGTACAATCTATACTGCTGCCTTTGATTTTGTGGGTTCAGTTTGTTTAACGGTAAAAAGAGTTCATGTTGTAGATTGTGATTTCTTGAGTTTATGGCTCTCATAATGGGCGTTTGTATTAACGTGCAAACAAAACAATAGAAGGATGTTTTTTTATTTGTTTAGTATCATTACGAACATCCAAAGAAGCTCAAGTTCTATTGGTACCATACGTAATAGCGTTGAGCATATGATTATTTAGTGGTCAATTTTGGTTAAAATGGTAAAATTGTTGGACGTAAAGTAGGAGTTTTCAATGAAGACAAGACAGAAAGATAACTCTTCAAATCAATATACAACTTCAAAGAACCATCAACAGTTGACATGTTTAATCCTAAAATTGTAAATATAGACACAGAAAGTAAATAGATAAACGATTGAGGTTTTCTCTATTCATGTTACCCGGGAAGGGTGAGTAAATAGACACTGCAAGTGAATACAAATATTTCTTTGAACGAATCTTTCACAAATTAAAATCCAAGATACAATTTTAGCTTTATGGTCTCACTGTGCTTACAATTAACTCAAAACTTAGCTTCCAGTCTTCTAACAATAGTCAGAAACTCAAAAATAATAATAATAGTTACTGATAGTGAAAAGAATATTTTTGGTAATCTCTGAGCATTTACCGACCCGCTGATCTGGTGACAACCCACGGGGGTCACCAGTTTCATACATGATACAATCCATAATATAGTGGTGCTAATATTTAGAGTGCTGACACTGCTTCAATTGCACTGCCCAATGGCCAAGCAGCTTCAACCAATGAATTTTGGTACTCGACTTTTTTAACCAGTGTAATTTCTTGCCAGGGTCCTAGGTCTGTTCAACAAGAACACAAGCAAATACGTAATTAAATATTTCCTCTTGCTTTATGTTACTCATTTACATATCTAATATTAGAGGTTGCAATTTCGCCCCATTTACTTGCGAATTGGTCGCTTCAGGTTTTGTTTTATCTCAAACGGGTCAAATTGGTTCAGATAAAAGATTCGGTCAAATGGGTCGCTTAACTCCCAAGTCCCAAAGTCTTTTTGATACACACCTCATAAATCATTTTATTCCAAGATTTAGATTACTATATATACAGTTTTTAAATTAATAACTAACACATTCATTATTTATTTTATAATTTATTTTAAAAAATAAAATAAATAAGAGCGACCCATGTTTTTGTCAACCCCACCCACCCAGATTGTTTTAAACCGTATTAAGAAAATGAAATGTTTCAACCCAAATACATTAGTCGACCCACCCCCACCATCTAGCATTTCTTGCTACCCCTAAATATTATCTTTCATAATGAATGAGAGTGTTTATTGTAAAACATACCAAAGCCGTCTACAAGCAATGTGTACTGATATACAAGATCCATGCATAAGAATGGTAGGTTATCAGGATCCACATTAGGATATGCAGATTTGGCATCATCAAGTGAGGTTTGACAAGCACGTTTGGCCGCCTCCTGAAAATCTATTGGACGAACTTTGGCAACATGGCTTTTTGGATCAACAAAACCAGCCTAAATGAAGAAATCGTTAGTCAAAGTACGTAATCAATTATATGTATGAAGAAAAAACATTTTGAAGGAACCAATTTAATCTAATACCTCAGCTGCCCGATCGAAGAAGAAAGAAGCAACAAATAGATTCTTTTGTCCATCACCACCACCACCATTCCAAACCCCACCAAAAGTGCATTTCATGTGTGTGCAAGTTGGTTCGTGAACTTTAAGAGCCTTTAATGTTTCTTCCCTGCATTTGTTCATGCTTGAACCAGAGGAAGGAGCTGACACTGGGTAATCGATTCCTCCATATTTATAAACCCCTACAACACAAGATGTGAATACATAATTAACACTCCAGGTGGCTAGTGATTAGTAAACTCATAATTTAATCCATAGAACAGCATTCCAAAATTGCATAACATTATTTGCAACAGAAAAACAATGAAGATAAATAAACCGCCTAAGTATACCATTATAGCCGCCCAAGATGCATGGACTGCCAGAACTTTGTGTAACTCCCAGAATCTCAGCTCGTGCTGCTAATAATCCGTACTTTAAGTAGCTTCAAAATGATACAGAGATTAAGTCAAACACACACACACGCATACACACATAGAGAGGAACAGGGCAAACCTGTGAACATAGAGGTAATATTTAGTTCCCATGAGAAACATTTCCTTCACATATGTATCCTCTCCATTTGTTATCCTCGGAGCCTTCGCGGCATCTGCTTCCGAAATTGCATATGCCATTTGTACTGATCCACCACCAAGATCAACTACCCCTACAGTGTGCGAATATTCCTGGCCCAACTTTTTTAACAGATAGTTGATGGTCACCTGAGGGTATAAAGATATTTTAGTAAGCAAAGCAAAAAAAACAATATGGCAAGGAGCTTTGTGTCTTATGCACCAAACATGAAGGGAGCTGTTCTAGAGAGATAAGAATGAAGAGCTTATGATTATGTGCACCAAGGAAAAGAGTTCACACACACACACACACAGAGACAGACACACACACACACACACGTGACACGACTTTCGGTTAATTTTCTTAAGCATAGAACATGCATCATAACAAGTAACGACATTATAGCTTCTCTCAGATATTTTGTTGGAAAAAAAAGTTATCTAGTTAGTAAGCGCTGCTGCCTAAAGTTATCCAGTAAGTAAACTCTTGCTAAAGTACCCTATCAAAATCTGTTATCTTTTTATATTCTAAATGCATGAATAAACATGAAATGAGCCCTACGGCTACGCTATACGCGGGATGTAAGGAGTAAGTAGCTTACCCATTGATAAGCACCTTCTTGAGTTCCATCTAAAACAGTAACCCAATCATCATTCGACTTGAGGTTGCTCTTAACCTTTAAAAAATCTTTCACCTATATAAACAAAAAATTTAATAGGAAGCAATGCAAAATAGATACCGTCAAACTGAAGCAGAATTTTTTTTAAAAATGAAATAGTTTCACAGCAGAGTAGTATTTTACCGCTTGCAAAATTCTTTCAGATGCATCAACTCCCAACTGCCTCAAACCTGCAGTTGCCTGAATATAGATACACAGTTCAGGTATAAAAAATATACATCTCCAACAAAATTCAAAAATGTCGTTATCCGTACAAATCACTCACCCCAACTTTCACTGGTGTATTTTTGCGCATATTTTGTGGAACAACCTTTTCTGCTTTTTCTAACAGAGGCAACAGAGAATCTGCAGCACCTTTAGGGTCGCCTGCATGTGCACTCAAACCTGGTTTCAACTACAATAAAAAGGCTCAATTAAAAAATCTCAAACCTCCTTTAACATCAGGTAGATTAAATCGCCAACAAAAACTGAATATTGTCAAGCATATTCCTCAAAGCTAAAAAATTTGTGTCTATAAACTAGTTACCTTTAAATTCAGTTAACATTCTATTCGTTTCATTATATGTGCACCTAACTTAGAGAGAACGATTAAAATCGCTTTTAATCCTCAACGTAACTTAATCTAATTACTAAACACAATACTATCCAAGCAGATCCACACAATTAACCTACAATAAACTAATACACAGGGCACCGGCACGCATTCGTTCATAAAATGAAATAACTACGTAGCTTTGGATTCAGTTAACCGTCAATTCATTAATGATTCTACGACTACTAGACTATATGTGCATCTTACCTATACAAGCAGATCCACTACAATTAACTAATACAGAATGTACATATTTGTTAATTAGTCGATATATAAGCGATATATATACCTGCTCGAAAAGCTCAAGTTCTTTGCCAATATGTACTAGATCCAAATTCTGATCAAAACCGAAAACATGAACTCTACTTCCCGAACTACCAGCATCGAAAATCACCGCATACTTATTCATCAACGGATCCATCTGCAACACGTAATTCGGCGAAAACTTTCGATTCGCAGACATCACACCGTCACCAGGAGACTTCACATTACTAGGCATTAAAAACAAAACAAACGAAATCAAAAGGAGAGGTATCGAAATGACCAAAATAGCCCCGCGGTATCGATGAATTTTGTCAGGTAATGATTCGTTGTACTGCGATTGACGGTTTCGTTTCAGCATTTTGTCGAGTTGTTCCGGTGATGAAGTGGAGAGTGATTGATGTTCTAGAAGCTCCGCGGCGGAGGGAGATCGGTAACGGATCTGGCCGTTGGTGGATGCGGCGGTTGACGGTGGCTTCACGGAGGTATCCTGTACAGACTCCAGTTCGTCGGAATCGGAAAGTAACGCCGGTGATGATTGAGTGATCGGAAAACAATGCCGGAGAATTTGATTTTCCGATCGGAGATTTAAGATTTGATAAAGGGAGTATTATATAAGTCTAACTGCAGCAAAGAAAGGCTTTACGTTATTTGTATAGTTTACATAAAGGAGATAGTGGACTTTTCCTCTTTTAATATTGTTAATTAAATTTTGACAAAATTGATAACGAACAATGTTGATCGGTTTATAAACCCGTTCTTAGATATGATATGTGAGAGGTAATGTTGAGTTTCGACATATGCTAACTCACTTGGAAGAGTGTTGGTTTGTTTTGGAAATATTAACCATTTTTGTGAAGTATTTTTCTTTAAAACTGATTGAGCTACAGACTCTCGTATGATTAATCATTGTGATACTACTAATGATCATACGACTATCCAAACTTTAATACCCATGCACCCGAACCATCTCTTATGTTCAATCAAGTAAAGTGATGACATGTTTAGTTTATTCAATCGGAATGTTAGTGTAAATTTTATGAAAAAATCGGTTCGCCCCTTAGAAAAGTGTTTAAGCTCCGCTAATGGCAAAAATACAACGATCCCTTAATTTTTTGTGAAAGTTTATTCAATTTCAAGTTCGATACCGACCATACAAATGTTTAATAAAATATTGTAACTTAAAGTAGCATGAAAGTCAAGTAACTTTTGATCTAATTTGCTTTGCATGTGAGTATAATACCATTTCAAGGGATCCATGTAAGGTATGTGCATTATGTTGCAACATTTTTAAATTTTTAGCTAATGATCTTAATTGAGTTTCAAATCCAAAACAATTTTTTATTTAGTTTTATAAGCAAAACTGTATAACTAATATAATCAATCAGAATGATAGCAATGTTTCATTAAAAATTAAAAAAACTGAAAGAAGAAAAAAATAAAAAAAATAAACTTGATGGGATGGTCCAGCTGTATAACAGCCGACAAACAACTTGTGTTTTGGTACAAACCCAAATTGCGAACCATAAGACTATGCGGAGTGGAGGTTTTTCGGGGCGTTATAGGTCCAGTCAGCGCCTATAACGCCCCCTATAACGCCCTTAACCGCTTCGGAAGGGGCGTTACAGGGGCGTTATCGGGGTGTGGTGGGTGGTGGCGTGTTCTGCGTCACAGCGTTCTGCCATTGAATTTTGGTGGTTAACGGTCATATGACCGATGTGAGTTTAAAAAAAAAAAAGAACTCTCTATATAAACAAACTCAAACACACACAAAATATATATACAAACACACAAAATACACACACAAAGTTTTATAAAATGTCAAGTTCAGAAGAAGATGAAATTGTAGCCGGAGCGCTCATGGTCGTTGCTAACGTTGCATCACAACAAATCCAAAGACCAATCACCACAAGACCCGCAATAGAACGTAACCGTGAAGCAGCTCAAACACTACTAATGGAATCTTACTTTTCTCCGGGTTGCACCTACACCGACGAACAATTTATCCGTCGTTTTCGAATGAGGAGAGAGCTATTTCTCAAGATATGCCACGATTTTGAAAACCATTTTGATTATTTTAGGCAAAAATTTGATGCTAGAGGAAGGGTTGGGTTTACACCGATTCAGAAATGCACCTCCGCTATTCGACAACTTGCTTTTGGCACTTGTAGTGACATATGGGACGAGTATTTAAAAATGTCCGAAAGAGTTTCACGTGAATCCCTTGCCAACTTTTGCGAAGGTATATTTTTAACCTTTATTTTTTTAATTAGTTTACTTTAAATCTTATTTTTAATTAAAATTTAATAATATCTGAAATAGGTGTGGTTTCTTTATACGGCAAGAAATATTTACGTCGTCCTAGTTGGAGTGACATACAACAGATTACTTCGTTTCATGATGAAAAACACAATTTTCCCGGTATGCTAGGCAGTTTGGATTGTATGCATTGGGAGTGGGAAAATTGACATGTGGCTTGGGCTGGTCAATACCATAGGGGTGATCACAGTCACCCTTCCATTATGTTAGAGGCTACGGCCTCTACTGATTTGTGGATATGGCATGCCTTTTTTGGGGTTGCTAGAGCGAATAATGACATCAATGTCTTGGATCAGTCACCGCTTTTCAACAACATTGAGAATGGGACAACTCCCGATCAGTCGTTTATTGTTAACGACCCAACCTACAAATACGGGTATTACCTCGCTGATGGTATTTATCCAAAATGTCCGGTGTTAATAAAGTCTTTTAGGGAAAGAGACGAATTAAACGAGAAGCGTAACCATTTTAAAAATGCCCAGGAATCTTCAAGAAAGGACATCGAACGGGCATTTGGAGTGTTGAAAAAAAGGTGGCATATAATTAAAAACCCCGCAAGAGCTTGGAGTTTAGAAAAAATTAGAAACGCGATGTACGCTGCTATAATTCTTCATAACATGATTTTGGAAGACAAAGGTCTCGCGTATTGTCAAACTTATGATGAGAATGTCACAGAACCAGAAGTCCAGATTAGCTTTGAAGAGAAACAACAGAACATACGTGACATGCGTGACGAAGATACCCATCACAGTCTGATAGCCGATTTGATCGAACATGTCTGGTATTACCCCCCCCCCCCCCCCCCCCCCCCCCCCCCCCCCCCCCCCCCGACGAAACAACGATGAAGATTGAAGTGTATTTTTTTAACGTCTTTTAGTTTAATCGTAATATGTTTTTTAATAAATTGTAGTATGTTTTTTTTTTTTTTTTAATAAAAATACAACTTTTTAAATTTCATTTATATAAAAAAAATAATAAAAAGTAATGATTACAAAATAATCTCTAGCACTCCACATCATCACTCACCACTCCACCCATTTTCTATCACTCCAGATCATCACACCCTATTTCCTAAAATCACACTCTATTTCCTACAAATCACCTCTATCATTCCACATCATCATCACTTACCCTTAACCACTCCGCATAGTCTAATAAAACAAATATGTATACAGAAAAAAAATAAAACATAATATAATATTAAGAGTTTTGATAATCTTTATTGTATAAATATAGAATAAATTGTAACATATATTGTGCATTAACGCGTGTTTTGGACATATATTAGTAAAACCCATAATAATATATGTATACGGAATTCATGAGATACGATCTTTAAAAAGGTTATGATCACTTGTTCTTTTGGTGAAAAGCGGTGTCTTATTTCCAAAGTTTATCAATTAGAAGTTGTTACAACTTTACAAGGGTAGTCGGGTAGACATAGCTTTGAGGCAAATGATACCGAATTTTCTTGTTTTTGTATATGAAGCAAATTTTGAGAAGTTTGTTATGGTTGTATTTCTTTAAAATGAAACGAAACTTGCAAAAACAAAAAATGAACACAAGAAAAAAAGTGTCAAGAGGTGAATAAATCACATTAAGTAACCGAATGCAATTTCACAAGTCTGTTCTTGACTAATTATATGGTACTAGACTACATTGGAGTACAAAGGTCATAACTAGTGTTTAAGTGATGATGGAGCTGGGATTTATGTTGTTTTCAGGCAGACTTCTCCTTTGAAGGTGGTGGAAAGAAGAAACGGAAAGTCCATGCTGCGGATATTGCCCCTGCAAATGGAGAAATCCAGTAGACGTAGAATTGCTCCCATGTATTGTGTCGATTGTTCACGTATGCCCATCCAAATGCCTGCAAATCAAAACCCATGAATGTAAAACGACTAAAATACCTTTACATCTCTCAAAATTAAGAATAAAAACTCAAAACTACCATATCAGCCCAAATAAGAAAATTTTGGCTTTTTAAAGATGATTTCCAACCACACAACGTGTCTACCACTTGAAAATTGAAGTACGAAACGACATTACATAGTATCAAACGTTCAACACTAATTATTTGGAGAAATTAGATAATGACACAAGTGGTACTTCCGCGTTCAAAATATGGTAGGACAAGAGTGTGAAATACCCTTCACTTGTATCAAAATAAAGAAAAAAAGGAAACACTCAAAAGTATCCCTTTTTGTTAATATTGTTTGTGTGGTTGAATATCATCCCAGTTAAGAAAAGTTAGTCTATTAGGGATGATTTCCAACCGCACAGCGTGTCTACTACTTGAACTACGAAAACTACACTACATGTTAACCAAGTTTTGACAAAATTTAGTTGTGGAATTTAGATAATGACACTAGTGGAACTTTGCGTCCAAAATATTGTTAAAGACGGGTTAAAGTTACAAGCAACAACATTCATCGATCTATAGTACTAAAGTGGCTAAAATGAAACACTAACAAGCTTTAAAACACGCAATACAAAGAAAGATTAATAAAATTGAGAAACTTACATTGGCGGGATTCATTGAAGGACCGGTATATCCTCTACCAAAAAAGACAAGTGTGACCATTGACATGGAAAGCAATGCGTTTTTCATGATCATGCTTTTAGGACCTCTAAGGATAATGTAGAGGACAAACATGGTACTCGTGAATGTCAAAATGCTTTCAGCAATCGCCCCTGTATGCATATCGACTTTTAGAGAAGGACCACCTAGCATATGTTTGTATTGCTTTGGCATGAATTCAATGACTGCAAATGCACCTCCAACAGCACCAACTGCCTGTTTTCAATCACATTACTCATCAATTTACATCTAAACACATGTTATAATTTCTGATCCGGAAATCTACGCATTAACTTTTAAAGCGAAACAGAGTAAGTAAAAAATCATTATATAGTAAAACTCATTAAGTTTAAAGCATTCATCGTTCATGTTACTTGATCCGAGGGACTCGAAAATCAGACCTCACATTTGACTTTTGACTTTTTGAAATTCAGTTTACATCAAAGTGAATCTAAATCGACATGCATGTAGTCTAACGGTATCAGTTTGACAGTTTGAATAGATAAACAGAAGTAAATGAAAAAACTGAAATCAACTAAAAGGATATTTGTTCTAGTTCTTGTTTGTGTAAAATAATTTGTTATGAATAAAGTGTTTAAAAGTTGCTTATTCGAAACTACTGACCTGAGCTGGAAACCGAACAGCAGCAGAAATAAGTGAATCGCCACCTAAACCAAGAGCATAAAAGGCAGCAGTACCAGTGGGATTGAAACTAGCACCACCCAACAAACCAGCAATAGTACCAAAAATAAACAAAAGTATAAATATAAGCGACATTGTGATGAAAATGGAAGCTGGTCCTTGAATCCCAATAGTTTTCGCAATAGCAGCAGTTGCAGCACCAAGACTTGAAGCACAAAACACCCATAAGAATGTTAACACACCGTCACCAATCGCTGCCTTGACTACACCCATATCTCCGATGCACAAGGGGAGGATGTAGTTGGGTTTGGAATATACTCTGGTGAAATGCAGTTATATGCAGAGATACACAGAGTTTGATGCGTTTAAAACAAGTGGTGTGAACTGATATTTAATGAAAGATGGTGACAGTGTGATTTACCAACCAAAATATGAGAGTTTGGTTGAGTTGAGTTGTGGTAAATGTTTATTAGTCACTAAAAGATTGCATATTTTTGTTTTACTAAACGGACAAGTTTTTCCTATTCGGGTTAAATGGGTAGTCTCGTAACTCCATTCGAATCACTTCCTTGACTACCCCATATCGGAACGTTTTACAACTATGACACCTTCGTTAAATAACGTAAAATAAAATGTATTATCACATGTCAACAAAGTAGTACGTATTATTTAAACATATATTATAGAATCAATAGCCGTCTCACTTTATAATAAAAAAATTAAATAAACTATTTTTACTTTAATAAATCCAAAAGCCAAATCAGAAAGATATAATTTATAATTAAAAATTTAAGTAAAAGTTAGTCAAAAAGACAAAAACAAGTGGAGACAAAAAATATCATAATATATAGTTTTGGCAGTTTTATACCTAACACATGTTTTAAAAAAGATTATTACTGTCATAGTGTTGGTATTAAAATTAGTAATAAGATATAGATGGTGATGCTAAAAAGAAATGATGATCTAGACAAAGTTTATTATTACACAGCTTTGCAATAGCCACATTTATTTATAGGTTACATTAGAGTCCCCAAATAGCAAAATGTTTTGTTTATTCGGTGGCTTTGCCTTTGCGTCTGCTGCTGGTTTCGAGAAGATAACAAACCATTGAATCGACGTCGTCACCGAATATACTGTAAGCCTCCATTGCTTGCACGTAACTGAACCCCATTGATAGTACCATTTGCAAACTGTCGCATAACACGGAAACTTCTTCACCTTTGCTCTCGCTTCCCGAGGGACCTGCGTTTTCAAAGTGGATATGTGAATTTAGTAATGATGATCGAACAAAATCAGTTGATGGAAAGCAGCTTGAAGTTGTAAACTGATTATTTAAGGAGATAGATTGACAGAAAATAACACATTTTTATAAATTGAGTTATGAAACGGATGTAGAAGTCTCACACATAGGTTGAATCAGAATTTATTTAGGGGTGTTTAGGATGTGCATTTTGAAAGAGATTATGTGATTATGAATATTCATAATATGCTTGAATAACACGGATTGTAGAATACAATGTTTGTCTACTTCTAGTGTTTGAAGTTATAATAGTTAGATAATCTTTCCGAGTATCTAGAAAAATTCTAATAACCTAGGTAATATGACATTATGACCAGAAAAGGACTTTTTGTGAAAAAAAGATGACTTTGTGAGAGTAAAAATTATTCGATGTAGGTTAAAGAAAGGGTTATCCAAGCATTAAAATCTGATTTTTTAGACTCTGTAAAATCAATTCTTATACACAAATTGAAACACACCCTTATCCAAACATTATTAAATATGACTACAGTGGCTTTAAGTCACAAATAATCAGATAATCAGTTCTAATGGGCCAAGGCAGCATAAGATTTTGGTTTAACAGGGAGAAAAGAAACTTACGGGCTCCAGAAGAAGATGGTTCAGCCTCAGATGTTGAAGATTCTCTTTGACCAAGTTGATGTTTAAACTTGTCATTAGCCATGTATTCAGCCCGTGAAGCCTCCATCACCATACGCTCCATTTCTTTCTCAGTTAACTCCACATCTGAGCAAAATCGGGCCTCTGCTAAAAGAGCCTGTTCATATTTAACCAAGTTATTAGAATATAATCTAAAAATAGGCAACTAGTTAGTAACTTAGAATCAAACCACATAAAGAATGTTTACATTATCAATTTGTTGATCTTGTTGAGCTTTAATGGCAGCCTTCACTTGATCTTTATCCACATTTGACTAGATAAAACAGAGCAACAACCACATTTAAATGTCAAAAAACCCATTAAGATACAAAAGGCAATTGTGTCAGAGGACATAGTACTTACACCCTGCAAGGAGCTAAATCCGAGCCCAGCACCTATAGTCAACCGACGTGGGTCAACAAGAGAATTATAGTGGTTGCCATGATGGTAACTTAGCCTGATAGGAGGCGTGTCTGTATTATAGCTCCCATGGAAGATATTAATAGGCTCTGTATTCATACAATTATTTGTAAGTAGAAGGCATAAAGGTTAATGATTTATTTTAGTATTATAAAGATCATAATATACCAGTGCTATACGAATATATATGAATAGGCCTATTGTACATTTCTGACAATGCCTGAATCTCCACGTTGTTCCCATAGACCTGCACTCACAAATGATAGTGGTAAATCAATGTTTTTATAGCGTAGTAAAGGAAATAATACATAAGGCAGAGGATAAAAGATGCATATATATGGTTCACTATCATGCAAATTACATACTTTATCCCTTCTCTTCCTCTTGCAATAAGAAGTGAAACCTTCTGTTATGAACTGAGAGAAGTGGTCTCTTTCCCGTTCCTGCATGATGAAAAACTCATTAGTTTATCTTTCAACATAATCATGCAATGTACCAATTTGCTCATTAGTAAACACTACAAAAGATCTTTGTGATATTGATTTGGGTACAAAAGTTGTCTCAGCTTTGTCTTGTTAAGGGAGTCTTGGCCATTTAGTATTAGTCACACTTCTTTAACGGGGGTCAGGTCAAACGTTCCATATTACTATGACAAACTAACAATACTCAGAAATGGTATCACAAGTGCTTAGAAATTCTCAGATTATGAGATAAGAACGTTAACTACATAAATCCTTTAAAGTACACTTGTGTTTCCAATTTAGTTCTTCATACACTAGGAATGATCATACCACTAATTCTTTAACAGTTACTGATCATATGGTCTATAACATAATGAAGAAAGAATAAGATGTTATACGTCATGAAAAAATAAAATGACACTGAAGTATGACAACAATGAAAGAATTATCATACCATGTAATCTATGCACATCTGTCTAGCCAAATCATATGCTTCAGAATCACCGTAAACTTGATCTGTTACAGCACGAAACAGACAATTTCCATCTTCCATCATTCTTTTAACTTCATAACCTTTTGTGCGTCTAATATCAATCTCAAACTGACGCTCCCTTTCCTACAATACAAATCAATTGCATGTCACAAAACTCGCCAATAACAAAATAACTAAATTTAACTGATATATTCGCACCAAAACATGGCACAAAGGCTATTAATTAAATGGTCAACTGAAAGTAAGTACCGTATTAGTCTGATTAAAACGACTAGAACTCACAGCATCATCAAAAGAGGAACCATAACAGGGGTTTTGTTCATCAGCACTATTATATCCATCATTTTCACAATGAGACCTTGGAGACGATGATCGTGTTTCAGCAGAAACAACCGGCCAAGCAGTGGCTCTTCTTGATGATCCAATTCTCAAACCACCAGAATTACCAAATCTTCTCATATCAGTACTTCTTGAAGACGGTTTTGGCGGTGGAGCAGGTGGTGGTGGTGGATAAGAACCACCACCAATCCCCTGTACAGGATAATCCTCACTTTTCTCTCCTTCCTTCTCTTCTTCCTCTTCGATTACACTCAAAGAACCCGTTTCTACACTCTCATCATCAATTTTCTCACCACTACTTACATTTACATCATCAATCTTATCAATCGTATCAATTCCACCAGTTTCAACACTCACATCATCACAAACAATCTGTTCTTGAACATCAATTTCATCAACTTTCTCAACTTGAGCCTGAGACGGACTCGAACTAGAACTAGAATTCGACCTGTTCGTATTACTAGACGAAGAACCACCACCACCACCACCTCTCTGAACAAAAACACGAGTCATTTTCGGTCAACTCAAACTCGATAACCCTAAATTCAAACAAACAAACACAAACTTCCAGATTATAAAACCCTAGTTTTCGATTTATCACGAGTTCTAGCTTTAGGAGAAGTAACTCCAATTCCACCAATGAATGATTTACGTTTATTACTCCAACCGATTTCTTCTTCGTCTTCGTCGAGCTGAAACGATCTGTGCATTCCCCTAACAATTATCATGAGAGATTCAACAACAACAACCAAACCCTAGGCCTTCCAAATTTATATATATTTTTACCTCTGATTACTTGAAACCCTAACAATTAACCTGCAATCGAAATCGCAACAACAATCGTAATCACAATCATAATAAAATCAAGTAAAATTAACCATAAATATATTAAATTCGAAATTGAAAATAAGGAAACCCTAACAAGAATCGAGAATTGAATTAACCTAAAAGATGATTGATTGGAAATTGGAGTGGGGGAGTGATCTGTGAAAAAAGGGGAAAGTTGGTAGGGTTTTTGTGGAGCAGAAATTGATAAGGGGGAAGGAGATGAGAAATTGTGAATATAGAGAGAGAGAGATGTATAGATACAGTAAATTGTATCTATATATTTTTTATATTTTTGTATATATGTATATGTATATGTATATGTGTGTGTGTGTATAAATACGTACGTACGTATATTGAAGAGGTGGCAGAATTTAGAGAAGCACGTGGGGGTCAGGGTGAGCTGTGAGGGACAAGAAACAACAGAATTAAGATCTCTTTGGTCTAAAGCCTTACAAAGTACAAAAATATGACCAAATTTTTGTATTATCTATTTTTATTTTTTAAATAAAAGAGATTAAGTTTATTTAAATGTTAGAAATTTATTTAAGATATGAATATCAATGTGAATTTTGTATTCTAATGGAGTATGTATGTTAGACCACTATAAACGTTATGGTCGTTTTACCAAAACCATTATAATTGGGTCGTCAGTTGCTTCGGTCGTTTAAACGACGAGTTGTGTGAAAGGAATGGTGGGTGTGGATCAATACATATTAATCATTGTTGGCAATGTCAATTAGTTTTGATGTTTGCTAATATAACATTGAGTTATCAATAATTGATCGGTCGATTTTGTGTTATCATTAATTGAGCGGTTTTATAACACAAGTAATAATTATTTTTTGGCCACCATCAAATAATTTGAGTTTGTGTACTTATGATTATAATTGTCTCGAGTCAAGTAATTAGGTTGTAAAAATCTAAATATACAAGGTTATTATACAAAATATTACAAACACAAAGTTAAGTTCACAACTCACACCACAATTTTTAATTCAATCATCATACAAACCGAAAAAAATGTGTGATAGACAAATGCATAATTTCCTTAAAACGACAAACAACATTACATTAAAACACCACTGTGGTATGGAAGTAGCCATACGATAGTCTCTCTTCAATTCCTTTTCAGAGCCACTGCGGATATGATCACCAAAACCATGAAAAAGAGTGCTGTAATGAAGGAAGCCACAACGGCTCCACTAACGCGCTGGCAGAAGTCACCAAATTGTCGACAAATTGCTCCCCAGTTCGCGTCTGAGTTTCCATTGTGTGCCAAGTAGACTATAGCTGCAGCCGCGGATGCTGCAGCAGTCACCAAAGGTACCGCAATCTGAGTAAAATGCGGTCAAAACTAATATTTTTATAAAACTTAGTAAATAAAACTCAATTATATATTAACAAGCGTTTTATATAGTAACATAAAAAAATGTATAAAGGTTTTACAAATAATTGATTGATGAATGAATAAAAAGACTATTTGACAAGTGTTATGTTCAAAAAACTTGTCATATAACTTACAGTGTCAAAAACAAGGAGCATCAACCTAGCTCCTACGATATGTGGACGAACGATGCACACTATCGAGAATGGTAGAGCAAGGACCAAGTACGCACCAGCCATGGCATTGGCAATCACGAAAAACCTACATAAAAATAACAATATACCATTGTCAAGGTGAAACGAAATGACACATGAAGTTACTAAATTACCCATCGAATTACGTGAAAGCGGGGAGGTCACTATAGTCAGCTTTAAACTGAAAGAATTGGGTGAAGAAAGGGAGTTGTTGGCTTGTCGTGCCCATAGCCGTAGCAGCCGCTAGAGCAGAAGCAATAGCACATATCCTAAAAATAAAGTCAAAAATTCCAAGACCTCTTTTCCACCTTGACGCTATCGGTAGTTTGAGTGATTTCTTTTTGGCTGCCGCTACTACAGGAGGAGGGGCGGTCTTGTTTGGCTTAGACTCGGTCCTTGGGATTGGGATATCGCCTTGAATGCCTTGAATCCATAGATTCTATATTTTGCTTAAAGATAAGTGAAATGGTTTAAGGGAATAGGTTAAGCTGGTTCGAGTATATATATGCATAAATAGTTATATATGATGGATTGGTTAAACATTAAGAGAAAGGAGTTGTTGACAACTTGCTCCACTTTAGCATCAAAAGTTTTCAAATTAGGTATCATATAACTAAAACTATAGTCGGATTTGTCAAACGTTGCAAGTGTAATTACTTGCGGACTTCCATTTGTCGTTAATCTTCAACTCTAAATCATTGCCATCATCGTTCTTTAGCCCATTCTACAAAATTCTCGATTACTGATTGTATAATTACTCTGTGACATGAAAACTGCACCATATTTTTACTTGGATTGTTTTTCTATTTTAAGCATATAAGGTTGCGAAGGAACTTATGTTACTGTTTCGCGGTTATAAGATTCTTCTATTATATTTATTAAACTAAAGCTTGTATAAGATGAATCCAAGAAAATACAAGTTTTCAAGGTACTAACTGATCGAAAACGAAAACCCCAACAAGATTATGATTGAGAGCTATTGTGTACTTTAAAATAAAGATTAAGGTACTAATCGAAAACAAAAAGCCCAAAACAAGCAAATTTTAATATGCTTAATCATTATATAATATTGGTATGCGATCAAATGGATTCAACTACTAGATTACCCATCATTTTGACTAAAGGAGCAGGGCACTTCGTAACAATATTAATTTTTGATGAACTTGATGAATGTCCAAATAGTGACAAACTTAGCATAGCAAGTTCCGCAATCGACAATCTTGATGACAAGAATCCGTGCCAATATTCTGGGTTCAAATCAAAGAAAGCGTCAAAAAAGCTTCTCGTTCCTTTCAAATCAAGCTTCAAAAGTGTTTCCATACCAAATGTGTAAAATTCCCTTGATAATCGTTTCTCAACAGGCCACAATCCATTCCACACTTTATGATAAAGTGGTTGACCTCTTATCATCCGGGTTGAACCAAGACACTCGACAATGGACTCAGCAAGGATTGGAGCCAAGGCTAGTGTCTTGGCAACCATATACCCTGTTGATGGGTGGGCTAGTCCAGCGGTTCCACCAATTCCCATCACGGGTTGTGGAATCACTGGTAATGGCCCACCCATTGGGATCACACATTTCTCACTTTCGATGACTCTCTTTACCTTAATACCCATATGCCTTAACCTTGCCACCATTCTTAATTTGATTTCTTTGTAAGATAAAACTGGCCGGCTAACCAAAGAAGTTTCTTCTAAGAAGACTATATTTGAATCAAAAGGCATAGCGTATAAAAAGGTCGGGAATCTTGAATTGCTAACACGTAAATTCGGCTCATTTCCGAGGTGTGAATCTCTCCAATCCATTAGTAGCATCTTGTCTAGATCAAATGGGTGTTCATCAACTTCTGCTAGAATTCCATGAGCAATTTGGTAACCATAGTTTCTAGGCTTATCATACTCCACAAAAGAACTTTGAAAACCACTTGCATCCACAATTAAACTCGCTTTAAATTCATTCCCATCATCACAAACAATCGAAGATTCAAATTCTTGATGATTAATTTTCCATACTTTACCTTTATGAAATTTAACCCCATTCGAAACACACCCTTCAAGCAACTTCGTCTTCAACGTCTTCCGATTAATTCGACCATAAGGCCTATCAAGATACTTAGTCTTATGTTCATTAACATGAACAGAAGCCATAGGCCATGTTTTATCAAAACAATCATCAAGACCTAAACTTGACAACTCATCAACCCAAGACCCATAATTATTAGGCCACATAGAAAGTGGGTCCGGGTCAACACAACAAACCCGAATCCCATATCTTGAAACACGTTCCGCCAGACAAAGCCCAGCTGGACCCGCACCAATCACAATAAGGTCCAGCCGGGGTCTGTGCGACGTGTCAAGCCAATTGATATCAAATTTGATAGGGATGGATTTATTTTCCGGGATCAAATCCAGAAAGTTGCCATACTTACTATTTTGGACTCTTTTACAAAGATTTTTGTGGGATTTTCGAAAGAAAAAAGGGGAAGTTGTTAATGGTGTAAAAGAAGAAAAAGAAGGTTTTTGTAGAATTGAAAATGGAGAAGATGATAATGGAGTAATGAGAGCTTCCATTGAAGGTAGGATGAGATGAGAGAGACAAGGTGGAAGGGAATGCTTATAAAGAAATACAAATATGGATCTTGTTGAATGCTATGCAAATGATGCCTTTTTAACCTTATTATTCTTTAAATTTCTTAAATTCAAAACATTATATCATAATATTTTTTTGGATGATTTACATCTACGTCCTTAAAAAAACTTTAATATTACGTTAATGTCCTTGTAAAAATCAAAATTACGTTAATATCCTTCTAAAACATGAAAAATTCTCATATATATCCAAAATAATAAATTAATAATATTTAAATAATTTTAATACTTAAATTATTCATCTAAATATTAATCTATTCAGTTCATTTGGTATTTAAATATTAAAATCATTTAAATATTATTAATTTATTATTTTGGATATAAAAGAGAATTTTTCATGTTTTAGAAGGATATTAACGTAATTTATCTTTTTACAAGGAAATTCACGTAATATTGAAGTTTTGTAAGGACGTAGATGTAAATCTCCCTATTTTTTTAATCACCAAATTAGATGGTTATTTGTTGAGTACTATTTTATAAGAAAAAAGTAAATAATATGAAATGGAATTTTTTTCTATACTTTAAAAATGTTTCAAAGCGACGAAAAATCTCACGACGGAACCTCAAGAAACTTTTCACTTGTCTTGTGCGAGTCTGAACTTTTCTTTTTCTTTTGAACAAATTGTGCGAGTCTGATTAAGATAAACTATTTGAGATAAATTAATTTATCTTCACAAAATATAATGTTATGGTTATTATCAAAGTATCAAAATAGGTAATATTTAAAAATAAGCACTTCATGTGAAATCACCAAGCATATTGTGCATGATTTTGGGATGTATTCGGAAACTTGGCAACCGGCCCATAAATACTTCGCATAATTCCAAAGTTTCATTGACGTTAGATTATTATAGGTCATATTTGATTTGTAAAAGTAACGTAATTTGACCATTAAAGATCATATTTAAGATTACTCGTTTTGAACTCGTTACCCAACCCGAGTTATAAATAAAAAAAGTTACTATTTTATCATTGCCTGGCTTCTATAAAGTAGTTCCAAAAATAATTAAGTACATTCGTAAGCAATATTTAATCCTTGCCTTCTATAATTTATACATTCTTCATCAAAAATGTGTTGTTGGCTTTTTAGGTAAGACATCACTAACAAGGAAATTGTAGTTTGAAGTGGGACGGTAGAGGATATATTTTCGAAGAAATTTTTTTCCAAGTTTTTATATGGGTTTTGTAAATTTATATTATAAAATCATAATTTTATCACATGTGATATTAGTAATATAACATGTAATTTTTTATGTTTTCTTTTTTATTTTAGTTCAATGAAAACTATTAATATAACGTATTTACGTTTTGAAATTCTAGTTTAATATAAAAGATCACATGTGATATTACTTCACGAATTTTAACATTTGACATTAAACGAAAAAGTAAAAAGTCGTAAAAATTCGAACTTTTTGATATAGGTTATACATCATATAACATTAAAATCATGTGTGTTATTGTTTTATGAGTTTTTGAAAGTTACATACATACTAATATCATATATGATTTACAATACAATCAAATGTGATTTTAGTATTATCACATTTATATCAAAAAACGAAGAAAAAAAAGAGTCCAAAATTCGTTTTTTTTTCCTCTTCTGAATTTAGGTAATTTATATGTTTTATAGTAATTCTATTTTATAAAATTTTACGTATTGATGTTAATATCACATGTGATATTATCATTCTAATTTCAATACCCACAGAAAAAAAAAAAAAATCGTCAAAAGTGTATAACACCACTGCTATATTTAAAGATAAAAACGAAACGACTGCAATGACGTAATTTATTCCGTATAATGATTAACTATTTATGAGATACATTACTTTAAAAAGGGAAACAAAAAGACGAATACAGTGTCTTTTAGTCCTTCAAAAGATATCAATCTTAATTAATGATTTCTGTTAAGTATAACACCAGTATAATAATTTTGTAATTTGTATTTGTGGCATCTATATAACTAATTTATCAACATGATTTAATGGGCTTATCTAATCGGCCTAACACTTGGGCCAGACTATCAATAGAACAATTATTTTCACACTAAAGTGAATTGCTTTGCTAACTTTTTTTTTATTTTTTTTTCTTTTAATATATACATACCCATTTATCAAGATTCGAACTTTTAACCTTAAAGATGAAGACTTCGAACTTTTAACCTTAAAGATGAAGACGCACACTTACATCAAATATACCGTTAGGCCACTTCGTATTGCTATGCTTACTTACTTGAGATGACATCTTAAACTTCTTGGTTTCCATTCACATTCCCGGAAATTAAAGAAAATACACCAACGTTGTTGTGCACAAACTCATCTTCTCGGAGATGATGTTAAATTTGTGTCGATTTTGTGGATTACAAGTAGGTATTTCCATGTAAATGAATGGACTTAACCTAAGTTTATTTATATCCTCATCTTTGTAATTGTCTTTCTTACCCTTTATACTAGCTACTAGCTAGTAGTTTTTACGACAGGTGGTTGACTTGTATATTATATGCGATTGTATGTGATGTGTTCCATACAGGCTCACACACCCTGTACGTGTGCTGCGCCAATGTCGTCTGATTCCAACATGTAATAGCAACAAATGTTTTAAGTGCATATAGTCTTAAAATACATCAACTGAAACAAATAGTATTTAGAGAATTAGCTAATATTGTGATCTTTGAAGCCTTTATATTTCGCACACTAATTGTTTATAGAAAATACAAACCAGACAAAAAAAGTTATGCGTCAAGCCGTCAACCCAGCAAGATACATTTTGACCATGCCTTTTACGCAACCTGACCAACTTAATTTGCCAGCTCGAAAATATATCATTGTTTCAAACATACAAATATTATTGATTATCAAATGAGCAGGACACTTTGCCAGCAAGAACATACTTCAACAGCACCGATTTTAAAAGTATTGGTCCATACTCAAATGATATCCATTGCTTGATTAACCATCATCTTGAGTAAAGGAGCAGGACACTTTGTAGCAATATCAAATTTTGTTGAACTTGATGAACGCCCAAACATTGACAAACTTAGCATAGCAAGTTCCGCGAGGGACAGTCTTGATGACAAAAATCCATGCCAATATTCTGGATTCAAATCAAAGAAAGCATCAAAAAAGTTTCTTGTTCCGTTCAAATCAAGTTTTAAAAGTGTCTCCATCCCAAATGTGTAATACTCCCTTGTTAATCTTTTTTCAAGAGGCCATAGTCCGTTCCACACTCTATGATAAAGTGTTTGGCCTCTAATCATCCGAGTCGAACCAAGACACTCGACAATGGACTCAGCTAGGATTGGGGCCAAGGCTAATGTCCTAGCCACCAAGTACCCTGTTGATGGGTGGGCTAGTCCAGCAACTCCACCCATCCCCATCACGGGTTGGGGAATCACCGGAAGTGGCCCACCCATTTGGATCACACACTTATGGTTCTCAATCACGCTCCTTACTCTAATACCCATATGTCTTAATCTTGCTGCCATTCTTGATTTGATCTCTTTGTAAGGGAAAATTGGTCGGCTAACCAAGGCAGTCTCTTCTAGAAAGACCAAATTCGAATCAAACGGCATAACATATAGGAAAGTTGGGTGTCTTGAGTTGCTAGCACGTAACTCAGGCTCGTTTCGAAGGTGTGAATCTCTCCAATCCATTAGTATCATCTTGTCTAGATCAAATGGATGTTCATCAACTTCCGCTAGAATACCATGAGCAACTTGGTAACCATGGTTTCTAGGCTTATCAAACTCTAGAAAAGAACTTGCATAACCACTTGCATCAACAATTAAACTTGCCTTCAATTCATTTCCATCATCACAAACAATGGAAGACTCGATTTCTTGATGATTAACATTCCATACTTTAGCTTTGTGAAATATGACCCCATTGGAAACACACCCTTCAAGCAGCTTAATCTTCAACAATCTTCGACTAATTCGACCGTAAGGTCGATCAAGATATTTTGTTTTGTCATTGTTGATATGGACGGAAGCCATAGGCCATGTTTTATCAAAGCAATCATCATAACCTAAACTTGATAACTCATCAACCCAAGTCCCATAATTATTAGGCCACATACAAAGTGGGTCCGGATCAACACAACAAACCCGGATCCCATATTGCGCTACTCTTTCAGCCAAACACAATCCAGCAGGACCAGCACCGATTATGATAACGTCAAACTTGGGGTTTTGTGACAGATCAAGCCAGTTGAGGTCAATTTTAATTGGGTTTGGTTTGTTTTCTGGGACCAAATCTAGAAAGTTGCCATACTTGCTGTTTTGGACTCTATGACAAAGATTTTTGTGTGATTTCCGGAAGAGTAAAGGGGAACTCGTTAATGGTGAAAGAGAAGAAAACAAAGGTTTTCCGGAAAATGAAAGTGAAGGGGAAGATAATGGCCTAATGAAAGCTTCCATTGGAGGTAAAAGGTGACACGAAAATGGCTAGTTTTATTTTTTGTTGTAGATAGATAGTGCAGTGGTAATGTTTATAAATAATATGGTAACCCTTTGAATGCTAACAAAATGATGCTTTAACCTTATTCTTCATCATCAATTCGAATATCTTAAACTAATAGCCGCGTGGTAATTATATTATTGTTGATCATGGTTTATTATCATGTCATGTATTTAATAATACGAAAACACCAAAAAACTGATTTTTAGCTGATTTTATATGTTGATAGTTTTCTTCATTCTCCATAACATGTCCAAAAAGTAATCCTGGTGATTTTGTACTTATTATCTCATTTCTCGTATAATTACATGTTGATGGTGTAGGGGAATATTTATATCCTTTATTAATAAGTAATAGATTTGGCTTATATTGTTACGTGACTCCTATTTAACTATATTTACTACCAGGGACCAAAAAGAGTAAACTTGTTGATAGTATGACCATTCTGACCGAGACAAGGAGGACTGAAGGGTGTTCGGCCCCTCTAATAAGACAAATTTATATTTAAGTTTTTAGTAAATTCGAAATAATCACAGCATAATACACTATTAGCCCCCCAATGAGTTCTCCAATCAGAATAATATAAATCGTACATGTCAAGAGATGTCATGTTGTTTGTTAGTTGTTATTTAACTTCATGGGCGGGAAACGTAATAATAGATATATATCGTTGTTAAAAAAATTATGTTTTTCCTTTGTGATACTAATTTATGTATGATGCATCTTTTTTGAACAGGTTACTTCAGCAGAACTACTATCTGATGCAACTGATCCCACCATTATTTTGGAGCCCGCATTGCTAAAGGTAATAGTAATAGTTATGTGTACATTGTTTCGTCGTTTATGCTTCCAGTTTCCGTAATACAAATTGATGCTGTGATATATGCTACTCTTTACGCAGAGTCTCTAGTACCATATGCCAACGACACAGAAGTCTTAGACTATGCGGAGTGGTAAGTGATAAGTGATGATGATGTGGAGTGATAGAGGTGATTTGTAGGAAAGAGAGTGTGATTTTAGGAAAGAGAGTGTGATGATGTGGAGTGATAGAAAATGGGTGGAGTGGTGAGTGATGATGTGGAGTGATAGAAATGATTTGTAGGAAAGAGAGTGTAATTTTAAAAAGTTGTATTTTTATTATTTTTTTTATATAAATGAAATTTAAAAAGTTGTATTTTTATTAAAAATAAAAAAAAACACACTACAATTTATTAAAAAACATATTACGATTAAACTAAAAGACGTTAAAAAAAAATACAATTTTTAAAAAAACACTTCAATTTATATAGGACATAGTTTTTAATAGTTATAATATGTAGATAAAATGTATATAAACATATATAATTTCGGATAGACAAATGAATCTATGGATGACAACATTCGATCAACTAAACACCCATATCCATATCCATTCATTTACGTCACCTATATCATCTCGAAAAATACTACTCCAGTCCATAGTAAATAGTTAAATATACCTAAGCCCAAATTATTAACTATAAGCAAAAACAACTTAATGGGCCATAATCCCACCAACCCAAAGCCCAAGTAAAACCCATTTCTACACACACCATTTTATTTATACCCTAATTAGGTTTCACAATCTCTCTTTCTAAACCGATTCACAGCAAACCACCAATTGCCGCCGTTCACCGGAGCATCTCATCACCAATTCACTATTTTCCGGTAACAAATTCATCGTACTTTCAGTCAATTAATCATCTTAATTTCATATAATCATTGTTATATATATTTTGTTTCTGGATTTGTAGGTATAAAATATATATATATTTTTTTAACCAATCCGACCGTTGCAGCAAGAACAAGCGCCCATCACCCCGTGAGCAGAAACACGCCTGGCCCATAACGCCCGCCCAAAACGCCCTATAACGCCCCACCGGAGTGCATGGTGGGCGTTATCCGTCTAGGTGGCGGCGTGATGGTGGCTTACAACGCCCCACTCCGTTGAGTCTTAAGGTAATGCAACTTTTTGTTTTTAACTTGTCAGCTTATATTCAAATCAAATCAAATATATATAATATACTACTATGGTGTCATACATATGTGTACGAATCTAGGATACTAAAACATTTTCATTAATGGTATGTTTAATTTTAAAATTGTTTGATTCACCTTAGACTGCAGGGAGTGGAGCGTGAAAACCATCAATAACGCCGCCACGTAGGCGGATAACGCTCAATAACGCCCCACCTCCACTCCGGTGGGGGCGTTATCGAAGGAAAATTGGCCACGGCGTGAGCAGAAACACGTCGTGGTGAGGGGAGAAAAGGCAAAGCAACGGTCGAATTAGGAGGCAACGGTCAAGAGAAAAGGAAGCAACGACTACAACAAACCAAAACCAAAACAATCCTCTATAAAAACCAAACCATTTTTATAAAAATAACCACAAACAATCTCTCTTTCTTCTACAATTTTTATAACATTCTCTCCCAATTTTATACAACTTTCTTCTACATCAAATGGATCCCAACAACAACAACAACAATCAAAACAACCCCAACCAATGGTTCAACCCTAACCTCAACCAATATCAAAACCCAAACCAATATCCACAATTTCAAAACCCCAACCAATATCAAAACCCAAACCAATTTCAAAACTTTAACCAACTTCCAAACCCTAACCAATATCCACAATTTTACCAACAAACTCCACCACCACAACGACCATCGCAAGACCCGGTATACCAAGGAGGGTCGTTCCAACAATTGCTTAACCTCAGCGTTTTCCACTAGTGCCTCCATTTGACGTTGATCGTAACCGCGGATTGGTCGATTCCGAAGACGATGACGTTGTTCCGGAAACTCAACCGGAAATTATGCCGACCCGTGGGAAGAGGCGACATAAGAAGAAGGAAACCGAATCGCAAAGAGGCAAAACCGAAAAGAAGAGGTGGACCGAACGGGAAGAGGTGGCACTTGCTTCAGCATGGTCGTCGACATCCGAGGACCCCATTTTGGGAAATGATCAACATTCACCACTTTATTGGGCAAGTGTTCGCGAAAAATTCTTCCACAAGATGCGTCAAGATGATCCCGATTACGCTCGTACCAACGACATGATTTCGAGCAAGTGGACCGACTTACAAAGAAAAGTCCGAAAATTCAACGGGATTATGCGACAAGCCCAACAAACTAGAACAAGCGGTCAAAATGATCAACAAGTGGTCGAACATGCTATGGAGATATACCGCACCAAAATGCAAGCGGGTTTCCAACATTACAAGTCTTGGGAAATATTGAGAAGAAGCCCGATTTGTCAACATGTACCAACATTTGGAGGGTCCTCAAAAACACGCAAAACATCGGAGTCTAGTAACCCCTCCACTCCCGCCACTCCGGTATCGCCTTTTGCTGGAATCGATCTCAACGATGATGATGATGATCTTCAGTTGGAGGAAGAGCTTCCAAGACCGATTGGTAGAGATCGAGCAAAGGCAAAAGCGCACAAAGGAAAGGGCAAAGCCGCTACTTCTTCTTCGGGGGCCGAAGAATCACTCCAGTTTATTGGGAAAAAGTTCGGGGAATTTACTGAAACTGCTCAAGAAAAATTACGAGCAAAAGCGTTAAAGACGATCATGAAGGACATCTTTTATCTCGGGGAGCCTTATCGAACAATAGCGGAAGAAGAAAAGAAAAGGCTTATCGAATTTTTTTTTCCTCAACATATGTAGTATTTTTTTTTTATTGTAGTATGTTTTTTTTTTTAATAAATTGTAGTATCTTTTTTTTTAAATAAATTGTAGTGTGTTTTTTTTTTTATTTTTAATAAAAATACAACTTTTTAAATAAAATTATATAAAAAAAAATAATAAAAATACAAAATAAACTCTATCACTCCACATCATCATCATTTACACACAACCACTCCATCCATTTTTATCACTCCACATCATCACACATTTTTTCCTAAAATCACACTCTCTTTACTACAAATCACCTCTATCACTCCAAATCATCATCTCTTATCACTTACCACTCCGCATAGTCTTATATTTTAAAAGTTGCAATCGAGGGTGAACGTCTATTGAACATTTTTCTCTTCTAGGTGTTAGATTTTTTTAATGGTATTTTTAAAATATGTTTAAAGTCTGAAACGATTTTGAGCAATTTGAACAACTCATTTTGAGGGTGAAAATATGACGCGATAAATATTTAATATTCGTCCCGAAAAAAGGTACGAAAACCTTTCTCAATTTTGATAATTATTTTTGAAATATATGTTATAAGAGAAATAATTTCATGATTTTCTCTTAATAATACAACAAATTTGTCAACAATTTTATTGTACATGCTCTTTTTTATATATTGTGCATGCTCTATTTGTATATATATAATGTACCAAAATGAGTAAGAATATATTTTTAAAAACTTCAAGTTTTATTGTGTAAACAAAAGCAGAAATCTTCTTTCTCTTACCCATTTTTATGTGTGGAGATAAATTTTAGTCAAACGATTTCTTCACAATTTGCTTTTGCTATGACTCATGCGTATAAATATGATATTGACACCTAAAAATGCATTTAAATATAATGTTTATAGACACTTTTTAGTATGAACATCTTTTTCACATTTTCTATACAAATTTTTTAAAGTAATTCGTATTGATTTGGTCAATTTGTATACATCTATAACTGTACAATGGCTTTTCTAGGGAAAGGCGGAGCTTCAGCAAAACCCAGAAGGGTGTTGGTCCTTAGTTTAAGCCTATTAGTGTAAAAAAAAATAAAAAAATCATATATTAAAAAAAAAAATACTTGGCCTTTGGCCCTTCTACTCTTAAAGCCCAATAAAATATTATATCTATTAAAATTATTACGGTTTCTAAAAAAAAAGTTTCAAGCTGTGTCACTGCTTATGGGAAAGAGAATGTTCAACTATCTCATAACATTTAAATGTCAACTCAAATATACATTGAATCAATCAATAAATAAAAACCTTTTCAACCATAAACGTTGCATTCCTCCCATAATTACAATCCAAAGAATTTCCTGGAAACTGCTTCACTCGATTTACCTATACAATTTTTTTTTGAAACGGCAACTCCTGCGGGCCAGTAATGGAGTATCATCGTGCCACCATTACCAGCCACCCCCTCAATGCCCGCCAAAGAAGAAACCCTCTGGAGAGGCTCGAACTCGAGACCTCTCCTTCACCAGGAAAACCCCTTACCAACAATTAGTGTTGTAAATAATAACAACCAACATTTAAATTTATGATATTTTCTAATAACAACAGTCTTATGGTTATATTAATATAAATAAATAAAAAACACACATTGTTTTATCAAATTTCAATCAATAATAATTTTCCACATTTATGGGGTTATCGCCGTTTCATTAAAGGGGTAACTCATATTATGCAGTATTTTTATGCTAATTAAATCACTTAATTTTGTTGTTAGGCAAGACTTATAATATAAATAAAGTTATAATCTAACTATCATGTAATGGTTGTTGTGTATGAATTACCATTAACCACCAAATTAGTTACTCCGTATATAACAACAATTTACTAACGATATATCGATGGGAAATTGAGAACTTATAATCTGAACTTTAATATTAAGGAAACTTGCAAATTAACTTAAAGTTATTAGTAGAACGTTCCTCCACAGAATCAAGGTCGGACATGTAACATAAAACGAAGATACAAAGTTTAAATCGTGATTTCATATCTTTCAGTTTACGCAACTAAGTTCTATTACATTATCAAAAGCTCATTAAGTGTGTTACCCGACTTTTATATCTATAATCCAATATTGTCTTGATAATTAATTATCATAAACTGTTTATATGTTAGTGACAAATCCATAGACCTATGGGTGTGCACGTGGTAGGACTTTTGACAAGTACAAGGAATTTCTACGGACTGCTAGCGCGTGGACAATTGTAAAATCAACGCAATTATTACTTACAAGCTTAAAACCATTATTAAAATCTTTCATCTTGACGTATGTTTTGTTGTCATATATATATATATATATATATATATATATATATATATATATATATATATATATATATATATATATATATATATATATATATATAGAATTAGGATATAATAAAAAGGTTTTTAAAATAAAAAGGGTAGGGAGTGTTGTGGGGCTGACACCTGTCCCAAAATTGAAAACCCAAAAAAATCCCGTGAAGGGGCAAAATGGTCATTTTACACATAAATTTCAGATCTAATTTAAAATCCCAAAATCAACCTAGATGAACTAAAAAATCTCTCTCTTAAAATTAGATCTGCTCCTCCACTAATATGCTCCTCCGCCGCAGACCTGCTCCTCCGCCGCAGCTCGCCGGAGTCCTCCGCCAGCTCCGCCGCCAGTGTCCTCCGCCGCCGGTGACCTCCGCCAGTGACCTCCGCCGTCGGTGACCTTCAGAGGTCACACTTTCTTCATCGTACAATCCTTGAAGCTCACCGTACAAGTTCTCAATTCCCGTTTTTGTTGATTTGATCTTCATGAACACCATCAATTCACCGGAAACTGCTGCAAATGGATCTCCGTCACCGTCACGACCGGATGTCGAGCTTTTCAATTCATGTTAATTCATTGCAGGTTCCGGCGATGATGATGATTGTGAAGAAAGTTAAGAAAACGTCATATAGTTGATTAATTGATGTTAATTCATGTTGATTATTTGCTGTTAGTTCATGTAATTATAGTTGATATATCAAATTTTAGTAAAATTATACGAGGTAAATAAGTGTTGTTAATTTGAGTTGATTTTGGTGAAATGATTTGTTAATTTCGATTTAATTGTGTTGTTAATAGATGATTAAGGATGCAATTGTGATGTTGAAAGAGAAGACCGGATGATGATGATTCCGGCGATGATGATGATGATTCCGGCGACGGCGTTCCGGCGATGGTGATTATGATTCCTTTTGTGTATTTTCAGTAAGTTGTGCATAACAAGTTGTACATTTTGTTATTTTTCAGTAAGTTGTGCATAACAAGTTGTACATTGTGATGTAATAATAGTAAGTTTATGCATATTGATTTTTTTTATGCACATTGATTTTTTTATGCACACGTTTTTTTCCGATGGATTTTTCCGGTGCACATGTGTTTGTTTTTGGTGGATTGATTTTCCGGTGGATTTTCCGGCGGTGGATATGTTTTGTATAAAAAAACTTATGTAAAATCAATACACATTATTTTGATAAAATCGATGCACAAGAAAATCGATGCACAAAAATTGAAATAGTTATGCACAAAGATTCAGAAAATAAGTAAATCTCGAAAAGAAAAAAAAAAAAAAAAAAAAAAAAAAAAATTCCGCAAATTACCAAAAGGGCATGAAAGTTCCACTTATTTACAATCTTGCCACCGCGAAGATCAAAACAAATGGATGGCTAGGATCACTCCCTACCCTTTTTATTTTAAAAACTTTTTATTTTAACCTCCCCCTATATATATATATATATATATATATATATATATATATATATATATATATATATATATATATATATATATATATATATATATATATATATATATATATAGTGAATGGTTCATGCGAGAACTCTTTTTTTTGCGAGAACTCTCACAAAAATTGTTAAATCACGTTCACTTTGTTCATTCACATGCAAACTCTTTTGGAAATTAATAATCAAGTAAATATAAATGTAAAAAACTAAAAAAAAATCATATAAAATAACGTAAAAAATTTCCGTTCATATATGAACTCACTTGTTGAAAAAAAACGTTCACATGTGAACAATTGTAAATACGCGTGATTTAATACAATTTTTTTAATTTTTCTATTTATATTTTACTAGATTGTTAACATTCAATAGTTTTTACATGTCAATAGACATAATTACATGTTAATTGACACTTTTTTTAAGAGTTCTCGCAGTTCTCGCAGAAATAAGAGTTCTCGCATGAATCAGTCCCTATATATATATATATATATATATATATATATATATATAGAGTTGGTTTCATTTAAGAACCATGTAATTATTTAGGAACCATTAGGAACCATTTTTAGGCAAGGTGACAATTTTGTAATTAAACTCAAGGTGGCAATTTTGTAATTAAGTCAAAATTGAGAGCCAAATTGGAAATCAATTAAAAACCACTTTAAAATCCTAATTAACTTTAAATTAACATATCTAGAGTATAACTAGGTTTTAGGAAAAACTAAATACACCATTAGAACAAGCATTTAATTATCTTTCCACCGAGCACCCACTTGATATACTTTTGACGACTTTTTTTTTTTTTTTTTTTTACAGTGAGTTTCGGTATATACACTAGTGTATATACTAAATATTCACCAGTGTATATACTAATTCACAAAAAACACATCTGAACCATATATACTATACACTAGTGTATACACTATATTCACTAATGTATAGTTATACACTAGTGTATTTATACACTACAGTAGTGTATTTATACACTAGTGTATACACTATATTCACTAATGTATAGTTATACACTAGTGTATTTATACAATATACACTAGTGTATACACTATATTCACTAATGTATAAGATGTATTCTCTATTGAATACATGGTATTCACTGGTGTATATTGTATATTCACTTGTGTATATTGCGTATTCACTAGTGTATATTGAATATTCACTTGTGTATATATATATTGTATATTCACTTTTGTATATTGCGTATTCACAATTAAAAGGAAATTAATATAAAGATTCGTATTCATTAGTGAATATAGTGTATACACTAGTGTATAGTGTATATGGTTTAGATGTGTTTTTGGTGAATTAGTATATACACTGGTGAATATTTAGTATATACACTAGTGTATATACCGAAACTCACTAAAAAAAAAAAAAAAAAAAAGTCGTCAAAAGTATATCAAGTGGGTGCTCGTTGGAAAGATAATTAAATGCTTGTTTTAATGGTGTATTTAGTTTTTCCTAAAACCTAGTTATACTCTAGATATGTTAATTTAAAGTTAATTAGTATTTTAAAGTGGGTTTTAATTGATTTCCAATTTGGGGATTTGACTTAATTACAAAATTGCCACCTTCCCTAAAAATGGTTCCTAATGGTTCCTAAATAATTGATGGTTCCTAAATGAACCCACCTATATATATATATATATATATATATATATATATATATATATATATATATATATATATATATATATATATTCTTTAAACAATTAGATAGACACTCACGTCACAATTAACAATTCTACTCCAAGTCTACCTTGAAACATGACAAACTTTTCCATTTACCCTTATCTTCTTTAATCATTAGATACATTATAAATTAACCATATTATGGTTAGCACTTAAGCACTACCCCAAAGAATTGTTTTAAAGCAAAATATACACTAAGAGACATGGTGGTTTTATCAAAGGGTCCGTCAATATTACAAATATTGAGGTTGAGGATTTAAGTCTTGATGGAAACAGATTGATGGTGCGTATAAGACTGTTTTTCTAACAAAGCATCATGGTTTTATTATATATTGGAAATCTTATTCTATAAGTGAATTTTTCGAATAAACCTTTTATTAATATTAAATATATATGAATGTAATTTAACCAGAAACTTGTTGCCATTCATATTGTTGTGCAATTCCTATGTTATCTAAGATATCGACCATTTCAAGGTCCAAGATTTCGGGGCATGAGCGATTACAGGTGTTTGTGGACTCATGTGTTTGTAGTGTGTTTCGTGAAGATGATGCACCAGTACTCGTTTCAGTGTTGACCATCTCTATCGACTCTATCCCAAAAGGCCGTCTATCAAATGCTCGTGTAGTTCCTGATCCCACATACACTCTACATAGGCTCAACTCATGTCGTAACTGCACAAAATTTATCCAACGTTAAACCTAACATACTAAATTGAAGTCAAGAGAATCTAACTTATTTAATGAGTCATTCTAATTGTAGTTTCATTGTTTGAATTTATTCAAACTCATACATGTCGAAACTTTTATATCTTTTCACCTTTAAGAAAACCTTATATATGAACATATGATATACCACTTACCCTTGGAACCGGGAAAGTGTTGGTATGATCTATCTCTTCTTTAATCGCTCGATACTCATTCATCTTCCATTGAGTTTTCTTGACCGTACGAGACTTCCCTTCATAAAACACCATAGTTTTCTTCACTCCGATCACTTTGTTTTCCGACGAGTAAACATAAGTAGGCGAACCAGTGGCTTTCCAGTAACCCGAGTCTGTGGTCCGGCTTGGCCTTCCTCCTTGTGCCTCCCTTTCTTGTATTGGCACAAAAAAGAACCATTGTTCAGTGTCCCTCTTGCATAATTCTCCGGCTAACCCTACACATATTAATAATAATATAGTTAAAACTTAAATTTAGAACCCTATTATTGATAACATAAAAAAATATATATAAAAACATTCTAAAATATAGATATTTGTAGATAAGTCAATATCATCTATGTAATACCTATCCTTAAATAGTAGTAGATGTAATTAACTATATTATGTGTCCAGTTGACACATATTAACAACATAAATGTACTACATATTAACAGCATACATGTACTGTAAAACGCGACAAAAATGTACGTGATGCTTACTTGGAAGGTGGCGAGGATTGTGTTCATAGACGTGGACAACGGGGATAACACGCTGGATATCACACGTTCTTTGGTTTTCAAGCTTGTTCGAGAGATAGAACAGGATGAGTTCTTCTTCGGTTGGGTAGAATCGATAGACCGAGTGCGAGTGGGGCTTGTTTTCCGTCATCTTCCGAGTCTCTTGAGCATGGAAGTGTGTTGTTTGGCGATGATGTATTTATAAGGTTGGTGAAAAAGTTATTTAACGAGTGAAAGTGGAAAAAAAGGGCAAAGAGCGACACGAGGTCTTGAATTAGTCATGACTAGACCTTCAAGCTATACAATGTTAGTAGTGGCTTTATTTATTTATTGAACTAGTCAGACTTTTTAGTAACTTACAAAAATACCCCTTTAACATAATAATTTGTGACTTTGAATCATCCTCTCGTTCATTGAATCATCTGCTTATGTTTTACTGTGTTAATACACTTTATTAAGGTCCTCATTCATTGAATCATTGGGTATATTTTAGTACCATAGTTTTTTTTTGAGATTTTAAAAGCTTGGATCATGTTTTTGTTTAGATAATAACGCTAATAAATTGCGGTAAGTAGCGGTCAAAAGATCAAGTTTTAGATTAAGCAAGGACCTTCCTTTTACCTATTTTATAGCGAGAAATCATTGTTAAAGACAAAACGAGTAAATGAAAAGGTGATTATAAATGTAACCTCTTGTTTCATATAACTTAGAATCTTAGATAGTACTAAAAACACGTATCATTTCCGTTTATTGCTGATTAGAATTAGAATTGTATGTAATCACATCATCGGCGAACACTTAGATAATACTTTTCGTCTATGTAACGAATTGAAGATCGAGCTCGTTTCTAAAAATTAAAGTTAATAACATCCAAACATGAAGATTAAAGATGAACATTGAAATTGATCGTTTTGTTTGTGTGTGTTAATTGTTTGGACCACTTCTCGACAAAACCCAAAAAGGTATTTTGTTTTTTTTTCATTAAATCTTGTCGGAGCTCCCACTTAGTCCTCAATGTTCCTGCTTCTATATGATTTGGTCCGATGTCCACCACTCAAACCTTTATGACATTATTTGTGTTAACTTCAAAAAGCAAAAGAAAAACTTAAAATTGTCTAATTAAGAAAAATTTGAACATGTTTAGCATTAATGTTTTGTTTTTATGCATGTTTCTGACATTTACACCTTTCAGTTATAGTTATAACTCTACTTGCTTATGATTTGTGTTTTTATGTGTATTTTTGTCATTTGCACCTTTCAGCCATAATTACAAGTTTACAGTTAAATCTTATAAGTATTTTGTCAAAACAAAATTATATGTTAAACTGATATACTAAATGAACAATTATAAAGAAATAAAATGAACAATGAACCAAACAAAAAAAAGGTACAAATAAAGTAAATAATGTGATAGATCATCCAAGAAGTCGAACATATAGCTTAAGCGTTGCTTGCGAAACCCTTCTTGAGTTTCTGAATTGTGGCTACATTAGTTCTAAACGATTTAGCAAGAATCGAATCTTCGATATTTGTTCCAAACAAAGTTCCCGGAACTGAAACTGTAGAGGCACTCGCACTACCAAATGCAGCAACAGCCACAGCCGGTCTCTTCAAATCCGGATTATATTGAAAATGAACAAGTCCTTTTGGAAAAATAAACATGTCTCCGGTTTGTAAGGTTTGAGTATAAAGTTTATTAGTCGTGTCCACAAAACCAACCTCAAAACAACCCTTCAACACCATAAATAATCCTGTTGCATGAGGTCGTGTGTGAGGTGCACTCACTCCTCCAGGGGCTAACTTTAGCACGGAAAGTGAAACACTTTGGCCATTCAAAACCGGGAACTCGTTCATGCTAGCTAGCATTGATTTAGTATCCGTTGAGTTCAATCCATCAAAAAACCCACGTATGTTGGTGTAAGTGAAGAAATTCCCATCTACTACACTCGCATTAGGTGGAACTATGTAATCAACGAGAATATCAGGATCACTAGCTTCAACGAACCCCTTGAAAGCTATGGAGACACAAATGAAAAACAAAACTTGTTTTTCCCAGAGTGAAGCCATATTTCCAAATATTTTGCTTGGAAACAATAACTAAACAGTTTTGAATAATCTTGTGTAAATTCTTGTTGTATTTATAGAAAGATTGAAAGTTGACTAGTTGTTAAAAAAGTTTTTATAAATTGATTATAACAACTTTAAGCTGCAACAAAGTTATCGAACAATGAAGAGTCATGATAAACAAGAACCGAATACGGACACCGGATTTAACGACCAGTCTGGGTGTTTTGATGTTAGTTAGCTAGTTTGGCCTTGTTCGATTGAAACCGTCTCCATGATTATTTTAGGGATAATTGACAGTTGTATTTTGGACACAGTTGATATCAAATACATGTACGAGTTGGATAATAATTAAAAGATTACGAGTTTAAGTCTAGAAAATATAAAAGTGTAAAGTATTGTGGTGTATTGTAAATAAATTTGTCAAGAAAAAGATATGTATAAATTAAATTTATTGCATATTAATACAAGTTATGATAAACCTTTAATTAATATGTATAAATTTATTGCATCATATATATAAATTATGATCCACTAACTTATAAATATAATGCAATAGTGTAGATTATCGTTTTGAACTTTACATCATTACGTCATATCTACAAATGTATGACATTGTATGTAGAAATAGTGATGCAATGACGTAAAATAAATAAATCTCGTTATTTAATTATCGGTATTACATAATATATTTACAATTATGATAAAATAACTTTATAATTTCAAAACACTTTCAACATCATCATAGTTATTAATTTATGATGCAAAAAATTTATTTTTACCTAAAATTCAATTGAATTTTACAAAAATATTTCATTGAATTTAGATAATTTAGAAAAATTCATAAACCCGTAGACATAAATGATATGATATGATATGATAATCATTATCATACGTAATAAAAGAAACAATTAAAGAATAACACGTTTAACATTATTAATCAAATAATTCCTCATAAACGAAACCCTTTCAAAAATACATACCTCAACGCAAATCAGAAAATCAATAATTGAAATATGTTAACAAACTGATAACAAAACATCACACCATCAGATAAAGATTGACATAAAGTTTTTAAGTCTCCATTAGACCTTTATCAAAGAATTCAAAGTTATTCGGTTGACTACTCGGCATGATTTCCTAATCTGTCCTTGTGATCCTGTAAGAACTTGGATGCCACCCATCTTAACCATGGCTTGACCAAACTTGGTATTGAAATCCCACGAGCGAGCAATGGCTTCAACTGTAGACTTGGTCAAACGGTCTGATGCTAAGTCATGATCGAATTGAAGAACTCCTCTACGCATCATAATTTGACTGTAGAAAGATTTGTCCACGATAGCAGAACTAAAAGGGTTTTGATCCAAATTCACAACACGATTAACAGTTGCATTTTGAGCACATGTACGCTTTAGTGAAGCTAACAACGCCCCATCCATGGATGGATCGGGTTTCCCGGTGTTCTTGAAGTTGTATAGACGATCTTTAACTAAAGAACAATGAGTGATTCCGATAGAGTGACCACCTATACAAAAAGTACACGTGAAGAGGTACATAATATTAATATAGTAAAAGCCACACAATTTTAAGTTTGGTTTCGTTTATGTCAAGTCTGAACAAAAACATGTGGAAATTTGTAAATGTCAAAAAATCCCATAGCCAAGATGACCCGATTATGTAAGATGACCAGGGGGTGATCGTGGGTATGATAACTTTTTTGTTATTTTTACAACTTTCAACATGATTTTGGTCTGAATTGATTGATTTGTGGGTGTCGTGTTTCAATGTTTTTCAAATTTGACTAACCTTATTATTAGTGTTATATTTGGTATACTTAATTAGCTTAATTTCTTATATACACAAATTCTATTAGTTCACTACAAGAAAAATGCCTTTTAGTGACAAAACATTTTTGGTCACTAACAGTTGAAATTTCCGTCACTAAGGTGTTTAGTGACGAAAATCAAAGTCGTCACTTTTTGGTCACTATAGGTCCGTGGCTAATTTTATTAGTGACCAAATACATAACTTGTCTCTAATTAGTGACGAAAACAAAGTTGTCACTATATATGTGACGACAAAAAAGTCGTCACTAATTTGGTCTCTAAACAAGTGAAAGTGGTCACTATTATGCTCCATTAACGGAGTTAACGGCTCCGTTAACTCTAATTTGTGACCAAATATGTTGGTGTCTAATGTTAGAGACCAAAAAAGGTGGTCACTAACTACTTCAATACAACAACAAAAAAATCAATATTTTTTTTATACAATTAACGAGTATCTGGTAAATCATATATAAATATTAAATTCATTCGCCGACCATAAGTTTCTCATCTAAAGTATATATATAAAAAAAAGCCCGAAGTGTTTTACATTGTAATTTAGAACAAAACTTGTGTCTCGAATCGCATCCACATGGTAACAAAAGTTGCTGCAAAATCGAAAAAGAAAATTTCAGTGATCACTAAATTATCTGTCCAGCTATTCATACAATTTCTACGGTCAGTGTAGATTTTCCTTTTCCAATTGGTTTTGCAGAACTGCATTCATCAGTCTCCAACTTTGCAACATCCAACTCGGTAACCCTGATTCCACTTGCAATTTCCACATTTAGACTGGTCGTTTGAACCCTGAAATTGTATTGTGGTCCAGTTATATTAGTTCCATCCAACTTCTAGCGAAATAGATACTCTAAGTGTTTAATGGAAAATAAAACTGAAACCGAAACCGAAACCGATACCTTTAACTTTTTCTCTAGTTGCAAGCGCCATGTCAGATCCTCTAGCATGAGTTCACCCTTGCAGCAAAACGTAATGAGCAAAGTGATTCCCCCACAGATGATGGATCAGGTGACACGTTCACGAACATTAGAGTCTTCGAATCACCTCCCAAACAAGGCTGCACATAACACATGTAAAAATTAAAGATGTTACTTATATATATTATCATAAGAAAAAGTGGCATTTGAGATTAGATGTATACCTGAAGAAGATAAGTTAATTTTGAATTCCTAAACGGAACATGATCTTCTTTCTTTGCGAGAGCGAAAATGACATCACTCAATGACGATAAACTTTTGTTAATTGCCTGAAACAAAACATCATAACTTAAAATTAAAATCATAATTATTTATATTTTCATGTAAAGGTTCTTATATATAGTTTCAAAGTCAGACATGCGTCTCTTTCAATCGATCTCCAGTTGCCCCACTTCTTGAAAGCCGTTCACTACCAGCTAAATCAATAAGGTTTAAAACCCCCTGAACTTGATGTTCAGTGCTCTGTTAACACGAGGGAGGAAATGTGCCTGATGACATACTGCTTCCCTGCACCACCTCCACCATCTCCACCACTTGATCTTGGTGACAACAAATCACGGATTGTTTCATTGTAGATTTCCAACATAGATGCCTATACACATTCAATGATAACAATTGTTAGTACTCGTAAGCAGATTCACATAGTGATAATCCCACAGCAAGAGTAGATGCATAACCTGCATTTTGTATTTCCACCCTTGAGCAGCTAAGGTCTGGCTTGTTTGAAAGACCTGCTCCAATGAACTCTGGTCTTCCCATCATAGTGTAGGTTTTACCAGACCCAGTTTGTCGGTAGGCAAAAATACACACCTGTTAAATAAAAATATAGATATTATAAAGGTGACAAAAAGAGGCAATGAAACAGAATATTCCAAAAAAATGAAGTTTTTATAAACACCTAGTTTTTTTATTACAAAATAACTACAAGGTTTTACGCAATGGAAGCACACTTTAGCAGGCTTTCAACCCAATCGATCAGCAAGTTTTCAGTGAAGAACAACCTTCCTTTGTGCATAAACAGCTCGAATAGTCTTCTCAATATCATTTCTCTTAAAACGAGCATCTCTTAAATCATCATCGGTGAGTGTTGAAGACTGGCTCTGAAAGTAATTGCGATATTAAATAATCAGAAATATCAATTGCAATAAAACGGGATGTAAAATAAATGTTTGGATGTGCTTCTACTGTTCGAAGTTATAATCAAATAACTGGAAGTTTGACTGTTTGGCAAATTCTCGTTATTTGAGAGATTAAGAGATACCAATAAGCAAAAAGGACATCATTTTGAAAAAAACAGACGCTTTTTAAAATGGATATAAAATCCTTCCAATTTAGGATAATAAGGTGTAAATATGTATGTTACCGAGTAGTCATCGTGTGACCTCAGTTGAGGTGCTTGGCTCATAGACCTGGTTATTCTTCGATGGCTTGAAGCAGTGGGTCTTTGAAAAGAAGCAACCCGATTATTCATATTGTTAATTCTGTCTTATTATTTTGTTATTGGTGTGTTTTGATGAAAAGAAGCAGTCATATACTGAATCCCATACCCCACAACATCTGATATGAGTTACTTTGATAATCATACATACATAGGGTCAAACTCACCAATAACAAAATAATAAGACAGAATTAATTGCTACAAAAGAGTTACCTTGAACAATCCAAAGACTGCATCGCTCCAACTTGCTTTCAGTAGTTTCCTATACTTGTTTGGATTAAGAAGCCATATAAAATCTACACCACAAATGTTTCCTCTGTGATTTATATGGCTAACCCACTGATGATAAATGAAGAAGTGGGTTATAAAACGTGGGATGGCATAATTATGTGGGATGTATATAGACATAGATACCTTATGTGCATCAGCATCAGTGTAGTGATGAGCAGTATCATATGATGATACAAATCCCTGTGACCTAAGGAACTTGTAAATATGACCTCGCTTGCTCCCATTCCAGTCACTTACAACATAAAAACAACCAACATTATTAGTGATATATTATTTGGTATAAAAGTAAAAAAAGGGATATAGTATTAGTTACCCGCAGAGAATGATAGGCATAGAAGTAAGATTGTTCTCTTTCTGATAAGCTTCAACAGATTGGAGGATCTTATAGACCTACATTCCCAAAATTAAAAAATGGTATTTATGATCAAGTAGAAGAAGAAGATAAATATAGTTATATAGAGAGTACTTGTCGCAATCTCTCTAAAGAGAGACTTGAATCATGTGGGAACAATAAGTGAGTGTTAACAATAAGAATTTGTTGATGATTGTTGTTATGAGAGAAAGATTCAGTTAGCTTAACATGTAAAAGTTGAGCAACACGGTCTCCAAAATCATTGAAAAGGAAGTCGCGGTGGTCGATCACGCGAAAGTAGTCTTTATGCACGGCTGTTAACAACCCTGTGATATCCAAAAAGAATGTTTTAATGAAATTGGAATTGAATTGATATTTGAAGAAGAGGAGTGGTATTACCATCACCACGATTATTGGTACGGGCAAGCTTGAAATTGATATAACCGGCATCAGTAAGGCTTTTGTCATACATACAAACAAGTTCTTGATTCCCAACCCAAAACTCCTATTTAACAAAATAAATTAAAATCCTTGTGCAAAAACGATTAAAAAAAAGAAAAAGAAAAAACCTGAAGACAGATGATGGGTGATTGATCACATAAGAGGAGATCTAAAATCTGTTGATTCCGGTGAAACCAAAAAGGTCTGATTTCAGATTCTCTACAAGGATGATCATCATGAATAAGGCGTTTATATATTGGGGCGAGTATATTGAAGGTTGTACATGAGAAGGAAGAATCACCTCTTTTCTTTGCCATTCTTTTACCAATCTTTTAATTTGGTTGGATACAAATAACTCACAACGACTAGAATATCAATGTTTGGCCAGCCTCTCTGTCTTCTTCTTCTTCTTATTATATATGAATCTGCTGGTCGTCTTCTCATCTTCTTATCCCATGGATTCCACACCACTACAAAACCAAATAACGATAAATAAACCATCTAATCTAAATAATATGTAAACAAAGATAAAGTCTCACCAGCATCTGGAAGTCCTCCTTTCCGGATGACAAATGTTCGCTTCTTTTCATGATCCATAATTTTAATTTTGGTTGGTGTGCTAAGATAAACTCTGTCAACCTGGTTACAATAGTTCACTACATAAGCCCCTAACCATAAATAAGTACTGAAAATTGAGGTTAAGAAATAGGTGAAGAGTATTACTTCTGATTCAAACGTTATTGAATCTCCTTGTTCTGTAAATCGCTCCCTTTTCTGACAATTGTCAAGATAATCCAATGTTTCCAATCCTTCCACTCGAACCTCACTAAATGAACATAAATTTAAATATAACTATAGGAAAACTTTTATACGAAAATCAATAAAGGATATCCGAATGATAAAAGATCAAAGTTCAAATTTACCTGATATCGGAAACTGAGAAATAGTTGTGATATGCAATTGAAAATATAAGCGGCTTTCCATCGGTGCCGGTATTTTTAATCCGAGAAACTTGCTTAAGAGTGGAGTACGTTTTGTAAGATATACATGTGAGGCCATAATTTCAAATCTTCTTTAGTGGACCTAAGAATCAAATCAATAAAAACTTTATTGGTGGCATCAGGTGGGGGAGGAGGGGGGTTATCATCGAAAGTCCAAATTCTGTTTCTCGCAAACCCATGCGTTTACAGAGAGCCCAGATTTGAAAACTGCATCACGAGATCACGTTAATAAATTATTAATCCCAAAACAGAAAAGATAAAAGAGTTACTTACTTGAGGAAAACATATAGGAATACCGCCTCGAATTGGCTTTCAAATATACCTACACGATAGAAACGAAAAGACAAATATAGATTAGAACTTAGAAGTCTTCAAGACTCCAACAACTATGTAATTATCCTGAGAATTTCTGGCTCATCACACCTTGTAAATGTAATTTGCAAGGAATATTCTCCTTATTATAAAAATCAAACGTGAATGTATTGAGCATTAAAACGATTTCGATGATATATAATACATAAACAATAATGGTACAGCCTTATTCACTGGGAAACTGGATATATCTACAGCCTGTTTCTCAATACTTTATGTATCAAAAGGATCACTACATTTGCAACTTTAACTACTGAACCAATACAAATCACATAATCATCTCCAAATATCACAATACCTAATTCTCATGTATCTATTTATACATCAAAATCCTACATAAACGAAACCGAATTTAACATAATTCTTAAGCATAAGTTCCAAATACGTTCAAATTACCAAATTACCCTCGTCTTATAAACATGATTTGCAACTTAATATATCGAACCAATACAAATCACACAAACATCTCCAAATATCACAATACCTAATTCTCATGTAGTCATGTATCTATCTATACATCAAAATCCTACAATCCAATTGAGAGTAACTGACAGTATCTCCTGTGAAGTGACTCCTGCGATGGAGCTTCAGCTAGGTTATATGAAATTTGAATTGAAATTAGCGAATTCCTGATAAAGGAATGAGGTACCGTAGGCGAATTGAGAGAGGAATCGTCGGCTAATTGAGAGAGGAATCGTCGGCGAATTGAGAGAGAATCGTCGGCGAATTGACAGTATCTCCGGTGAAAGTATCTCCGGCGATTCGTTAACGTTGAATCTGATAAAATCAAGGAATACCTGATCGGGTATTCCTACCGGATTATGTATAAATACCGGAGTAACATTCGTTAACGATTCCTTGATTTTATCCGGTGAAAGTATCTCCGATCAGTTAGTTTTGATATCTGATATTTTGGGTGATTTATATCAATTGAAAAAAGTGAAGGGAAAAAGAGACCTCTTGGTCTGTCTAATTTTTATCAAACTTAAGTTATTGATTTAAGCCCTTCAACTTTATAATATTGACAATAGTCTCACATAATATTTCTTTTATAAAACTTTACTAAGATATTAGTGACCACTATTATTTGATGTAGTGACCAACATTATTTGGTATCTAATACTAGAATAGTGACCACCATTATTTGGTGTTTAAATTTAAGTTAACAAACTCGTTAAATACTTTTTAGTGACAACTTTTTTTATCACTAACTAATCAAATTAATGACCATCAATTTGTCGTCACTAATATCTATCATTAGTGACCATGTAGTGACAACTATTTACTATTGGTCACTAATTGAACATCGTTGGCCAAATTTCAGTGACGACTTTTTTTTTCGTGACAAAAAGATGCTATTAGTGACTAAAATTATGGTGGTCACTAAAAAAGTCGTCACTAAAGGTGTTTTTTCTTGTAGTGGTTATTTTGCGAAGAACAAAAACTTTGTGAATTACCCATAAGATACATCATGTCGGTGGCGCCGAGTCCTTTGAGAGCAAAAAGTTGAATCGCATTCGACACTGATGAAGTGGGAGGTGGGAGGGTTCTTGTAGCTTGTGCAAGTGATACAAGTCCATCCTTTCTTCCGGTTTGGACATTGTATTTACCTCCACCACTCTGCATTTATGTGGTTTTCCAAAGTTAAAATTAAAATAATTAACTGTTATATTTTGATATGATCATGGGCTTTCTGTTACTTACAAAGTATACGACATCTCTTGTTGCCATAACGATAATATCAGCGCAAGAAACCACTCCGGGGCACACCTTCTCCACTGCGGCTTTAGCAGCATCAATGACATCGTAGCCTCTAAAGCCTAAATTTGGTGGTGCAGTTTTCTCAGTGTTGGGCCCGTCTAGGAGAATCGAAGCATCACACCCCTTTTGATTCATGTGAAGTTAGAACAATTGATTAAAACGTACTAATGAACTATCAAAATCATGAAAATGAGACTTGAATTTGAATACTTTGCATACACTTGTATGCTTGGAAATGAAGAAACTTACATTAACGAAGCAATCATGGAATTGCATGCGAATAAGAGCAGGTGCGATTGTTCGGTCAGCAAGGAACTTGGAGTAAACAGTTCTTGTTACAATGTCTTCAACTTGTGAAGTTCGGCACTTTCCATTGTAGTACCCGTACTGGAGACCGCCATAACCCGAATAACCATAGCCATAGCATTGGCTAGCCACGCTTAAGAAGATGAATCCAACTGCTAATGCAACTGCGTTACTGGTTGCCATTAAGATTTTATTAATTATGCTATATCTTAATAAAATCAATTGGAATGAAGGAGATAAAATGTTTGCTTGGTATTTATAATAATACGAGAGGGAGATTATTGATTGAATGGCTTACACGATAGATAAACGTGAGGACATCATTGGTTAATTATTACTACTTAGTTGTGTATTGACTATTTTCTTCATTTAATTAAACTTTGTAAGTTGGAACTAACTATAACTTGATGTTGAAGTTAATTAAGAGAAAATTACCAAAATATTTCTAGGGTTAAGATCAAGAAGACCTTGAAAATATTTGAGACCAAAACATCCGATCATAACACTCCATTTTAAAAACCCATTTAAAATATATTTTTGTTTAAAAATTAAATATCTCAAAAACCGTATATGTATTAACCGAATAAATTACACCACTGTAACGAGCATTAACTTACCTTTCTATAGAGTACCCACTCGATATACTTTTGACGAAATTTATTTTCGGATTTTTTTACGGGTTTTGAAAATTTATATTATAAATCACTGTTTTATCATATATGATAACATTAGTTTGACATATTATTTTTTTTGTTTTTCTTTTTGATTGTAGCTGAATGTATGTAATATAACAAATCTATGTTTCGAAACTCGTATTTAGTGTTCAAATCATATGTGATATTGTCTTACGAATTTCAACATTTGACCATAAACGAAAAAATAAAAGTCGTCAAAATTCGAACTTTTTTCTGGGTCTATATAGGTTATACATTGTATAACATTGTTGTGTATTAAAATTCATATTTAGAGTTAAAATCATGTGTGTTATTGTCTTTTAAGTTTTAAAATTTTTACATACATAATATCATATATGATTTATATTTATATCATATATGATTTACAATAATATCATATATGATTTTAGTATATATCACATATGATTTATATTCATATCATATATGATTTATATTCATATCATATATGATTTATATTCATATCATATATGATTTACACTAATATCACATATGATATAGTAGTATCATAGGTGATTTTAGTATATATCACATATGATTTATATTCATATCATATATGATTTACAGTAATATCACATATGATATAATATTATCATATGCGATTTTAATATATATCACATATGATTTATATTCATATCATATATGATTTACAGTAATATCACATATGATATAGTAGTATCATATGTGATTTTAGTATATCACATTTTATGTCAAAAAACGAGAAAAAATAAAACTAGTTAAAATTCGATCTTTTTTCTAAATTTAGATAGTTTATACATTTTATAGTAATTCTCTTTTATACAATTTTACGTAATGATGTAAATATCATATATGATATTATCGTTAATTTCAATACCCCCCAAAAAAAAAAAAAAAAAAGTCGTCGAAAGTATATAACACCACTGCTCTAATTAAAGATAAAAACGAGACATATCACATATGATTTATATTCATATCATATATGATTTACAGTAATATCACATATGATATAGTAGTATCATATGTGATTTTATTATATCACATTTTATGTCAAAACACGAGAAAAAATAAAACTAGTTAAAATTCGATTTTTTTTCTAAATTTAGATAGTTTATACATTTTATAGTAATTCTCTTTTATACAATTTTACGTAATGATGTAACTATCATATATGATATTATCGTTATAATTTCAATACCCCCAAAAAAAAAAAAAAGTCGTCGAAAGTATATAACACCACTGCTCTAATTAAAGATAAAAGCGAGACGATCGCAACGGTATATTTTGTTTCGTCTAACGATTAACGGTTTGAGAAATAATTTAATTTAAAAAAATAAAAGAAAAATGAGTTTTGGTTTTAATTTTAGCCATTAGATTAAAATGTATGAAAGGCCAAGATAAGGTCTTTTGGTCTCAATAAAATTATAGGTCTTAATTGATTTTCTCTCAATATTTCTATGATATAATAAATTTTAAAAATTAATTATTAAATTTTTGAAAAGTTTTCGTGACACGTTTCTCTCAAATTATCCAGCGTCTTGGACCGACGGGTGGGATCAGATTACCCAGAACCCATGACACGTTTATCTTAAAGTCCTCGTGACCAAGATTAACTAAGCTTTTGCGAAAAGCACTTGGTGTCCACAAAAATGAAATAGAAGATAGGCTTTTAATTTTATGAAATCATGGTTATCAAAAAAGACAATTTTCATTAAGGTTGTTGCATTTGTTCTTCACTGAACACTTTGTTACAAGTTGTATGATTTATTTCAAATCCTTTTCTCAAAACCATATCCAAAGCATTGGAGATAGACTAGCTGGAAGAGGATAAAGAATAGAGCGGAATGAGTTAGGGGCTCATGTTAACTTTGTTTCTAATTTAACTTCATTTTAGATAAATCAAACGTTAATGATTTTTCAGATAAATATTGGATTAAACCAATCAATGTCGCCATCTCCTATAAAAAAATGTAACCTTTTTATTGTGGTGTTTGAATATATAAATTTTTACTTTATAAAAATAGTACCCGGCAATGCATAAGTATACCACTAGTTAATTTTTGGTTTAGAAAACTAATAAAAACTACTTATTTTTTGTAGTTTCGCATGTGAGTTAAATGCGAGACATTATATATTCACTTTTCCTAATATTCAATCCAAAGATAGACTTAAAAATATGATCGATATTCTAAATGAAAGAAGTGCCAAAAGAAGTAAAAAGCAAACATGAATATTCATCAACTTTGATATTTATATATCCAAAATTTTCTCAAAATCAAATGCTTCCGAAAATTGCAAAAAGTCATAGTTTATAACTTAATACAAAATAATAAAAAATGAATAAAAATAAAAACATGTCAACAAAGTGACAATAAAACTTCGCAGTTCGCACGATCACATAAAAGTGATGTATTGGAAAGAAAAAAAAAACTTTAGAAACCCCTCATGAATTAAGACTTTATTAGAGAAGTCAAAGTTAGCTGGTTGACTGCTCTGCATGATTTTCTAATCTGTCCTTGTGATCCTGTAAGAACTTGGATGCCACCCATCTTAACCATGGCTTGACCAAACTTGGTATTGAAATCCCACGAGCGAGCAATGGCTTCAACTGTAGACTTGGTCAAACGGTCTGATGCTAAGTCTTGATCGAATTGAAGAACTCCCCTATGCATCATAATTTGACTGTAGAAAGATTTGTCCACGATAGCAGAGCTAAAAGGGTTTTGATCCAAATTCACAACACGATTATCAGTTGCATTTTGAGCACATGTACGCTTTAGTGAAGCTAACAACGCCCAATCCATGGATGGGTCGGGTTTTCTAGTGTTCTTGAAGTTGTATAGACGATCTTTAACTAAAGAACAATGAGTGACTCCGATTGAGTGACCACCTATACAAAAAGTACACGTTAAGAAAATTTTTACATAAGTATTATGTTTGGTTTTCGACAAAGTCAATTTTGAACAAAAACACGAACAATTTTGTAAAATAAAAGAAAGCTATAGCCAAGATGAATCTCCATATGTTTATAATAAACAAAATCAGATTACTTATGTGGGGGAATTGACATAAACAACTTTCAACATGTTTTTGGTCTGGATTGACATAAACAAAATCAGATTGACATGTAGGTGTCGTGCATCAATGTTTTTCAGATTTGACTGACCTTAATTAGTATTATATTTTGTATACTTAATTAGCTTAATTTCTTAACTACACATATCTTTATTATCATTTTCGGAAGAACAAAAACTTTGTGAATTACCCATAAGATACATCATGTCGGTGGCGCTGAGTCCTTTGAGAGCAAAGAGTTGAATCGCACTCGACACTGATGAAGTGGGAGGTGGGAGGGTTCTTGTAGCTTGTGCAAGTGATACAAGTCCATCCTTTCTTCCAGTTTGGACATTGTATTTACCTCCACCACTCTGCATTTATGCGGTTTTCCAAAGTTAAAATAAATTTAATTAACTGTTATATTTTGATATGATCAGGTGCTTTCTGTTACTTACAAAGTATACGACATCTCTTGTTGCCATAATGATAATATCAGCACAAGAAACCACTCCGGGGCACACCTTCTCCACTGCGGCTTTAGCAGCATCAATGACATCGTAGCCTCTAACGCTTAAATTTGGTGGTGCAGTTTTCTCAGTGTTGGGCCCGTCTAGGAGAATCGAAGCATCACACCCCTTTTGATTCATGTGAAGTTAGAAAAATTGATCAAAACGTACTAATGAACTATCAAAATCATGAAAAGGAGACTTGAATTTGAATACTTTGCATACACTTGTATGCTTGGAAATGAAGAAACTTACATTAACGAAGCAATCATGGAATTGCATGCGAATAAGAGCAGGTGCGATTGTTCGGTCAGCAAGGAACTTGGAGTAAACAGTTCTTGTTACAATGTCTTCAACGTGTGAAGTTCGGCACTTTCCATTGTAGTACCCGTACTGGAGACCGCCATAGCCCGAATAACCATAGCCATAGCATTGGCTTGCCAGGCTCAAGAAGATGAATCCAACTGCTAATGCAACTTCGTTACTGGTTGCCATTGTTGTTATGTTGATTATGCTTATTCTGAATTAATTCAATTGGAATGAAGAAGATAAAATGATTTTATTGTTATTTATACTAATGAGATAGGGCTATTATTGATTGAATGGCTTACACGATGAATTATACGTGGGAACATCATAGTTAGATATTTAAGTTACTTGTTGACTTGTTTCTTCATTTAATTAAACTTTGTAAGTTGTAGCCAACTACAACTTAAGGTTTTGTTATTACTAAATATACCGATTGGGTAGGTAGATGTAGGTGCATTTATGTAGTTACTAAGATTCGTATGTAATTAACGTTTTATATCAGTCTTTGTATTGTGTGTTTGAATATCGGTATTGAATATTCGTTATGAATTAATCGAATATGTGTTTTGTGATGTTTAAAATGATATTCAAACTCATTCGCACGGATAAGGATGAATCCGTGCGAATGAAGGCTTCATTCGTACGAACCAGATGTGGTTCGCACGAATAGAAAGCCATTCGTACGAATGAATTCTCATTCGTACGAATGAATAGCTGGGCCTATATATACCCAGCTAGGGTTTCTGCATTCGGTGAAGGTTTTTGGTTATTGTTCATTCGTGCCGAAGTGCTGCCCAAGTGTTTTCTAAGATCCCAAACGTTTAGTAAAGTCTAAACAATCATCCGAATAGTCTTCCTTAGGTCCGATCTTATCAATACGCATTGGTTTGATTTAGTTTCCGACGGTTACATATTCGCTAGATCATCTATAGCTTATTTCCGCTAGGTTATAGGTATAACGTTGACTATAAGATCCATACAATCCCAACAAAGTGGTATCAGAGCGTTGGTTGTAGAAATCAACGTTCTTCTAGCGATTCTTAAGATTTTTCGTTTTTGATTGTTTCTTAAAGTTTGGTATTTTACGTTAAAAACCTTGTTTTTGTTGTCTTAGAACGTTTCTGAGTCATTAAGATTAAGATCTGGGCAAATAGAAATCATTTTGGTTTAGAAAATCGACCTGTAGATCGAGTTTTTAAAAAAAACCCTAATTTTTCACGGCGCATACGAATCAAGTTCTTGACAGATTTCATCCGTGCGAACCAAGGTCATCATTCGCACGAATAGGATTTAATCCGTGCGAATAAAGTTTTTGAGTGAAAAGTTTAAAGTTTAGTTCATTCGTACGAATAGGTTTCCTTCGTACGAACCAAAATTCTTATTCGTGCGAACCTGTTAGTTCATCCGTACGAATCACTCATTCGTGTAGAACTTAGTTTTTCTGTTTCATTCGTACGATTCACTCTCATTCGTACGTATCACAGCACTTCATTCGCACGAACCAGAACACTGTTTTAAATTAAAATCCTAAATGGAATACGCAATGGCAAGTTCGAATACTAAGATGTCTGACATGATAATCAATGACGCTGAAACTGGAAGCATTAACAAGGTCCCAAAACTCATCACTATGGAAGATTATCCACACTGGAAACCTCGATTCGAAATTCACATCCAAGGATTGGACTCAAAAATGTGGGACATGATTCAAAATGGATTTAACGCACCAGTTAGTGAAAATGGAGATTTTATTGCCGTTCATAGATATACAGATGAACAAAGGAAGCTTTATGATATAGAGAAAAAGGCTTATTCTTATTTGTGTCAAGCTATTCCTAGAAATGTGTTTCATCAATACCGAACACACAAGCTATCGAAGCAGTTATGGGATGCTCTTGAGTTAGACTGTGAGGGAAACAACAAGCTAAAATCTATGAAGGGAAGGGCACTGAAAAAGGAATTCGACAACTTTACCTGTTTACATGGAGAGTCCTTATTCAATCTTATCATACGCTTTCAGCACTTGATTAGTGAGATGAACGGATTTTCGGTAGAGACAACTGGTGCAGAAAGAGTACAATGTTTTGCGGACGCTCTACCAGACAGCTGGAATGGATATATTGAGATGCTAAAGGAAAATGGCTATCTTGCTCGCACAACTTTGAATGATCTCTTTACTAAGCTAAGAGAGAAGGAGCAGGATGACAAGTTTCGTGCTCAAAGAAAGGGACACACTCAAGATCCCTCATTGTATTATGCTGATCCACCAGCAGCCACTCCTACTCATGCTCCACTTAAGACAGCATTCTCTGCAAACACCTCAAATCAGACTGGACATTTGGGATGTTCACACTCAAGTTCAAGTCAAAGTACTCCGATTCAAAAGTCTCAAGCTCAAGCAAGTTCAGAATCAGCGTTTACAAGTTTGAAAGTCGAGCATTTTCATAAAGGAAATGTGGAGAGCGTAAATGAAGACATGGCTATGCTGAGTGCTTTAGTTGGATCTTATGACCAACTGTTGCAGGGTAAAATTGGAAATGTACATTTAACTGGAGAGGATTACGAGCAGATTGATCGTGATGAGATGGAACGAATCGACATTATGTGGGGTTTCGCTAATCTCGTCAGAAGGGCTAAAGAGTATGTGAAAAAGACTGGTAACCCAATCGGAGCAAACAAGGAAACTAAGTATGGCTTCGACATGTCAGCAATTACTTGTCACAACTGTGGACAGAAGGGTCATTTTGCTAGAAACTGTGAAAAGCCAAAACAGCCAAGAACAGTTCAGAATCCATTCAGAGATCAGCAAAACAGGAATATGAACAGAAACGCTCCTGAGACAAACAAGAATACAGCTTTGGTGACGACTGGCACGAATGCTTATACTGGTACTGAGAATTCAGACGTTAAGGCCTTAGTTTTTCAAGCTGACGAAGGCTTGGATTGGGGAATTCAAATTGAAACCAATCCATCTGATGCTGAGGTAAATGTCGTAAAGATTCTTAATCTGAATGAAGAAAGTGATGGGGAGGAGTCGGTTACATCTGAAGAATCATCTGAAGAATCCTCAACAGAATCAGAATCACCAGTGCCTAAAAGGGAGTTCGCAATGATGGCAGGAACTACTGAGTCATCAAAGGTACAATCTGAAACTATAGTAACTTCCTGTTCAAATTGTCTTGTTTTAGATAAACGAGTAAATGAGCTTAGCCAAGAAAATAACCATCTTGTGGATGAACTTCATAAAAACAAAACTGTTAAGGGAAATGAAAGACTGTTTTCAGAAAAGAACAAACTTTTGGCTAAACAAGTAAGTGATTTGGAAATTGCTTTGTTAAACAAACAGGACTCGATCAACAGATATTTAAAAGATATCGATGCTCTTAAACGTGAAAATGCTTCTATTAAAATAAGTTTTGAAACTTTAAACCAACAAGTTAGAAGTTATTCATCTGCATCATATCTTTTGGACCATATTTTGAAAGAAAAACGTCCTGAAAATGGGGAAGGGAAACCAGGGGTTGACTACAAAACTTGTCCACCTCCTATCTTTAACACACTGATTAAGTCTCCAAAGGAGGAAGGGGATGTTGAGTTCATTCTTCAACAACCAGATCCAGCTGTTCAGACCCCTAGTGTCCAAACACCACCTGTCCAAACACCTACTGTCAGTACTAAAAGTAATGTAAACGAAAAACTGAAAGAAACCGTTGTAGTTGAAGATTGGGTTTCTGACTCAGAAGATGAAGAAAAGGGTCCAGGTTTGGGTTATCAATTACCTTATCAAATGAATTTGGGTCGCAAACCTCACATCAAAACAGGCTTAGGTTATCAGGCTCCAAATAAAAGTTCGAGTCAACCTAAACAAGTTAGAATTTTGAAACGACCTGAATTTACTGGACCAAAATTTGTTAAAACCGGCGAATCATCAATCGCATCTGAGTCAAAAGAATCAGAAAAAGCAAAATTCATACCACCTCATAGGAGACCGTCACCAACAAATCCCCATAAGCCACAAAATGTTCAACAACATACCGGCTTTATGCGTCCAAATGCTATGTTCTCCAAACCTCATACACACCATCGGAGAATGACGCAAAGTTCTCAAAATCTTAACGAATGGAGAACTTGTTTTGATTGTGGGGAGAAAGGCCATGTTAATTATAATTGTCCAAATTTGAAACAAAGGCCTAGGAATAATGTTGACCAAAGTAGAATGTCCACTGGAAATCGTTTTTCAAGTCCAAATCGAAATCGATTCTCAAACAATAGGTCATTATCTCCTAAACAAAACAATGAGTTGCTTCCTGCTGGTAAATCCAAACAGCAACCTATTGTTAAACAAATTGAAAAAAGACCAATTTCACCAACTGTTTATGTCAAACGTGCATGGAAAGCTAAGAATGAAAGACCTTCAAACGTGTCTGATGGTTCCAATGGAAAATGGGTTGACTTACAGTTCCAAGGTGAAGATGGCAAACCCAAGGCTATTAAGGCTTGGGTTTGTTTTGGGTATTAATAATTTCAATTTGTTGTGCAGGTCGTCTATGATCCTATCAAGAATACCTGGGTTGTTGATAGTGGGGCGTCTAGGCACATGACAGGGAATATGAAGTTACTTTCAAATGTTAGATCAATTAAGGGTGGCTATGTTTCATTTGCTGGTGATAAGGGAGGTTTTATTTCTGCTCAGGGATCAGTCGCAAACGACAAATTGAGTTTTGATAAAGTAAATTACGTTCAGGCATTGGTCAACAACTTGTTGTCCGTCTCTCAAGTTTGCGACAAGAAGTTTAAGGTGATCTTTGACGACTATCAGTGTTATATTATGAAGCCAGAATTTGTAATTCCAGAACACTTGATTATTATGAAGTCCCCGAGAGTTGGAGATTTGTATGTGCTTGATATGTCGAAGACTACTGTGAATTCGACTGAACACCAAGCTTTTGTCTCGAAAGCTACTGAAGGTGAATCAATATTGTGGCACAAACGTATGGGACACCTTAGCTTACGAAAGATGAATCATCTGATGCATAAGGATTTGGTTTTGGGAGTGAATGTGAAAACCTTTCAGTTGCCGGAAACGTGTATTTCATGCAAGAAGGGAAAACAGTCCAAAAAGTCTCATAAAGTAAAGAAGTTTCATACCATTGATATTCCACTTGAGCTTCTACACATGGATTTGTTTGGCCCTATCAAGTATTCAAGTGTTGCTGGGGATAAATACTGTTTGGTGGTGACTGATGACTATTCTCGATTCTCTTGGGTAATGTTTTTACGAGAGAAATCTGAAACATACGAGAATATCAAGCTGCTGGTTACTTCACTGGAGACTCTGTATAAGTTAAAGGTTCGACGGTTTAGAACTGATAACGGTACGGAATTCAAGAATCAAAGGATGGAGGATTTATGCAAGGAACGAGGCATTCAACAACAATTCAGTGCAGCCTATACTCCACAAATGAACGGGGTTGCAGAAAGAAAGAACAGAACGTTGATTGAAGCAGCTAGAACGATGTTGGCTGATTCGACACTGCCAGTACGTTTTTGGAATGAAGCAGTAGCTAATGCTTGCTATACTTTAAACCGAGTGCTAGTAGTGAAACGTCATGGGAAAACGTGTTATGAGTTGTTGCAGAAAAGAAAGCCTAATTTACAGTATTTGGAACCTTTTGGAGCTCCGTGTACTATGCTCAAGCGTAAATCAGAAGGAAAGTTTGATGAAAAGGCATTGGAAGGAATATTTCTGGGATACAGCACTCCTAACAAGAGAGTTTGGAATCCAACTACTAAAGCTGTTGAAGAATGGTATGAGGTGGATGTTCAGAAGTACTCTAAACCGATTCCTTCTAAAGGATATCCATGGATGTTTGATTATGATTCTTTGTTTGAATCATTTAATCTTCCTGAGTTCTCCGATGAAGATATTGCAAGATACTACTCACATCAAGAGGCTTTGGAAGAAACTATTCCTCATGATCCGGTGACTCCAACAGTTCCTACTCCTCCTGCTCCACAAGATAATCCTGCAGATGGTCACGTACATGATGATGATTCAGATTCTGATGGTTCAGTTAACATAAATGAGCCGATTGGAAATCCTGAAAATGTTCAAGAAATTGAAGAGGAAGTTGAAGCTCCCGATGTTAATAATTTGGGTCCTAATGTTGTGGTTCCTCCAAATTTGAACGTAGAAGAACCAGCAAGTCAGCTCCGGCGATCATCAAGGGCTCGCAGATCGACAAATTTTGATGATTATGAAACCTATTTTGCTGGAGCTCGACCAAAGAAAGAGATCCACAGCGATGTGTATATTGATCTGTTTAAATCTGGAGATGTTACTTACTGTGCTCATGCTTGTTTTATTTCGCAGATTGAACCGACTACTGATGAAGAAGCTCTCATGGATGATAATTGGATTAACTCAATGCAAGAAGAACTCTTACAGTTTAAGAAGCTGGGTGTCTGGCGGCTTGTCGCTAAGCCAAAAGGCGCCAAATCATTGGGTGTTCGCTGGGTCCATCGATGCAAACGGGATGATCAGGGAATAGTTGTCAGAAACAAGTCAAGGCTAGTGGTTCAGGGTTTTCGACAAATCCCTGACTTAGATTATAATGAAGTGTTTGCTCCAGTTGCAAGATTGGAGGCAATTCGTATTTTTCTAGCCTTTGCCTCTTACAAGAAGTTCACTGTGTATCAAATGGATGTTAAGAGCGCGTTTCTTTATGGGAATATTCGAGAGACCGTGTACGTTAATCAACCACCGGGCTTTGTAGACCCATTACATCCGGATAAAGTGTATATTCTCGATAAAGCACTTTATGGTCTACATCAAGCACCGCGCGCCTGGTATGAGACACTCGCTAATCATCTGACCGAAAATGGTTTTCGTCGAGGGGTCATTGATTGTACGCTGTTTATCAAAGAAAGAGGTGCAGATATTCTGTTGGTGCAAATATACGTGGACGACATTATTTTTGGATCTACAAATCCGGAATTATGTAAAGAGTTTGAGACGGTGATGACAAGCAAGTTCGAAATGAGTTCTATGGGTCCGATTAAGTTCTTTTTGGGGCTACAAGTAGATCAGACTGCAGAGGGTATTTTTATTCATCAGACAAAATACGTAAACGACATTTTGAAACGGTTTGAAATGTCGGAGACAAAGTCAGCCTCTACTCCCTTATCGGTGAATCACGGGATATCACCAGAAGTTACGGGGGAGCTAATTGATCAGTCACTTTATCGCTCTATGATCGGTTCTCTTATGTACCTCACCGCATCTCGTCCAGATATTATGTTCCCGGTGTGCTTGTGTTCTCGATATCAAGCAGCACCAACTGTTATCCATCTTCAAGCAGTGAAGCGAATCATGCAATATCTAAAGGGTACCCCAGATTTAGGTCTTTGGTATTCTAATGATGATAATTTTGAATTGTCTGCTTTCAGTGATTCGGACTATGGAGGTTGCAAGAAGGATGCTAAATCAACTTCAGGAGGGTGTCAGTTTCTCGGAACGAGACTCATCACATGGCAGTGCAAGAAACAGACCGCTGTAGCATTGTCCACGTGTGAGGCTGAATACGTAGCTGCGGCTAGTTGCTGTTCTCAGGTTATCTGGATTCAACAACAATTGCGGGACTACGGTTTGTCTATCTCTAATACTCCTATTTATGTTGATAATTCTGCTGCCATAGCTGTCACTAAGAATCCTGTACACCATCCTAAAACCAAACACATAGGCGTAAAATATCATTTTATACGTGATTGTTTTGAAAAACATCTAATTGACGTAATTCACATCGAAACGATGTTTCAAAAAGCAGATATTTTTACAAAGGCCTTCGATAAATCTCGGTTTGGATTTTTACTATTAGAAAATGGTGTTGTTAAGAAAAGTGATGTGATCAAAGAGGACGAAAAGTCAGACAAGTAACCGCTCTCGTTTTTTTTGTATACTACGTTAATTTTTTTTTAGTTCTTTTAATTTTAGTTTCGTTTTCTTCTTTTACTTTTATAAAATTCAAAAATACAAAAAGATTTTTATTTTTAGCATTTTAGGGGGAGAAATAGTTAGTTAGTTAAAAAAAAAAAAAAAAAAAAAAAAAAAAAAAAAAAAAAAAAACGGGGGAAGTGAGGAAATACTGAACAAAAACTGAACATGCAAATTGTCAAAATTATGCTGAAGGTAATGTTTAAACATGTCGGTTGTAGGATATATTGGTAGACTTATCTCACTGAAACTTGACGAAAATTAATCATGTTTCAAATGGTTGTCGCAGATATCAAATTTATTTAAATCTTTATGGATATGTCTCAAAGACTGTCTAAATGATATCTGGAGATCAATAACAATTGAGAACACTGAAAACAACACAAAGCGGTCGAAATTAAATGTCTAATATATTTTAATTAGCTTTTGTCTTGTAGTGTTTGTGGCTTTTCGCTGGATTGATTCGAAAATAATAAATATTGGGTGTAATATCAGAAAACAAATACAGTATGTCAGTATTTTCAATCTATTGCAGAACCTAGCACATTTATACCCTACTCAAAGAAAAGTGAGATTTTGAGCCTTGAAAGCATTCATTTTAAATGCTACTTTTTCTTTTGCATGAGTGTGCCGATGGTTGATGACTTCAGAACTTGACACAGTCATACGTTTCGAGACCATAAATGAGCATTGCATTAGGGTAACCTAGTGTAATTTGGTACAACTTTAGGGGCAACTTAGGAATAAACCATTTGATTTAGCCTATTCGTTTCTTGTTAAATTATTATAGCTTAATCACATTGGTTAGCTAATCTCCGTTTAACCCTTTGTAACACTTATTTTTAGTGTTAGATACTCTAGTTAACCACTTTGCGCCTAACCTTTTCGTTTCATTTAAATCCACTAAATAGTTTGTACACTAGCCTCTTCTTTTCATTTTAGATGAATCCGAACTTAGTTTTTGAGATTGCTATGGAGTGTATACTTGAAGATTGAAGTTAGAAGTGTTAAGGCATTGAAATTATAGAATATCGTTAGCCTTTGTATCATATATTTTATTAAAAAAAAAAAAAAAAAAAAAAAAAAAAAAAAAAAAAAAGAAAGTTGTAAAGTATGTTTTTGAAGTTGAAGTAATTATATTTTGAGTTATGTAATTCGGAAGAAATTGAAGTTATATGGAGCAATTGGTTCAGTAGCGTTTAGGAGTTCGGATTCATTCTAAGTTTAGATGTATACTAAGTTTATTTGTATACTTTTACTTATTTACCCATTTAACCTCCATATATATTTATTCACATGACTTTCCCTGTACATTACAACCCGAATAAAAGTCCCCGTTTAGTTGTACCTAGACTCTAGTGGTGGAGAAATGATACTGTATCAAGCCTATGATAGAAAACTCACCATGACTGAGCAAATTGAGCGAATTTATCGAATATTTTTCATATCAAGAGAAGATCGTACTGACATACGAAATAAATATTATGATATTACATCTGATGTTTAGGAAAATAGAATTGAAATGGCTGAAAAGTTAAGAGGACAAATACACAAACATACTTGCAATTCTAATTATGATATGAATTTGATGACTGTTAAAAATTCAAATTGTGTGTTGTTTTCTATGTTCAAAATATTGGGAGATCTTAGCGAGATAACTCTTTTGGAAAGAAAAAGTGTCGAGTGAATGTGTGTTTAAGTTTAAGAGGACAAATATACCAATAATCGTCAACTGATATGTTAATTGTTACTACAAAAAAAAAAAAAAAAAATTGAATGACAATGCTTTGTTTCAGTATCAGTCTGATCCCTCATCAGAAAAACGCAAAAAGAATGTGAAAATTTCAATGTATTTAGTCGTTATTTCAGTAGTTGTTACATTTTTCTTTAACTCATCAAAATCGAAAAAAACACAAAAAGATTGTAATAATTTCAGTTTTATTGTTATTTCAGTAGTCGTTATAGTTAGAAATTTTCCTTGAAGTACCAAAAAAAAAAAAAAAAAAAAAAAAAAAAAAGATTTTCAATTTTAGAATTTTAGTTTTTCTTTATTTTCTTTTGTTAGTTTAAAGGTTGCTTGTCGTGACTCAAGATGTAAAGGTGAAACTGGAATCACGTTGATAAAGTTTTTGGTTTGAATATCTAATTTGAGTTAAACGTTGTATTTTGTTGGATTGATAATTTTCTTGTATCTAACGTTTACATGGTTGTTGATTTTGAGGAAAAGCGAAAGTTTTAAGTTTGTGAACTCAACAGCTCATTCGTGCGGATGTTCGTTACATTCGTACGAACCAATAGTTCATACGCACGAATCAAAGGAAAGATAACGAACGGTCAGCTCTCTCGTTCGTGCGAATGTAAATTTCGTTCGTGCGAATGAGAAATAGGTATATATATGTTCAGATCCGTTTGATGTCTCTCACAGTGACATTCGTATTGAGTAATTTTCTCCTTAAAATTCAAAGTGCCTAAAAGAGTTTTTGATCTTGTTTTTCTTGTGCAACTTTCGGTTACGATCATAATCATATATACCACGATAGGTACAACATCCATTTGCTTGTTTTAATTGTTGATTTTAAAACCGAGACCTCTTGACTCAAATTGCCCATATATATGTGTTTGTGATTGTTTTTAGAGTTAGGGGTTTTGTTAATCGGGATATTGCGATCATAATGATGTAGTTTTTGTGGTTTAAAACGTGGTTTTGAAAATCTAGGTTTTATGGAAAACGAACAGAACTGATGAACTTCATTCGCACGAATGAGTTTTCATTCGTGCGAATAGATCTCACATTAGTACGAATAGCTATTTCGTTCGTGCGAATGAGTTGAACTTAATCCGTCTGGTTTGACAGTCTCATTCGTACGAATACATGTTGATTCGTACGAATGGAAATGTTCATTCGTACGAATGGTCTAGAACAGAAACAATTTAAAACGTTTGAATTTTAATTCTAACTGTTTTGCTTCTCGATGTTCACGTTTATGTTTTCAGGAAAATGGCTGAAATTCCTCAATCTTCTCAATCTGAAAGTGCTGTTTTGAAAATTGGTGCAAAGAATAATATGTGCGCATATCTTGACGAGGAGACCCGCAATGCCAAACAATTTGCTGAGATTATTCGATTTTTGAAGCGATCAAGAATTCTAAAAGCTATTTCTACTAAGCATACACCTTATCTTTCCCATGTCACAGCTTTCTGGCAGAACGCTAAGGTTGTTTATGCAGATGGAAAAGTTCAGATTCACAGTATAGTTCACGGGACGGAGATCGTAGTTGATGAGCATGTGATCCGAGAAGTTGTTGGATTCGAAGATGAAGCTGGAATGCCAACTCTACTTAACAAATATCTTGTCAGAGGATTAATGCTGAGGGTGAAATACACTGGTGATATTGATAAGGGAGTAGTCATCAAGTCTGGGTTCAGCATCCAGTACAAGTATCTGTGTCATGTTTTACAGCATTGTTTGAGTACTCGGAAGGCTGGGCACGATGAGATGCGAGAGACGATACAAAGTGCTTTTGCTGCCTTGATATTGAATATTCCATTCAATTTCTCGGGAATGACTCTAATACACATGATTGAGAATTTGGAGTCGAAGAAGGAGAAGTACTTAATGTATGCTCGATTTGTGCAGATGATTTTGGATGCAAAGATTGAAAATCTGCCAAAGAATGATGATGATGCGATTACATTAGAAATAATGAACGATGCTACAATGGGTCGTATGCTATCATACAAAGGAAAGACGGTGAAGCCTCCTATGAAAAGAATGATCGGTCATCTTGCGAATCCAGAGTACGTGTTTCCTGGGGGAAGAAAATGGAGACACGAGGACAGTGACTCAGACAAAGAGGATATTTTTGTGCCTCCTCAATCTGAATCCGATGAAGAAGTATTTTCTGCCAATTCTCCTCCTGCTGCTACATCAACATCTCAGATGGAGTTACGAGATGAAGATGATATTACTTTGAGTGCTGAAGCGACTCCGTCAGTACCTAAACGGAAAGCTGCAGCTATACCATTGAGGGAAATAGTTAGTGCCAAAGGGAGAGCTGGGAAACGTTTTAAGTATATAAAACGTACTGATATGACTGCAAGCACAACTATTCCAGTTCCTCCTCCGATAGTTTCTCAGCAACAGCAAAGCATTCCGGTTATGACTTTTGCTACAACAACAACAACAACTGCAGGTGGATCGTCATCCGGGCACATATCAGAGTCTACTCAGATTCAAACTTTGAATGCCATGCTATTAGAAGTTCTGATGAATCAAAAGACACAGGATGCTGAGATGAAGAAAATGATTGAGCAAATGGCTAAAAGTGAGGCTGAGAGAGCTGAATTGGCAAAGAAGATCGAAGAACAGAACTTGGTAATTGATTCTCAGAAGAAATTGATTGATGACTTCAAAGAAAAACTCGACGGTTTGGAGGACGTCACGAACATGATTCAAGATTCGATGGAGGCTGATGAGGATGGAATTTACCGAATCAAAGCACCGGCCGATGAATCTGCTGAACCGGCTGGTGCAGATAGCGAATGCACAGCGTCTGGGGGAGCTGGTAAAGAACATCAGAGTGAATCCCAGTACGATTTTGCTCCCATTTCGTTTAAAAAGTCCAATTTAACTCACATTTTGGATATGCAGGGGGTGATACAGTTCAGCATTGATCATGATTTAGAAGAAGGAGAGATTATGCCTACTTTATCTAAAGAACAGCTTGCAGATTTAATTGCACTAAATCCTGAAGATATTATTTCTGAGGAGTCTGCATCTGTTTCTGACATTAATCCTTCTACTTCTGACGTTGATGACGATGAGATAGAGTTCGAGCAGACGGCTGATTCAACAGAACCTATCTATCAGTCCAATGATTTACGAGACGACGACATTTTTAATGTAAATGATGAAGATCTTGCTCAGAAAATGGATAAACTTCCAGAGGCTACTCCAGCTACATCAAACGAAGAAGAAGTGAATGCCAAGAAAGCTGAGTGGATTCAGGCGATGAAAGAGTGTTTACGTCCACCTCGTCAAGTTTCTCAACCAGCTTATACGAAGTATTATTCCTTGAAGGGGGCAAAGACTCAAGGTCCGATAATAAGCTGGGCATACTTAGAAGATCTGAATGTTTATGCAGTCAAGCGAGAAAGAGGAATTGATTACTTCAAGCGAGTTCATGACTTGAAGACGTTGCCTTATTTTGACATGATGCAGCTGGCACGTCTTAAACTGCTCTTCAGTGAAAAGGATGATAGAGCAAAATGGTTGGAGAAAAGATTGAGGTTTGAGTTTAGGAATAAGTGGGAATACCTAAGGCCGCAGTATCCACAGATTACTCACATCTGGAATAAGAACAAGGGTAAAGCTGTGAAGCATGTCAAGTATCAAGCGCCAAAGGTGATGGAAAAGATTCCGCTTCGAGAAATGAAGACCGGATTTTGGAGAAGTTTCAAGTGGTGGTACTATGATTATAGAACCACTGAAGCTGTCATCGTGTTAGAGCACAAAGGCGTTTGGGAAGCAGTGCGAATTTTTGATCCAATGTGGATTAGAAATCTAACAGATGATGATATCTATGCTTTGTATCTGCAGCCTATATTCTTTGACATTAAAGATATGGATCAAGCAATGCGGTTCAACAAGGTTGTACGCGTATGTTTCCTTCACAAGATCCATTCATAAGAGGGCAGAACAAAGGCGTGTTTTAATCAGCAGCAGATATTTTGAAGACTGAAGACATAGAATCTAGTTCCTAGGGGGAGTTTGTAGGTGCATTTATGTAGTTACTAGATTCATATGTAAACTAACGTTTTATATCAGTCTTTGTATTGTGTGATTGAATATCGGTATTGAATATTTGATTAATGTTTACATCGTTATGAATTAATCGAATATGTGTTTTGTGATGTTTAAATGATATTCAAACTGGTTCGCACGGATAAGGATGATATCCGTGCGAATGGAGATTGATTCGTACGAACCAGATGTGGTTCGCACGAATAGAAACTCATCCGTACGAATGAATTCTCATTCGTACGAATGGATAGCTGAGCCTATATATACCCAGCTAGGGTTTCTGCATTCGGCAAGGTTTTTGGTTATTGTTCATTCGTGCCGAAGTGCTGCCCAAGTGTTTTCTAAGATCCCAAACGTTTAGTAAAGTCTAAACAATCATCCGAATAGTCTTCCTTAGGTCCGATCTTATCAATACGCATTGGTTTGATTTAGTTTCCGACGGTTACATATTCGCTAGATCATCTATAGCTTATTTCCGCTAGGTTATAGGTATAACGTTGACTATAAGATCCATACAATCCCAACAGTAGAGCGAGTTATTTGACTCGGATATATGGCATTTTAATTGAAGATCATTGTGATTGTTTTTGAAGTTATAATGTGATCTCCCTTGTTTATAGTAATGTTCGAGATTTTGTTTCCAAGGGTTTTGTTATAGGTTTGAGTTTAACCGACTTGGTATGGTGAAAAGCTGGTCAGTTAACGGGCCCAAAATAGCCATAACTTTTGATCTTATACACCTTTGACATCTCTGGAGACAACTCTAACAATTTTCAATGTTAGAAAATGTTGGCACGTGAATATTGCCAAGTAGCTTGTATAGAGTCATGTTGTTTCTAGTTTGAGTTGTAAAAAACGATCAAATAAAGCAAACAGTCTCACTAATCTATCGAAACTATCAGTTTCGCTGCTAGTTTTTTTAGCGAAATTCGTCGTTGTACTTGGACGATTTGTTTATTAATAGAAGTGTTTTGAGTTCATTTATTGGTGTCATTTCCACCTGCATTAAGAGGCACATAACTAGTTACTGGTTTTGTAAGTTTTGTAATAAATTGAGCAAGTCTATCATTTGAGAGCTTAAAACGTGGTTATCGATTGATTAATTGTATTGTAATTGATTTTAAGTTAGTAATTGAAGTAATCTTTCGACTATGATGTGATGGTCAAACATTACAAATCACCAAAACATATGAAACTAATTATTCAACATTTTAGAATCTAAACGAAAATATTATATGTAACGTCTTATGCAAATCTCGCATCGGCCGTAGACAAAAACTGATGCCTGATTTATAAGGTAAATCTTGGCATTTCATGACATGACGGGTTTTGATGGCTACATATACCGTAGAGGTTAATATCTTTGCAATTAAATGTGCTTAGACAAGAGCAATACCCACAATGGGAGACTCATTAGAAAGCTCCACCAATTAAAAACAAACCTATAACAATATCATAAACATTAAAAAAAACAAAGTGTTACATTATACATTTGCAATTATGTAATTTTGAATACTTAAATATTATTTAAGTTGCTCTTTAAAAGTTTAGAGAAATACATTTTGATGACAAAAATAGACGAGAAAACATAAACAAATCTAAAGATATTATAAGAAAATATTTGTCCAAATATTTTAAACAGTTTTCTTCGGTTTTTGAATTAACTTTATAGTGTATATTCTTCGAGTATCCAAAAAATTAACTTTATAGTGTTATTATTTACTAATTGGAGCATTTTTTTTTCTAGACATATATAATGTGAAGGGTTAAAATGTATTTATATATAAATAAAAGAGAAAATGTACTAGTTTCAATTTAAACTTAAAAACTGGAAAAAAAAAGCTTGGCAAGACTTGAACCCAGGTCACCAAAATATGTAGTTGTTACATAAAGTTGAAAAACAACCCAGGCCAGATCATTATTTTGTAATATATCTGTAAACCAAAGATTTTACCCAGGTCCTTCCAATATTTTTAGCCAGGTCCTTTGGAAAATTTCAACATCGTTTGTAAATGTTTTTTAAAATTAAGGTAGTTCCGCGGACCTGTCTGGCCCATGCCTAAATTCGCCCCTGATTATAATTGGTCCACATCTAACACTAATTTTGAAAATGCAATTTTTTCCGCTAGCATTAATCTTGATTACACAAACAAATCAAAAACTTAGAAAAGTTTTGCAGCAAGCCAATAAATGTGTTTTCAATACAATCATTTGAGTTTTGGTAACTCACAAGAAGTATGAGCATTTCACATTAAACTTTGAAAAATTCACAAGTCTATCAAAAAATGAAAAAGGATATCTACAATAAAACAAATGGTTGCATATTCTTTAACACCCTTCGTTAAGCCAAGAAGATCTGCATTTACAGCACGGTTCTCGGAACGAACCGAGACTTGCTAAAATTACGAGTCTTGCACATGTTAAACATCAAAGTAATGTATGACCAAGTAATGCTACATTTACAGTGAAAGAGTAAACCATAGTAAAAAGAGTAAAGCATCATAACCACTAATTCCTATTTCGTGGTACCAACAAAAGAGTTTGACTCCAAAATTAATAACGGATATCAGATTGTCGTAATTGTATAGCTCTTTTGGGGTGTTTGGGTAAGGTTATCTAAAAGCGATGAAAACAAAATTTAAGTTTAATAAATCTCTTTTAGAATATAAATGGACCTTATATGGAACAAATGCCCATTATATCTTGTCAAGTTTCTTTGATAGTAATAGTACCACTGGATATAGTCATCACCAATTTTGAATGTCTTGTACCATTTGACTGAGACGTGACATTAATCAAAATATATTATACCTATGTAAATACAAATTGTTAAGATAATGTAATTAGAGATCATAATCATCGTATCATATCATAATCATAATCATAATATGTAATAAATGTGGCTTGGATTCAACAAGATTAGGATCTTGTGGACTTAAATCAGTACCAATCACATACGTTCTAAACTGTAATCATGATAAATAAATAATGTAAGATGATAACTTACGGAATAGATATTGCTATAGCTTGCATAAGGGGTACTAAATAGGTAAGTTTCATAGAATAGATGGAATTAAGAGATGTAAAAAGCAGATACATAGTCTATTTAAGTTCTTTTTTAAGTGTTATCCTATGCAGGTTTTATCAGGCAAATAAATTTTCATTCGCGATTAACTTAATTATTCTTAGTATTCGTATAATAAAAGAATTACCTTTAAAACAGGCAACAACCAATATGCGAAGTATAACTCTAAAGAAAAATCCAGAAGATCATATGCTTACAAAAATTGAAAAAATTACAAACCTCAAAACAAATCAATATAATGTCAACAAAAATAAAGCAAAACTTCACACAAAGAAATATAAATGAGCATATGTTACAAAACTTGTAAAGCCCAACAAGGTTTTCAACCAAATAAAACTATGTGAAAGAAGTCAAATTTTGTTGCTGCTTCGGTGGTGGTGGAGATTGCATCATTGGCGGTGGTGGTGGTTGCGTCATTGGCAATAGTGGTGACTCCATCATTGGCGGTGGTGGCGATGACTGCATGTTTGATGGGGGAGGTGGGTGCATCTTTGGCGGTGGTGGTGGGGACTGCATCTTTGGTGGGGGTGGCGACTGCATCTTTGGTGGTGGTGGCGGTTGCATCTTTGGCGGTGGCGGGGCCGACTTCTTGCTTATTAAAGGAGGCAAAGTTATTGGTACCTTCGGTAGTGGTAGAGGCGCCGCCTTTGGGTTTATCACATGGCATGATTTTCTTATTTGGCCTTGTGTTCCTGTAAGGACTTGGATGGCACCCATTTTAACCATGGCTTGACCAAACTTGGCGTTGAAATCCCACGAACTAGCAATGGCTGCAACCCTAGACTTGCTTAAACGATCCAATGCCAATTCTTGATCAATTTGAAGAATTCCTCTACCCTTCATTATCTGATTGTAGAAAGATTTGTCAACAACGTTAGCACTACTAGGGTTTTGATCTAAGTTCACAGCGCGGTTAGCAGTCCCGTTCTGAGGACATGTAACCCTGAGAGACTTTAATAGCCCCTTATCCATGGTTGGGTCTGGTTTCCTCGTATTCTTAAAGTTGTAAAGACGATCTTGAAACAATGAACAATGAGTGACTCCAACAGTGTGACCACCTATTCAAAACAAACACATTAAGAAAAGAAAAAAAAACTTCAAAATAAGTTATAAATGTATATTTGTGATGTTAGCTATTAGAGGTTGGCAACTTACCAAGAAGATATATCATGTCAGTGGCAGTTAGTCCTTTGCTAGCAAAAGCTTTAATTGAGTTTGCCACTGATATAGAAGGACCTGGGAGGCTCCTTGTATTTTGTGCAAGTGACACAAGTCCATCCCTTCTTCCCGTTTGGACATTGTATTTACCTCCACCACTCTACATATTTAACAAAAAAAAAATGATGTTAGAAAAATATATATAGAAAGTTAATTAAAAATTCCATATGGTGCTTTTTGCATTTAGTATTTATTACCAGGGAAACAGCATCTCTTGTTGCCATAATAATTATATCGGCACAAGATACAACTCCTGGGCAAATCTTTTCAACCGCGTCTTTTGCAGCATCAATCACATTGTAGCCCCTAACGCTTAAATTTGGGGGTGCGGTTTTCTCAGAATTGGCTCCGTCCAATAGAATTGATGCATCACACCCCTTTAATTCAAGTAAAGTTAGAATGGTTAGTAAATATCACTTCTACAAATACATAAGGTGAAAGTCTTTTTATATTCATGGTTCTATAAGACTATACAAAGAAAGGTAAAAGTTGTTTTACATTTATAAGTTTGAAAAGTATATATGTACTTGTAGTTATTATGTGGGAATATAAAGTATGTGTGGTGGGTTGAAACTTACATTAACAAAGCAATCATGGAATTGCATGCGAATTAGAGCAGGTGTGATTGATCTATCTTTGAATTTGGAGATGACTACTTTTCTTACAATATCTTCAACGTCGGAAGTTTTACACTTACCTTTGTAGAACCCGAATTGGAGACCAGCACCATAGCACTGACTAGCAAAGTTCAAAAAGATGAACCCAATTGCTAATGCAATCGCTTTACTGTTGGCCATTTCTATTTTATTAATTATACAGATTTTGTATTGAATTGGAATGAAGAAAAAGATTTAAATGTTTGGTATTTATAACAAGGAAAAAAGATAATTTATTGTTTAAATTATGAATGGCTTTCACGTTGTGCTTCTACTATATTTGGCCTTATATTTTGTGTTAATCTTATATTATAATCACTATTTAATTATTTATTGTAAAGTAGTGGCCTTGTTGAGTATATTTTAACTTTAAGTTGAATATTGTCTTGGCGAACGTTCTCAAGCGGGTGGAGAAAAGGAGGCACTTTGAAATAAGTTGAATGACGTTTTCCAGCAGATTATGGAATCTTTGGAGATTTTAATGTGGTACGCTTGGAGACTGAATTCCCAATTTCTTGAAAATGAAGCTGGGGATTTCAATCGTTCATCTCTAACTCCGATCTAATGGAGATACCGCTGGGAGGGGGAAGATACACTAGGATCTGATGACACTATGAAATATAGTAAGCTAGATAGGTTTCTTGTTTTAGAAAGTTTCAAGTGCTTATGAGGGAGTTTGGTGGTTGTATGTTACGAGCCGCACATTCTGCTCGAAATCAGCTCGCTCGTTGTCCCTTGAGAACGGAAGAATAGAAACTCTACATTAATCCATCAAGATTATACTAGATCTATCTAAGGAAGGATCTAGATTTATCCCGTGATATCTAATTTGCATCTACATTAGTCCTAGTATCTAGTCTAGATAATTCTTATGTAAATTATCTAGTCTAGGATCATTCCAGATGATAATATTCAGTCTAAGTATCTAGATTAACCTATTTCTAATTTATTCCATCAAAGGCTATAAATATGTAATCAACCATCATTTGTAACCATCCGATTTCCTTGTATCAAAAAACATCAAGCTTTCATATCCTCCAAGCAAGTGTTCTCGTAAGACATTCCAAGTCTTTTTGGCTTATTTAGTCGCCAGAAATCAGTGACCTAAGTGCCACATGGGTTCAAGAATTCAACCCCGTGACAGGAGGTATCAGAGAAAGGTTCGAATTTATTCAATCGTTTGGAAAGGAAACACGATGGCAGGAGTAGATCAAACTTTGAACATGGAAACTGAAGGCAGGGGACGGAATTTGGAGAAACAGCCCCATGGGAAGAGGAGTCAAAGCAGGTCGCGACCTCCCATTATCAGTGCCACCGGGGAAGGCACAAGTGATCCAGAGACCCGGATTACTAACCTGGAGTCTCTATTTATCGGGATAAAGAAACAGATAGATGACGTAAACGGAGGACTTGATTTCATGATCGACGAAAGCATGGAAGTAACCAAGGTGGCAAAAGAGATGATCGAGGGTTTCAAAGAAGATATCAAGAAGGACATTGATATTATGTCACAGAATGTTCAAGGAACGCGGGAGTTTCTTGAAGATGAGATCAAATCCATTCGCGATGAGATGGAGACATTGAAACGGGAGTGGAAAAACGTTAGACCTACCAATAACTCCAGCTCTAGCGGAGCCAGCATCGGTTCTTCATGGCCAAACCTCAAAGTATAGAAAACTGACACGTACAATGGTACTCGTAGTGCGACTCTTGTCGAGAATTTTCTCTTTGGTTTAGATCAGTACTTTGATGCAATGGGTGTCATTGAAGATGCGACGAAGATAAGTCATGCCCCAACATTCCTTCGGGAATCCCCTCGGTTATGGTGGAGGAAAAGTATTCAGAACGTGAGAAAGGTGTTTGTACCATCGAAACTTGGGAAGTTTTCAAAACTGAGTTAAAGAAACATTTCCTACCTCATAATGCCGATATGGAAGCACGAGAAAAAATTAGACGATTACACAAAAAAGGAACGATCTCTGACTATATCAAAGAGTTTACTACAACAATGTTGGAAATCGAAGACTTTTTAGAGCGAGACGCCTTATTCTACTTCAAAGACGGGCTGCAAGAGTTGGCGCAAGTCGAGCTTGATTAACGTAATGTGCGCACCCTCGATGATGCTATTGCATCATCCGAGTCACTCGTCGATCTCTCTCCGAAGTTGCGATAAAACTTATTCGGGATAGGTGGAGAAGAAGAAGAATTCCCCGGACAAAGTGAGGTATGCCATCGAAAAAATTCTCCAAGACGAAATTCCTCACCTATACGAGGTAAACCCAAACCTTCCTTGCTATGCTTTATCTGTAACAAAGCTCATTGGACGAGTGAATGTTCGGGTAGAAAAACTATTAACGCCATGATTTCAGAAAGAGAAAACAAACTTAGAGAAGAACCCGAAGCCCATATGGGCACGATAAGGCATCTCGGAGCCTTAGTGAAATCAGCTCCGAACCGCGAGCCAAATGTCAACGGACTATTGTTCGTTAAAATAAAAATTAACAACAAAGACCAAGAAGCTGATTCATATGGGCGCCTCCCATAACTTCGTCGATGTCCGAGAAGCGAAAAGGTCGGGCATGTGGTACCGACGAAGCCACGACACAATCAAAGTTGTAAATTCGAAAGCAAGAAATATTATAGGGACGACCAAGGCAAAATCGTGCATCAAAGGGTGGCGAGACGATCTGAAATTCACAGTCACCACCATGGATAACTTTAAAGTAGTCTTGGGATTAGACTTTCTTCGCCAAGCTCAAGCCTTCCCGATTCCCTTAAATCCTTATTTGGTACTCCAACACAAAAATCGAGTTTACGTGACCAGATCAATGGAAGAAAACATAGGAAATAGACATATTCCCTCAGAGGAATTCGTTACAAGGACGTCACGAAATTAAGTGGGGGAGGGTGTTACAAGCTGCACATTCTGCTCGAAAACAGCTCGCTCGTTATCCCTCGAGAACGGAAGAATCTGGAAGCCTCTAGGAAACTCTACATTAATCCAACAAGATTATACTAGATTTGTCTAAGAAAGGATCTAGAAATATCCCATGATATCTAGTTTGCATCTAGATTAGTCCTAGTATCTAGTCTAGATAATTCTTATGTAAAATATCTAGTCTAGGATTATTCTAGATCTAGAATAATATCTAGTCTAAGTATCTGAATTAGCCTATTTCTAGATTATTCCATCAAAGGCTATAAATATGTAATCGACCATCATTTGTAACTAGTGGTGTCATTTTCGGGTTTGACCATAACCCGAATCGGGTTTGAAACCGAACCGGGTTCTGGTCAAACATACCAAACCGGTTTCGGGTTCAAACCGGTTCGGGTTCAATCGGGTTTGGGGTTCAAAAAACCCAACCTTATGGAAACCGGTTCGTACCGGTTCCAAACCGGTTCGGGTTGGAAACCGGTTCCAAACCGGTTGCGAGGGACGCCCGTCCCATTTTTGGGACTCCCGTCACAAGGGCCTTCTGCATGCTCACTGCTCACATGTGATACTTGAAACCCCACCATATTATTGGAAATGTATATATTTAGTTACTTGTACACCATGCTTTAAAGGTTGTACATTGCTTTGGATTTTGGGTGTTTTGATTCTTTTGAAAAAGCTGTTACCCAAGATTTTTAGTTGTCACAATTAGATTTGTTTTTTAACATTTCCAATCACTTTTTGCCACACATATTTGGTTCAAATATTCTAGATTCTAAAATGGGAAACATGTTTGTAAAAATCCAAGGGAAATGTTTTTGTAAAAAGATGTCCTTTTACTAATTTCGCAAACCCGTATCGTGTTTCTTGGTCATATTCTGTTCCAAGAGCTACGTGATAAAGCAAATTCGTGCCATGAGCAACAACAGAAACCCACTGCTTGCTAAACATTCTTTATCTGTAGCAAACTCAGCTTCAACATTCGTTAACCATCTTTTTTGCTGTAAATTAAGAAGGAACTATGTATTTTCATTTTCGCATTCATATTATTTAAGTTTCGAAATGACAAGTAGGAGGTCAGCACGAGCATTTTTCGAAATTACAAGTTGGAATGGCAAAATGGTAAAAAACATGTAAAAAAAACGGTCAAAAAGGCTCTCCAACGACTAGTTAACGGCTAGTTTGACTTTGTTGACCAAACCGGGTTCAAACCGGTTTCTGAAACCGGTTCCTGAACCGGTTCGGGTTCAACCCGGGTTCAACCCGATCTCAACATAAAAACTTCAAACCGGTTTGGTCAAACCCGAACCGGGTTTGGTCAAACCCGGTTTGACCCGGTTTCGGTTTCGGGTTTTTTTTCGGTTTCGGTTTCGGTTTTTTTCGACACGACTATTTGTAACCATCAGATTTCCGTATCAATAAACATCAAACTTTCATATCCTCCTAGCAAGTGTTCTCGTAAGACATTTCAAGTCTTTTTGGCTTACTTAGTCGCCAGAAATCAGTGACCTAAGTGTCACACGAGTTCAAGAATTTATCCCCGTGACATGTAGCTCTCGATCATAAGTGGTCAGATCATTGTCCAGTCGCGTTAGCAGATCTAGATATTGATTTTGGTCCAAAGCCGTTTAAGGCTTTTTATGCATGGCTTGAGGATAAGGAAATAGGCGTTGTGGTGTCTAATGCATGGAAACTAGATATGTCTCTTTAAAGTCCTGATTGTCTTTAGAAATAGGCTTTAAAATGTCAAATTCGGTCTAAAAGCTTGGAGTAAATAGAAATTTGGCTCTGCTGGATGCTGGGATCGAAAAAGTTAAGTCTGATGCTTGTGTATGGGAGTTGAAAGCTAAATATAGGGCCTTTAACAGTGCTTGAGCATAACGAGCGGATGGAAACGAGACAAAAATGGTTAGATAAAGACAAAGAGAAAGTGAATATGTTGAGACAGAAGGCTCAAATTAGTTGGATTACCGAAAGGGATGAGAACTCCAAGTTGTAGCCTATTAAATAAATACATTTGACCTTAGGGTTTCTATACGTTTAGAAAAATACATCTTGATGACAAAGATAAACGGAAAACCTAAAACAAATCTATAGCTAAATGTTGTTATTAAAAAAATATTTGTCCTAATGGACAACATAACCAAATGTTTTAAATAGTTTGGTTTGGGTTTTTTTGTGAAAAAAAATTAAGATTTAACAGAATATCATAGTTATTGAATCTTTAATATCTTTCAATTGTTTTTGTACCTCTAACTTAATTATAGAACTTTATATATTTTTGTTAGAAAATAAGTATTTTAAAAACTTTTAGGTTGGTGGGTCTAACTCATTTGTTCAAATGGCCAACACAAGGTTGATAAGTCGACATTTACACATCCTAACAAATTAAATTTCATATCGATTTCATATATTTAAGTACCCGCAAACTATGGTAAAATGGTGGAATGGTAGATCGGTGACACATAACTTCGTTTTTTGTTTGTATCAATTTGGTTATCTCAACAAGCTATAGCTATATTTATATTTATTTTTATTACTACTTTTATCTTTTAATATGTTTAACATTTTCATTTAATAGTTTTTTATGCATATATGAACTTGGCCATTTTACATAAAATTACAACTTATTTAACCAAATATTTATATCCCATGGAAAACTCCTCAGAGTCCACAAAACTCAACCCCTTCATCTTTACTCGAACATGCATTTAAGGCCCAATTATGAAAATCAATTCAAAACACGGTTCAGACGCTGCTAAATTCCTCTCTCAAAATCTCCCTTCGCGTCTTTGATTTACGACAATAAATTTGAATATGATTCCATCGTGTGTACTATTTCATCGGTACAAAGAATTCTCGGGAATCTAATTCCATGTTTCGTAACCCACATGAATATGATCTGAATTAGTCCATAGAATTCTATTAAACGAAGTAATCGAATTCTTTGACTAAAGTCCAAAGTTATATTAAATAAATCGGTTCAACTATATCAGTATATATTATATTATTAGGTTATATACCGGCGTAGCACATGGGCAATTAAGTAAAAACCTAATTAAAGAAACAGACATATATACCGAAATAAAATAAATTGGACGTGATATGGAATAATTGCAGGGGCGAAGCCAGGATGAACTTGAAGGTAGTTCCTTCAATTTTTTTAGTAAAGTGGGTTGGTTTGAGACAAACGGGTCGGGTCAGATTGACCAATAATACAAATGTACGATAGATAAAAAGATTGGACAAATCGAAATAAGAAATAAACAAACCATCGTTTTCTAGTTTTTCATGTTTCATATAGGCATTCGCTATTATGGTAAAGTAAAATATTTATTTGACTAATTTTAACCATTGTAATCTAAAATGTATATTCTTCGAGTATCCAAAAAATTAACTTTATAGTGTTATTATTTACTAATTGGAGCATTTTTTTTTCTAGACATATATAATGTGAAGGGTTAAAATGTATTTATATATAAATAAAAGAGAAAATGTACTAGTTTCAATTTAAACTTAAAAACTGGAAAAAAAAAGCTTGGCAAGACTTGAACCCAGGTCACCAAAATATGTAGTTGTTACATAAAGTTGAAAAACAACCCAGGCCAGATCATTATTTTGTAATATATCTGTAAACCAAAGATTTTACCCAGGTTCTTCCAATATTTTTAGCCAGGTCCTTTGAAAAATTTCGACATCGTTTCTAAATGTTTTTTAAAATTAAGGTAGTTCCGCGGACCTGTCTGGCCCATGCCTAAATTCGCCCCTGATTATAATTGGTCCACATCTAACACTAATTTTGAAAATGCAATTTTTTCCGCTAGCATTAATCTTGATTACACAAACAAATCAAAAACTTAGAAAAGTTTTGCAGCAAGCCAATAAATGTGTTTTCAATACAATCATTTGAGTTTTGGTAACTCACAAGAAGTATGAGCATTTCACATTAAACTTTGAAAAATTCACAAGTCTATCAAAAAATGAAAAAGGATATCTACAATAAAACAAATGGTTGCATATTCTTTAACACCCTTCGTTAAGCCAAGAAGATCTGCATTTACAGCACGGTTCTCGGAACGAACCGAGACTTGCTAAAATTACGAGTCTTGCACATGTTAAACATCAAAGTAATGTATGACCAAGTAATGCTACATTTACAGTGAAAGAGTAAACCATAGTAAAAAGAGTAAAGCATCATAACCACTAATTCCTATTTCGTGGTACCAACAAAAGAGTTTGACTCCAAAATTAATAACGGATATCAGATTGTCGTAATTGTATAGCTCTTTTGGGGTGTTTGGGTAAGGTTATCTAAAAGCGATGAAAACAAAATTTAAGTTTAATAAATCTCTTTTAGAATATAAATGGACCTTATATGGAACAAATGCCCATTATATCTTGTCAAGTTTCTTTGATAGTAATAGTACCACTGGATATAGTCATCACCAATTTTGAATGTCTTGTACCATTTGACTGAGACGTGACATTAATCAAAATATATTATACCTATGTAAATACAAATTGTTAAGATAATGTAATTAGAGATCATAATCATCGTATCATATCATAATCATAATCATAATATGTAATAAATGTGGCTTGGATTCAACAAGATTAGGATCTTGTGGACTTAAATCAGTACCAATCACATACGTTCTAAACTGTAATCATGATAAATAAATAATGTAAGATGATAACTTACGGAATAGATATTGCTATAGCTTGCATAAGGGGTACTAAATAGGTAAGTTTCATAGAATAGATGGAATTAAGAGATGTAAAAAGCAGATACATAGTCTATTTAAGTTCTTTTTAAGTGTTATCCTATGCAGGTTTTATCAGGCAAATAAATTTTCATTCGCGATTAACTTAATTATTCTTAGTATTCGTATAATAAAAGAATTACCTTTAAAACAGGCAACAACCAATATGCGAAGTATAACTCTAAAGAAAAATCCAGAAGATCATATGCTTACAAAAATTGAAAAAAATTACAAACCTCAAAACAAATCAATATAATGTCAACAAAAATAAAGCAAAACTTCACACAAAGAAATATAAATGAGCATATGTTACAAAACTTGTAAAGCCCAACAAGGTTTTCAACCAAATAAAACTATGTGAAAGAAGTCAAATTTTGTTGCTGCTTCGGTGGTGGTGGAGATTGCATCATTTGCGGTGGTGGTGGTTGCGTCATTGGCAATAGTGGTGACTCCATCATTGGCGGTGGTGGCGACGACTGCATGTTTGATGGGGGAGGTGGGTGCATCTTTGGCGGTGGTGGTGGGGACTGCATCTTTGGTGGGGGTGGCGACTGCATCTTTGGTGGTGGTGGCGGTTGCATCTTTGGCGGTGGCGGGGCCGACTTCTTGCTTATTAAAGGAGGCAAAGTTATTGGTACCTTCGGTAGTGGTAGAGGCGCCGCCTTTGGGTTTATCACATGGCATGATTTTCTTATTTGGCCTTGTGTTCCTGTAAGGACTTGGATGGCACCCATTTTAACCATGGCTTGACCAAACTTGGCGTTGAAATCCCACGAACTAGCAATGGCTGCAACCCTAGACTTGCTTAAACGATCCAATGCCAATTCTTGATCAATTTGAAGAATTCCTCTACCCTTCATTATCTGATTGTAGAAAGATTTGTCAACAACGTTAGCACTACTAGGGTTTTGATCTAAGTTCACAGCGCGGTTAGCAGTCCCGTTCTGAGGACATGTAACCCTGAGAGACTTTAATAGCCCCTTATCCATGGTTGGGTCTGGTTTCCTCGTATTCTTAAAGTTGTAAAGACGATCTTGAAACAATGAACAATGAGTGACTCCAACAGTGTGACCACCTATTCAAAACAAACACATTAAGAAAAGAAAAAAAAACTTCAAAATAAGTTATAAATGTATATTTGTGATGTTAGCTATTAGAGGTTGGCAACTTACCAAGAAGATATATCATGTCAGTGGCAGTTAGTCCTTTGCTAGCAAAAGCTTTAATTGAGTTTGCCACTGATATAGAAGGACCTGGGAGGCTCCTTGTATTTTGTGCAAGTGACACAAGTCCATCCCTTCTTCCCGTTTGGACATTGTATTTACCTCCACCACTCTACATATTTAACAAAAAAAAAATGATGTTAGAAAAATATATATAGAAAGTTAATTAAAAATTCCATATGGTGCTTTTTGCATTTAGTATTTATTACCAGGGAAACAGCATCTCTTGTTGCCATAATAATTATATCGGCACAAGATACAACTCCTGGGCAAATCTTTTCAACCGCGTCTTTTGCAGCATCAATCACATTGTAGCCCCTAACGCTTAAATTTGGTGGTGCGGTTTTCTCAGAATTGGCTCCGTCCAATAAAATTGATGCATCACACCCCTTTAATTCAAGTAAAGTTAATGGTTAGTAAATATCATTTCTACAAATACATAAGGTGAAAGTCTTTTTATATTCATGTTTCTATAAGACTATACAAAGAAAGGTAAAAGTTGTTTTACATTTATAAGTTTGAAAAGTATATATGTACTTGTAGTTATTATGTGGGAATATAAAGTATGTGTGGTGGGTTGAAACTTACATTAACAAAGCAATCATGGAATTGCATGCGAATTAGAGCAGGTGTGATTGATCTATCTTTGAATTTGGAGATGACTACTTTTCTTACAATATCTTCAACGTCGGAAGTTTTACACTTACCTTTGTAGAACCCGAATTGGAGACCAGCACCATAGCACTGACTAGCAAAGTTCAAAAAGATGAACCCAATTGCTATTGCAATCGCTTTACTGTTTCCCATTTCTATTTTATTAATTATACAAAGTTTGTATTGAATTGGAATGAAGAAAAAGATTTAAATGTTTGGTATTTATAACAAGGAAAAAAGATAATTTATTGTTTAAATTATGAATGGCTTTCACGTTGTGCTTCTACTATATTTGGCCTTATATTTTGTGTTAATCTTATATTATAATCACTATTTAATTATTTATTCTAGAGTTGTGGCCTAGCTTGTTGAGTATATTTTAACCTTAATTTGTTATTTTCTTTTGTAAGTATTTTATTCCATGTTTGGCAAATAAAAATATGAAATAGCAAAAATGTATATAGATTTAAATGTCTGGGATATTTACAATAAAATCTAACTTTTGATCATTAAACGAATGAAAATTTATACTGATTAAAAATTTATTGAGGCATGACATACAACTTATGTGTGATTCTTAACCCGCCATTAAATTTTCTTAATGATTTCGAATATATTCCGTTAGTTTCACTTTTATCTAAGTTCACAAAATACTGCAAGGATCAAATGATTTTACTTAGAGGGGATTATTTGTGCACACTGATTATATACAACAATGAATGAATGGACGGATAATTGTGTCTATGCTAAAAAATTCTTGCTAAATATATAAGAGAAATAGAGTCTATGTTTTGGAGTGGTGATACCATGATTGAAGCGCGCTCTCAATTCATTAGGGGTTAGTTACCCGTTTTATGAATACATCTCAATATCGGTTGAGTGACTACTGAGTCATTTTTAAAAAACACAATTTTGACTAGAATTCGAAGACGAATTTAATCATAAAAATATACTTATGATTCTTTTTAATTTTTATAACATCAAATGAACTTTTACTAAAAAAATATCAAATAGTTAGAAAAACAGAAAATACAAACAACCAATAAAACACGACACCAAACACAACCTAAAAATGGAGCACCTAGAGTGACCTAAAACACCATTTTCGAAGGACACCAAAAAAAGAATTCCTACATAAAACCTTCGGAGGATGGCCTACTCGAAAAATCTCTACTTCGTCGTCTGAAATTTCCGACTCCACTATAAATTAATAGAATGTAGATAACATGATGCTTTGCAAATCCAAAGGACCGTCACAAGTACTGCTGTTGCGGATACCTTTCAAACAAGAATCTCCATAGTGGGGACTGGGACTGCATCGTGCCTAGAATTAACTATCCAACTGTCATAAATAAATTTATTAATAATTCATATTTATACTTTTTAAACATTAATGGATGTTAGATTATGAAGAGTTTGCTATAAAAATATTACTGAATATGAATATATGACTTGCTACATGGTGATATAATTATAAAGTGTTCAAATCACCACTTTTCGTTTAATCATATTCCCCTCATCTTTCCTTTCATTAGAGCATATATGCTTTAATCATATTCTTAGGTTGATTTGTAGACAAACCACATGAATCTTTTACACTGTGTTCTTAAGTTTTATTTTTAGGGTAAATGAATGTAAAGATCAGTGTTTCTCGCATCTAAATTAACTCATGTAGGAAGACGATCATGTTTAATTTTCCAACGTTCATTAACGTGGAACATAGGAAAGGTGGAACACACATATTGCATAATATATACATCAACAGAGAAAAGTTCAAAGGAGAAAAAAGAAACTTTTGTGTTTTGTCCATAGTAGTGTTGGTCTATTATTTTTAGGCTAGGCCCAGCTCATGTATGTATATTAGTTTTAGGCTAGGCCCAACTCATGTATGTATTTGTAATTTGTAATAATATATTTTTACATGAAGAATCACAGAACTTTCATATGGTTTTACAGTAAAAATAATAATTTGAATTAGGTGTTAAAGTAACTTGACCCTCCATTCCACCACGGCGCGTGGTATTGAAGGGTCATTCTGTAAGCTCTAATTAAGAGAACTTACAGGTTTGGTTTTAGTGGTCGGAACCAAATGTATTGTGGAACAGAGTTATATATTAAGTTAATAGACTATGCCAAAAAAAAATAAAAAAATAATTTGGAGTATACCATATTCCACTGGTACGTGTCCACCCCATCCTGTAAGGAGGATCAACGCCGGGTAAAACGTTTCAATTCTAATACCTCTAGCCTTTTGGTTTATACCAACAAATGCTTTTTCTTAATTTAAACCTATATGTTGTAGCAGGTGGTCACGAGGGTATTAGTGCTGGCATTCGAACTTGGGATGTCCTTGTTAGGATACCCATGACTTATCGTTTGGCCACGCCCCGGTGGCTGAATAGACCGCGCCAAAGGGGAGAGGTTTATACCAACAAATGCTTTTTCTTAATTTAAACCTATATGTTGTACAATCACGAGGCTATAAAACCAATTTCATAAACTAAATATCAATTTAAATTTGTAGTAAACTTCTTTCTCAAGCCTCAACTGTTTCCAAAATTCAAGATTGACGGTTACTGGTGACCTTTTGAGAAATGGTAGTTGCTTCGGAGCATCGAGAAGAGTTGGCCAAGTAATGGACTAACCTATCATTTCTGATCCATTAAGTCATTCACAATCAAAGGGATGTGTACCCTATCAGGTGCCCATTGTGACCCATTTGTGACGATGACTTAGAGAAGATTATATATGCACATGATCCTAATCACCTTTACGCTCAAATCAAATCATGAAATTTCAACAGAAATATATAATAAGTTTATAATGTGTATATAAAGATGTCTATATATAAAGCAAATATAATTCATTACATATATGAATTTGAATTTTTAACTCATGAAAAAAAGAAATATATAAATGAGTACACATGATATGTTTCATCAATTGAATAAAGAAGTCATAGTTTGTGTGTTGACTACTTGGCATGATTTCCTTATCTGGCCTTGTGATCCTGTAAGGACTTTGATGGCACCCAACTTAACCATGGCTTGACCAAACTTGGTGTTGAAATCAGACGAGCGGGCAATGGCTTCAACCGTCGACTTGCTTAAGCTATCCACAGCCAATTCTTGATCAATTTGTAGAATTCCCTTACGCATCATAATCTGATTGTAGAAAGATTTGTCCACAACTGCTGAGCTAAAAGGGTTTTGATCCAAGTTCACACTGCGATCGACCTTTGCCTTCTGAACGCATGTACGTCTAAGTGATGATAATAGCCCTAAATCCATGGATGGGTCTGGTTTCCCACTGTTCTTAAAATTGTAAAGACGATCTTGAAACAATGAACAATGAGCGACCCCGATAGTGTGACCACCTACACAAAACAAACTTGTTAAAGAAAGTAGATAATATCGATATAGATCTTAAGGATTTAACCACACACTTTCGGTTCATTTGACCTATATCTTTTTGGGCTATACTTTTTGAACGCTTGGCCAGTTAGAGATATAATATAATCCAAAATGATTCCTTCAAAAGTTAATTGGTCGAAATTGTAACATCTAACAATGAAATCAATGAAATAGCATAGTAAATTACCAAGAAGATAGATCATATCAGTGGCGGTGAGTCCTTGGTTAACAAAAGCTTGAATCGCACTTGATACCGATATAGAAGGAGATGGAAGTGTTCTTGTATTTTGTGCAAGAGACACAAGTCCATCCCTTCTTCCTGTTTGGACATTGTATTTTCCTCCACCACTCTGCAGTTATATAATATTTCAAATATTGTATAAAACAAAGTAAAGTTTGAAGTGAAATCAGTGCATTAGTACTACTAACTTACCAATGAAACAACGTCTCTTGTAGCCATAACTATTATATCAGCACAAGAAACAACTCCTGGGCACACCCTCTCCACCGCTTCTTTAGCAGCATCAATGACTTCGTATCCCCTAACGCTCAAATTAGGGGGTGCGGTTCTCTCAGAGTTGGTTCCTTTTAGTAGGATTGAAGCATCGCACCCCTTTAAATTCATGCAAAGTTAATTAGAATTTATTAAGTAGTGTTTTCTGACACTATATATGTTCATGCATGAAAATAAAATAAACTTACAGTAACAAAGCAATCATGGAACTGCATGCGAATGAGAGCAGGTGCAATTGTTCGGTCAAGAACGAACTTGTCAAAGACTGTTTTTCGTACAATTTCTTCAACATCAGAAGTCTTACATTTGCCATTGTAGAATCCAAACTCAAGAGCACCATAGCAGTGACCAGTGAGGTTCAAGAAGATGAAAGCAAATGCTGCTAGGAATACAATCGCGTTATTATTTGCCATCGGGATTTACTTAATGATGCTAATTATTACTTGAGTTGGAATGAAGAAGAAGAAATGATTATTTGGTATTTATAAGCAGATTATTGTTTGAATACTTGCCCGCACGTTTTGCTTCATGCATTATGAGGATATCATGTCATTGTGTGAGACTATTATTTCTAAGGACTAGTTATAAAATATTAAGATTCAATCTCACAAAAATCAAACTTTATTATTTTTAACTATTTTATAAATTGAAAGAGTCAATTTTACTTATATTGTGTAATGCAGGTGTCAAGTATTTTGAAAACATAGAATAAATTTAGAAAATATTATTATTGTAAAACAGTATTCAAAACTAAACTGGCATAAACTAATAACAAAGTATTAAATTTGTGATCGCTCATATATTGAATTTCTAATGTTAAAGTATTAGTTTTTCAATGCCTGGCAAACAGGTGGGGGGAGGTGTCGTGATATCATATTAACAACTGTTGTTTGCGATTTCTCGAGCATTCTTTGAAGGGCATGTGGAGTTATATCTTGTTTAAGGCCTGCACTGTAAGGGTATTGCAGGCTTGCTAGGGTAAATTTTAGTTTTTTTTAACTCTATCTAATATAGTTTGTATTCCGATTGGGTGCGTAGTTGCTTGCTATTGATTTTGAATATGGAAATCTTTTCTCCGTGTATAAAAAACATGTTAGGAAAAATAAAAACTTCACCAGAAGGATTCTAGTATGGCGCTACTTGAGATGGTCTTCTAACGAAGAGTTTGTGGGTTCAAACTTCATAAGAAACAAAAAATGTTAATTATTGTTCTTCACAAATATATGTGAAATGTAAGGAATAATTGCAAAATTCCATACATCTGAAAACATTTGAACGTTTTAAAATTTAACGTAAAACATCTAACGAACGTAGTAGACACTTAAAAGAGCAAATTTAATCATTGGTGTGTTGTCAAAAACGATGTTCTTATAGGCGACTTGATCGGGTTGACATAAAGCCACTTCTTTTGCCTTTCAAAGGGTCGGATGATACATAATTTAGGACACATGGACTATAAGAGATGAAAACATTTTAAACAAATTCAAGGAATCTCACAGATTCAAGGTAACCACAGACATCTCCTTGCCAACAAGAGATGAAAACATTTTAAACAAATTAATTTAATGATTTGACCTCTTATGTTCACTACAACATACAGAATATCATAATAGTTCAAGTTTTCTTTCTACACACTTTAAAAAGGTAGGTATATTATTTGTTCATAGTGAAACGGAGAAAATAATAAAAAAAGATATATTCGCAACTTAGAAATATACAAAATGTCAACATTTAAAAAGTGTGGAGGTAATTTTGTTACCCAATTTCTACATGCTAGCTCTTTGTTCGTGGAAAAATATTGTGTCATAAATTATTCTTAACGGTTTTAATTATTGTTTGTATGCACTTATAAGTGTGTAATTTTCTAATAAAATTACATCATATATACCTTTGTAAACACTTAAAAATAAGAGCAAATCCACAAACATTTTTACACACTTTTTCGTGAAGAAAAAGTTTATATAGCAATGATACTCTTTTGTAGTTTGTCATATTTTCATATTATGACCAAATTATTGTATGTGTTTGTTAGGACACAATAACGAAAGTGTCATATGAAAGCGTTCTAAAAACCAGCTGTTGTTGTAGTGTCTATATTCCAATCATGAGAAGGATTTCACACTTTCAAGTGTCTCAATACATGATTAATTTTGATAGTTATTTTAAAGTGGACAAATATAATAGATAACAGTGGAATTAGAATAATTATTAAAATTTATAAACTAGGTAAACACAAAAAATAACATATATTTTACAGAAAAAAAATAGCAAGTGTTTCATAAGTAGTTATAGGTGTAAATTATATTACCAAATAATAATTCATTTGATATATCATACATGAATTTTAATCTTAAACACATGATTTAAATTGACACATACATGAGTTACAACATAAACGAATTGAATAATTAAATACTTTTTAGAATTCATCAATTGATTAATAAAGTGGTCAAAGGTTTACTGTTGACTACTTGGCATGAGTTCCGGATCTCCCCTTGTGATCCTGTAAGAACTTGAATTGCACCCAACTTGACCATGGCTTGACCAAACTTGGTGTTAAAATCAGACGAACGAGCAATGGCTTCAACCGTCGATTTGCTCAAGCTATCCACTGCCAATTCTTGATCAATTTGAAGAATTCCTCTATGCATCATAATTTGACTATAGAAAGATTTGTCCACAACTGCTGAGCTAAAAGGGTTTTGATCCAAATTCACACTACGGTCAACCTTTGCATTTTTAACGCATGTACGCCTCAGTGATGACAACAAAAACGAGTCCATGTTTGGGTCGGGTTTTCCAGTGTTCTTGAAATTATAAAGACGGTCTTGAAATAAAGAACAATGAGTGATCCCAATAGTGTGACCACCTACACAAACAACACATGTTAAAGCAACGCTTTTATAATAAGTTTGTTCTATTTTATTTTGAATGGTTCGATTTAGGTTGTGTTATATCTCTCAACCAACAAATTTAGCTAGGTAATTCATGACAAGTAAAACCTTTCAAAACTCGTGTAAAATATGTTTTTAATGCATACGACCTCATGTCTACCCTTATTCAATCATAGCTTCTAGCAACTACCATGTCGGTGAATAAAAAAATAAACTCCTATTGATGGTGAATTACCAAGAAGATATATCATATCGGTTGCAGTAAGTCCTTTGTTAGCAAAAGCTTTAATTGCATTCGACACGGATATAGAAGGAGAAGGAAGGCTTGCAGTATTTTGAGCAAGAGATACGGTTCCATCCCTTCTTCCGGTTTGGACATTGTATCTACCTCCACCACTCTGCAGTTAAATGAGTTTCAAATTTAAAACTAACTAACAATTGTAAAATTTACGAGATCAAATGCATTAGTATTTCTAGCTTACCAAGGAAAGGACGTCTCTTGTAGCCATAACAATTATATCAGCACAAGAAACAACTCCAGGGCACACCCTCTCCACCGCGGATTTAGCAGCATCAATCACGTCATATCCCCTAACGCTCAAATTAGGTGGTGCAGTTCTCTCGGAGTTGGTTCCATTTAGTAGAATCGACGCATCACACCCCTTTATATTCATGCATGGAAAAATAGAATAATGATTAATTAGGGTTCTAGAAAATGTGCTTTTCTTTACATGCATGCATGCATGAAAATGGAAGAAACTTACATTAACAAAGCAATCATGGAACTGCATGCGAATGAGAGCTGGAGCAATTGTTATGTCACGAAAGAACTTCTCGATCACTGTTTTTCTAACGATGTCTTCAACATCAGATGTTTTGCATTTGCCATTGTAGAACCCAAACTCTAGAGCACCAGAGCAGTGACCAGTAAGGTTCAAGAAGATGAAGGTGATTGCTACTACGAATGCAGTCGATTTAAGGTTTGCCATTGAGATGTTGATTACTTATGCAAACTGCTATTTGAATTGGAATGATGATAAAGAAAGGAGTGTCTGGTATTTATAATAATGAAAGAAAGATGTAGAGAAAATGGCTAAATATGGCTTGCACGTTTTAATCAAACTCTCTATTCCTATAATACTAAGATAATTGAATTCAAATGCGAATTGAATTCAAATAACTTGATATTTTAATATAGTATTTTCCTAACTTTAATAGGCAAATGATTTGATATTTTTTTTAAACGACAATGAGAACAACCTCCTACCAATGGGACAAACCCCATTAACAAATGATTTGATATTTGAATTGACGAATTACAACATATAAAAAGTGACGTTAAAGTAAAAAAAAAAAAAAACAATTGTTACTATTAAGTCTTAAAAGTTTAACTCGGTGTAGAAAAAAAAAAGTTCGAATAAACTACAAAAATCGTTTGTGTTTTGGTAATGGTAGAATCTAGGAATATCAAAAATTATATAAGCAGAAGACATCCTAAAGACAAATCTTTTGTGTTAATATCAACAAATATATTTGCACTAGACATCTTGAAGATGAATCCAATGAACTTGTACTAGTAATACTAAATCGAGTGTTAATATCAATGTCAATACAAACAAAAAACCTAATCTGAATTCTAACGGATAGACGAACCAATGTGAATTCTCCACAATTCATGCCAAATTGTCGAACTAATCAAGAGATGGGAAAACTTGACTAGCTAGATGGCGAACCAAATACCAAACCAATGCAAGCCCATAACATTACGTAGTTGCAAAAATGACATAAGAACAAATGAGATAATATCGACATTCTCTTCCTATAACGCAATATCCAAAAAATACTTTTACGAAACAAAGTAATCAAGACAATCGTCAAGCTTATCCGTTATCAAGCATTCTCATGAAACTATTCCAAAAATCCAAAAAGTTGTACGAAATAAAATAGACGAATTCAAACCTAAAACCCACATACACACACACACACACAAAATAAAGTGAAAAAAAATCATCTAAAATCATGAGTAAGGCAATATAAACAAACTCTAAAAATGGAATTATACAAAGTTAACATTTATCAACTAATATTTAATATTATTTTTCTTCGATGAATAGTCTTCGGTACGCTCAAAATCAAGAACATTTCTTCGCTTAAATTTTGACACGTGCCATCTCATACTATCTCTTCCTCACTCGCCTCTAAGTTTTCCGGCCGCCACACCTATCAACATCTGTGTGTCAATCCGGTTTGTGTTTGTGTTTGATTTGCAGAGATTCTCCAATCTTCCTCCGCCGTCACTAAACGAATGATTGTGTTTGAGGTTTTTGTTGAAGGGGCGGAGATTCCCCGATCTTCCTCCGCCATCAACACCTCCGTAAAAAGAAACTCGGATTCCAGATTTGCAAAGGTTGCCTCTCCAATATCCTTAATTTACATCTTTCCTTTCCTTATTTCTCTTTAGGGAAAAGTAAAAACTTTTTGTTTTTAAGGTTTATATGGAATTATGGTTATCGTCCCTAAGTTTGAAAAGTTGCATGGATGGTCCCAAAGTTTAGAGTAATTACGGATTTCGTCCCTATTTTGGATGTCCGTCTAATTTCACCGTTAGGGTTCCCTCACGTGTTAAACACGTGAGGGGTATTTTGGTCTTTTCGCACTCTTCTTCCCCAAAATCAAATAAACCCTAAAATAAGCTTACACAAACACCCCTTCACACACACACACACAAAATCAAATAAACCCTAAAATTAGCTTACTCATAAATTGACTTCATTTCAGAAACAACCGTCTTTTCTATCATCACCACAAAATTATGTGGTTTTAGGAGACAAGTGGCGTATGAACGGAAGTTATACACCAAATGGATTTCACCAAGGGTCATCATCAGGGTTAAAAGATCTGTATACCCGTTTGCCTTCTAGCGGGTTTGATCAACAAAATTGATAACCGGAGTGATTAACCCCACAATGAATGTAATTAAATAGAAGTGTGTGTATCGATTTCAGTATAAACAAAGTATTGAAACCGGAAGAAGAATTGAAACCGGCGGCGGCGGCAGCTTTGGTAGACGGCGGCACACATCCATTTACGCTAATTTCTGGCATTTCGATTTTGAACCTAACAGGTTCATCTGAAGCTCGGCTGGGTCCTCGTGGAACTGTTGTTTTCCTCCATGGTGCTCCAACACAATCTTTCAGTTATCGAGTTGTAATGTCTGAGGTTGTGACTCTGCTTTTTCTATCTAAATAACCTGTTCTTTCAACTATTTGATAAATAGTAATTAGTGATTTTTTTCCCTTCATATTTACATTTTAGTTGGCGAGTGCTGGTTTCCACTGTTACGCTCCAGATTGGATAGGATTTGGGTTCAGTGATAAACCACAACCACGATTTCATTTCTGATTGTGAAGAAAGATGAAGTGAAGAAGATGAAGTAGAAATTAGGTTAAAATATTAGGGATACTGCGAAATGACCAAAATACCCCTCACGTGTTTAACACGTGAGGGAACCCTAACGGTGAAATTAGACGGACATCCAAAATAGGGACGAAATCCGTAATTACTCTAAACTTTGGGACCATCCATGCAACTTTTCAAACTTAGGGACGATAACCGTAATTCCATATAAACCTTAGAGACGATCTATGTAATTTACTCTAGTTTTAAATACACCAATAGAAATAAGCAAAAACATGTTTTGAAATCCGGGTCAATGATCGATCCGGTCTAGCCATCGGGTCACCGGATCAACCGGTCGAACCGGCGGGTCAATCCAGTTTCTGCACATGTCTAAAATTTTCAATATCACATGTCAAAACACTAACATTTGCTGCATAAAAACATCAAAGAACCATGTTTAACTAATCAAGAAATAAGTGATTACAGTTTTTTACTTCAAAAGATTACAAGTTTCATACTCCATACTTGATAAGGCATAAATCCTACTGAGATTACAAGATTTATGCTTCAAAAGACTATACTCAAGCATAAATCTTACGAGATTATAAGTTTTAAACCTTAAATGACATAAAATCTTACGAGATTATAACCTTTTAACTTTCAAAAATAGTATAAAAAAAAAAAACCCGGCAGATATTAGCGAATCGGGTTGACCCTGGTTTCTAAAAACCTGCCGGTTCGACCTCTTCTCAGTTTCCTTAAAATCTGGGCTGTTTTGACCCGTTTTTTTGGCCGAAAGCGGTCAAACCGATTGACCCGGGTTTCAAAACATTGGAAATAAGAAATCACTGAAATTTGGGGCTAGAAAAAAATTAAAACCGAATATTTGATAAAAAGAAAAAGAAAAAGGTAACCCGAAAAAGAAATTCTTAAAAGTAAATTTTTCAGTTAATCAAATTGAAGAGGTGATTGGTTATCTTATTTAATAGCGTAAAAGAAAAGTTAAATGTAAAGATCATAAGTATTCGAAATGAAGATGTAATTATGTTATTAAATAACGTAACAGAAAAGGACGAAGACGTTAAAATTCAAAAAAAGTAAAAAAAGAAAAGGTAATGTAAGCATGCAGGCTAGCGGTTGGAGTAGACAACTAATAGTTGGTAAATGTTATATTTATAAGAAGGAAAAAAAGGAAAAAGAAGTAATGTAAGTATGAAGGCTAGCTGGTTGGAGCAGACAACTATGTTGTTTCACCATTTATCGACGGATTTAATATTATAATTATAAGTTGGTAAATGTTATCTTTATATAATGACGTCGTAAGCTCGAGAAATGTATAATAACATTAAGACTATATTTAACACTTATGTAGTTAACGAGAGATTTTGCCACACACGTTGCGGCAGGACTTGAAGACATTGTTGAAGACATTCTTTTGGATGAGTAAAGTAATAATACATAAACAATCACATTAGCATGAAAAGTTTAAACAGAAGTTAACACGGAGTTATATGTCTGTGCAGTGGCGAGTCTAGGATTGTAATGAAGGTAGGTCCTAAGACAAATTAGACGACAAAAATTGACGGATCGAGCCGTTTGGAGATGTTAAACGGGTTGGGTCGAAAATTACTACGAATATACATATAAAGAAAAGTAGTACGGATAAACAAACAATACCAAAGTTAAGTAGTTAAGTCACATTGTTTCATAGATCTAATGATAAGTTTATGTAAGTGGTATACGTTACAAAAATTTTAACCATAAGTAAAAATAAATAAGTAAAATCGTGATTACTTAACATGATATTGTTATTGTTAACTTTAAAATAAAATGTATTGTTCATATAACATAACTAATAAACTTGATAAAATTTCAAGTTAAAACAAATATAAAAAAAATATGTGTTGGGTGAGATTTGAACCTTTGGCCAAATAAAACTAAAGATTCAGTATCTCAAAAGGGTATAACCACTCCACCAGCACCTTCTTTTGTTACAATTTTGTAAAACATTTGTGTTAGCGTCAGATCCGTGTAAACTTTTGAGGTATGTCTTACGAAAAGTCTATACCGTTTCTAAACGATTTTGAAAATTAAGGTAGGTCCTCGGACCTACATGACTTCTACCTACACTCGCCCCTGTGTCTGTGTAAAGCTACCTAAACTATACGGATTCGAATAGATATAATTTACATTCTCTATGATAGTTAAGCATCTAAGGGGGTGTTTGTTTGAGTTTACATAAGCGGTTTATGGCTTATTTCTATTTCGGCTTATGTTTTATAAGTCCGAATCTTCCGGCTTATGTAACTAATTATGGGCTTATTACTGTTTGTTACGTCATAATAAACAGTAATAAGGCCATAAACGGTTACATAAGCCGAAAAATCCGGACTTATAAAACATAAACCGAAATGTCAATAAGCCATAAGCTCCTTGTATAAGCTCAAACAAACACCCCCTAAGTGAAAGTTGCGTCGAATTAGTAGAGAAAAAGGTGATGCAACAAAAGATTGTGTTGGTTGTGATGATGTAACGTTAGTTGTCCGTCATACATACACACCTTTGTGGATGGACGGTTCTTGTATATCAAAATGCTTGAGCCTCTTAATTGTCTTGTTCTACATGATAATAATAGTTGCGAAATGAAGATACAATTAAGAAGCTCAAGCCTTTGATGAGTTTATTCTCGATAGGCTCGTCTTTGTCTCAGTTTGCTACCATCTTCGGTGTATGTAAAAGTTCGAAAAATGTCACGTAAGTACCGATTAGACCGTATATATATTCAAACAAAAAAGGTAGTCTGGATAGATCTTTCGTCATTTTCTTGAATGAAAGTATAAATTTTCTTTTCGCGTTTTATCGTTATGCATACAAGTACAAACTAACCATATTTGGCATAGTAGGAAAGGTCTAGGAAGTTACATTAGTGTGATTCGCATCTCAAATAAAGCTAGAAAGAAACTTTCATGGGTTGTTCTTAGTTTACATATAAAGAAAAATGTAAAAAAGTAAATAAAAGTTGTCTCACTCAAATGTGTCAAAGTCATGCCAAAAAGATACAATGGTTATGCCTAAACAACATTAAAGATGAAAAAGATAGAATAAAACTTTGCTTATATGGCAAGCCATAACACATGCCCCTAAAGCTTATAAATATGTTATGATCAAGCATACAATATGAATATATGAACAAAATGAAGATGACGACTATTAGATTATTGATATTGTTTTCGATATATCCTCACCTCATTGCATCAACATATTCTTCGGAAACTGTTCAAGATGTTGGTACGCAATCTTTTACCTTTCCTTTAATCGTATTAGAAAGTAAATGTGTTGTTATATTTGTATCAATCTAACTATAATTTGCGTAGACACAAAGAAAGAACTTATGGTGCACAAAAGTCGAGTGAATCTTGTCGGTAGACGTGGTGGCGGTGGTGGTGGTCATGGGGGTGGCGGTGGTGGCCATGGAGGCGGTGGAGGTGCTCATGGCGTTGGTTCAAGGGGAGGTGGTAAATATCCAGGAGTTCTTGTGGTTCCCGTGTACCCAGGTGGTCATCGAACGAATCGAGGCCACCATGGTCGAAACAACGGGGGTCGCAACTCGGTCACTCGTACCCAATTTGTTACTACCATATTGGCTTTGGTACTTTTATTAACATATTGCTACTAAAGTTTTGGGATAATGGGATTATTATGTAAATTCATATCCGAGATTAGTCTATGCTTTTATGTTGTATCATATTTCCTTTATATGGGCCAACCAATAATGTTCTTTATATGGGCCTAAAAGTTTTTTAGTAAGTATACGGGCCTACGTAGCAACATATCAAAGAAATGAATCCAAATATTTTTAACAATGTTAAGAACGGTAGAAAGAGAGGAGCAAGGCCCATGAAACGACTGGTGCGAAGTCGCCATGTGATGTGATGGGGTGCCGGCCACCACGGTGTGGCTCGTATAATGGTCACAACGTCTGAAGTATGCTTGCTTATAGGGACACCAAAAATACTTAATAGAGACATAGGAACTCGCTTTCATAAGGGTCAGGTGCTTACGCAGGACAACATAGTTTATAAGTCCACATATTTACGAATTATGTTCGCTTACATATTTCATTGTAAAAGTGTTTTACTTTATAGGAACACTTGCTAACAAAAAGCAACGGAGTTCACGGGTCCACTTGGATACATCAAGTAAATAGTAATCCGTATATTATATCAAGTAAATATTGACGGGCCAAAGAGTAAGTAGAACAACAAAATGACAGATAAATAATATAAAGATCCACATTAAATAATGGGTATCAAAAAGGTAGACAAACCTCCAAAGCTTGTGTACTATTGTTCTGTGTTCTTTCCTGTTGAAACTGACCCTTACCAATCACCACATGCTCGAGCTTCAACTTACTAAAAGCTCTTTTCAAAATTCGGCCCTGACAAAATAACAAAAATAATAAATTGAACTTACATTAACCTCAAGTGTTTTCAAGTGGATATGAAACGATTGAAATCACACTATGATCGATGAAATACCTAGACAGACTGTGCAGTTGCCAGCCTGTACACATGAACTGGTTTTGTTTGACCAATTCTATGACATCTATCCATTGCCTGTAAATCCATTTGAGGGTTCTCGAGTACAAATAGTTAGATGGGACACAAAGCTAGAAAATATGAAGTAAGAGATATTGTTTTAGAAGATTTACCCAGTTGCTATCGTATAAAATGCAGGTATCGGCTGAAGTAAGATTAATTCCTAGCCCACCAGCCCTTGTGCTCAGAAGGAATACTCTGAAACTACTGTTCACATCATTGAACTCATCTATCTGTTGTACATTGCAAGAAAATAAGAAACTGTAAGTTAGGTAAGCAAAATCGCATAATCATACCAAATAAACAATGAGGTTAATCCTTCCTAATTTATCGTGTACATGTAAATTTCCATCTCAATTATACCTTATCTTATTGATTGTGTATATGCATACTGTTTAGCTTGTATAATATAGTTACAATAATACGCTATTAATGTCACACTTACTTGTCTTCTTCTTTCCTCTAATCTCACACTCCCATCAATTCGACATACGTCCATACCCTTCTCACTAAAATAGTAGTGCATTATATCCAAGATCTTTGTCCACTGCGAGAAAATAAGAACCTGTTTGCCAATGCCAAACATAGAAACTTCAGATATTGTTTGACAACTTCTAAACATTTAAGTTGATGTCTCGACATTTTTAGTTGAGGTGGCATCCACCCATTTAGTTATGATTGGATCAATTAGGTAGTGTCTTTTCTAAAACCATAAAATAGGTCAAACGGACCGAACAGGATAAGAGTCAGTCTTATTTTAATGCATACAGACTCCTACATCATTTTATTAAAAGATTTAGATTATTATTGTATAAACATTAATAAAATTTTAGTATTGTAATCACAAATAGAACATGAATTGTTAGTAAAGACTTTATAAATGGACGAAAAATGAAGTGGATCAACACACCCCATTGACCCGTACTATGAATGAGCAGTTACAACCAATTTTGTTTTGACCCGTTACCCACCCATCCTACCCGCTCATATCGCCACCTCTACTTTTAAGCAATAGGTCTGGCAACACTTGGTTGTAGAAACACTAATTTCTACCAAGCTTACTTTGTGCTTGCGAGAAAACAATTTTTGCAACAAGCTTTCCAGCAACTGAAATTTTCCACATTGTGCAACTATCTCTTCTACAGGTGGATATATACCTTTTCAGAAAACAATACCAATGCCTTACATTACAAAAATACCCATGAATAGGTAATAATAAGCACTATAGGAGGGGGAAAGGCATACAGGAACCCTGGAAATCTGCCTCTAAGAGGTCAGGATGGTTGCAATTTTTCCGAAGCTGAACCATTAAATTATTAAGCTTCCCTTTCATACCATTGCCTGCATAATTACAAAGCATCGTTAAATACTAGAGCTAATGCCATAAAAAGGAATCATTAAAAAGCCTTATTTGACCAAATCATTTCCTTTTCAGGAAACCCTTCAAGAAGAGAAATCCAGCCAATCTTTTAGGCGATAGTCCATGAATCGAGTTGCCCATGATGATTCCAATCAAATTAAATGCAAGAAACATAAACCAATGACCAAAAAAAGTTTAAAAAGAAACTGACTCCAACCAAAAGACAAAAAATCTTTATGAAATTCTCGACTAGACAGTGGCTTTTCAGGATACCGATCAATTTACTATGGCCAGCCACTTTTGTGTTCAATTTCCCCGTTAATGGAGTTATTCATAATGATTTATACTAACAAAACGCAATAAACATAAAAAACGACTAAAACAAGCGGAAAAACCAAAAATATTATAAAAACTTTAGTCAAACAAACTAGAAAAATATTCGGAAGATTAAAGAATCATCATGATAAACCCGACTCGACAATGTTCTTTCACGATACCGATCAATTCAGCCACTTTTGAGTTCAATTCCCCCATCAATCGAGTTATTCATAATGATTTCAAATTAATGAAACGCAATAAACATAAAAAAAATGACTAAAACAAGCGGAAAAACAAAAATATTATAAAAACTTTACTCAAACATACGAGAAAAACATTCGGAAGATTAAAGAATCATCATGAAAATCCCGACAATGTTCTTTCAGGAAATTAACCATCCACTTTACTAAATCCAGGTTTTTATGTTACGTGTTTGTCCCATATATCAAGTCGTTCATGATGATCCAAACAAAAGATACACAATAAACATAAAACAACTAAAGTACCCGAAAAAGAATCTGTAAAAATAGTGCATAGGGTCGTTGAGCCGTTTGCTTACATCAAGATAGTAAAGTTTAGACAACAGCTTACTTACATCATGTAAAAAAGGTCATAAGGACACACTTGCTTTCCACAAGTAACATAGACATAAGGGTCGAGTGCTTACATTGGATAACGTAGTTTATAAGCCCACATGCTTACAAACTATGGTTGCATACATAGTTCATAGGAAACAAAAAATACTTAAATGAGACAGTTGCTAACAAAAAGAAACCGAGTTCATAGGGACACTTACATACGTCAAGTAAATAAGCTAAAGAGTTGCTTGCTTCCAACAGGTATCTAGTTTGCAACACTTCTCGTGTCAGCACGTAAAATAGTTAAAAGGGCGTTTGACATAGGGAAGTAATGTTTAGAGGGCCACATGCTTATATCAAGTAAATATATATAACTGAAAAATTCATTCAAAGATATCAAAAATCTTTTTGAAAACCTCCACCGAACAATATGCCATTTCACTTTTCCGGATAACCATCAGTTAACTAAAGCCAACCATTCGAGTGCGTTATTTTTCCATCTGTCGAGTTATTCATGACGATTTAAACCAAACAAAATACAAGAAAACATAAACCAATGACAAAAAAAAGTTCAAAAACAAATTGACTCTATCCAAATTATCAAAATCTTTATGAAAACCTCGACTGAACAATATGCCTTTTTCAGGATACCCATCAATTAACTTAAGCCAGCCATTCGAGTGCGTTATTTTCCCATCAGTCAAGTTATTCATTTTGATTTCAACCAAATAAAGTGCAAAAAAGAAACATAAACCAATGACACGAAAAAGTTCAAAAGCAAATTGACTCTATCCAAATGATCAAAATCTTTATGAAAAGTTGAACCTCGACTAAAAACTATGCCTTTTCAAGATACCCATCAATTAACTACAGCCAGCCATTTGAGTGTGTCATTTTCCCATCAATCAAGTTATTCATAATGATTTCAAACAAATGAATCGCCATAAACATAAACACTGACTAAAACAATACATATGACGAAAACTTTAATAAAACAAAGTAGAAAAATCATAAAACGATTAGACAATGTTCTTTACGGAAACGAATAACTTTACCAAACCAGCCTTTTCTATGCGTGTCTGTCTCATATATCAAGTTGTTTAGGGTCGTCAAGCCGTTTGCCATCAAGGTAACAAAGTTTAAACAGCTGCTTACTATACGGTCACTTGCTTTCAACAAGTAACATAGATATAAGAGTCGAGTACTTACAAAGTATGTTTGCTTATAGGGACAGCAAAATACTTTATAGAGACAGTCGCTAACAAAAAGAAACCGAGTTCATAGGGACACTTCCATACATCAAGTAAATAGTATTTCGGGAAGCTAAAGGGGTCTAACAGGTATCCTATTTATAAAACTTCTCGCGTCATCATAGTTAAAAGGGGCCATCTACGTATATCAAGTAAATATTTACCGGACTCTTTCTCAGGTTACAAACTGGAGAATTCATTCAAAGATTCAATACTAAGGTAACAAAGTTTAAACAACTGCTTACTATACGGACACTTGCTTTCAACAAGTAACATAGATATAAGGGTCGAGTACTTACAAAGTATGTTTGCTTATAGGGACAACAAAATACTTTATAGAGACACTCGCTAACAAAAAGAAACCGAGTTCATAGGGACACTTCCATACATCAAGTAAATAGTATTTCGGGAAGCTAAAGGGTCCAACAGGTATCTTGTTTATAAAACTTCTCGCGTCATCATAGTTAAAAGGGGCCATCTACGTATATCAAGTAAATATTTACCGGACTCTTTCTCAGGTTACAAACTGGAGAATTCATTCAAAGATTCAATACTAAGGTAACAAAGTTTAAACAGCTGCTTACTATACGGACACTTGCTTTCAACAAGTAACATAGATATAAGGGTCGAGTACTTACAAAGTATGTTTGCTTATAGGGACAGCAAAATACTTTATAGAGACAGTCGCTAACAAAAAGAAACCGAGTTCATAGGGACACTTCCATACATCAAGTAAATAGTATTTCGGGAAGCTAAAGGGTGTAACACGTATCCTGTTTATAAAACTTCTCGCGTCATCATAGTTAAAAGGGGCCATCTACGTTAAGTAAATATTTACCGGACTCTTTCTCACGTTACAAACTGGAGAATTCATTCAAAGATTCAATACTAAGGTAACAAAGTTTAAACAGCTGCTTACTATACGGACACTTGCTTTCAACAAATAACATAGATATAAGGGGAGAGTACTTACAAAGTATGTTTGCTTATAGGGACAACAAAATACTTTATAGAGACAGTCGCTAACAAAAAGAAACCGAGTTCATAGGGACACTTCCATACATCAAGTAAATAGTATTTCGGGAAGCTAAAGGGTCCAACAGGTATCCTGTTTATAAAACTTCTCGCGTCATCATAGTTAAAAGGGGTCGTCTACGTATATAAAGTAAATATTTACCGGACTCTTTCTCAGGTTACAAACTGGAGAATTCATTCAAAGATTCAATACTAAGGTAACAAACTTTAAACAGCTGCTTACTATACGGACACTTGCTTTCAACAAGTAACATAGATATAAGGGTCGAGTACTTACAAAGCATGTTTGCTTATAGGGACAGCAAAATACTTTATAGAGACAGTCGCTAACAAAAAGAAACCGAGTTCATAGGGACACTTCCATACATCAAGTAAATAGTATTTCGGGAAGCTAAAGGGTCTAACAGGTATCCTGTTTATAAAACTTCTCGCGTCATCATAGTTAAAAGGGGCCATCTACGTATATCAAGTAAATATTTACCGGACTCTTTCTCAGGTTACAAACTCGAGAATTCATTCAAAGATTCAATACTAAGGTAACAAAGTTTAAACAGCTGCTTACTATACGGACACTTGCTTTCAACAAGTAACATAGATATAAGGGTCGAGTACTTTCAAAGTATGTTTGCTTATAGGGACAACAAAATACTTTATAGAGACAGTCGCTAACAAAAAGAAACCGAGTTCATAGGGACACTTCCATACATCAAGTAAATAGTATTTCGGGAAGCTAAAGGGTCCAACAGGTATCCTGTTTATAAAACTTCTCGCGTCATCATAGTTAAAAGGGGCCATCTACGTATATCAAGTAAATATTTACCGGACTCTTTCTCACGTTACAAACTGGAGAATTCATTCAAAGATTCAATACTAAGGTAACAAAGTTTAAACAGCTGCTTACTATACGGACACTTGCTTTCAACAAGTAACATAGATATAAGGGTCGAGTACTTACAAAGTATGTTTGCTTATAGGGACAGCAAAATACTTTATAGAGACAGTCGCTAACAAAAAGAAACCGAGTTCATAGGGACACTTCCATACAACAAGTAAATAGTATTTCGGGAAGCTAAAGGGTCTAACAGGTATCCTGTTTATAAAACTTCTCGCGTCATCATAGTTAAAAGGGGCCATCTACGTATATCAAGTAAATATTTACCGGACTCTTTCTCAGGTTACAAACTGGAGAATTCATTCAAAGATTCAATACTAAGGTAACAAAGTTTAAACAGCTGCTTACTATACAGACACTTGCTTTCAACAAGTAACATAGATATAAGGGTCGAGTACTTACAAAGTATGTTTGCTTATAGGGACAGCAAAATACTTTATAGAGACAGTCGCTAACAAAAAGAAACCGAGTTCATAGGGACACTTCCATACATCAAGTAAATAGTATTTCGGGAAGCTAAAGGGTCCATCAGGTATCGTGTTTATAAAACTTCTCGCGTCATCATAGTTAAAAGGGGCCATCTACGTATATCAAGTAAATATTTACTGGACTCTTTCTCAGGTTACAAACTGGAGAATTGTTTCAAAGATTCAATACTCTTCTTGAGAAAAACGAGTTGTTCAAGATGATTGCAAACAACTCAAAACGCAATAAACATAAAACGGCAACTTAAAAAGAGTGGAAAAACGACACATTTAGGCGATTATCCATGAGTCAAGTTGCTCGTGATGATTTCAAACCCAGTAACAAAAAAGAAGTTGAAAAAACAAAACCGACTTTATCTAAAAAACTCAAAAAATGACTATGAAAACCTCGACTGAACGATATGCCTTTTCATGATACCGGTCAATTAACTAAAAGCCAACCATTTGTGTGCGTATCAGTCGAGTTAATTCATAATGATTCAAACAAACGAAATGCAAGAAATACTAAAACAAAAACGTTAATAAGAAAAACTAGAAAAAATCATTAAAACGATTAAAGAATGATAATGGAAAACCCGAGTGGACAATGTTCTTTCTTTTACTCGTCTGTCCATATATCGAGTTATTCACGATATGATTCAAACAAAAAGAAACACAAAAAATCACTAAAAGTAATTGGAATATAAGAAAATCTTCATGAAAAACGAAACCCTAGATCGAGTTTAAAAACATTAACCGAAAAATCATTCAAAAGTTTAAATAATCTTCATGAAAAATCGATTTAGGAACAATCAATGCCTTTTTTTCTGGAAACCGACAGATTCACGGGAGCTAACAATCTATGTGAGGCGATTGTGTCTTAAATCAAGTTTTTCATGATGATGAATTCAGACCAAAAAAAAAAAAAAAAGAAAGATGATGTTCTTACAGATGAAAAGGGCTATTTATAGTATCCGGTGACATCGCGTAAAAGCAACGGCTCTTTTCTATAATTCAGACCGACTTACAGATTAGGAATGATCTCTAATGGGTAATTTATCTAATGCGAATGCTTTATAATTTATTTTTAAGCTTTTCTATTTTATTTTCTTTACTTAAAATAAGTTTGTTTGCCCAAAAAAATGAAACTAAATAAAATATTTGTTAGTCATACTAGATTATTGCCCTCGCGATAGTGCGGATAAATATAAATAAAAATTAAAATCGTAAATTTATGTTTATAAACACTTTTTTTAAATTATCATGAGAATACAATATTACACGTATAATAACAAATATACATTTATGTTTATACACATGTTATTTATAATTATAATAACATATATACATTTATGTTTATACACATATATTAATATTTTACATTAAATAATTTTAGAATAATAATAATAAGGTAAATCATAATCTAATAAGAGACATGGGTTTTTATTGAAATAATTATGAAATTGAAGTAAGAATGCAATTATGTATTGTAAGAGGATGTAAAATGAAAAAAAAAATATTTGATGACATTATCAATCTTATTTAACGGTTGAAATCAAAGTATCCAACTCATCAAATGGACCTTACGTCGAAATCAAAGTATTCAACTCATCAAAGTGACCTTACGTCGTCATGTGACATTTAAGGTTTCTCTTTTATTAAAGATTAAGGATTAAAGATTAAAGATTATGGTAATAATAATGATAATGATAATTATTGAAGTATATTGATAATAATAATGATAATGATAATTATTGAAGTATTTAAAACTATTTTGAAGGATATCATACTTAAAAAAAATCATATTTTCTAACTGGTGTATCAAAATATAGTGACGAACAATGCGTAAAAAGAAAATCCTGAATTTTATTACCTTAATGCATCCAAATTGTATCAGACACTTACATATATGATGTATATTTTGAATTTTAACGATTAACTATTTTTAGTTCACAATATTTTATGAGTTCGTACATTTCTTATTGATATATAGGTTCTTATTTAATCACATTTTTAAACTTAATTACCAATGTTATATAAAAAAGCCAAGGACAAATTTGATGTTCCGTTGTTATTACTTAATCACAATTTTTATTTATAACTAAATACACTCTTTACCTTTTATGAGGCCTTTAAGGAATATTAGGTGAAACCAAACACTCAACAAAAGGTATATGATTCAAAGTAATAACCAAATTTCCTTGGTTTATAACTAATTCTTCTTCTATATTAATTCATTTTAGTGCATATGGAAATGTGCAAAATATTATATTTTAATGTTTTGGAATTTTGCATTTTAGTCCCTAGACTTTAAGGAGTTAGCGGTTTTTCCCCCTAAACTTTAAAGACTTAGCGGTTTCCCCCCCTCAACTTTAAAAACTTTAACGCTTTTTCACCCTCAACTTTAAAAAATATAACGCTTTTTCACCCTAAACTTTAAACGACTTTTAGCTTTTCCTGTCTGCAATTTATATGTTTTTGCGTTTTTCCCCCCTCAGCTTTAAATAATACTTTTACGCTTTCTACCCCTCGGAATTTTATTTGGATTCAACTAATACGAACATCTACTCAGATTAATAATAAATAACGGCATCGTTTTAGCAAATAGCTACATTTATACTTCGATAAAAAAGTAAAAAAAACAAAAACTCGAGTCGTTTCCGCTAGCGCTTTTACAAACATAAACGCCGGGAATTATAATAACAAAAACAGCCCTTTTGCTAAATGACGAATATCAACTGGTCCCTGCGTTATAGATCGATTGAATTACACTCACAAACAAATGCTTCAACCGACTCGTGCAAAGCACGAGCTTATCCCTAGTTAGTATTATTTTGAATATATTACAATTGTTTTTTTATTTATATATAACACTTCTAGTTAGGGGTGTTCGTTCGATCGGGTTTTGGGTTAACGAGGTTATTCGGTTTGGATTATTTGGTTTTTTGCCAATTAATAATCTATCCAAAACCAAATCGAATATACTGACACCCAAACCAAACCATCCAAATAAGGATTCGGGTTATTTGGTCGGGTTTTGGATTACCCAAATAAAAATACTTCAAAAATTTCATTGAGTTTTATTTGAATAAATATATTAATCGTATGCAAATATAAACCATTAACAATTCATATTAGACTATTTGGATAAATATATGTATTTGAATTTGGAGTTGGGCTATTAAAATAGTATTTATATTATTTAGATTAGGTAGTTATAATGTTTTTGTGATAAAGAAATGTTATTCGGTTTTTGGATGGGGTCCGATTTAAGATGCACAAAACCAAAACCAAACCATTAACCCAATACATGATTCGGTTTAGCCCAAAACTTAAACCAAATTCAAATAACCCAATCCGAATAATCCAAATGAAAATTGGACTGGACGGGTTATTCGATTAATCCAAATAATGAAGACCCCTACTTCTAGTAGTCTGTTTATATTTTAAAATTAGTATGTTTTTTTAAAAATATACGTATAAGTTTAACTAGTTAGGGGGTGTTTGTTTGAGTTTATATAAGGGCTTATGAGCTTATTGAATTTCAGTTTATATTTCATAAGCCCGAATTTTATGGCTTATGTAAGGAATTATGAGCTTATTACTATTTATTTAGTCATAACATACAGTAATAAGCTCATAAGCCCTTATATAAGCCATAAATTTCGGGCTTATGAAACATAAGCCGAAACTCAATAAGATCATAAGCCCTTATATAAGCTCAAACAAACACTCCCTTAATCCGAACCGTCAACCACTTTTGATAACAAATCCGATTCAATTAAAAAACAGATTTTCAAAAAACATGTAAAAAACGTATAATTTTACTAACCATAATAGATAACATACAAATTAAATACATAAATATATTATATTATATTTTAATCAAAAACCATTAACCAAAAATACATAAAATCATTGATTGTATCATAAATTTAATTTAAGGGTTTAGCATTTTAGAAAAAAATAATAAACCCTAAAGTGAAAAGTCGAAACCATCAAACCACCACTGTATTCCGATCAACGACGCCATGGATATCGACTTCGACGAGCTTCTGGTTTCATCAAAACCAGCAGCAACCAAACCTAGCAAATTCGCCCCTAAAAACTCCAAATTCAAACCCGTCGCTAAACCCAAACTCGAACCAAAACCGCCACTAATACAGCCGCAGTTCCTAAACTAGAATTAGATGATCCAAATCCTCCTCCGCCGCCGTCAGCTCAATTCAACACGGAAAATACGGTTGATAATGGTAATGGTAGTGTGGATATGGATACTGAGCCAATGGATATCGATTTACGAAATGATCAGTTACATGAAGAAGAAGAAGAAGATCCGGTTGTTCGCGAAATCAATGTTTTGTTTTCGTCTTCGGTTGATGCTAATTCTAAGGTTAACATTTTTAATCAGTCAGATATATTCAGTAGAATGCGTTTAAGTTGGATACATATAAGTTGGATTCATATAATAGACTTTTGAGTAAAATTTGATTATTTTTATATTAAACTTATAGAGATAGGAATTGTGTTAGGTTACTGATGATTTGTTACTAACTACAGCTATACGTATTGCAATATCCTTTAAGGCCTTGTTGGCGCCCTTATGAACTAGAGGAGAGTTGTGAAAAGGTATGTATGCAACATATAATATTTGCATTTTGGTTTACCCCCTTTTTTTCCTTCTAGGTTACCGATAAATGGTAACGTGTTTATGCAGGTTAGAGTGAAACCAGAAACAGCTGAAGTTGAGCTTGAAATGTCTGTTCAAGTTGATTCCGAGAATCACGATGCTGATGATGACAAATCTATGCCAAAACAGGTCTGTTGGTTGTGATGATGTGACGTCAGTTTTGTGGATGGACGGATCTTGTATATCAAAATGCTTGAGCCTCTTAATTGTCTTGTACTGCTCTGCTCTACATCATGATATATAATAGTTAAGAAATGAAGATACAATTAAGAAGCTCAAGCCTTTCATAAGTTTATTCTCGATAGGCTCGTCTTTGTCTCCGTTTGCTACCATATTCGGTGTATGTAAGAACTTTGATAAGAGAACATATACAAACTAAATAGTCACGAAAGGAGATGTGCATTCTATGAAATCATATTCTGGTAAATTAAGTGTAAGTAAGACCTGCAATTACAACATCCATTCTATGACAAACTAAATAATAACATTTATGTATAAAAGTATTAAACCATCTCTAAGATGACATACCTCCTTATATAGACGTTTGGATGGTCATATAAAAGTTCGAAAAATGCACGTAAATACCGGTTAGACCGTATATATTCAAACAAAAAAGGTAGTCTGGATAGATCTTTCGTCATTTTCTTGAATAAAAGTATAAATTTTCTTTTCGCGTTTTATCGTATGCATACAAGTACAAACTAACCATATTTGGCATAGTAGGAAAGGTCTAGGAAGTTATATTAGTGTGATTCGCATCTCAAATAAAGCTAGAAAGAAACTTCATGGGTTGTTCTTAGTTTACATATAAAGAAAAATGTAAAAAGTAAATAAAAGTTGTCTCACTCAAATGTGTCAAAGTCATGCCAAAAAGATACAATGGTTATGCCTAAACAACATTAAAGATGAAAAAGATAGAATAAAACTTTGCTTATATGGCAAGCCATAACACATGCCCCTAAAGCTTATAAATATGTTATGATCAAGCATACAATATGAATATATGAACAAAATGAAGATGACGACTATTAGATTATTGATATTGTTTTCGATATATCCTCACCTCATTGCATCAACAAATTCTTCGGAAACTGTTCAAGATGTTGGTACGCTATTCTTTACCTTTCCTTTAATCGTATTAGAAAGTAAATGTGCTGTTATACTTGTATCAATCTAACTATAATTTGTGTAGACACAAAGAAAGAACTTATGGTGCACAAAAGTCGAGTGAATCTTGTTGGTAGACGTGGTGGCAGTGGTGGTGGTCATGGGGGTGGCGGTGGTGGCCATGGAGGTGGTGGAGGTGCTCATGGCGTTGGTTCAAGGGGAGGTGGTAAATATCCAGGAGTTCATGTGATCCCCGTGTACCCAGGTGGTCATCAAACGAATCGAGGCCACCATGGTCGAAACAACGGGGGTCGCAACTCGGTCACTCGTACCCAATTTGTTACTACCATATTGGCTTTGGTACTTTTATTAACATATTGCTACTAAAGTTTTGGGATAATGGGATTATTATGTAAATTCATATCCGAGATTAGTCTATGCTTTTATGTTGTATCATATTTTCGTATTAACTGCTTATATGAGGGCTTATTATACTTGTTGTTAGGTATTACAGTTTTATCTATTTTTAATTAGTTATTTTCAAAGATATATTTTTCTTTCAAAATATGAATTTTTACAAAGCAGTTCTATTTTTAAAAATACACCTTTATATGGTTTTTTAAAGAGTTAATTACATAATTGGTCCCTGTGTTTGTTCCAAAACAACGGGTCCAGTCCCTGGGTCACAATTCGTTCGGGTCCAGTCCCTGGAGCCTATCTTTGATTGCACGTTTGGTCCATTTGTCACTTAAAATGACTAAAATACCCTTAATAAATTAAAAATATTAAAAAACAAATAAAAAAAACCCCAAATTCCCAAATCCAAAACCCTGAAAAACCAAAATGTCATTACCTTCAATCCAATCCATGAAATTCACCAATTCACCATCAAAATCCATCATCATCACCTTGTTTTCTAAAGATTGAAAACCGTTCTCTCCGTTATTTGATATCACTGCATTTCAATTTAATTATATTAAATTACTTAACGACATAATATAAATGTTACATTGAATAGCAAAACTGGTAATGAACTTGAGAAAAAGGTAGCGTCACTTGAAACATCATTATAAGGATCAGATCCTGTTAACATTCCCCGCGGCCCACTGCCAACAGCTTTTGAGAAATTCATTGGTGTTATTTTCGACGAACCTGCAATAAAAAATACAATTTTTTCAATTTTGCAGATACTTGTGTGTAAGGTGATTAAACAGAAAATGAGTGGAGATGTTTAAAGCTTATCAAAAGGAAAATGTTGTGACGAATGTTGCAAAATCGGATGATGATAATGATGAACAAGGTGATGATGATGGATTTAATGGTGAATTGGTGAATTTCATGGATTGGATTGAAGGTAATGACATTTTGGTTTTTCAGGGTTTTGGATTTGGGAATTTGGGGTTTTTTTTTATTTGTTTTTTAATATTTTTAATTTATTAAGGGTATTTTAGTTATTTTAAGTGACAAAGGGACCAAACGTGCAATCAAAGATAGGCTCCAGGGACTGGACCCGAACGAATTGTGACCCAGGGACTGGACCCGTTGTTTTGGAACAAACATAGGGACCAATTATGTAATTAACTCTTTTTTAAAACATTAAAATTCTAAAAACAAAAATGGGCCAACCAATAATGATCTTTATATGGGCCTAGAAGTTTTTTAGTAAACATACGGGCCTACGTAACAGCATATCAAATAAATGAATCCAAATATTTTTAACATTGTTAAGAACGGTAGAAAGAGAGAAGCAAGGCCCATGAAACGACTGGTGCGAAGTCGCCATGTGATGTGATGGGGTGCCGGCCACCACGGTGTGGCTCGTGTAATGGTCACAACGTTTGAAGTATGTATCACCACGGTGATGTGCCCTGCCGAATGCCCTAATAAGCATTTGTGAGTGTTCGGTCAATGAAACAGTTGATAATAAAATCCGTTTATTAAAATGCTATAGAAAATAAACAATAAATAATCAATATAAATGAAAACTAACCGTAGCTAATTTGGATTAAAAGAAAAACACTTTACTGTTTGATTCCTAATATTATTAAGATATAAAATGAACCAATGGAAAAGGCTAATATTGCGAAAAAAAAGAAAAAAAAAACGTTTTTTAAATGCACAAAATTTCTAAAACAATTAGGTAAAAACTCTTTTTTTATATACAAACTAGATTTGTCCCGCGATAACGCGGATAAATATAGACAAAAAATTGAATAGTAAACTTTATGTTTATGAACTTGTTCTTTTAAGTTATTATGAGTATACAATATAGTACATACAATAACTAATATATATATATTTATGTTTATACACATGTTGTTTATACCTATAATAACATATATACATTTACGTTTATATATATTTTAATATTTTGTATTAAGAGATTTTATAATAGTAATAATAAAGTAAATCATAGTCCACTAAGAGACAAATATTACTTTTTATTGTAGTGGTGATGAAATTAAAGAAAGAATGCAATTATGTATTGTATGAGGGTGTAAATGAAAAAAAATATATGATGACATCATCAATCTAATCTGACGGTTGAAATCGAAATATTTAACTCATCTAACGGACCTTACTTTGCCATGTGGCATTTAAGGCCCCTCTTTTATTATATATTAAAGATGGAAATATTAATTAATAAGGATAACTACCATAACTACATGTTGTAAGCTAACTACTAACATAAATGCTAACAACTACTATGAAATAAAATATGATAAAGTATATTCTAAGTATCATTATAAATCTTGCTAATAAACAATTTATGCTTTAATTAAAATGAATCTGTTTAAGTTTATGTAACCAAAACAAACAATTGTCGGTCAGTGTATAATTTAAATTTATTTAGAATTAATATCTTAAAAGCTATTTATCTATTTATGCTTTTTTAACTACACACATTTTATCTGTTTAAAAGAAACGCACGTTCTATATAATATATGTCTGAAGGGCACTTGTTAGAGCGTATATACTTATGGGTTTATTTAATTTTCTGATTTACTATTTATTTAAACTATAAAAAGTACAAAAGTTTACTCATTCTTAAATAAAAAGAAAGGACTAAAACTAACTTCATTTAATTATCATGAATATCCATCCCCTCTACATAAATTATCACCAACTTATTTCACTATCATAATATCTAAAATCAAACCATTGATATGAAATCGAACCGTAAATCAATCCCAACGGAACTAGTCTGGATATTTAATGTCCTATTACGTGCCATTTATAAGACAGTTTGATAAGGATAAGAGTTGATTAAGACACAAGCTTGGGTTAAGACACAAAAGAATAAAATGCACGTAAAATACGCATGATAGAGTTTTTCTTTTAACGTAAATAGATGTTTTAGTTTTTAGTTTAGGCAGCTTTATTATGGTATTATGTTTATAGAATGAATGTCTTACCTTACTCATAACGGGAATATAAATAGTGATGATACAACAGGTCAAACTGGGCCAAACATACTAATTAAGCTAATACATAATAATAGTCTAATAAGCTTATGGGATTCGTAAACTTTTATTCCCGTCAGTAAACAATCATATACGTCGGTGAATTCATATGAATCCTAAGCTTCATTTTCAGATTTCTTTACTTGTTTCTTGAAATCTCTTGATCTATCCGAGTAATACTTGTCATTTCTTTTAAATTGCAAAATAATATATCATGTTCCATATTTTTAATAATAATAAAAAAAAAAAATAGAAAATCTTGATACATATGTATATGTTAAGTCAAACCCATTAATCGTTTACTAAGTCGAAGTAAACTCATATTATCACCCACATATTTCATTATCATAAACCTCTAAGATCAAAGCATAAATTAATCCAATCGTAACAAATCTATTTGATAATCCATATCTTCTTTTCTTTAAAAGACAAATTTGTAAATAACTAAAAAGAAATAGGATTTTGCTAACAATAGTTTTTAATGCTATTTGTAACAACATATTATGAGAAAAATGTGGAAGTTGTCACCTAATTTATTTTTAGGAATTTTCAACCTGTAAAATTAGATAATTTTTTTTTTTGGAAAGTACATATTTATAATAATAATAATAATAATAATATTGTTATTAACAATAACATGAGATACTACTCTTATCAAAAACCCATATTTAATATATAATAATAAAATATAATAAAAAAGAGGTATTAAATGTCAAATGGCAAAAGAAGGTCAATTTGATGTGTTAACTTTATTAATTTCATTCGTTAAATCAAATTGATGATGTCAGCAAATATATTTTCATTATTTTTTATTCCATTCCATCTTCACTTAAATAAAAAAAAAATCATAATTATGATTTATCTTATTATTATTGTAAAATCTCGTAATACAAAATATCAAAACACGTGTATAAACGTAAAGATATATATGTTATTATAACCATAAACAACATGTGTATAAACGTAAAAATATATATGTTATTATACATGTAACATTGTCTTCTCCCAATAATTTTAAAAGTCAACATAAATATAAAATTTACAATTCAATTTTGATTTTTATTTGTCCGCACTATCGCGGGACAATAATATAGTAAAAGTAACAAAAGCCTATAAATTACAACGACACATACAATAATTACAACCATATCGACTAAACAATAAGTCTGATTGAAAAGACCCTAAAAGATATTATAAAATATTAATACATATTTACATGTTATATCAAACTCGTTAATCATTAACCGAATCAAACTTCAAACCCTAAACCAAAACTTAACTAAAAGATCCTGGTTAAATTTAAAGATTATAATTTACAATTTTTTTATAAAATCAATAGACCTAAATCAAGTGCTTATTATTTAATTTAATTTAAAACAAAAAATACTCGCTCCCCACCCACCCACTTTCTCTATCTCAAAAATCAAACTAAAATAAAAACCCCCCAAAAAATTAAAAAATAATAAATCCCAACTTCATGACACTCACGTCTCATTTCCAAAATTTCATCTTTCTTGATTTTACAACATTTTCTTGATCAAAAACACCATTAATTAAACAATAATAAAGTTTCAATCTTTTTAAACACCCAAATCGAATCTTGAAATAAATATTAAAATAAAAAAACACCCAGATTACAAAACCCCCAAATTCTTGATTTTTACAGCCATGACAGAAGTCCTTCATTCCCCTTCTTCTTCTTCATCCTCTTCTTTATCCACATTGTTTGAATCTTTAAATCAAGAATCCCCAGAATCTTCACAAGGGTTTTCTAGGGTTACTGTCTGTGATGAAACTGATAGTTATATGAATGACACTGAAAATCATAATAGTAATAGTCAATTATCTTTGTTAGAATTTTTGTTAAGTTTGTTAAAAAAATCATTTGGGGTTAGTGGGAATTCAGGCAAAGTGGCGGAAGAAAGTTTGGATCAGTTTTCTGGGATGGAGATTGGGTGGCCAACTGATGTAAGACACGTGGCACATGTTACTTTTGATAGGTTTAATGGCTTTCTTGGCTTGCCTGTTGAGTTTGAACCTGAGGTTCTTAGAAGAGCCCCTAGTGCCAGGTACATTTTCTTTATTTTCGTTTTCGTTATCGAATTTCGTTTTTTGTGATAGTTTTTATGGTCTTGATAAAAAAAATTGTCTTTTTTTTTGGTTAATATATGTTGAATTTGGTTGTTTGTGACAGTTTTGGTAGTTATGTTTAATTGTTTATGGTGTGAATAAAGTAATCTAGTTTATGCATTTTTGAATAATTCTTGTTTCGGAAATTTGATCATGTTTTTATCAAGTTATATTGAATTTTGATGTGATTTTGTTGATTAGTTTGTTGTTTTTGATTAACAACTTGATAATTGAATGTGATTCTTTGGATTTCGATATCATATTTGTTTTGATGAGTTTGTTGTTGATTAAAATCTTGGTAATGGAATGTGATTTTATGGATTTCGATATCAAATGATGTTGAACTTGGTTGTATGTGACAGTTTTAGTAGTTATGTTTCGGGTTTATAGAATAAAATAATTAAATTTATGCACTTTTGCATTTTTGGGACAATTTCGTACCTATTTGGAAATAATCAAAAATCAAAATTGTCAAACGTAGTTAAATTCTGTTGTTTGTATCAGTTCTTGCTGCTACGATTATGGGTGAAACAAAGAATTAAATTTATGCAACTTTTTAATTTTCTTTTTTTTTTACGTTTTAAGAAAATTTCGTTTTTAAATGATCAGATTTATTAAAAATCTTGATAACTATTGCAACTCCAAAAGTATGCCCTTTTCGTTATGATCTTGTATCTAATAATCTTGATAATGATTATTTGCAGCTTTCTTAATCTCTAATAACTTACTTAAATCGTGATATAGTCGATTATGAAAATTTGCTATTTTTAGATCATTTTTCTGTAAATTCTGCTTGCTGATTTGTTTATTTGGATTTGTAGTGCTACTGTGTTTGGTGTTTCAACGGAATCAATGCAGTTATCATATGATTCCAGAGGTAATAGTATCCCCGTGATCCTCATCCTTATGCAACAACGTTTGTATTCTCAAGGTGGTCTCCAGGTTTGTTAATCTTTCCCCGCCTTCTTTTTTCATATCAAACAACATATAAAAAACGAGCGTCTAACTTTTCATTCACTGTAATCGGCTTTCTATTGCAAAGTACTAAACTTTTTTGTGAACATGTGAAAGTAACACATTCTATAGTTTTAGCATTATGTTCTCGTTTTTGCAAGAACGGGTAAATGAAAAAAAAAGTGATTATCGTCGAAATGTGTGTGTAGGCGGAAGGTATATTCAGAATCAATGCCGACAACAGCCAGGAAGAACAACTAAGGAGCCAATTGAACAGTGGAATCGTTCCAGATGGTATCGATGTACACTGTTTGGCAGGTCTTATTAAGGTACAAAATTATCATTAATCTTTTTAAATTAATGTTTTAATATCGTAACTAACTCGTTAATATGATGATAATACACAGGCTTGGTTTAGAGAACTACCTACTGGGGTGTTGGACCCACTTGCACCCGAGCAAGTAATACAATGTCAATCGGAAGAAGACTGCTTCGCTCTTTGCCGCCAACTACCACCAACGGAAACAGCCTTACTCGATTGGGCCATCAACCTGATGGCTGATGTCGTCCAATACGAACATCTCAACAAAATGAATTCACACAATATTGCAATGGTTTTCGCCCCAAATATGACACATGTTAGTACGAATTTGGTTGCTTTTTTTGATTGACTTTTGTTGTTGATATTTTTTGTTTAACATTTTTTTTTTTCAGATGGTGGATCCGTTGACTGCATTGATGTACGCGGTTCAAGTAATGAACTTTCTGAAATCACTCATAACAAAAACTCTTCGTGAACGAGAAGATCGTGTCGTGGAATCATCTCCGGTCCCACCACGAGAACCGTCGGACGAAAATGGAGATCAAGGGCCCACATTGAATCTAAATCCGCAAGACAAGTTAACCTTTAGTGAAGAATCTGAGTCTGAAGGACCCAGGTTCTGTGAATGGCCAGCTAAATCTCCACCCGTTGAGCCTAAAACCCGCCCAGTTAGCCAGACCCGTGAACCCAAACCGGCTCAGTCAAGTGATCCAGAGAAAAACCAAACTTTAGCTACCAATTTAAGCTCGATAAACAATCAGACTAAAAGGAGAGAAACATGGTGTTAAGCATTAATTGAAGGTAAACGGTAAGATCTGTTCGAGTACTTGTGAAATATATTTGAAACTTTATTTGTTTTTCTGCATAGATTTCTTTTGTGAGATGTTGTGAATTTACTATATAAACCAAGTCATAATCTGTCTTTTCGTTTGTGTTTGGTATTAATTGTTTGCAGTTTTACTAAATTTATCATGTAATATCCACGTTTTTATCGCATTATCTGTAACATTTTTCGTCGTTTTAAAAAAATCTCAATAGCCATTCATCATCTCCTATATAATAGCACTTGACTTCATCAACCCAAACCTAGGAAAAAGACTAATTCTGTTCGTGCAACAATATGGCAATGTCTACCTTAATAACCCCCGGAATCTCTCAAATGCATTTCAAACATAATTCAATGGATAAAATGTCAATGAGTTCCGAAAGCTTATCCATTTGTACAGAAGGGCTTGGTTTTGAAAGCTTTTATGACGTTGAAGAATTTAAAAACGAAGGGTATGTTAACAACGATTGGAAGTTCAAAAAGGTCGTTGATACGAGAATAAAGGATGTGAAGAGATCCAAGAACTTGGGAATGGAACTCCCGCCACCTATTTCTTCGATAGGAAGAAGTGGGAAACCGTGGGTGTGTTTAAAGTCGTTTAAGGAAAATGGTAGGTTTATTTTGAAAGAGATTAAGATTCCGACGAATGAATTTTTGTGTGCATTTAGAGAAGAGGGAAGATTGAAGCTTCGGTTTATTCAATATGATGATGAAGGTAAAGGATAGAGAAAGAACGCGATATTAATGAACATGTCATGATCATCGCGGTGATGGTTATCATTGACGCCTTACAATGCTTCAAAGTTTTCGTTTATTCGATCAACGAGTCCATAAGGCTATCAATGAGGTTAACCATCTAAGTCATAATAAATTGATCACATAATTATTTACTAGTTTTTTTTTTCTTTAAAAAAAAGTTACACGTCTATTTTTGACAGCTTTTCATCTTACGTCTTTAAAAAATTTTCAAAATTACGTCAATATCTTTACAAATTTTCCATACTTTTATCAAATTAGATGTCAAGTTAGACCTTGTATTTTTTGTAAACATGCATAACATGTGATCAGAAAAGTATTTTTTGTATTTTTTGTACAACGATTTGTTGCATTAGGAATAGGTAAAGTATCTTCCTAAGTTTGATCAGAAATGACAAATAATAGTTATGGTCCATAACATGTGATCTTAAACAGAAGATTATATGCCACATGCTTATCATATAAAAACACAAATCATTGTGTCCCCAAACTATACTACTTTCCAAATAACATCAACAATCTTGTTACATCTAACATCTTCTAGATATAAGATACCGACGACGATTTACAACGGAAAAAAAAAAGTTGGCTTAAAAGAAAACATGTCGACAGACGTCTAAAGTACATTTTTAATGCATAAATCCTACTACAATATTGCATATTTGGACATGAACATGACACCTGTTACATTGTTGTAACCCAACCCGTCTGACCCACCCATATTGCCACATCTACCTTGCTATAAAATTTAGATGAAAAAAGTAATGCATAACACGAATCACGAATTTGGGTTTGATGGTATGTTTCATCAACTCTTGCAATACCAAAACAATATTGTGAACAACGTATATTCAGTCACATATGGATTACAAAATCATGTAAATTTTTATTTTGTAAGTCTTGAAATAAGAAAGGCGGTCAGGAGGGACTTAGAAGTAAGTACCTATATGTTTGTGAATCTTTAATCTTGAATCTCTTCTGTCTTTTTGTCTCTGGACATGTAGTACCATCCAAACGCACTTAGACCAGTTACAACACCAGCTACAACTGCGTAGTTTCTGTGGATATCTGTTGATACTCCTTTTCGTGGGGGAATCGGCCCGCTTGGTTTTGCATCAGCTACTGAAGCACCACCCAAATTAGCTGCTGGTGTCTCTTCGGGTTTAGGGCCCTGGAATGTAAATTACAAGGGTCAAACATGGATACATCCACAGAAATAATTGTAACTTGAATGAACGAAACTAGGTGTTGTTTGGATATGTGTAATAAAAGTGATAACATGATGTTAAAGAATCAGAAATGGATAAACATACGTAATTGAAGGGCCACGTAAAAGAGTGTTTGGATGTGTTTCTGATGTTTGAACTTGTTATAAACTAATAATATATTCAGGTTATTTAAGATAACTAGTTCAGAATTCAAATAACTAGTTCCAAACCGCGAGCCCAACACCCTTTTAAATTATGCAGATTGCATGACAATTGTAACTATGGCGCAACACATAGTTTGTTAGAAGTGTTTAATTAGTAATAAAGTGTCTAAAATACTTATCAGTAACGACAATATTGGAAAATCTATTCGAATCAAAATCACAAGTTCTCTGCAATACAACATATTGCTAAAAAGATGATATTTAAAATTTTTTGAGGGCCATGGAATGTATTATGAAAGACATAGAAAGAGAAACCTTCTGCGCAAGCTTTTCCAATTTCTCTCGCTCAGCATTCTGCAGGAGCAAGGAGGGGTTTAGAGAAACTAAATTAATATAATCTGAGAGCTAAGTGGATTATAAACAAATATCATATTATCATAAGCTGGCCTCATAACCATAAAGAACAAGAGAAAATTATGATAACCGGTCTCAGAATGATTCAGTAGAAAATTAGACTGAATACAAAATTTTAGCAACTAGTGCAAAGACGGTTTTTGTGGTTAAGTCATAAGAGAAAAATAAATCAGTCTCACTACTTTATTTTCCTTTAATGTCGATTTAAAGACTAAGCATACCTTTCGTTTCTAAAGGGGTGTCTGGGTTAACTTTTTGCGGAAGGTTAATAGCTTATTAGATTTATTTATCTAAATAAGCTACTCTTCTTACCCAAACACCTTTTTTAGCTTATTAGCTTTTCTGATAAGCTATTAACCTTCTGAAAAAAGCTCATTAGCTTATTAAGCCAAGTTGGAGGGGGGTTTTAAAAAGAGCTTATTAAGCTCTTAAGCTCATAGCTAAAAAGCATGAGCTCTTTTCAGTACGCTAACCCAAACGCCCCCTGAGTTAACTTTTTAATAGTGGACTGTGCTCTCTGAATGTACTGGAATTGTGTTCCACTACCATTTTATACAATGTCAGTAAACTTGGTTTGCTTCAGAAATAGGCATTACTTGTAAATTTCTTGAGGCAAACATAACCAAGTCCTATAGATACAACTTTAAAGAGCAAGAAATCATTTCCAGAGTTTTCTAAATCTTATATTTTGTAATCTCAAGTAAAAATCAGTTTGTATACTTGCGTGACTAACTAGCTAAATTGATTAATTAGGAGTAGACCACGGGAAATCTGTGAGTAAGATATGTATCACACTATTACTAGCATCACACTGATTTTTATCTCAGAGACGTGAATGTGGAGCTAACTAGCAATGTTACAACTATAGATATATAGACTTTATTTCTCAAAAGTGTCCAAGTCACGTGAGTATGAGTATGGAATAGCTAAAGCAACGTAACAGTATGAAGGATGGTCGTTTACTCATTAATAGCTAGCACCAGTTGCAACTAAGAATTACCTTGATGTAGACATTCTCAGCAGCCTTCTCCTGCTCACCGAGTACTTTCCCATTAGTTGAGAACCTACGAGATGCAAATCTAACCAACTGTCTTGTCGCCATTATCTCAGTTGTTTACACTTCCAAATTGAAAATCAATCTGCGTAATTCACAATAAGTTTGAATGATAAATATTTCCTAAAACCAGATTGATACGTAATGAAAGCTATAACTATTCCAGTATTCATATGCTTATTCACAATATCTTTATTATAACAAAACAAATGCAATCCTCAATTACGTATGATACAAGTTGCAACCAATGCAAAGCGTGAATAAGTAAGTTCTCCTGCCTAACATCTCATGGTAACATAAAAGTTATATACAAGTAAAACTCCAATAATATATACCTTCAACTATATGTACTTAATGAGAAAGCGAAAAGAAACAATAAATAACAACAAACAATTTCAAATATTCATGTCCACCAGTCAACAAGTTGCCAGACCAAATACTATGCAAACAATGATAAACACTACGAACATTCAATTTCATTAACATTCGTTAACCTAATATACACTATTACATGATCACTTGTTCACCAATAATCTACCGTTTTGCCTAATTCATAAGAAGTCAGTTCTATGTTTTCTAACTGAACATATAAAAGTTACTAATACATTAAAAAAACACGATTCACTTATAATAATCCATTCAATCAAAATCACTACACACACACATATATCTATATTCAGTCAATTCATGCGCAATGTATCTTCGTTTACGCACAAACATAACAAATTTTCTCTACTCAAAGCTTCTCTTCCTCACATTTTTTTTTTCTAAATGTATAAATTAAACATAAATACATAATTATTAGCTTAATCGGAGTTCAATATATGAAATTAACAGGTTTCTGATTAGTAATCGAACTGTAGGAAACTAGGAATGAAAATGTAGATGAACTGAGTATTCGAGTTTAACTGTTAATCTAACTAATTAATATCGATTATATAAGTTCGCCGGAATCTGTACAAAATTAAGATGAATAAACAGAAAAACGCCTACCTGAGATATAGATCGATTGAGGGAGAGAGGTTTATGGTGGTCTACTAACTCAGGTACAACAAGAAATGAGAAGACTTAATTAATGGCTGTTCAAAATATCGCACACTCACTCGCTCACTCACTCGCATTGGACTGGGCTTTTTGGCCCAAAAGTTGGTATGAAATAACAAAAGGATGTTCATGTAAGAAAAATGTAATATAAAAAATTTAAATTGTTAAAAATTGACTCGGTTTAGACGAGTTCGAGTAGGTATACTCAGGAAATAGGCAATGTATAATACGGCGGGTTTAATGTGATAGAAATGAACTCACTGAAAAAGAATATATTATAGCTTCGTCTTTAAAGCTATTTGGTTTGTGAGATTCGCAAATCATTAGAGTTAAGTTAAATTATATTTTTATATTTAATTAATTATAATAGGAGTTTTGATAATCATAGTCTATAAAATTGTAATTAAAATGATAAGATATTGTATAAAGAAGTTGTATTTAGTAAATGTAGTGAGTGAAATCTCCAAATACGGAGAAAGATTATTATTATGTACAATAAAACAATATATGTCTAAACTTTTATATCATATATAAGACTGTGTTTATCAAAACTATTATAATATTACTAAACTATTATTGTATAAAAAAAATGTTTGACGAATATAGCCTAACTAAATTAACAATTATTTATCGAGCTTAAATATGAAATGTATAATTAAGTCGAGTTCTAGTTAATCATACTGTCATACACAATACATCCTACATGGACAAGTCAATACAAAATCCAAGGTGTCACAATCCAATTGGTCCAACTACGTGTCACGTCAAACCCTCCCAAAACAATCACCGGAACAACAACTACTAACAGAAAATCACACACAGTCACACACACACTCCGTCATCTTCTCCCGCCGTAACCGTAATCGCAATTCCACCTTCACAATGTCTATGCGTGCAACCGTGAGTCGGTTTCCATCAGATCCAGACACACAGGACTCATCAGGAGTACCATGGGGAGTAACAGTAACGCCGTTCGCTTCAAAAGACGAAAACGGTAACGCGCCGGTGTACGGATCCGGCGGCGATTTGATCCCTAGGTGTGAGAATTGCTATGCCTATTATAATACGTTTTGTGATCAGGAACAGTGGGCGTGGACTTGCTCGCTTTGTGGAACGCTTAATGGTTTATCTTCTGAAACAATTACGAGGTTTAATGTTCCTGAAAATGCACCGGAGATTATGTCGTCGTTCGTTGATCTCGAATTGCCTCGTAATTTTCGCGTTCTCTTTCGAATTGTCTCGTTGTTGTATTAAGTTATTATGATGATTGTGAAATTTAGATTACAGACTGTGGAATCGAGCTTCGATATCGTGTGTTAGAGAAGTGGAAGAGTAAATTTTGTTAGGTTACCTTATGCATTGTTCTATTTAGTTTATGATCATCGAGTATTATCCTAGAAGTTATCTAGTTGCTTTAAATTAGATTCTAGACTGTGAAATCGAGCTTTGAAATCGCCTGTTGAAGTGAACTTTGTTTAGTTTACCTCGTGCATTGTTATATTTAGTGAGAATTATGTTTAGCCTTGAACTAGTTGAGCTTTAATTAAGATTCTAGATTGTCAAAATGAGCTTCGGAATTGTGTATTGGAGAAGTTGAGAGGTGAATTTTGTTAGTTTATTAAATTTGAAACTAATGTTTAGAAATGAATTTGTTGAGCTATAATTATGTGAAATCGAGCTTCGAAATCGTGTATTGGAGAAGTAAATTTTTGTTAGGTTACCTATTGCATTGCTCTATTTCGATATTGAAATGAAGGATAATGTTTACAGATGAACTAATTGAGCTAAAATTAAGATTCTAGATTGCAAAAATTAAGTTTTGAAATCATGTATTACAGAAGTTGAGAAGTGAATACTGTTAAGTTATATTAAGCTGTTACTATTTTAATGCAAATGTGGACTAATAAAGGTGGAACTTCGGTAGTTATAGATTATATCATTACAGTATTCGTTTGTTGATACAGTTCAGTACTAGTGGAAACGTAGCCTAATGCAAGAATTGGTGAATGTTATTTGTACTGGAAGTTGTTTTTATGTTTTCTGTTTTATAGTTATTAAGCCTTTTTATTATGAATTATAGTGTTTGTGCTAACATATTCAACCTTTTCGACGTTGTAGTTGAAGGTTACGAAGAGGAGGATATGCAAGCTCGACCTGTTTATGTTGCTGCTGTTGATTTGGCATGTAAGATTCTGTTATTTACTTAAATATATTTTCAATTTCACGTGTTTCGAACATGTGCAGAAAAGATGATATGCAACATGTTGTTTGTATTTAAAGCTCATTGAGCAAGTTTATGTGTGTACCACACTACCACTGTACCTAATCAATAATCACTTGCTCTTTTCCAGCTTCAGAAGAGTTTCTAGAACTTACAAAAAGTGCTTTGTTAGCGGCTTTAGAAGGTTGGTTATCATATAGACTTTTAATGCATACATGATACATGTTCCAATTGTTTGTATGCTAAAATCTGGTTTCCATTATAGCTCTTGCACCTGGGTCTCTTTTTGGGCTTGCGACATTCAGCCACAAATTAGGTTTGTATGATGTGCAAGGACCTATTCCTGTGGTGAAAAATGTTTTCCTACCCGAGGATTCTGAAGGAACCTTACCAATTGAGCTTGAAGATGCCATGCCATTGTTTTCCTTTTTGGCTCCAGTAAGTTTTTTCTCTAAGAAATTTTACTTTGGTCTTTATATCATTAGAGGTGGCATTTTCGACTTATTTCTTATGAATGGATTGAAATGGGTTATGTTTTATCTTAATCGGGTTAAATAAAATAGTTGATTAAATATGGAACGAGTGGAATTATGAGAAGTCGTCCAAGGTTTATGTTAGATGCATACAACCTCGTAAATCACTTTATCCAAACATTTATATTAATCATTTAAAACAAGTCTGCCAAAAGGAAAAAGAAGGGGTTGTGGGTCAACCCAATCCGACCTGTAGGTCCTGTACTTTAAATGTACCTGCTCTGACCTGTTATTCAACCCGCCTGAACCGTCTATCTTTCCAACACTACATATAAGTCAATGCCCATTATCTTTGCTACAGGTAGACACTTGTAAGGATCGAATTGCATCTGCGCTTGAAACCTTGAGGCCCTCATCATCATGGGCAGGTACAAGTGGCGGGCAAGGGATTTCGATGGGAGGAAGAGGATTTGGGCTGGCAATGGAAGCACTTATCTCATACCTCGGATCTGAACATGGCAACACTTTCGCATTAGGTTTTGTGACTTTCATGGTTTGAATTCTAACTTTTATTATGTTTTTTTCCTTCTAAAATGAAATAATTTGCAGCCAGAATCTTTGCTTTTTTATCTGGACCTCCTGATTTTGGGCCTGGGCAACTGGAAACTAAAAGATACGGTGAACAATATGCTAGTAGAGGAGAGGATGCCGAGCTGGCTTTACTTCCTGAACAGACACCATTTTACAAAGATTTGGTACTAATCTGAATCTTAGTTTCAAATTTGTGTTCTTTAGGTGAAATGTATTTTGAAAACCGTTTGTATTTTGAAAACTGTTTGTATTTTGCAGGCTGCCGTCGCTGTTCAAGCAGGTGTTTGCATAGATATATTTGCTGTTACAAATGAATATACAGATTTAGCATCTTTGAAGTTTCTTAGCATTGATAGTGGAGGCTCATTGTTTTTGTACCCAAATACTGATGATTCCACACTTCCTCAGGACATGTAAGTGGTGAATTCTTGAAATAAGTTCTGAACTGATTATGTGCATTGTTTTTTGAGACATAGCTGCTGTTGTTACAAATGAATATACATAATTCACAACACTTACTCACTTTTTAGTGGGGTGTGCGGGACCTTTGGGATTGCTTATTAAAACTAATTATTTGCTTATTGCGTTTTGATACAGCTGATAAGCAGTTTTGAGGGTGTTTGGGATTGATTTTGCTAACTGATTATCTGATTATTCGAAGTGAAATAAGTGGTTTTGCATAATCTTTTGGGGAATTGGTTATTCCAAACTGGATATGATTTATTTCAAAAAGCATGTGCATTTTTAATAAGCAATTCCAAACACCCACTTAATATTTGGAATTTTGATTATCTTGTTATTTTGGTGCCTGATTATCAGTTACGGATGTTTAGTTTCATATTAGCTAGTAGCTACGACAAAGCTTATTTTCATAGGATATAATGACCGAATTTCCCTTTCTTTAAACCTAGTTTGAGAGACTTTTACACTCATCTCACAAGATCTATATCTTTTTTACTCTCACAAAAATGTCATTTTTGATCATTTACTCATTTTGTTTATTAACTCATAAAATAATCACATTATCACTTTCAAAAAGACATCTAAATCAAACCCCCTTTGTTTATATAAAAAAATCACTTATTATGCAGGTATCGAATGTTAAGTCGTCCATACGCCTTCAACTGTATCATGCGGTTGAGGACTTCTTCTGAATTCAAACCTGGAAATTCTGTGAGTAACTCTTCATTCTGTTACATAATTATCATATCATTCTGCTTTGATTCTGCATCTAATACTTACATTATTTGCCTGCAGTATGGTCATTTTTTCCCTGACCCACAGTATGAAAACGTTCAGCATGTTATCTGTTGTGACTCGTATGCTACATATGCTTATGACTTTGATTTTGCAAATAATTATGGGTTTTCCAGGTAAAAGTTCATATTCCATGCAGTATCCTAAACTTAAAAGTAACGGTGGCTATTTCGACCCATTTACTTATAAATGGGTCGATTTAGGTTATGTTCTTTCCCAATGGTCAAAGTCAATAGGGAAACGGGTCAACTGAGTCGAACAGGTCGATAATAGTTCAAAATGTAAAGTTAGTGCATATAATCGCCTCATTTTTAAAAATTTGTAGATTATTACTATTATAATAAAGTTATTGTAGTCATATTTAACAGATTATTTATTTGAAAAAATGTTCAAGAAAGTATTTGCGGGTCAATCTGACATAGCTTGGCTCGTTTTAACCTGTACTAAAATAAAAATTTACCCTTTTTGACTTCAACCCACCTTTACTTGATATAAATGTTTTGTGCTGTTATTTCAACTATGTATTGAAAATATAAAGCTTGATTTGTTGGATTATCTATGTTGCAGACACACTAATGAGCTTCCTATGCTACAATTGGCTTTCCAGTATACTGTAGTTGTGCCCCCAGAGAAAAATCCAACTTCAGGATCAGGCATGTCTAGTAGGTATGTGCATTTTTGCCGTTTTGCCATGTTCTTCTAAATTTACCCTACATGGATTAACTGATGTAGCTAAGAAAAATTTATCCAAAAAGACTTTTTGTATATAAAGAAGACTGGTTTTTGTGAAATGAGAACAAAGTCTCTCCACGTAGGTTACAAGAAAACTAAACGCTAAATAGGTAATTTTGTTTTATATTTTGATAATCAGTTTTGGTGCCGCTAGTATGAAACATAATCAGATAACCAGGAGCAAAATCTACTTAACGAAACATTTGAAAGTTTAAAACTGAACTGATAATTGTGATTTAAATCACAAAAACCGGAGTTAGTTTCAAACACAAATCAGTAACACCCCCCACCCCTCCTCTTCTCTAAACGAGAGTTGTGTGTGTGTGCACATTCGGCTTAATCTTATGGCTTTGGTACCTTTTTGTTTACACGAATTAGTTTGTTTATACAGATCAAAATATACAATTAAAAGGAGACTTAGAATTCGAACGATGCAATTTGGAGTTGCACATAACTTCAATGAGTTATATGATAGCGTTGATCATGAAGTTGTTCTTTCAATACTTGTTCACAAGGTAAAGGGTCTTTTATAACCTTCTACATATCTGTTAGAAGTGGTAAAAATAGGCTGGGTAGTAGGTCAAAGCAGGGTTCATGGGTTGTATCAGGTTGGCCTGTAAACATTTTTTTCTCCGTGTTTATCCGTTGAATATGATTACAAAGCAAAGATATTTCAATAATAATCTATTATATTGAGCAGTTTAACATGTTCAACCCATTTTATTATTAACAATAACCCAAATCAGCCTATGCATAAGTATTTGGGTCAAAATTGCCACTTTTAGTATCTGTCAGTTAACATTATCGATTATCCCATTTCGATGTGAATGTTGGTATGTGATCTTTAAGTCCTAATATTGGACCCTCCTTTAACAGGTCATACTATCCTCCCTGAGTGAAGGAGTTAGAGAAGGCAGAATGTTACTACATGATTGGCTTGTAATTCTTACAGCCCAATATAACGAAGCATGCAAAAATGCCCCAAATGAGTTTGGAAACTCAACAGGGTCACTTATTGATGTCACCTTCTCTCAATGCCCACAATTACAAGCTTTACCTCGATTAGTCTTTGCTTTGCTTCGAAACCCTCTTTTGCGGTTCCATGAAGAAGGCATTCACCCTGATTATCGGATATACCTTCAATGCTTATTTAGGTATGTCATTTTCTACATAAACAAATTTTATTTTCTTGAAACTTTATGTGATTATTTTCTAAGGTGTTAATGTTTGGATGTGTTTTGCATTGCGTTTTAAAAGTGACTATTTGCTTATTGGGTTCTAGTGTTTAGGTGTAGTAAAATCGATCTGATAATTTAGTTGTTTGGTTATCAGTTTAAGAGTGTTGCAACAAAACTTATTATAGGGGTCAATTTACATGTAAATCCATAATAGGCAAAGTTTGCCAAACACTCAAACGACTGATTATCTGATTATCATAACTTCAAACAGCACAAGCACATTCAAACCCCATCTCCGGTTGCTCGTTTTGTTACAATAGATTCTTTGATTTGATTATACCTGTATAATTCTTGCTTGTGATCGATTGAATGGTTATTAAGTGGTCAAATAATCAATTTTGTATAATCTGTTTCATAACCAGCTGTAGCAAAACTTTTATCTTTGGCTAAAATAATGTTATTGAACCTTTTATTTTACCTTAATTTTAGAGCCTTTTATTTCCATTGTACAAAGTGTCTCCCCTTTTTGGTCGTTGTATGTTTTACTAGCATGATCAGAATAAGCACTCAACCATTTGATTGTCTGATTATTACAACTTCAAACAACAGGAGCACATGTAAACACTTTCTTCTTAAGCCTGTTTTACTATTGCTGTGATTATTTGATTCTGAGTATTCCATATCACATAATCACTTCCAAAACACATCTCTTTGTAGTAAAATTTTGAAAATGTTACGTTTACCTAAAAACCTAACATGTGGGTATATGCAGTGATAATTTACGTCAGAGTTACAGTTACAGTATATACTTCCCATATGTTAATGATAGTTTTGATTGGTTCTTTTATGCAGTGGGCTCGAACCAAGTTCTCTTCACCGTGCAATATATCCTCTCTTAACATCATATGCAACTCCTGATAAATTAGCGTATCCTCGGCATTCATTGAGCCGTGCTGCATTAATGACAAGTGAAAGCCCTATATTTTTTCTCGATGCATTCACAACCCTCATTGTATATTATTCCTCTACCGCGGACCCAACACTTCCTTATCCTCCACCACATGACTGTAAGTCATTCCTTCTCTTTCTTTAAAATGATCTCTTTTAATATGGGTCTAAACGAGTCGGATTTAAATGGGTCGTTTATATTAGGGGTTGGAATGATAATCCTTCCTTCGTAAATTAACTTATTTGCCTATACATTTTAGGTTTATTGAGAACAACAATAAACAAGTTGAAACAAGAAAGAAGCATAACACCAAGGCTAATGTTTATTAGAGGGGGTCAAGAAGATGCATCATTGTTTGAGAGTTATCTAATTGAAGAACAAGATGTTGATGGAAGCGGGTTTGCAAACGTTATGGGGTTTGTGTCTTTTCTCGAGGAAATCAGTCAAAGTGTTCTAGAATACATGAAATAGAAGACTTGTACATAATTTGCATCTGGGGCTCTACCAAACCTATCGAAGAACAAGGGTCGTGTTGCAAAATGAATCATGGAAAGAGTTCATCATTTTTGCAGGTATATTTAATCAGACAGGTCTTGAGTAATAAGGGCTCGTGTTTAGTACTTAGATACCAAAATGAAAATTATACACATTGTTTTGGAAAAACTAACTTGGGTTTCTGTTATATACATTTACTTGGGAAGGAACCCTTTATAGACTGGTTGTTTTGGGTCCGTTTTGGACATCTGAACATGATGTTAAAACTTAATATTAGCAGTCACCTCATGAAAAATGGTTAGTAACCAATTTACTGCTGATATATATATCTTTCCCTAGACTTTTACATTTTTGTCGTTGATAATATATGATTATGAGTGCATTACCAAAATTTTAGGATGAAACCCAGGTTAAGCATTACCAATATAATAACTTGGTATTTTAGTTACTCAGATTTTTAGTGTTATCGTACTGTTTTAAAATAAAATAGTCAATTAGAAGTGACCTTTAGAAGTGGCTTTTACTTGCTCCCTTTATCTTTCTAATGTTAAAAATCGAAACAAACCATCATAAGAAAGGCGGGTTTAGAAATTTATTTTTCTCGTTTCATCTTATGAATAATAATACAGTATATATCTTACACATCAAATAGCTTCCAAATCAATGGCACAATTGATAATAAACTAACCTTGTCATATTTAAATATCTTTTTTTTCTTCAATAAACATATATTATCTATCTAAAATAATAATATAACGTCATCGTTTCATCATTATCATAAATGATACGAATTGCGGTGATGTCTTGTTGTGCGTGCTGATATCTTGATGTATTGTGGTGAGTCCTGAAGTGAAATCTTAAACCAAACAACCTTCCAAATCATCAAACAAACATGGTTCCTTCGTATGCCTCGTTTCCAATCACAAGTACTACCCCTTGACCATCCACATACGCATCATTCCCTCCTCCTTTAAAAGGAATTGACATCAATTCTCTGATATCGTAGTTCGTCGGTCAAACCAACGATTATTCAAAAGACAAAAAGTCTCTCCATGGGGGTCGTCCTTGGAGGGACTTCCCGAATGACCGTACCGAGGAATTCTACCGTACTCCGTGCATAATAGAAAGTGGACAAGAATCATCGCTCCAAGAGAAGCAGACAATAGCCACTATCCCTAATTCCATGTCATGGAGATAAGGAGAGAGATCGCCAATCTTGAAAATAACAATTCTGTATAAGAATGGATCATGATTGTTTGACATAGGAGACAATGAAAAATCTTGAACGTGGTCATCCTTAGCAGAATTCTTGACAATAGAACAATCATTTGCTTGGACCAAATAAGACTTAGTAAAACACAATAAGTTATCAACCACTTCTTCTTCTTCACCACTTTCATCATAAATTGGAAGAAAATGATTATTATCATGCCCATTATCATAAGAATCGAAGAACTGACCAAATTCATAAGACTTAGTGAAACAAAATAAGTCTTCAACTACTTCTTCTTCTTCTTCTTCTCTATCACCTTCATCATACTCACCATCATATGAATCAAAAACCGGACTAGATTTGTAAGTTAGAGATTCACAATCATCTCGAAGTGAATCCGATTGAGATGATTTCCATTCATAATAGGTTACAAAATTTTCATTAGGACATTCGTTGATGGAATGACTAAAACCCCAACACTTGTAGCATATAACCACGATCTCCATTGATTCAGATTGAGAAGCCATGGAAAAAATATAAGAACAACCACCAAAGAAGATTTTTTTATATTTTTATTTTTTTTATCAATCGAAATCAAGAACAAGAACAAAACCTGGTAATTTCGAAATCAAGAACAAAATCAACAGCCAATCGTGGCTCTGCTACCACTTATGATACGAATTGCGGTGATGTCTTGTTGCGTCGTGGTGATATCTTGATTTATTGTGGTGGATCCCAAAGTGAAATCTTGAACCAAACAACCCTCCCAAATCATCAAACAAACCCAACGAGTCATGGTTCCTTCGTATGCCTCGTTTCCAATCACAAGTACTACCCCTTGATCATCCACATACATATCAATAAAATACATATTATTAAAATGAAGAATGAGTTTCTTAAATACCTTCGATTTGCTATTAAAGGTAGTGTTTATTTAAAATTCTCTTTAAATTGACTAGAAAATTGCAAACTAATTTAAATTTGTACACAAAAGAATAGTTCAAAGAATTTTTGTATAAGTATATGTTTGATAAGAATAACTAAAAAATGATATATATAGTTGATAACAAGAACTTATATTCTAAAACAATTTAATAATCAAAGAGTTCGTAATATAATGTTGACTCATAGTTTAGAGGTTGTCAAGAACTTATATTCTAAAACAATTTAATAATCAAGAACTTATATTCTATCTTTAGGAATGAAAAGTGTGATTATTTGTGTGATTAATCAAAAAAAAATTATAATGTTGATTTGGAATTATTATAAATATAGATACGCTAATAATTATGAATTATATAAAGGACGAGAATGGTTATAGATACGCTAATAATTAAGAATTATATAAAGGGCGAGAATGGTTAAAAAAAATACATTTATCAATTTTTAAAGGATTTAAATGTAAATAAAAAGGGCGGGAAAATATTGATGAAAAATGATGTGATGATGATAAGTGTCCACAAAAACCTTGTCAATTTTTATTGGACTTAAGTGTAAATAAAAAAGGGCGTGAAAATATTAGTGAGAAAGGATGTGATGATGACAAATGTCCATAAAAACCTTATTTTATTTAATATATAAAAATAGAATAAAAAGAGCGGAAAAATATTTGGGAGAAAGGATGTGATGATGACAAATGTTCACAAAAATCTTGTCAATTTTTAATAGACTTAAGTGTAAATAAAAATGACGAAAAAATATTGGTGAAAAAGATTCTGATGATGACAAGTGTCTACAAAAACATTCCTTCATTTAATATATAGATATAGATTATATTAAAATAATATAATATTGAATTGGAATTTTATATAAGTTATTATATTATATTATAAACTTAAATTATTTTTAAAAACTATTTATAAAATAAATTTTAGAAAAATAAAGTTTAGAAAAAATGTCAATCAAACATAAAAAGTATTTAATAATGATTAATAATATCAATAAAATAAAACTCGGTAATGGTTTGTTTGTGTAATGGTGTGTCTGTTTTGGCTTATATACGAGAGCCTTATCACTTATTAATATTTTGATCTGGATTTTCTGACTTATATAATCATTTATAAATTTATTACTGTTTATTATATAACAAATATACAAGCTAAAAAATCAAATATTATAAAATATAAACCAAAATACCAATAATAAACAAGAACCCAAAAACACCGCTAAATAGCATTGAGGATATGAATATCCATGTAATGATCTCCAATTTCTTCTTCCCCTGTAAATTGCAAACGAGATGATATATCTTAGAAACATCTAAAAGCGAGTGCAATCACGCGTTTAATCTCCAAAACCGCCATTAATTCCCCCAAATAAAACCCATTATTCGTTTCCCTACATCCCCAATTCAATTTCTTAGAAAAATCCCCAATTCTCATTTCACAGCTATGTCATACTCCGGCTACAATTCCGGCCACAATTCCGTACCGTCAGCTCCACCGATACCTGAATCCCAACCAAAACCTGCCGTTGCATACCCTTACCAACAACCACCACCTCAACAATCTCAACAACCTAATTACGGTCAACAACCTAATTACGGGCAGCAGCCTAATTACGGGCAGCAACCTAATTACGGGTCGAATCCGAATCCGAATACGGCTCCCGGGTATGGTGGTTTATATGGATACCAGCAGCCGACGTCAACGACGTCGTTTCCACCTGGTACGCATCCGGAAGTAATTCGGAGCTTTCAGATGGTGGATTTGGATCGGAGCGGGTTTATTGATGTTAAGGAGTTACAACAAGCGCTTTCTTCGGGTTACCAGAGGTTTAGTATTCGGACTATCCGTTTGCTTATGTTTCAGTTTCGAAACCCCAACGATCCTTTTCGAACCGGTTTGTTTTTTCTCACTTTTGTTTATTGGGTTTTGTAATTTCATTTTTGAGCTACATTATTGATGTTGATATTAGGTATTTACGATTTGAGTTACGAGTTGGAATTTAGGATGCTTTTCACTTTTATAATCAGTAAACGTAATGGTTCCCGATACCAATAACCTCAACTCTTGTCTCAACTCTTTGAAAGGAATAGAAGTAGCAAAGTTATAGAATGATGAAATCTTCTAGTTTTACGTGCAAACGTAGCATTTTATTAAATGCAGTGATCGGCACTTCCACACGAGATTTCTGACTATACATTCTTTCTTCGTCTCATAATTAGAATACTCAAAAAACTCTTTCTTAATTTTCATCTTATTTCTTTAAAAGAACCACCCCTCATTACTGCAAACACGGTGTTATCACTTATCAGTCCTTGCGGCTGATTATCCTGTTGATAAAGTTGCTTGCTATGTAATGTGATGTTTTAGATTTGATTATTTTATTTAACTTGTTATAAAACTGAAGTTGGTGTTTGCCTTCATGTTCATTCTTCGTATTCATGATGCATTTTTTTTATTTTTTTTGTACAGGTCCCAAAGAGTTTGCTGAATTATGGAGTTGTCTCGGACAATGGCGGGTGAGTAATCAATCCCATTTTTTGTGTTTCTTGTCTCTTATAAAACAAATGTTATTGAGCGTTAAATATCTGGTTGTGGTGTTTATTGATTATTATTATTTCTTTTGTAAAATTTAGGCTATCTTTGAGAGATTTGATAGGGATCGAAGTGGAAAGATTGATTTAGCCGAACTAAGAGATGCACTCTACAGTCTTGGATACGCTATTCCACCTTCTGTTTTACAACTCTTGATTTCAAAATACGATGACCAAAGTGGGAGGAGAGTTGATCTGTCCTTTGACAGTTTTGTTGAGTGTGGAATGATTGTGAAGGTGCGTAATATTTTCAGCTCACTCCCTTTAGTGTTTTTTCTTTCTTAAGTAAATAAAGAGAATTTAATCGAGTAGGATGTGTTTTATCACAAATAGGCCAAATTGGTGTGAAAAAATTATACCCAAAAGTAAAGGTTAAAACTTAAATCGGTCGAACACGTTGAAATTCACTCGAAGTTTATTTTGTTATTGTAAAAAGATTGTTTACATAGCTCCTTATTATTTATAAAAGAACAAAAAAGTGTTAGCAGGTTAACCCAACCTCACTCAGACCCTTACCCTAGCAATATGACCAGTTTTAATCCGAACCCCTTTTGACCCATTACTTAACCCACCCATCTTGCTACCTCTGTTCAAGAATGAGGATGTATTTCCTCCTTCCCATGAAAATTGCGTCCAACTTGTTGAATGTCTTTTGGACATAATTCGATATCACCAAGCCCTTTGTAAAAAGGACAAAACTGTAAATAGATGATCTCCTCAGTTTCATGGAAAATTTGATTTAAAATCTTAAAACCTCCATCCATCTAGTTAGAATTATAGTTGCGTGATTTATTTGATTTTCTTTATTTTGTTTTGTATTCATCTAAAGATCGTATTTTTCTTTAAAACTATTACACAGGGTCTAACAGAGAAGTTCAAGGAAAAGGATACACGTTATACGGGTTCAGCCACGCTTTCATATGAGACGTTTATGACAATGGTGATCCCATTTCTTGCAGCTGAATAGGCCGTGTAAAACCTTTGTAACTATTAGCTTCATTCTAGCATTTTGCGGGTGGCTTATTTTGGTCAAAAATTTGTAAAAATGGGAAGGAGAAAATAGTAGGTCCTTGATAAATTTCATGTTTTTGGAAGTGTTTGTATTCTGTTGCCGAAGTGTTAAAACTCGAGTGATTGTTTGCACAATACAGTAATGTTTGTATATTTCTGTTATGTTATGTGATTGAAATATTCAACTTGATATCTGATTAGATACATGAGTTCAACTTCTTTGTTTTTATTCCTTTAAGACCAACATGTTGGAATACAATTTAGTTTAAGAAAATGGAATTCTCATTTGATCCTTCTTGTACGTTGGATCTGGATCCGGTTACAAATTTATATTTAGTGAAGAGAAATTGATTCAACATAGATTCATATTTTTCATTAAAAAACTTTGGGAAAAACGTGTAATCGAAGATATAATTTCCAATATAATTATCAGTTTTAGAGATATATTAAATCATAAATATAAAAGGAAATTTAAAAAGTGTATAATTATGAATTAAAACAAATAAATACGTTAATTATCAGTTTTTGATAATTGGTTTTTAAATGTAAAAGGGAATTAAAAGATATAATTAAAAATAAAGTAAAATAAATAAGAAAGGCATATGTGAGCAGCCAGGTTGATAACTGTAATTGACACATACACATGCACATGCTTCCCATGATCTGATCTTCACAGGGACCCACATGCTCAGATCCCAATAATTATTATTATTTTCACTTTTAATACATACACCATTTTTTTTATAATAATCATAATATTTAATTATTTATGATAAACAATAATTAATAAATATTCTGAATAAACACTTTTTTATTTTATTTTTTAAGATAGGTTATAATATGATTATATCTATCACATTACTTTGCTTCTGAATAAACACTTTTTTATTTATACAGAAAAAAGAATAATCACTGTTTTTGCCATCAATAACATTTAACATGGACTAATTTAAGATTCTAAAAAGTTAAAGTTACATACAAAAGTTCTATTAAAAGTATTTCAGCTTTTAAAAAATTCTGACAGAGAATTTTCAGATAAACAATATAAATAATATGTCTCAAAATGCTAGATATGTTACTTTCATTTATAAAATTAGATTTTATGTTATAAAAAGATACAAATGATTAAATGAAATCATTTGGACAAACTTAAAGCAAGATTTTTTTTAGTTGTTACACGTAATTATGTTTTGAGTAAGACTTGGGTCTTCTTAACGGGAGGTCTTAAGTTTGAACCTCATCCCACCTTTGAGGACATCGAGTGTTTTTTTCGTAAAAACTCAGTTGACCTTGGTCACGAGGACTTTGAGAAAAACGGGTCACGGGGTAATTTAATCTCACTCGTTGGTCCAAGGCGTTGAAACATGGGAGGTCTTCGGACCATAGTATCTGGGACTGGTAAGTAGTAACATTGCCAGTTTGTTCAAAAGATACATATGATTTGGTTACGGAATACTCGTCAAAATTTATCTTTTTAAGAAAATGATAACAGAACAAACATTTAATACTTATACAGTACAAGTACATATTACACATCATAAACTATCATGAAAAATAAATGATAATTAAGGTGAAGTTTGAAAGCAAACTACAATTGTGGAGACCATTTATTGACAATAATATTGCTTGATGTACAATTTAACCAAACAAGTGGTACCTCAACATTATTGTTTTCATATCCACCAATCCACTATCATTGAATTTGATAAAATCATCCCCGTAAATAATTGAAACTCGTTAACCTTGCCGACTCACATGTCTCGTCTTTAAGATAATATATAAAAGACAAATGTTTGTTTCAATTTGGCTTAACGGTTTATCCAAAAGAGTGTACGTCTATATCTGAATACATACCATATTTGTAAAGTTCTTCCGATCATAAACTTTTAACGCATTTAAGGCTACAATTTTGAAACAAGTCTTATACAATAATATTTTAATTAACTTAAATTTAACATTTGTTTTCTAAAAAAGTTATTGAAGTAAGTTTGCACCCTCTTAAAAGAATAAAGAATGATAAACCTAAGTTTAAAATAGATAACTAATGACAAAAAGCATAATTATTATAAAAAAATCATTTCCTTGTATAAATGTAGTTTCTATTATTAATAAATATTTTTGATGAATTACCTATGTACATCAAAGAAAGGAAAAATACATTATAGCAAGTTATATGTTGTCAAAATGGCGTTCCTCGGCGGCAGACGACAACAAACAACGTCGGATGTCAGATGGTCATCCGATTACAAATCTCCCTGCAAGTATATTGTGATTATTATTTAAAACGCTAAAAATAGTCATAAAATATTGTCTTTCTAGTTTCTATGATACATGATGGAACTCTGAATAGACTTATGTACTATGTAGTTATGTAACACGAAGAAAATAATAACTTGACTAACAAAAGGCTTGTAGCCTAGCAATATCCGTTACTTATTTTATTGAAATCATTAAAACAATATTTTGAACAATCTAGATAATTCAAGTTCTAATAAGTATTTGTGGTTATAATGTATCTATCAATTTGTGTTGGTTAGAGATTCATATACAACAATATCTTCCTAAAAAGATATGTTTTTTGGCTTTAGTTTTATTGGATATGAGCCGTTACAAAAAGATATGTTACTCTTTATATCAAAATGTCACTAGTTTAAGTCATACAAACAATGAAAACACCGTGTACAATTATAACGAATATATCGACATGGTAGGTAAAAAGACAAATATGCCCTTACGTTGAAGAGATTTGAATGAAAATTACCTCTTAAGGGATTTTTTGAGCTCTCTATGTAAAGTTAGTAAAGCCATCCTTGTTTTTCAAGCAAAGAGTAAGGATCCAAAGAGCAAAACAAGAAGTCTAAAGACACACATTGCCTGCAAAAACACAAGTTTAGTTAAATAGATCAAGACTCCAAAAAACGTAAGGGCAAGATCGTCATTTACTTACATTTTTCCCTGAAGACGAATAATCAATACGAGGAAGATACCCTTGAACACCAAGATTATAGACGGGATTACCATTCGGATAATACAATCCATAGTTTCTCTCAGACGTTGGACCGGGCTTCATATTCTCATTAAATAGGGCAAAAACGTAAATGTCAATACGTTGTGAAGGATGTGCGGGTGTCCCTTGTCCCTGTTGCATTCTTTGTAACAAATTTCTATTATAAATCCCCGCGTTTTCAACTGTGGCCCCCGGTTCGTCCATGTCACCTTTTGATGGCCATCCGGTTTCAGAAATCCTAACTTGCACATCAGTATGACCTAAAGCTTTTATACCCGCATAAACCGCGTCCATTTGAGCATACAACATATTATCATACTTCAAATTTGTATTCGGATCCACACTCCCATTATTCGGCTCAAAAAGCAAGTATTCAATTGGGACATTTTTCGGGTCATTTTTATATGCAAAATAAGGGTATGCGTTTATCAAAAATGGCGAATTAGATTGAGCATGAAAAGCAAGAATGGGCTGAATATATTGAATTAAATCATCACGAAACGCACCATTTGAAGGCGGGAAAGAATTTTTCAAGATTTGAAGCGAATGAGCGGTTGTGACATAAACTTGTGAGTTTAATCCTAAGTTGACTAAAGCTTGGTACATTCCTTTCATAGCAGGCAGAAGATAAAACGGTAATTGTTGATCTAGACCTCCTAAAACCTCGTTTCCTACGGTTATACATGTGATTCGAGTTTGTGAAATATAAGGTAGTACCTTTTGTTGAATCCATATTTGGGCTTGTTGAGGATCTTGCATTTTTTGAAGGTATTCATTTCCTAAACCAATGATGAATTCTACATTTGTATTAGCGAATGCAGTTAGCACATTCGGGTCTGCATCGTATAGCTTTACTCGACTAATGTTTAAAGATCCAAGGAGAATCGATACTCGCGATGGAGAGGGGAGATTGTTGGCTATTTGTCCATAGTTTATCCCAACTCCAAGACTAAAACTACCAATAAATAAATCTGGGAGACAAAATTCAAGAAAATTTTTATTATTTTTATGAATCAAGATCCAAAACAAATGGAAAAAAGATTGGATTTTGTTAATGATTATGAGTCCAGATTTAAAACCCTTTTTGGAAAAGTTTTGATTTGCAATAAAGTTTATAACTTTTTGGTGTAAATCTATCATGTAGCTAACTAATTTTTTTTTCCAATAATTCAGGAAAAAATGAGTTTTTTAATATAAAACTATATAATTATGAATTTTAGTGACAAAAAAAACATATGTTAATTCTTAATTATTGCCACCAGATTTAAAACCCTTATGGAAAAAATTACTAATATCCAAAAAAATCAAATTTCACAAAATTATGATATAATTATTTAATAAAATTTGAAGTCAAATTAAATATTTTTAGCTTTAATGCTAGAAATATGCATCCAAAGGTGACACACAAAATAAAATATATCCTCCAATCGTACAACTCAAGTTAAAAATTCTTGAATTTTAAAATAAAAAATTATAAATTTCAAGAAAAGTACAATAAATTTCACATTTTTATTATGAAACTAAGTTTTTTCAAGAAATCTTGAAAATAAGAAATAAAAATAAAAGAAGAAGAGAAATTACTTGAAAAAATGAGGAGGAGGAGGAGGAGGATAGCAGCCATTGGTAAAGAAATATGGGCAGCTTCCGGCGTGCTCCGACGTCGGGAAATATATCTCCGGTGAAAATTGAATGTGTAATGGAGATTGAAATTTAATAGAGGTAGCTTTATATACACTGAATACAACATATGTGTGTAATGGTGTGTGTATTATAGATACACACATTAAAGTTATATTTAATAATTACTTAATGAGCTCATGAGGTGACTAGTGTGCAGAATTTAATTTAGATATATTAATATACTATTTTTTTTATTTAATGTCTATAAATAAAAAATTATCCAAATGATATCCTGTAATTAATAAAGTATTTTTAGGTTACATTAAATATTGTTATTGCATTAAAAACATTATTTACAATTAGAATTTGAAAAAGTTAAAACTTTTTAGGATGAAAAGTTAATTTACTACATTTAAACAATCTCTATTATAAGACAATAACTTTTGCTACATATAAAAGGGTACGTAGCGGTGGTGTTATCTACCGCATTAAACTCCCCCATAACGCTGTTTTGGCTGATCGGTCGTGTTATGGACGGCGCCATGGCCTCGGCATTGCTACGAAAACGCGTGTTACACTTTTTTTTTTAGTATATTACCGTTGGATTAAAAATAAAAAGAAAAAAAAATGAAAAGCTAGCCGTTTGACATTTTTTTCTTAAACCTTTAACTATTATCCTATAAATACCAAACTTAAAAACTCAAAAAACCACAATCTACTTATCTAAAAAATAAGTTATTTTTATTATTTTAATGTAATGTTTTTAACTTTATTAATGTATTTTGTTTTTTAAAATAAGTTATTTTTATTATTTAATGTATTAAAAATAATATGAGTAAAAAAAAAAAATGAAAAAAAAAGCTGATGTGTCCCAGAATTCTGAGTTATGACTGGGGGTATTTTTGGTGTTATGTTATGGGTTGAGTTATGCTGACGTGGTCATAACACCGGGTAAAACCGCGTTATAACTGTGAGCGCTCTAATGAAACAAGATCATTAGCGTTGTCAAATACACATAGTTCATTTTATAGATATTATTTAAATTCTTAAACTCGTAAAGGCCATCCATCATTGTATTACTTTCGTATAAATATGTTTAAATTTAAATACGAAATTCTGATGAAATCATTGATGTTTTAGTATTAGTGTGACCGCAACCTAATATGTAAAATTTTAAATTAGTTAGCAATACTTTGTAATGTAAATTTCATATATATATTAAGGGTTTTTATAATTTAGACACATATTATTAGTACTGACTACTGAATGGATTTAAAAGAAAAATCGTTTAAATGCACATTACATGAAAAGGGTTGAGTTGATAAGGGGATAAGTTTGAATTCGAACTCATTTTTAGTTTGAGACGTTTAGACATGAGAAAATTGTATATGGCCTAGTCATTGATGGATGGGTAACTTGGGTTTAAAGAACTACCTAATCGACGTTATTCGGTTAAAATTATCTTTTTCGTTGATGTACTTGTGTTGTTTAAAGAGATTATACATCTTTTTCGTAACTTCTATTTTGCGAAAATTTCATATGATATTTAAATTTTGACAACTAATATGATTTTGGAATATATGAAATTGCAATGTTTTATTTGTGAAACTTCTCTGTCTTATATTTGATTTTTGTTTTCTTTGTATTTTTCTGCTTATTATTATTAAATTTTTCTTAGTTTACAAAAATTTCAAACCACACGATCTAATTTTATTTTAGGTGTGGATTCATCGCAATTAGACAAACTAGATAATATCAATTTATGACGTCTACCAAAAACAAAAAATGTCTCTAAAAACTAATTTATACTCTAGTTTCGCATTTGAGATAACTTAAACAAAAATTTGACCCAAAAAGCTAGTAATTGGATAACACGTGAGATACTCATAAACCTAGAAGTTGTACGCTCATTTCTCTACATAAAATGTGTTAATTATTATGATTTAATGTTCAATTTACCATTTTAGAAAATAAACATTAATTCAAATCGAAACTATCTATCCAATCATGAGGCTAAACTCCAACCCAAAAACCTTCTTTAAAGAAACGCTCAAGTAGTTTGTAGACATTGTTAATTATTAGTCTATTACAATATACAAATATCGCGAATACACCATTATCCACATGTCAATTAAAGCTTCTGTAGAATGTAAACAAATGAAGGAAAATAATTTAAACAACCTAAAACTTTAAACAAAGTTATTAGTTTTTAACACAAAAGAAAAATTATGTGAACAAATATTCTCCATCAGTTAAAAATTAAAAAGTATGTATAAACTCAATTAGTTGAAAATTAAAAAATATGTAATTAGTTAAAAATTAAAAAAGTATGTATAAAAATTATTTTTTGATAACAATAATAAAAAAAAAAATAATCTTTGTAGTGCAATATTATGAAAAGTATTATTTTATTATTTTATAAATGAAAATGACTATGAAACTTCTTTTTGTATTATTACTCTATATATTAAATCAGATGGGGACTTTGAAATTCGTGCCCTTAATGGGCTTTAACCCGGTTTTGATGGGCCTTTGCTTAGCCCAGTCCATTGCTCCAGTAAAAATAAAACGGTAGGTTTTGTGTGTTGCGTCACTTTCCACGTGTCGTGTTCTTCACTTCCTCAGACTCCACCTCCTCAAAATTAGTTACTCCACCTCCTCAAAACTATCTTACACAGATTCAGTTCAAAACACACACACAAACTCGCAGTCAGGTACAATTTGTTAATCAATTAATCCAATTCGTTAACTTTCTGATTCCGATTATAATTCGTAAAATTAATCTATTTTGGGCTTCAATTACTGATTTGGAGATTTCTGTGCTTCGTTCGTCTTCGTTGAGGTATGTGATTTTCGTTTTTTGTTGTTGTTTAGGAGTAGTGCGTAGGTTGCAGGCATTTTAGTATGGTTATTGCCAGGTTGGTGTTTTATGTGCTTCGTTTGTTTTGGTTGAGGTGTGTGATTTATGTAATTGGTTTTTTGATATTTGGTTTAGAGTCGTTTGTTGTTTTAGGTGGCGGTCGTGGAGCACAAAAAAGCCAGAGGTAAATTTCATTTTATTTGTTTCGATTTTTTGTAATTTATGTAATTGGTTTTTTGATATTTGGTTTAGAGTCGTTTGTTGTTTTAGGTGGCGGTCGTGGAGCACAAAAAAGCCAGAGGTAAATTTCATTTTATTCATTTCGATTTTTTGTAATTTATGTAATTGGTTTTTTGATATTTGGTTTAGAGTCGTTTGTTGTTTTGCATAAATTTGCAGCAACAACTACAATCTCTAATGGAAATCCCGAGCACAACGGAGCCACATTACATTAGATGTGTAAAGCCTAATACGGTTTTGAAACCTGGAATATTTGAAAATGACAATGTTTTGAATCAGTTAAGATATGGAGTAGTTTTCTTTTTAACTTGATTGAGAACACTGATGTAATGAGTTTCTTTTTAATTCTTTTTACCTGACCCTTAAATTCTTCAGGATGTCTTTGAAATGATCAGCTTTATATCTTGCCCAATTCCGACGCAATTCTTCTGGTATCTTGGCTTTTGGTGATGGAATTAAAAATCCGACGGTTGTTGGTGATGTTTATATCCACCCATCAACAAAAGTCCATCCAACTGCAAAGGTTTTACGCATATCCAAGGTTTGGAATAGAATCACAGTCTATATTTGCTTTATTGTTTTATGAATTTATTATAACAAATGGATGGGTGTGTTGTGGATTTAGGTCTCGATTCCATGTAAAAGCGGGAGGAAGTGGCGGAAGCTTTTTGGGTGAGAAGAAGAAGAAAATGAAAATGAGTTCTTCGGAGACCAAGCTAAAGCATACCTATGGAAGTGTGGATTTAGGTACTGTTTTTATCGTCTCCTAATTCAAATATATGTTGGGTAGAAATAGTTTAATGGTACATCCATTCAGGTTTAGAAGAGAACAATGGACATCTATTATATGAATGGTTTTAGCATATTATGTTTTGAATCGTCTTATTTATGTTGTAAGAATGAGATTAGTTATTTATTTACATAGACTGTTGACTATATATTTTTTCAATCTCCATGAATTAGGCGTATGAAATTTCAGTTTTTTGGATTATGTTTTTCGAATATTTTATAAAGGTTCCGTGTTTTTGTTGTTGACTCATTGTAATCGACTATCATCATGCAGGAAATTGGATATAGTTCGGGGGATGTTTTTATTAAAAGAATTGTAGCAAAAGCTGGAGATTCTGTTGAGGTAACACATCCTCCCTTTTAAAGAGACCTGTAGTTCTTGTCTTGATGCCTGACATGCTAATCTGTTTTCTTAATAATAAAGGTCCGAGGAGGTAAACTACTGGTAAATGGTGTTGCTGAAGATGAAGAATTCATTTTAGAGCCACCTTAATTCGTTTACATATTTATGTTTAGTTTTTTTTTTATATATTTGTTCATATAATTAATAGTTATTAAATGGTTGTGTAAGTTATGTTGGATTTTTTTTTATCTTATGTTGGTTTGAATTTGGATTATGAATGATGAGAGTTGTGTTTTGTTTAGGGTTGCTTCTGCTCCGGGGAAGTTTTTTATGACTGGTGGTTATTTGGTACTCGAGAGGCCGAATGCGGGAATTGTGCTTAGTACTAATGCTCGATTTTATGCTATTCTTAACCCAATTTATGATGCACTTGAATCGGATTGTTTGGAAGTGGTGAGTGATTTTATTAAAATACGTCTATTATGTGTATGTATGTACGGATCAATTAAAAATTTGTAAAAGTTGTCGTGACAACTTATATGGATGCCACGTATATACAATGACAGTATTAAAAAGTTTCGCATTTTTCAGGAATGGATGGATGTGAGGTTAAATTCTCCTCAGATGTCGAGAGAAACGTCATACAAAATGTCACTAAAAGATCTCGCAATTCAGTGTTCGAGGCAAGTGTTTTGATCAAGTGTTATGATTTCAAGCAGAGAGTTAAAATCTTACAACTGATTAAATTGTGCTAAATTTTCAGTGAATCAAGGAACCCGTTTGTCGAATATGCAGTCCAGTATTCCATAGCAGCAGCATACGCGACACTGGACAAGAATAAAAGAAATAAATTTGCATGCATTACTATCACAAGGTAAAACTTAATTTTCTCTTTTATTCTTTAGCCTATTACTCGAAATTTTGCTGACTAAGTGATATTTATGCAGGTATCGAAATTACAATATTAGGTTGCAATGACTTCTATTCGTATCGGAATCAGGTATATGTAAATTTATTACATGTGTGTAATATGAAATATAACTGAATAAGTTGAAATGATTTAGATTGAAACACGTGGGCTTCCTTTAGTCCCGGAATCATTGGTTACACTTCCACCTTTCACATCGATTACTTTCAATGCTGAAGAATTAAAAGTAGAAAACTGCAAACCCGAAGTTGCAAAAACTGGATTAGGGTCATCTGCAGCTATGACAACTGCCGTCGTAACTGCATTACTGAATTTCCTTGGAAATAGATTAGAAAAGATTCTGATCTTAATGTGGTTCATATGATTGCTCAAACGGCTCACTGCATTGCTCAAGGGAAAGTTGGCAGTGGATTTAATGTTAGTTCTGCTGTCTATGGAAGTCATCGTTATGTCCGATTTTCTCCAAATGTCATTTCTTTAGCTCAGGTCTCACTCCCTCTCTAACACTCGTACGTAAAGGTGGCAATATGGGTTGGTTGGGTGGGTTGGTTAACGGGTCAAAACGAGTAATGTTAGTGCTGGTAGAAACAGGTCGACACTTTTTGTCTTTAAATCTAATAAATATTTAGCGTGTGAAATATAAATATGAAAGTTATATTCTTTCGATAACAATCTAATCATTGGAATAGAATGAGTTAGAATGTTTTGTGCATTAAAAATACACTTTGGGTGACTTTCGACCCGTTTGAACCAACGTAACCCCGATTGACCTATAGATTAATAAGTGAGTCGAGATTTCCTCCTCTAAGAAATTTATTACGAACCATTTTTGCAGTTGAAACTGTGTTTTGAAAAGCTTACGAGGATCCTGTTTAATCTTCATCTTTATAGTGAATATTTATTATATTTGAAGTAAAGATAAGATCCATTATTTTATAATGTTATTGAATTAAACATAGTATCATTTCATCATCACATGAAGCCGTCGGTATCACACCATTAGATAAATTCATTGGTGAAGTCCTGAAAGGCAAGTGGGATCATGAGAGGACTAAATTAGCCTTGCCACCGTTAATGAATCTGGTGAACAATTTCATTACAGATAACTCGGCTTATTTTACTACTTTTCTTACGTACCTAAGAATACTGTAGCTGAAAAAAATACATTTTTTTTCTTTTCGTCTGTACAAACTAGTAGCTAGCTTAGAGTTATTAGTTAAACTTCTTCTTTTTTTGCGCAGATTTTGGGAGAACCGGGAGGTGGAGGATCGTCTACACCATCAATGGTTCGTGCTGTCAAGAAATGGAAAAAATCTGACCCACAAAAGTCAAAAGAGACATGGAACAAGTTGTCCGAGGCAAATTCAGCACTTGAACAGCAGTTTAATTTGTTAACGAAATTGAATGCGGAACACTGGGATTCATACACAGCTGTCATTGATCGCTGCAGCGTTTATAAAACAGAAAAGGTTAGTTTTTGCATCATTACAAAAAAAATGTTTACTGATAAATATAATTTTGCAACAAGTTCCTTTTTGTTCATACGGCTTTATTCTTCATTGAGCAGTGGATGGGGCAATTTAGTGAAAATAGTCATGTAGAAATTGTTAAAGCATTATTGGGAGCTAAAGATGCTATGCTTAAGATCCGGTGTCACATGCAGCAGATGGGTGAGGCTACAGGAAGAGGTCATTTAGATATCCCAACCGTACTCAGGTAAAGAATATAGCCGCAAAGTACTTAAAGGTGGTATGACGCAACAAAACGTGAACGATTCCTGGAATAAGCAACACACGCAACACAAAAGAAGCAGCAGCCCTACTTTTGTAATAGACTAGCACCTATATATCGAAAAATAGCAGTCTATGTACTAACACCTACTGTCAACGCTTTGTAATAGACTACGTATATACATATAATCAGCACGTACGTGTACATTTTGCAAAGAACGTCAAACAACGTCTTTCTCGAACTCGTGCACCGCACGAGCTTCCACTAGTTTGTATTAATTAATGAGAGAATAGACCAATCTCCAATAACACTTGACAATTTGACATCTCCTTTTCTATCATGAAAAGTGTCTATTTTTTTTGTTAAAGTTTAAGTGTGTGTTTGGTTGAGGTTAATCGGAGTTAATCAATAGTAATGATAATCATAGATATTGGTTGATTTGTCATTAGGTAATCAATCATTGTCCACGATATCTATTAATAAACAATAAACCATTACTCAACAAAACGAGGGTAATAAAACTGGGTAATGATTAACCCCTCTTTCATTGTTTTTCTCATTTCCTTTCCCATTAATCATTTTGAAACAACCGCCCCCTTAAATGCTTTATATATAGTATGTATTTTGTTTGGTGATTATTAGAATATTGACTTTAATAAAAAAAGAAAAAACTTTAAACTATTTAGCAAAAGTTAATATTAGACATTTACCTAAAAAATCTATCAAGTTTTGAAACGATATCGAAAATATATTGAAAATATAAATAAAAATTAAATACATATAAAAAACAATGGAACATCAAATTACATAGAAATTATCATAACCTTGTGTTGCTTTATTTTTAATGAACAAAACATCATTAAAACATCTACCTAATTAGTTATATATAATATGACATCGCAAATTACAAGTACTTTTTTAGGAACTTAACGCGAATTGTGTTTTTTAAATGTCAAAACGAAATTTGAAGTCTTCCTGTAAAAGGATTATTTCATAATAAAAAAGATCATTAACCGACATTATTACTAAGTACTTCTCTAATAAGTGTATCTTCATTCTTCAATGCTACTCCTACTAAGCGAATGAAGCTAATTTTCCGATGACGGTAGATAAAGAACTTTTATGTCTGGATTCGATTTATAGTTTTAGAGTTTTAGTGTCTCCTTCAAGTTTTTAACTTTTAATTACGTAGTTTAATGAATTTTGAAAGAAAAAGACAAACATGAAAAGAGAATGGATAATGTAAGGACTAAAAGTGGCATTATTAAAAACTGGAATTACGATGAGTGACGCGGATAGCACGTGTTTTGGGCCACGCAATTGGCAAAAGGTCGGTGCCTTAAACACCGCATATTCCAGCTTGGATTTCTCTTGTTTCTTTTTCTTATTTTTACAAAAAATATTTTATACAAAACCGTCACAAAAATAAATAGGTTGACATGTTAAACAGGTTTAACAAGCTAGTCCAATTTTGTGTCGTAGTCGACCCGTTTTACCTTTGTAAAGTTCTTTTTATTTCTAACCCGTAAGCTAAAGTGTTACCAACCGTTATATAATTTTTCTAGTGGTGTTCGGGTCAGCAGTTAATCCGACACAAATTTTCACCCCGGTCCAACTAAAGACATCTCCTATGCATAATGTGACCATGTATAAAATAATTAGGGTGGTTTAAATAAGCAAATCTTGCATCTCAAGATATTAAGAAGGATATTAAGGCATATGGACTACTTTGTTGTTATAGCCCAAATTTTGGCCCAATACCAAATTATAGTGTTAAATAAAAGTCATTTCTTCAAGTATTAAAAAAAATTGGAGAGTTAATAAAATAAACTGTTACTAAAATTTACCTTAAATTACCGATTTCATCTATAAATTTTAAAATTGTATATATCGTCCATTTACAAAATTAATTATCTTTTCCGTCCTTAACTTCTTACTTACATCCATTTTTAGCTAATGAAGATTAAAACCTAACGAACATTTATTTTAGGGACGGAAAGAGTATTTAAGTGGACGATTGATACAATTATTTAAATTTAACGACGAAATCCATAATATCAGATACACCTTAGGAATAATCTATGTAATCAACTCAAAGATAAAATGAAATAAAATCTGGACCAAGCATATTATTAAGACTAAAAAATCCATCAAGCAACATATGCCAGAATTTAGTACTTAAAAACTAAAGAAACATGTTCCATTAAAAACAACAAAGACAGCAACAATACAATAGACTCGAAGAATACAACTACCTTAATAAAGATCAGCTTCTTTGTGTGTATGAATCACACAATCAGAAGTCGGGTAAGCAATACAAGTTAAAACGTACCCTTCCTTCAGTTGATTATCATCAAGAAACGATTGATCAGATTGGTCAACAGAACCCTTAACCGTTTTTCCAGCACAAGTGGAACATGCACCTGCCCTGCAAGAGTACGGGAGCTCAATCCCCGCATCCTCTGCTGAGTCAATAATGTAGGTATCATCAGGTGCGTCAAATTCATTTTCTTCACCGTTTGGTCCAACGAGCTTAACCTTGTATGTAGCCATGGTGGTTGTACTGAAATGGGAACTGGTTTTCAACTCCAATGTTTTTGAGAGGGTTTTTGGTGAAGGAAGAGTGGCTTGCTGTGGCTTTTGATAAACGGCAGGACGGTGGGTTTGGGGTGCGGCTCCAAACATGCATTGGGTAGGAAATCCAATCGACGCCATAGTTACCTGAATACATATTAAATAACCACGCTCTTGTAATCAATTTCATACTAGTTGCGGCAAAACTGATTATCAGATAATCACTTTTAAAACGCAAGTCCAAATACCATATTGACAACAAACTGACAATTAATCCCACATAAACTCTCTTTTTTCACATTTTCAAAATTGTTTTAGTTAATCTAATCATCTGGTCCTATTAGCCTATCCGGATCATAAGAGTCAAAATTAAAACCTTAAACTAAAGGGCTATTGGAATTGCTCAAAAGTTGTTTATCAGCACATTGCATTAAATCATATTTTTAGCAAATAACAAAATAAGCTGTTTGGGAAAATCTAGTGGGTACCTTCTTATTGAGTTCTGCTACTAGGCAGATAAACACATGATGATTACATATTTAAAAGTTGCTTATAAAATAGCGTAAAGTCATAGCACAGTTTTACCCAAACACTTGAGACTACGTTTTGCGTTTTGAAATATACAATATGTTAGGTTAGGCTAGGTTTTAAGCTAAAAAGTTGTGACTTAGGGGTCTTTTGTTTTTTCTGAATACTTAAGTCTGAAATCTGAAAACCAGTTCTGAACGATAAGAGGTAGTGTCTGAAATCTGAAAGCATAATCAGTAAGACTGTTTGAAAAATATTCTGAACATTTTTTTTTTCTTTTTTTCTTTTTCTTTTTATCTTTTGGTTTCTTATCATTTTTAATGATATTAAACTAGCTAAATTTCATAAAAACAATAACAAATAATTAAATGTAAAATTAACAAAAAAAATATCTTTATATTAGAAAACAAGTGCTTTTAACAATAATACCGAATATTAATAAAATGTTAGTGAAAATATTATAACAAACAAAGTACGATAAAAAGGGGAAATGAAATACTTTTTTCTTCGTAACCTAACATGATAAAAACTTTTCTATCAATTATTTTTCATTTTCATAATTTATCCAGTTATTTTTCACGTAAATTAATAATAACTATTCAAACCATTGTCTTTTTTTTACCCTTTTAAATCAATGTAAATAATTATGTATATAACGTATGTAACACTTATTAAAAAAAATGATAAGTTAGTTCAAGCTTAAAATAACGAGATTTTAAATTAAAATTTATATATAATATTAACGGACTCAAATTTTTTTAAACGATCTAAATAAAAAGGAGATTTCATTTTTTTCAAAAAGTATTATTTTCCTCGTTTGTTTTATTCATTTGTAAGAAGTAAATTATGACAAATAAATTTCAAAAATATGTAAAGATTTGTGTGTTGAGTTTGAGTACATGATATTGGTATGTGTTATTAAATAAGAGGATGTTCAACATTTATTTTCACTTATCGAACAAGAGGAAATCAAGATATTATAAGAGCTTAAGAAAAAATAAATTCAAACAGTATTAACGTGCTTATATCTGATCGAATAAGAATAATTACTCTTATTAACAACTTATTTGAAAAAACAAAAGAGGCCTTACTATAAAAAACAATCAGATAAAGTATAATAATAATGAATGAATATGATAATTAGAAAGATTTAGAGAAGAAAATGTTACCGATACAGAGAAGCGGATGAATGGAGGAAACCAAACACAAGGGTTTATCTGTTTGTTTGTTTGTAAAATCAAAATAAGTAGGCTTTATATAGTTACACTGGGCTGTATACTAGATTGTGCTAGAATGTTTCTTTTTGTTTTTTTATTAATACAATTATTTAAATTTTAACGCGAAATTCATAATATTAGGTACACCTCAGGAATAATCTATGTAATCAACTCAAAGATAAAATGAAATAAAATCTGGACCAACCATATTATCAAGACTAAAAAATCCATCAAGCAACATATGCCAGAATTTAGTACTTAAAAACTAAAGAAACATGTTCCATTAAAAACAACAAAGACAGCAACAATACAATAGACTCGAAGAATACAACTACCTTAATAAAGCTCGGCTTCTTTGTGTGTATGAATCACACAATCAGAAGTCGGGTAAGCAACACAAGTTAAAACGTACCCTTCCTTCATTTGATTATCATCAAGAAACGATCCATCAGATTGGTCAACAGAACCCTTAACCGTTTTTCCAGCACAAGTGGAACATGCACCTGCCCTGCAAGAGTACGGGAGTTCAATCCCCGCATTCTCTGCTGAGTCAAGAATGTAGGTATCATCAGGTGCGTCAAATTCATTTTCTTCACCGTTGGGTCCAACGAGCTTAACCTTGTATGTAGCCATGGTGGTTGTACTGAAATGGGAACTGGTTTTCAACTCCAATGTTTTTGAGAAGGTTTTTAGTGAAGGAAGAGTGGCTTGTTGTGGCTTTTGATAAAGGGCAGGACGGTGGGTTTGGGGTGCAGTTCCAAACATGCATTGGGTAGGAAATCCAATCGACGACATAGTTACCTGAATACATATTAAATAAATTTCATACTAGTTGCAGCAAAACTGATTATCAGATAATCACTTTCAAAACGCAAGTCCAAATACCATATTGACAACAAACTGTCTTGAAAAAGACGATTAATCCCACATAAACTCTTTTTTCACATTTTCAAAATTGTTTTAGTTAATCTAATCATCTGGTCCTATTAGCCTATCCGGATCATAAGAGTCAAATTTAAAACCTTAAACTAAAGGGCAACTGGAATTGCTAAAAAGTTGTTTATCAGCACATTGCATTAAAAATATATTTTTAGCAAATAACAAAATAAGCTGTTTGGAATAATCTAGTGGGTACCTTCTTATTGAGTTCTGCTACTAGGCAGATAAACTCATGATGGTTTCGTTTGGGCTCAAACACTCGACTTAGTTTGGGATTACATATTTAAAAGTTGCTTATATAATAGCGTAAAGTCGTAGCACAGTTTTACCCAAACACTTGAGATTACGTTTTGTGTTTTGAAATATGCAATATGTTAGGTTTTAAGCTAAAAACTTCTAACTTACAATAAATGACAGCATAAAAAACAATCAGATCACAAAATTCTCGTGTATGCAGATTCCGTAAACATAAACACTAAGAAATAAAACGTGACGTTTAGGATAATTTAAAAAAACCGAAAAAGACCAACTTAGGGTGTTTCATAAGCTCAACTTGATAAGCTTACAAGCCGAAAAAAATGGGCTTATAAGCAAAATTTACATAAGCTTGTAAGCCGCTTACGTAAGCCGAAACAAACAGCCACTTAATATATAAATCACATAAAGTATAATAATTAAAGGTTAATAGAGAAAGATTTAGAGAAGAAAAGGTTACCGATACAGAGAAGCGGATGAATCGAGGAAACCAAACACAAGGGTTTAACTGTTTGTTTGTAAAATCAAAATAAGTAAGCCAGCCAGGGTTTATTTATTTAGAGTGGGCCGAGTAGTAGATTGTGCTAGAATGTTTCTTTTTACTTTATTATTTAAGGTTACTCGTTTTAATCGGGGTGTTTTTTTCTTAATAAAAATAAAAGGACTTACCGCTATGTCATTTTAAAAATAACATCAATTGTGTTCGCATTAATTAGTTTGGTTAGAAAATAGAGTTTGATAATTGAACCTTGAATCATGTTAATTTGTTGAGTTAATTACATAAATCGTTCCTAAGTTTAAAACGTTGTATAATTCGTCTACTTTTAGAAACTAATTACCCTTTTCGTCCCTAAAATGGATGTCCGTTAATAATTTCTGTTAAAACTATAGCTAACTAATTTCATATTTCGTCCCTAAAATGGATGTCCGTTAGAAATTAGAAACGAAAACCGTAATTAGTTTTAAAAAATGGACAATTTATGTAACATTTTAAACTTATTTATGTTTCTCTCAATATGGATTGTTCCATATTATTCACTTACAAGCCCATGACTTAAATAGTTAAAGACTCGATGCAATGAATTGATATGTCTTAAGCTAAGAAAATTTTACAACCCGTGACAATAAGCGAAAGTGCCTAGTTTTGGGTTTTAGTTATATATGATTAGACTATGGGGTGTGATGGGTGATTGGGGGTGATGATGTGGAGTGATAGAGGTGGTTTGTAGAAAAGAGAGTGTGATTTGTAGGAAAGAGAGTGTGATGATGTGGAATGATAAAAATGGGTGGTGTGGTTGTGTGTAAGTGATGATGATGTGGAGTGATAGAGGAAATAGAGTGTAATTTTAAAAAGTTGTATATAATTTTTTTTTTATAAATGAAATTTAAAAACTTGTATTTTTATTAAAAAAAAACAAACACACACTACAATTTATTAAAAAACATATTACGATTAAACTAAAATACGTTAAAAAAAATTCAATTTAAAAAAAAAACACTTCAATCTTCATCGTTGTTTCCTCGGGGGCGGTAATACCAGACATGTTCGATCAAATCGGCTAACAGACTGTGATGGGTACCTTCGTCACGCATGTCACGTATGTTCTGTTGTTTCTCTTGAAAGCTAATCTGGACTTCTGGTTCGGTGGCATTCTCATCATAAGCTTGACAATACGCGAGACATTTGTCTTCCAAAATCATGTTATGAAGAATTATAGCGGCGTACATCGCGTTTCTAATTTTTTCTAAACTCCAAGCTCTTGCGGGGTTTTTAATTATATGCCACTTTTTTTTCAACACTCCAAATGCCCGTTCGATGTCCTTTCTTGAAGATTCCTGGGCTTTTTTAAAATGGTTACGCTTCTCGTTTAATTCGTCTCTTTCCCTGAAAAACTTTATTAACACCGGCCATTTTGGATAAATACCGTCAGCGAGGTAATACCCGTATTTGTAGGTTGTGTCGTTAACAATAAACGACTGATCGGGAGCCGTCCCATTCACAATGTCGTTGAAAAGCGGTGACTGATCCAAGACGTTGATGTCATTATTCGCTCCAGCAACCCCAAAAAATGCATGCCATATCCACAAATCAGTAGAGGCTGTAGCCTCTAACATAATGGAAGGGTGAGCGTGATCACCCCTATGGTATTGACCATGCCAAGCCACAGGACAATTTTCCCACTCCCAATGCATACAATCCAAACTGCCTAGCATACCGGGAAAATTGTGTTTTTCATCATGAACCATCATAATCTGCTGTATGTCGCTCCAACTAGGACGGCGTAAATATCTCTTGCCGTATAAAGAAACCACACCTATTTCAGATATTATTACATTTTAAGTACAAATAAGTTTTAAAGTAAACTAATTAAAAATGTAAAGGTTAAAAATTTACCTTCGCAAAAGTAGGCAAGAGAGTCACGTGAAATTCTTGCGGACATTTTTAAATACTCGTCCCACATGTCACTACAAGTGCCAAAAGCAAGTTGTCGTATGGGGGAGGTGCATTTCTGAATCGGTGTAAACCCAGCCCTTCCTCTACAATCAAATTTTTGCCTAAAATACTCAAAATTGTTTTCAAAATCATGGCATATCCTGAGAAACAGCTCCCTCCTCATTCGAAAACGACGGGTAAATTGTTCGTCGTTGTAGGTGCAACCCGGAGAAAAGTAAGATTCCATTAGTAGTGTGTTAGCTTCTTCACGGTTACGTTCTATGACGGTTCTTCTAGTGATTGGTCTTTCGATATGTTGTGATGCGTAGCTAACAACGGCTCTAATCGTTTCGGCTACAATTGCATCTTCATCCGAACTTGACGAACTTGACATTTTATAAAACTTTGTGTGTGTTTTTGTTATAAAAATTGAGAGAGAAAGAGAGATTGTTTGTGGTTTTTGTTATAAAAATGAGTTGGTATTTATAGAAAATTTTTAGGTTTTTTAAAAATATTGCCGTTGTTTTTGATTTTAACTCGACCGTTGCAAACCCTTTTCGGCCGTTGCTCCCTCACCACGGCGTGATTCAGAAAACGCCAGCGCCCGTTTTTTGCCTATAACGCCCCCACCGGTGTGGGGGTAGGCGTTATGGGGCGTTATGATGCTGAGGTGGCGGCGTTATCGGAGGTTTTCACGCCTCACACCGTATAGCCTTAGAATGACTCTATAATCAATCGATAAAGTTATGGTTAACGAAATAATTAATAAAATAGATGTTATTAAAATAAAAAAGAAAAATTTAATTCTTGGTCTTAGTGTTTGGTATTCATTTGATCCTTTGATTTAACTATAAAGTCCTTCCAATAGGTTAATATTTATTTTTACCTCATCTGAATCGTATCAAGATTTCTAAATACCCTTTAATTATGTCTTGTATATGCGTAAGCTTAACCCATTTATGAGTTGTTTTACCAAATAAAGACCCCTTTGGACTTTCGAGTAAGTTCTAACCCTAACCTAAGACATAAATATACATCCAAAATTACGGTTTCTTCTTTGTCTCTACATCATTGTTCTTGAACAGACTACCTTTTACCAAAAACACCGGTCATGGTCCCGAAAAACATCCTATACCGAAGAACTACTTATCTTCTCTTAGGTAGCGGGAGTTTGGAAAACATATTAACCGGTTTGGAAACACATTAATTTACTTTAATTAAGTTACTTAACATAAATATCAAAAATGTTTAAAAACTTAGATTATTTATATTTTCCTTAAAAGTAACAAAAAATGTCATTTTTATTACATTACCATTTTTACAAAATTTGGGGAAACCATAAATCCATGCTCACACAATTTGACCTCCACCAATCCAATCGCCACCCACTGGAATCAATCGCCACCGTGGAAATCCACCGATCACCGTCATCATTCCCCATACATTCATCTCTTTCCGGTAACCCTTTTCCCCCAATATTTGCCCTCAAATGTTATTGTACATACATGGGTTTGTATCTATATCCAATTCCACAAAAGGGTTTCCAATTAGGTCCATAAATAGCCCTAAAAATCTATGCTTTTTTAATTTTTATAATGTATATCTATAATTCTTGAAATTTATTGATATTATAAAAATAGGGTTCATAATATAATCTATGGATAATGTTCCTGTTGAAGTAATTGGCAACATTTTATCACATCTTGGTGCTGCAAGAGATGTTGTAATTGCTTCAACAACATGTAAAAAATGGAGAGAAGCATGTAACAAACATCTTCATATGCTTTCGTTTAATTCAGACGATTGGCCTGTTTTTCGTGATCTTACAACGAGTAGACTTGAGATACTAATTACACAAAGTATTTTTCAAACCAAAGGTTTACAAGGTTTGTCTATATTGATGGATGATGTTGATGAATTTTCCGCTTCTGCTGTTATTGCTTGGTTAATGTACACTCGTGAAACGTTAAGACGTTTGTTTTATAACGTTAGAACAACTCCAAATGTTAATATTCTTGACATTTGTGGACGGCATAAGCTTGAAGTGTTGGTTTTGGCTCATAATTCGATTACTGGTGTTGATCCGAATTATCAAAGATTTCCTTTCTTGAAATCGCTTTCTTTGAGTTATGTTAGTATTTCGTCGTTGGATCTTAATTTGTTGCTTACTTCTTGTCCCAAGATTGAGTCTTTAGGGCTTGTAAGTCCAGAAATTGCGTTAACTGATGCTCAGGTGACGGTCGAGCTGGCTAGTCAAACTTTAAAGAAAGTGTATATCGAAGCTATAAGTTTGGATAAGTTTACTCTAGAAGCCGATAATCTTGAGAGATTGCATTTAAAAGATTGTGCACTCGAGCTTTTTGAGCTTAGTGGAAAAGGTACTTTAAAGCATTTCAAAATGGACGATGTTAGTATTTTACATCTTGACATTATTGAACCCGTTGATGATCTTGAAGTTATTGATGTAAGCAATTTCACGATTATATGGTCAAAGTTTTATCAAGTTATATCAAAATCTTCGAAATTGAGAAAGTTAAGGTTATGGAACGTGGTGTTTGATGACGAGATTGACTTTATTGACCTGGAGTCAATCGCGTTATGTTTTCCTGAATTAAGGTATCTTGCATTGAGTTATGATGTAAGAGATGACGCAAAAGAGGGTGTTCTTCATTCTAGTTTGGAAGGTGAGTCGTTAATGGAAAATGTAACGGTTTTGGAACTTGGATGGACGGATCTTGATGAACATTTTGCAGATTGGGTCGCATGTTTGCTTAAAAGATGTGTGAATCTTAAGAAGTTAGTTATTCATGGTGTTGTTTCGGAATCTAAAACACATGTAGAATGTCATGTGTTGGCTAATTTTACTTCATCGATTGTTCAACTTATGAGACAATACATTCATGTCGATGTTCAGTTTGTATATGAATGAAAGTTTTGCAGAACATTTTCAAGATTCGAGCTTTTGTGTAACTTTTATTAGAAAGACTTATTAACTAATACTCTTGTGGCATCTATTTACAGGTTTGTTCTAGACCTTGAAACTGAATTATATTTTCTTTTGCCGTTGAATTCTGTCTTTTTGTGATCTTAGTGTACACGTATTGTTGTTTACACGACGTTGTAGTGATAAATGTTATATGTAGAAGAATTGTTAGAGCGAGCATGTTTCCGTTTGATATACTTGTCCAAAATACCCCTCATGCGAGGGACATGTGCTATCACTTAACAACCAAACTTAACGAGACTATGGGAGAGACTGAATCTGTAAAATCCGGATAAATACAAGAATCATTTATGTAATTAACTCTTTTGAAAATGTCATTTATTTAAAGATATAATAAAAGGTATATTTTATATATTTTTAAATGGAAAAATTAATATGTCAAGTTTCATGGCCTTATAGACAAATAAGACGACATTTTAAAATTATGAAAGAAGGGTATTTTTGTCTAGTTTTGAAATTTGTAACATCAATAATATATATCATGCCAAATAAATATTTAGATATTGTATTTTAAGTATTATATCATTTATTGAATACACTATTACAACTAAAAATTTTAATAAATTGCTACTTGCATCTTTTACTTTTATTTAAAAAAGGGTTGCTGTTAAAAATACTAGTGAATGGTGACTTGTAAAATAATATTTGATGTGGACCTTTTTATTAGATTTTGTAATCTAGTTTATTATTATTTATTATTATCATTTTATTAATGTAATACATTTTGTTTTTGCTTTTATTTATAAGTTAGTAATAAAATAAATAAAATAGTTTTATTTTTATGTTATAAGATTAAGATAATGCAATTCATATGCTTTTAAAAAATGTTTTTTATTAAATAACAAATTTTACAAAACGATATCATTGTAAATATCATCATTAATTTATGAAAAACTTTTTGACAACGTCCCACATCATGAAACTACGTAGATACTTGTGTAATTGTTGACTAGATATTTAAAATTTAAAATGTCATTATATAGTATAATAGTTAACGTGTAGATACTCAAATTTGCAAGTAGATAAACTCTCTCGTTAAAGGTGAACGGTCTAAATATCAACTCCGGTAATGGTTTAATTGTGAGATAAGTGTCTGGAAATGTATCAAACTTTATTCGAAAGTCTATCGTATGTATTCAACTTTAAATTGATCTATTGTATGTATCTAACTTTCAAAAATCGATATTTTATTTATCCTACCAATGAAATCTTAGCAAACCGATTATGTGGTAACTTACGTGACATATTATATGGATGACACGAATTTTTGAATACATACAATAGCAGATTTTTGAAAGTTGGACATACAATAGAGATTTTTGAAAGTTAAATACATAAAATAGGCTAATTTAAAGTTAGATGCATACAATAGACTTTAAAGTAAAATTTGATACATTTCTAGACATTTATCCCGTTTAAATATCAACTCTCACCGTTGCATTCTTGTTGAGTCAAATTTGGACACAAGCTTGGCAGAAAAGGTGTTAACTAAAATTTAGACGGGTTAATAATAATAAATTCCTTAAAGTTTTTGCAGTTAACGGTTTTAACTTTTTTAATTGTTAAATTACCATAAAGAAAGTTAAACCATCGTTCTAAAGGCTACATTTAGCAAAAATCATTTTTAATTTCATCCATGCATCTCTTAAACTTTATGTATATAAGTTCAATAAATTTGAGACAATCTTTGACCAAGTTTTTACCAAACCTACAGTAAATGACACAATCAAGACCATGTATCTTTGAGCAATAAATCGTTAAGATCCGGTACACTAGATGTATGAATTAGGTCTAGCGTTGTAGAACGACGAGCGGGTTTCATTAATGATAATAAAAACCGAACCCTAAATTATAAAACACGAGATTTGAAGTTGATATAATGAAAAGAGAAACATAATGTGATGTTTAATATGAAGAAAATATGAGAATTAAGATTATAAAAAGACAAAAGGTAGTCACAATATTGATGCTTTTGAAGACTTATTCAAGGATGGACTGACAGAGTCTTGATCGAGTGTATGTACCATTTCTGTGTACAAAGGATCCTCCTCAGTGAATCTCCCTTTTTTGGCTTCATTTTCATTTGTCCAAACATTTATTATAGGATACCTTTCTTTCCATATTTAGAAAAGATTACAGATAACAATGAGTCGTGATGTGGCGTTATAAGTAAGCCTTAAGCTAGCTTTGCAAAAAATGACGAGATATGACGTTTTCAAAGCGTGACGAGGCGACAAAAAGTTTTAATATATTTTATAATTTTATATATACTTATATACATTTTTACTATTATTAAGTTATATAAATATCAATAAATTATCAAAAAGTCCGTTTTAACATTTAAGCATATATATATATTTAAGATATATTCACAAATTTACAATCAAATGATTTTTATAGGCACTTTTAACTATTTTTAAACTTTTTTCTTTTTTTTTTTAAATATTTTGTTTTCATAACGCGTTATAAAAAACTCGTGTTAAGGCGCCGTGACCACGTTTTTTTGCCGCCACGCCTATAAAAGACGTCTTGCATGTTTTCATAATTTTCGACGCCATGACGCGTTATTTAGAACCTTTTTAGAACTTTTTTCATTTTCAAAATTATTAATCATACATTAAATACATTAAAGTTATACAAGTTTTTTTTTTGTATTGCTTTTAGTTTAAAAAACTAGTTTGATTTGTAGTCCACTTCTCATTATATAAGGGCTCAAATTGTGTTTAATGGTTATAAATAACTTTTAGTGCATTTTGTAAAATCACAAAGCTTAAAAACGGAAACCGGCTATGGCTTACATGAATACCAAAGAGATTATAGAAAGGGCTAGATTTGATAATTAGGTTATGAACTTTGAACATAGTATTTTAAGGTTAACAACTTTGAAGTTCATATTCAAATACATTGACTTTTATGATACCCAAATAAGATAATAAGGTTACTTCAAGATGAGGTTAACTAATAAATTTAGCAAGATTTGACCTACAATTTGGTCAAAGCTTTGTACAAAGATAGAAGCAACCAAGGTACATTTACTTTAAGCATGGAAGGCATATTAAATTGATGGATATCATATTCCCAAAAATTTCCATGTATTCTAAAATCAAGAACACAAAATATGCAAACCTAATCCATGGAAATAAATCAATAATAGGTTTAGCTTTATTTGGGTCCAATAACTTCAATTGACCAATCATTGGTTTTTCATATAAAAAAAGAATAATTGGGTAAATGTCAAAATACCCCCAAAGTGGTTGATGAAAACAACATAAAATATTTTTCATATTGAAAGGGAGAGATTGAGAATGGGCCATTTCCCTAAATACCCTTCTAAGTGCACTCTCTAAATACCTAAAATTTATAGTATTTGATTAATAAATACACAAAAAAGAAGAAGTTTGCGGCGTAATTTAGAAGTTGTGATTCAAGTCATGTTAAAAGCGGAATTATGAATAATTGTACGATACAATATAATATTCGTCTTTTTATTAAAAAAAAGAAGAATATTTTACATATGTCGGATTAATTTCATTTCATATTAAATTAATTATTAATTCTCCTTATATTTTACCTTTAAAATATTAAAGCTATATCAAGTTTATACAAAAATTATTTTGAAATATTGATAATTACAATGAATAAAATAATAAATAGTAAATAATATTAACATGTGTGTATTAATTTGTCAAAATGTGTAAACTATTATTGATTATTATAAATTTTTTTGTTTGTTATTTGATTTGCAATCATCTAAATTTTGTTTGAAAAAATATTACTTAAATGCTTCATGTATTAGTTTATTAGTTGGTTATTATATTAAATTAAATATCAATTATTAGGGCATGGAGCAAGTTTAACCTCTTCCTCTATGATAAGTAGTTATGCAAGGTTTTGGGACTTAAAATTAAACAATGGCAAGTGTGGGAATGAAAGCCTAAAATGAGGAACATTCAATGAAACCTAATCTTTATGTTGTTGAACTAATATTAAATAAAAGTCCATTATATAATTTAGGGAAAATGTACCAGATGACCATTGTACTTACCAAAATTATCCGTCTAAGTCATTGTACAAAGTTTATGTCTATCTACATCACTATACTCCATTTGACCGTTTAAATTATAACCTTAACTTTTTGAAACCGTTTAAATAAGTCATTTTGGTGACCTGAAACCCTTTGGTAACCGCCACGTCATCATAGTGTACAAGAGAAAAAGCATTGAGTACAACTTCTTAAGAGAAAAATAATAAAGCTTAAATGTGGCAGAGGTACAACTTCTTAAGAGAAAGAAACCTTTTAAATCACAATCTTCATAAAACCCCCTTTTCTCGTTAAACGGTGGCGACGGAATCTGGTGGCCGTCCATCGGCGGAGGAGGGTGTCGCCAATGTGGCAGAGGTCCGGCCAATAAAAGATTCTGTAACCCATTTTCAGGCGCCGGTACCGGAGATGAAACAATACTTTCTTCACAATCTGAGGACGAAAACCCACAATTCGTAATGGGTTCATCTTCAATACTCGATACACCGGAGTACGGCGGAGCTACGGTGGTTTTACGGTGGCTGTGATGAAACATGTTAAAGCAGCTAGAATTCTCAACTATATGTTCATGTACTATAGGCTGCTTCCATAAGTGTTACATCAGTTTTATATTTGAAAGATGAGGTTTCTACTGCCACTGCCGGAGCAGCCGACAGGTATGCAAAAGGCTATTATTTTACATCTGCAAATTTATTTCAAGTTTGTTTTATATTTGTGACATTTTTGATAATTGAATTGGTTCTTTGTTGCAGTGTTGTAAAGTTTTGGGATTCAAGAAACCTAAAAGCTCCAATAACTCAGGCCTCATAAACATAATATTTTACATCTGCCAATTTAGTTATTAAGAATATATTATTCATAAATGAAAATAATAAAATAAAAGGTGGAGATGACCTGTTGATCGGGTGAAAATGATTTAAATAACAGGTCACTTTCGGTAGAGTGATGTAGATAGACATAAACTTTGTACAATGACTTAGACGGATAATTTTGGTAAGTACAATGGTCATCTGGTGCATTTTCCCTATAATTTAAGTGATATATTAACATAAATCAATTATAATACATTTAAATTATGATAATTATGGTTAATGTTTTATATCCTAGAGGGATATAAATGGAAGAAACTTCTATTGATGGAAAAGAATCTTGATGTGGCAATGTATTAGGTAGTGACAAGGAAGAGATGTTGACACATCAACAATACCAAACAAGTTCATCTTCTAATTCTTGGATGTGCTTTGTTTTTCTTCATTAATCTAATGTCTAGTTGTAAAAAGATTAATAATCTTTTAATACCTTACACTATATGCATTAATAGTTGTTCTATGTCAAGTTATATTGTTATTGGAATGAGAATTCACTTAGCTAAGAAATTGTTTTATCAAGTTCCATTCGTACAACTTATTAGCGTATATGATTTGTATACAACTAAAATTATCCATAAACCAACACTATCTATATATACCTCAAAATATACACATTATCGTTTTAATTTTGAGAAATTTTTATTGAAATTACATGAATATTTATTTTTAGAGTTAATTACATGGGGCGTCCCTATGGTTTGCACCATTTTCACCCGTCATCCCTATTACTTTTTTATTACACCACTGGTACCTAAGTTTGAAATTTGTTGCCTCCAGAGTCCCTATTTTGGATGTGCCGTTAAATGTGCCGTTAAGTGTTATCATGTGAGAAACATGTGAGGGCAAATTCGTCTTTTTACCACCATCTTCCTCATTTACCTTTCCAAAATTCTAAAAACCCTAATATTCACAAAAACCTTAATTTTTACAAAACAATTCAATCAAAACAAAGCTCTTGAATTCCAACCCTTTTGAGAATGCGTCAATCCGAGTTATTGTTATAAAACAAAGCTATGTTTAAATAGCAAAATCACAATAAATAATCATAAATTCACGAGGATCCCTTAATAAAAAATAATCTTTCTACATGGGAATAATATAAATTTGGAAGATAGAGATTTAAGGAAATTCAAGTAGGCTTTACTTGTAAATATCAAGATCCATTGACTTTTGGGAGCAGATAAGTCAAAGTTGAGATCTGTAGAAAGAGAAAGAGGAAAGGAATAAGAGGTGGGAGTCGTTGAATGTAGACCGTTTGGATCATCAAAATTGAAAAGAAGGTTCTCTTTCTCTATGACAAACATATCATTTCATGCCTTTAACTGTGTTTTTAAAAGGATGCTCTGATTATGAGATGAGTTTAATTTACTCAATAAACAGCCAATTACAACATAAATCAAACCACATCTTTAGATCCAGTGCCGTAAAACGCCGCAACAGTAGCATCAAGTACACCTACATCAATCGGTTGACCTAAATCCCTAAGCTTCTCCGCCACCATATATATATATATATATATATATATATATATATATATATATATATATATATATATGAGTTATATATATGAGTTAACTCAGACGAAACCCAGTTGAGAGCCACCGGATCTGTCTGAATTTTTTGAATAGTGAAATTGAAGTCGTTATTTATAATGGGTTTAGGGGGGTTAAGAAAATCTTGACGGAAATCAGTAACATCAATACCCCAAAAAAATGGTTAAACCAAGAAGAACAGCTAACATTAAAACCCTAAAAGACCATTGAATTGTTGACCGGAAAACCCAAGGGGATGATGATGATTCAACTGATTTTTCCGGTAACATAAAAGTGGAAAAAGAGGGAGACAGAGAGAATGCACGTGGGGAAGAGAGAGAAAGGTAAAATGACGGAATTACCCATCACGTGTGACACATGTGAGGTCACTTAACGGCCTTTTTAACGTCACGTCCATTTTAGGGACTCTGGAGGCAACAAATTTCAAACTTAGGTACCAGTGGTGTAATAAAAAAGTAATAGGGATGACGGGTGAAAATGGTGCAAACCATAGGGACGAACCATGTAATTAACTCTTATTTTTATAAAGATTAGACTTGTTAAAAGAGTTAAACACCCTTTACTCCCCTTTATTTCCGTCACTAACTACTAAAATCCTAACCATTTTATGTTTTTCACAACTAAAGCCATATATAAGAGTTAGAAAAGTATAGATATAAAATGAATACATATTAACATGCCATTCTATAGTAGTCAACAAAAGTATAACCCTATAATCTTAGTACAAGTTGTACTATTTGCATGTATACTTGTACCAATTCAACACACAAATAAAATGGTAAATTCTAAAAGTGAAAGAAACCCTTTTAAAAGACCTTTCTTTTTCTGCATAAAAGACCTCTTTTTATGAAAGAAAACCTTGTCTTATATGCATTTTTATTGGCTAAAAACCTTATTTTTTAATTAAAAATTATGTTTTAAATTAAAAATTATATTTTTAATTATTTTCTTTTATTAGTACTTTCAATACTCTGTGAGCCCAAAATAACAACCAATAAGAAAACGTAGGCGGTTAGAGAGTGGAATAGGAGTCAGTGATTTCTAGTGGGTTCCTGCCATTTATTTTTAATATAAAAAACAAAAAAATAATTATTTTTAAATTTATTTTTTTATTATTTCCCATTTTGTCTTCAAACCCCACAATTTTTTTTATATTTATTTAAAATATTTTTTAATTATCAACTTTTGTCTTGAAACCCCACAAAGTTAAGAGCAAAGAAGTTGTGTTACAAGGACAAGATTTTATGTACTTAGGCTATATCATATATATCATATCATATATACATATACATATCATATATCTATATCTATATTAGCATCAAAATGTGTTCATATTTTCATAATGATCAAAAGTTGAAATGCTAAAAAGAGAGACAGAAAGTAGAGAGAGAAAGAAAGTTATAGACATGTTTGAGAAAAAGACTTGACCTTTCTTTGGTGGGCTATATTCAGATGTTATAAACTTGATTTGATAGCTTTAATCTTCTTCTTCTTCTTGTTATCATCTTTTTAGTCCATTTACAAACACTTCACCTTAAAAAGTGTAAGTTTTTTTTTTTCTTGAATTTATGATATGGGTTTTTGTTTATTTGCTCAATTTCATTTGCAGGTTTCATAATCTTGATAAAAAGCTTCATCTTTTTAGCTTTAACACACAGTTCACCTCAGAAAGTGTAAGTTTTGTTTTTTTTTAAGAAAAATGTAAACTTTATGACATGGGTTTTTGTTTATTTACTCAATTTCATTTGCAGGTTTCATAATCTTAAAAAAAAAACATAGTTCACCTAAAAATGGAGTGAAAGAAGTGATTTGCATGGCTAGTCATAGAGTTGGAGAGACTGGTTTGTCAGACTCAGGACCTTCACACCATCACCATCATCACCAACACCTACCATACTCTGTTTTTCCTGCTTTTAATCCTCCTAACACAGGCTTCATGTACACTTTTTTTCTTGTTTTTTTATTATATTATCCAAAAAATCAATCTTTTTCTCATGGGTTTTGTTAAAAATTCAATCTTTTTACATGGGTTGGTTAAAAATTTAATCTTTTTTTTACATGGGTTTGGTTAAAAATTAAATCTTTTTTACAAGGGTTTCAAGAAAAACTGTTTCTTTATGTTAGAAACTTTTAAAAATTCTTCATCCTCTGTTTTTTTTTCAGTAATCAAGAAGGGTCAAGTTTTGATTTTGGAGAGCTAGAAGAAGCAATTGTGCTACAAGGTTACAAGATCCATAATGATGAAACTAAATTACGTATGATTTTAACTTATTCCCTTAAATTACATAACACTTTTTTTTTTTTTGCTAAAGTATAACCAACTCCACCCTCAAGAACACACACACAACACACTTACTATGTGAAAAAACTTTTGAAAGTGTCCAAAAAGTAAAGTTTTACCATAACAAGTATAGTACTCCTTAATATGCATAATGATCTTTTCTATAAAAAATGGTAAAAAAAAGATAAGGATTAGGTATTTAGACACACCCAAAAAGTATAAATTTTGTTATAAATTTGTTGAAGATGATATTGAAATTATGGTGATTTTGTTGCAGCTTTATACAATACAGTACCAAGACCAGCAGCTACTCTGGACATGTTCCCTTCTTGGCCAATGAGAGTTCATCAAACACCAAGAGTAGTTCTTTTTTTACCTTAATTACCATCTTTGACCATTTCTTTATGCCATTTTTTACATTCTTATTATTAGTAAAAAACAATTTTTTCACTTCAACAAGTTATCCCTTTTTTGGACTTAAAACAAACATCCTCATTTTCTTGTATTTCCCATGACAAAGATTCAATCTTTATGACATTTTTGTCATAAAAACATGTTTTTACCATCTTTTTTTTTTCAATTTCCCATGTCAAAGATTGAATCTTTATCACATTTGTGTAACTATGAACATGTTTTTAGGTTAATAGAGTATAAATTTTACATACCCTTTTAAGTAAATTTTATTTTGTTTGTCTTTAGATGTTTTTTCACATAACCATATTTAAAGATTGGGTTTTTAAGCATTTTTGTGACTTAAAAGACTTATCTTTTACATACCCATAATTTTCTTGGTTTTTCTGTTTAAAAAAGCAGGGTAGTAATTCAAGTACTGATTCGGGGTCAGGCGTAAACGTTGCAATTGCAAGTAAACCAGATGCTCATTCTCTTATGGAACCGGAATCTCCTATCAGTAGTAACAGTAGAAAAACATCTTCAGATCAACATCAACATCAACAGCAACAAAATCACCATCATCAACAACAAGAAGAAGCTATTTTTCGACAACAATTGCAACATCTACAAATCCCCGAACAAATCGAAATGGAAAGTGAAGGAGGTAGTCCTGTTACCACGGGAGGATCATCACATTCTCAACATGGTCCTAAACCCTTCACCGAAAAGGTATAAAGTTCGTTCCTTTATTAATCTTTATTTCGTCACATAATCAAATAGTTAACCGTCTTTTAATTAGAAACAACATGTTGGCCTTAACATAGAATCTTGATTTCTTGCACCATGAAATAATAGACAGTAAAAATGTATTTTAGCATAGTTTATAAATGAATAAATGTGTACTCAAATATCCCAACAAACTATTAAACAATCAATAAGAAGTCATTGTTTTTCAGATATGTTTCACTGACATGTAAGAATGTGTGATAGAGAGAGAGAAAACGCCAGAATCTTTTATGTAATTTTTTTTTATCTTTTAAATAAATATAAAATAGTATTTTTTTTACAATTTTTATTAAAACGAGAATTAAATTAATGGATATTTATTTCGATTTATTAAACGGGCTTATCTTTTATATGCTTATAAACTCATTTTTTCTGACTTTTAAACTTATAAAAATTTATATAAACTTATAAACTCGTTTAATAAATCAAAACAAATATCTCCTAAATTTATTCACTCCCTCCAAGAAGGCAAGAAGTGTTTTTTTTCTATTTATAGTAATGTTTACTCAAATCCCAAAAACTTCAGTTTAAGTCATCTCTTTTTTGGAACAAAATCTTTTATTTAGAAAACCCAAAAATCCTTTTTTTTATTCTTTTTCTTTATTTCTTAATTAAATAAATAATATTTTAGATTGTTTATTTAATTTAGACAAGTAAAATTACTAAAATACCCTCTTTGAAAAGGGTCTAAAGGTTGAGGTTTAGGGGTAAAATGGTAATTTGTCTCTTTTTATATAGAAAAAAAGAATAGAAGAGAGTAAATTTACTCTGTTCTTGATTTTTATGCAGAGGAAGGGAATTGGTTCATCATCAGAAAAAACACCGGATGCCAAGGTTCTGTGTATATAATTTCGAAGATTATAGATAGTTTTCGAGAACTTATATATATAAATAAAAAATGCATAGTTCATCACTTTATGTATGTGACTAAAAATGTGTGAACTAATTTTTGTTTATAGACATTGAGGCGCCTAGCTCAAAATAGAGAAGCAGCACGAAAAAGCAGACTCCGAAAAAAGGTTTGAATCGTCAAAGCGTTATCATTTTCGTGCACTTAATAAATTAAATGTTGTTTTGTGAAACTAAAGATTGTGGGTTCAAATTTTAATGTTTATAGGCGTACGTTCAACAACTAGAGACTAGCCGAATAAGGCTAACTCAGCTAGAACAAGATCTTCATCGTGCTCGATCACAGGTTTATTTTTTTTTCTAAAACAAATATACCAAATGTAGAATTGTCATTAATTTTTTATTAATAAAATTTTCGTTCTTAGGGTTTGTTTATGGGAGGCGGAGGTGGAAGTGGTGGAGGAAACCTTAGCTCTGGTGAGTTTTTTTTATGGCAAAGGCGGACTACGTAAAGATTACAAGTATTATAAATTATAATCGCGTTTAACCTAGTAAACGATTATGTGTGTGTGTGTATAGGTGCGGCTATATTTGATATGGAATACACGAGATGGCTAGATGATGATCAAAGACATATGGCTGAGTTGCGAAAAGGGTTACAATCACATTTATCAGACAGTGATCTACGTGTCATAGTCGATAGCTTTGTTGCACATTATGATGAAATTTTCCAGCTTAAAGTTGTAGCAGCAAAATCCGATGTGTTCCACTTGATTACTGGCATGTGGACTACTCCAGCGGAACGTTGCTTCCTATGGATGGGCGGTTTTCGTCCCTCTGAGCTTATCAAGGTTACATAACTATAATCCCATAGTTCATATAAAAATTTTAACATTTTAAGATGTTTACGACTTTTTAATATAAATTTGACATGTTTTTATCTTATATGTTAGATGTTGGCAATTCAACTCGACCCTTTGACAGAACAACAAGTTGTGGGGATTTATAGCCTACAACAATCCTCGCAACAAGCTGAAGAAGCGTTAACGCAAGGACTAGATCAGTTACATCAGTCGCTTGTCGACACAATTGCTAGCGGGACTGTCAATGACGGGGTCCACCATATGGCGGTTGCACTCGGGAAACTTACTAATCTCGAAGGATTTGTTCGACAGGTAATTAAATAAACGTTACATATATGATTATTGTATCTTATGTTATGATTATTAATATAACCCAATTGTTCCACTTGACATCTGACTTTTTTAAATTGTGAAAAAATAAATATAAACGTTACTATCATAACATTTAAAATATTGGTATAATGGACATTTATTTGTCAATATTCTAATTATTAAATAAATTTTTAATTGTCTTATAGGCTGATAATTTAAGACAACAAACTCTACATCAACTACATCGGATATTGACAGTTCGACAAGCAGCGAAATGTTTCTTGGTGATTAGCGAGTATTATGGTCGCCTACGAGCTCTAAGTTCTCTTTGGGCATCTAGGCCACGCGAGTAAGATTTTGAATCTATTTTTTGCTTTCGTTTCATTAATACGAATTTGTAGAAAATAATTTTGGTTTGATGTTTTTTTAGGGCAATGATAAGTGATGAACACTCGTGTCAAACGACTACGGATTTGCAAATGGTGCAATCTTCACAAATTCATTTTTCAAACTATGGATGATGAAATGAAGTTGGAGATCAGAATGTTGATGATTCATAGGCAAGGCCTTTGTTTGTTTAAGCTACTTGATTTAAGAGGATATAATTAAATAGTTTATTGAGTTTTTATTTTCTATTTTTCTTTTCTTCGTATTTTAAGTTAGTTCAAAATCTCTCTTCTTCTTCGTCTTTCTAATACCTCTTCTTCTTCTTCGTCTTTTTATATTAGAAGTTCAATGTTCAAATAGCAATGACTAAGTTCTCATGTAAATGAAATTCGTCGCAATGAATTATCAATGTTGGTTGTTCAGAGAACAAAAATGGATCATCTATTATCAAAAGTTATGATCGTTTAAAGTCAATTAGGTTACTAGTACATCAATGTTGGTTAATTGCCTATTTATAATCGAATCACAGACATGAGAAAATATAAACCCTAAATACGTAATCAAATGTTTTCAACAACTAAGCAAATCAATTATCACTCTCTTAAAAAAAATTATATTATGAATGTCATAAAATTCATGATACGAGAATCTAAAATGGTGATAGAAGAATATCCTTAAAAAACGAGAGAAAAACACACAAAAATGTGTTTAAGAGAGTCAATTTATATTTCTTGCCGCCATATATATCAACAAAATCTATATAAAATATTTTTGTTTTCTCAAAAAGCAACAAGACACAAGAAGTTAAAGCTAGTAGAAATCAAACATCGATTAATAGTTATATCTTCATATCGAAAAATGATACAACATTGATAAGCTATAACTATTGCCACTTAGATTGTAACTCATGATTCCAACAAGCAATAACAATATTAAAATACTCTAATAAGTGGACTTCTAAATGTTTAAAAGATTACCATTAAAGAAGGTGTTTAATAATTTATAATTAATTAGATACTTGTAAAGTTATAAAAAGGTAGTTGTTCTTTGGTTTCATGAAGGGGTTATATAAGTTTTAGAATCCAACCAAAAGTTTTTAGAAATGCATGAATGGGAGACAATATATATATGGATTATTGGATTACAATAATTTAAGAATAATATTAGGTAAAAAATGTAGTAGATCATACATCTTTTTAATATCAAAATAAACTTGATGGGGTTGGTTTGTTTGTTATATCTAATTATCTATAATCCAAACTTAACGGGTTTGCGGTTTTTCCATATTAGAGATTGTATATGATTTAATCGGTATATTTTTATGATCATTTCCAAAGTCTTTCCTAACCGACCTCAGATATTTATATAACATATTTAAACCTAAGAATTTTTATATGTGATGATAATACAAAAGTTCTAACGTATGTGATTAATAAGATTGTTGACAATAACTCATGTACACCTATTTAAAATTTGAATTTTTTAAACCTAAGAATTTTTATATGTGATGGTAATACAAAAGTTATAACGTATGGGATTAATAAGATTGTTGACAATAACTCATGTACACCTATTTAAAATTTGAATTTATATATTATTTTCATAAATTAACTTAAAACTATTAGGTTCGGGTCTAATAATATAAAATTTAAAATTTGAGTAAAACTAAAAGGGTGGCAATACATAAATTTATAAAATGGTCATTATCAGCGTGGTTTTATATTTATTTCTTTTATTTAATTAGGGGTTTGAATATTGTACACATTATAATTTAATAATTGAATAACATATCGAAACGTTGACTACATAGAATTTTTTATATAGTTATTATCAAAATAATGAGCGGAGATATTTATAAAAAAATATATGGTCGATATATTAACATAGATGAATATCTAAGTATTTAATATGGTCGTATTAATCTCATTAAAACTATCAGACTCTTTACTTTAAACATCTTAAAGTTAAAAGTTTTAATTATAATTCGAATAATGAAAACGCAAGAGATAATAGTTGAATTAAACCGATTATATGTCGAATACTACGCAGTTGATTGTCAAACTAATATGAGATTGTAAAAAACATATTCAAACTAATTTCAATTTAAACCAATTATTATACAAGAAAAACTAAATAACCATAACAACTTGATTAGCCCGTTAGTTAGATGAGCTTATCTACAAACCTTATTAAGCCCATAATATATCACATAAGCTAAAAAATAAAAACGTAACTTTGAAGAGGTTGGCCCAAAACAATTAATAAATTCTACTCATTTAGAGTCTACGCAGCGGTTGGTTTATGGCTCGGTGTTAAGCCTCGGCTTTGGCCATGGTTGGCCAATCAACTTATGACGATTTTATCCCGCTAACGTGCGTTATTCTATTTTCTTTCTTTTAAAATATTTAGAAAGTTAAATATAAATAGACGAGTCAAGATTTCGATGTTATGGTTGAAAAATATTTTCGATATATTATAGATTGAGTGATGTTGACGTTGCTATAACACCTGATGTTTCAGTGTTATGGTTGCGAGTGCTTAATGCCATTGCACTATTTGGATAGAAAAATGGAAAGGAAAAAACTGAAATATTTTATGCTAGAAACACAAAATTTGTCGAATTAGTGGGGCACCACTAGTAAGCAGGGTAGAGTCATCAAAAATTTTACACGAGAATAATTTAAGTGAGTATTTATCGAGTTGAGTTTCTTCATTTATATATATATTTTTTTTAAGATTCGACATTCGAGGGATCTAAATGGCAAATATAACATAAGATGTAACCTTTTTCATTGTGACAAAGTGCGAGTGGGCAACAGTCCACGCCGCTCACAACTTGTCTTCGTCCCAAAACTATCCCTAAATTCAACGTAGACTTGAAGGTGCCCAAATTTCCATTTGTTTTATTTCAATTAAGATTATCCTAAGTTGGAGATGTATAGATGGCCATAGAACTAAAAAGAAATGCAATTCATATTCATAGACATAACATATACATAAAGATCACATGGGTTAGTTTATTTCATATCATACACACACACATGGAGAAAATAAAAACTCTATTTGATGTAATGATATGCACTGTCTTATTAAGTACAAACATTTCATAAATGTATTATCTTATCAAGTAAAAATCATCAAGAGTGGTCCAATAAATTAAAATATAGTATATGTAACAAAATTTAAAAAAAACATTACTCTTAATTTTTCATTTTAAATGATTTTAGTTTTTTCTTTTTTGGAATCGATAAATAAAATTAAAATAACACGACTAGCAAAGAGTTAGAGAATGGACACAAAAATTTTAGTTTATTTTCTAGTATTATTAATTTAGATCCTATCTTTTACAACTTTTATTATAAACCATCTATTAATAATCAATTAAAATGTCATCTTTAATCATTATAAAATTGAAAGGCATTTCAAGCTAAACATCATGGTTTTTCCATCTACTAATAATAGTTGTTCAACTTTAACTCTTATCTACTGTTTTTTGAGTCATTAAAGTCAAAACCAACCTTTATCATAAATTAGAATGTAGTGACATAAGAAAAGTCATTGTGTATCTATATGTCTATGTTTTTATCTATATGAAATGATAGATTCCAAAACTCTTTTTCTTTTCAACAAAAGTCGACAAAACTTAAGGTTGTAGTCTAGTGATGGCTCGAAATTCTTTAGTGGACACCCAATTATAAATCCTACAATCGAGCTACATTTTTGAAGTTATCTTTTACAACTCAAGTGGTTCTAAAGTCTTTGACTCTATGAGTTTAGTCACGTTTCATGTTAAGAAGTACCATCTTTAACTGTCGTCGAGTTAGTCGTACCATGTAGCTCAACTGATTTTGATTATATCAATTTTATGACTATGAATATGTTTTTCAATATAAGCATATATATACTCTTATAATGATTATTGATTTAGTATGGTTTACAATTCAACGTTAACTGTTATCAAACGTTTATATATCTCTTCAACCGGTTAAATCAAATTGATAACTACTAGAAAACAAAGAAGAAGACAATTTAAATGGTGTTACATCTTTTCATTACCAACCCATTTGATTGGTTCCATTTTCATCACTTTTTATCTAAAAAAAGGATAAAAATTTCATCTTTTTATTCTTTTTGCTTTAATTAAACAAAAGTAAAAACACACTTCTACAAGTACTTCTTTCTATTACAACACTCACTTTAACTCTTCAACACTTTAATTCAAAAAAAAGAACCCACTTCCCAAGAAAAATGTCCGACGAAGAACAACCACCCATCACCGCCGTACCACCACCGTCAACCACCGTAGAAACACCACTGTCACTCCCACTAATCTTAACCACCAAAGAACCCACCGTTTCGCCACCACAAACCACCATCGGTGACGTAATCGAAAACCCAGAAAAACCCACAAACAGAATCCCACAATCTTTAGTTTCATTCAAAGAAGAAAGCAACAGAATCAAAGATCTGTCAGATTTGGAAAAAACATCATTAACTGAGTTCAAAAACATACTCCAAGAAGCAATTGACAGTAAAGATTTAAACTTTTCATCAAATCAAGAAGAACCCGGTTCAGAAAACATCTCAAATCAAGAACAGATCTCAATTTGGGGGATTCCACTTTTGAAAGATGAAAGAACTGATGTGATTTTGTTGAAGTTTTTGAGGGCTAGAGAGTTTAAAGTTAAGGAATCTTTTTTGATGCTTAAGAACACACTTAGATGGAGGAAATCCTTTAGTATTGATGATTTGGTTGATGAGGATTTGGGAGACGATCTTGAAAAAGTTGTGTTTATGCATGGTTTTGATCAAGAAGGTCACCCTGTTTGTTATAATGTTTATGGTGAGTTTCGAAATAGCGAATTGTATCGAAAGACTTTTTCGGATGAGGAGAAGAGGACTAGGTTTTTGAAATGGAGGATTCAGTTTCTTGAAAGGAGTATTAGGAAATTGGATTTTAGGCCTGGGGGTATTAATACTATTTTTCAGGTTTGTTTTGTTTAATTTGGAAATAACAAGAATTGGAACTAGTGGTAATCGATTAAAAATCGGATTTTGTTTTACAGGTTAGTGATCTGAAGAATTCGCCTGGGCCCGGGAAGAGGGAGCTCAGGCTGGCTACTAAGCAAGCATTGCAGCTGTTGCAGGATAATTATCCTGAATTTGTGGCAAAGCAGGTAAAGTTTATGTGTTTTGTGATGTTATTTGTCCGTTTTAATTGATTTTCGATGAATTGATCTATGTTATACTTGTTTAAGATATAAAAATTTGAATTTTGTGACATAAAGATTGAGATAGTCATTCGGTTGTGGACTCTTGCAGAAGGTAGTAAACAGTTGGAACTTTGATTAATGTTTTGAGATACACTGTTTGAAGTAATTTTTTTGGATATGTAATATAAAGAATGTGACGATCGTATGTTTTTGGACTCTTGCATTAGGTATTGAACGATTAGAACTTTGATTAATGTTTTGAAATTTTACTTGTTTTTAGTTGGTTATTGATCATGCTATGCTTGTTTGAAATAAAAAAATGAATCTTGTAACGTCAAGTAAAGACCGCGATGCTCATTCCGTTTCAGACTCCTGCATTTGGTATTAAACAATTAGAATTGGAACTTTTAATCATTTTTGGAGTTTTCTTTTTTCCGGTTTAATTGTCTAGTGATATGAAATCAATATTTTTTTTATTGAATCGTGCAACATAGAGATTGCGAGGTTCATTTACTTACATCATCTTTCATTAATGTTTTTAAAGATTAATTATTGTATTTGATTAGTAACATGAATCCTAATATTACAAAAAATGGGATTACATGATTTATAAAAAGAGGTCAATTTGTTATTTAAGAAAATAGCTATCTATTCGAAATGATTCTTGAATAGAGATAGCTCCACTCCAAACTTGGAAAATGACATTTCAATTGTATTTTACGACTTTAATTTAGTGGACTTATTATGTTCCACAAATCTTTTAGTCAATAGAATCCTATCTCCGTCTGTTTTCCAATGTCTAGTATTTTGTCTTCACTTTATACAAAGAAAATTATATGTTTAATTAATATCCGTTAATTGGCATGTAATAATTTTTGATTTTCTATAAGGTTTTCATCAATGTTCCATGGTGGTATCTGGCTTTTTATTCAATGATGAGTCCGTTTATGACTCAAAGGACTAAGAGCAAGTTCGTGTTTGCCAGCCCCGCAAGAACCGCTGAAGCCCTTTTCAAGTATGTCCATTTATCATTTTTATGTAAATCTAATGTCTGTTATTACCGGTTTTGACTTTGACTTTGACTGGGGTTCTATTTGTTGACTTTTCTTGTAGATATGTGAGTCCAGAACATGTCCCGATTCAGTATGGTGGTCTGAGTGTAGATTATTGTGATTGCAATCCCGATTTCACGATTGATGATCCAGCTGCGGTTGTTACTGTTAAACCAGCCACTAAACAAACTGTGGAGATTATCGTTAACGAGGTGCGACATTTATTATTATTAATTTACATCCTTAATGCTTATTATGCAGAAGCCGCCATATGCAAAATAATTTATTCTTAGTATTCACATACCAAAATCCTTTAAATGTTTTATATCTTGGGGGTTTTTACGATAAACATATCTTTCCTATTAAATAAGCCGATTGTACACTTAATTACGTAAAGTTTACATTTATAGTTGGTCAAGTGTCATCAAATAGCAATATACTTCAAGTAGTGATTCGTTTATAGGATAAAAAGAAGTTGTAATTACCAAAATGGACCACTGCCGAAAGTATTTTGTTCAACTGTGACATTTCCTTAATAGTTTTATCTCACTGTCGGAAAACTTTATCGTTACTTCTATAAGGCGTAGGTGCCATATGATTAGGGTTATATTAACTTAACGTTAAATTCTTAATTCTTTGAGTTCTGGTCTTAGATCACTACCGTAAACTTTTCGGTTATTTCTATAGGTAGTTTTTTTGAATATATTGAAACGGGAATGTCATGTTGGGCCGTTGGGTTAAAACATCTTTTGTTCACATTTTTATGATTTTTCCATTAATGATTTTGAATCAAATATGATTCTACAATAAAAATAGAACGTTTAATGATTCTAGCATTAGAAATACTTCCTTTTAGATTTTTTTTTATTCGACCCCATTAGAGATTAAACATAACCCAGATCGACTCATTCAAAAGTAAATAGGCCGAAATTGCCACCTCTGCCATTATCCCTTTTTATTCATTCCTTTTTTTTCATATACGTATTTAATATCACAGAAATTCATTCTTTTAATTAGTAAAATGACAATTTATTGCAGAAATGCACTTTCGTGTGGGAGCTACGAGTAGTAGGATGGGAAGTGAGCTACAGTGCTGAATATGTGCCAAATAACGAAAGTAATTATACCATAAACATTCAAAAACCAAAGAAGATGACTCCAACCGACGAACCTGTTATAAGCCACAACTTTAAAATCACCGAGCTCGGAAAGTTACTTCTCACCATTGATAACCCGACTTCAAAGAAGAAAAAGCTGCTTTACAGGTTCAAAGTCGACCCGCTTTCTGAATGAAGAACATTGCTACTCTCCATACTTAAAATGTTATGAAGGGTTTGGGTACGTTTATGTTAGCTAGATTTGGAATACTGGATCTTCTATTTATTTATTTTTTGTTTTTTTTTCTCTCTTTATGTTGACACTTATTTTCGCGCGTCGTGTTGTACTATTTGTGTATCTTATTATCTTAGTGGTGTTTGATATGAATTTGGTTTCAAAAGTATTCTGCATCTTTAGAATGCATCTGGTTCGAACACATACTATCAAAGTGTTTATGTACACCTTTTAGCGTCTTCAATGCGTCAAATTTCATTCGCGCAGTTTTCAGATGATTTATTAATCATTGGCAAAGTGTCCGCTTGGATTACATCCATGTAGTTGCAACAGCCAATGAAAGATTTCATTATGGAAAAAAACGATACACTGTATTGAATTCATCGTGCTAGCTTGCGTTCTTTACAAATAGTTATTGTTTTCTGAAGGACAAGTTTTGTTTTTCTGTCCGGTTTTGGTGCTGGATCAAGAAGACATTTAAATAGAAAAGTGAATTTATAATTGTATTGGATGTTTTAGATTGTTTATTTGGTTGAGGTGCTTTAGCTCACTCATCCTCCTCGTATTTTTGATCTCGTCTGCTAAGTGCCACAATAAGTTCGAATGATGAATATTTCTTTTATTAACTTGTATTCAAATTTATTAGGCTCGAATTTGAGTATAAGGTGGTGTTTGTTTCGGCGGTTATAAACTTACGTAAATTTTTATAAGCTCATAAGCCCAATTTTTCTGGCTTATGAGCTTATAAAGTGAGTTTATGACTTATTTAAGCTCATAAATCAAGAAAATTGGGCTTATAAACTTATCAAATTTTACATAAACTCATAAACCACTTTGATTTAATAGACTTGTAAACGGGCCTACGAACACATTAAGCCCACCATATATTAGATTCGATAAAACCGAAAAGTCATAACTCTTTTCTTTTTCAATTTCAAGTATCGACATGCTATACATTCGAAAAGCCTTCCGACCAATTCAACTGCGCAAACGTATTAACCGCCCGTAAATGTTATTCTAGGGTTAATGTAATGAAATATATAGTCATATTTAGTCGAAGATTTTCATATAGTTCAAGAAAATTCGGGCTAATTGTTTGGAAATGCATCGAACTTTACATCAAAAACTATTGTATGCATCCATCTTTAAATTGGTCTATTGTATGTATCTAAATTTCTAAAATCTCTATTGAATGTATCCAACTTTCGAAAATCTGCTATTGTATATATTCAACAATACGTGTCATCCATATAATGTGCCACGTAAGTTGCCACATCATCGTTTTGCTAAGATTTCATTGGTTGGATATATAAAATATCGATTTTTGAAAGTTAGATACATACAATAGACCAATTTAAAGATAGATGCATACAATAGTTTTTGATATAAAGTTCGATGCATTTCCAAACAATTAGCCCAAGAAAATTCTGCATACATTTTATTTTTGTTATATGTTATACAATAACCCTTTATAAAAGTTTGTTACATACATTACATAATTTAAAATTTGGATGTATACAATAGATTTTGGTGACAAGTTCGATATATTTTCAAACAATTAACCCTATCGTTCTCTAAATATTTTGTAAAAATAATAGAGGTTTGTATCAAAGTAAAAGCTCCTTAGAAGCTCCTCCAAACACATCTTACTACGATCTATAAGTATTTACAAGAAGACAATCTTTTATTAAAGCTTTTAGAGTTGTGATTGGAAAACCTAAACGATAGATTGTTAATTATCACCCTACATTTAAGGTATTTGGACACAAGTAGCAAAAGCTGAAGCCGGAGTTGGGGCTTTATTTACGAGCTGCAAATACAGTTTTTGATTTTTCTAAAACTACTTACAATACCCTTTTATTTAAAGTTTTTAGGAGATTGTACTTTTTTGAATTTTACCATAACTTTGTGAAATTTAATCCTTAGATATTTGAGATATATGTGGGTCGATGCTTGGTACGGATCAAAATACAGACCACAAACACTTTGTTGTATAAGTAATGCATTCACCGTGATCCATTTTTTTTAAGGCATACATATTATGTAAATAAGTAAAGCATAACAAGATGTTACAAGTTACATCGATATCAAATTGACAAACCGAATCGAAAATTCTAAAGTTACGCTACCTAATGACCGAAAATGCTAGTTGATATATGATACGGATTATGTGTTATCCTTCCTTTATTGTCGACGTACCTTGTTTGGGGGATACCAAAGTTGTATAAGTTGACGTATGTATATGAGTAACCTTCGGGCTGTCATGATACACATGCACGTTTTTGGGGTTGTACTTACCCAGAGGTAATTGAACCGCATATCGCTTGGAAGGAGAAGAATGAGACATGTCGTCACACCCAAATTTATATACTTAGCGCGACTTCTGAGACTCAGAGACATTATTAATTTATGAATGAATTTCTTTGTATTTAAGGTATAACGGATGGACATTAGGTTGTCTATTCGGTTAACCCACACACTGTCTTATCTAAAACGAATATTAATTGTTATTACATTAACAAAAACCAAATCAAACATATGATATACTTCTCAAACAAATAATTTAATTTACAAGAATAATTAGTTTCAATCTAAATTAGGTTTATACAACGGATTATCTTCTCCAAGCAAAAGAGACCGTAAAATGGCTTCACAAACATCACTATCATACACGAGCAAATGTCCACCATCTGGAACTTCACGGTACTTGATCCACGGCAATCTAGTTGATATGTACCTTTGAAGTTCCACCGGAACAACCTTGTCTTCGTAACCTTGCCAAATGTGCATACAGCTTTGACTTTGACCAAACGGATTGTTTAAATTCAATGGGTCAAAATCCCATTTACCGAATGCGACAATTAAGTCTTTAAGCAGACTATGGAATATTGGTTCTTCTTTCAGTTTGCTCTGTTACAGTTCAAGAACAAAGATTACCGTTCTATGTATTTTATAGGTCGCAAATGGGTCAAATAAAAAATATAACTAAAGGGGAATAGGCTAGACGGGTTAAATAAATCAATGGTTTTCCATATCTATATAGTTAGATTAATTTTGTAAATGTAAATGCCTAATTAACACATTAGTCATATTTAAAAATGGACCAAAAAGAGCTTAAAAGTCAAGGAAACGTACAAAAAATACATACAACAGCAAAACTGTTATAATTACTTCAAATTTCTGTTTAGATATTTTGCCATGTTTTTATAAGTCGTCAAAGTAGTTTTTATTCTTTTTTTTTTATTGCAAAATCGTTTTCATAAAAATTTACCAAAACGTTAGCAATATTTTTAATTATACAACTTATTTTCACCAAAACCGGGGTTTCGACAAAAACAGAATTTGGAGCAATCCATAATGGTCCAAAAAGTGATATTATGAAAACTTTGCATACCCAAAAGTGACATTTTAGGATTTGTCCATGAATTGTTTTGAAAAATGAGCAAAAAGTGTTTTGACAGGATGAAAAATTAAAAAACAGCTTAAAAAGGTTACCTTACTGAGCAACTGGTATCCAGGAGTGTTTTTCAGGACCTCCAAATCTTTATTACTGAAAATTTTCGGGTTTCTATCAAGAACAGACGATGAAGGGAACATTTTCTGAGTCAGCCACCACTGAAGCAACCCCGGGGTGTGGCGGGAAATCCAAACCGCCAACTTGGAAAGGTTTTTGCGGTAATCATCTTGTATGAGATCACGAGGAAGTGATGGCCATCTGTAGTTTATAAATGGAACTACTAATGCAACCCCTGCTAGTCTGTGTAAAGTTTTAGCAGATCTTTTAGTCCCACATACTTAGTACATGTGGCAAAATGGGCACGTCGGGTAATGTAACATGTAATATGGGTACAGATAAAAAAGGGTCAAATGGGTTGACCCGTAACACTTTTTATCCAAATTTTTAGATATTTTCATAATGAATTAGGCTGTGAAATCATATTTATTTCAATAATAATAACTTTCTGATTTATTAAGTTTTATCCATGTATACTATTTGATACTTTTTCGACCTCAAATATTATTTTACCAGGTTGACCCGATAAAGATAAAACATAGCACGAACCAACCCATCATATCGAAAGTGTGACCTATAATAATAAGTAACTAGTTAAAACGCACAGAGATTAATTATATTTTTTTACCTTTCGGGTATGTTCTTGACACAACTCCAAGTAGGATAAGCTCCAACCGATACACCAATGAGATAGAATTTCGATCCAAGCTTCAACTGGTCTGCAATTTCTTGAATATCAGATGCTTCACTCTTCAACGAACGTTTCGGATTCGGATCACTTTCTCCATAACCCGCTCTATCGAATTGCAGGATATAAATCCCCAATTCATCCATAAGTTTCTGAAATTGACATTTATTCCCATCATCAACTAATATACTAATATCTCAAATACTAAGATCTAACTTAAAAACCAAATGGGTATAATTATTTTCTTCAAGAAATGCAATAAATCATATAAATTTATATAATACAAAGAAAAAAATATAAGGGTTTTATTTATATATACCTCGGAAGCCATAAAGCTCATTTCTTTATTGCTTGCAAATCCATGAACAATAATAATTTTATATTTTGATTGATTCTTGGATACCCCTTTTTCTTTATAAGCCAAATATCTTCCATCACTAAGCTTAATTCTATTAGCTGAATCTAAAGAAGATGAAGATGATGATGATGATGAAGATGTTGACTTTTTTGAGTCAACATCTTCTGATGATATAGCTGATGATGAATCACACTCTGAAGAAGGTTCTACTGCTGGTCTTGTTGGCTGATTAGCTATTTTCAAACAGCTTATTCCAAGACAACCCATCATCATTCCCATTACTCTTCTTAAAATCATCTTTTCTGTATAAAGATTGAAACTTTATTAATTACCCATTTGTTTAAATGTCATAATCAGTTATCATTTTATATAATAAGAGTAAAATTCAAGAATTTTTGTTTTAGGGTTTACCTCACGAAAATGATAGGATCTTGAATTGTGGAGTGACGTCACCAGAAATCTAGTTTACATACATAATAATATTATGTATCTATTGTATGTATCTATGTATGTGTGTGTAAGTGGTGATGATGTTGTCCTAGATGTTTTGGTTTTTTTGTTTGTGTCTTTCTTGGGTTAAATTCCAAATGGGTCAATAGACAGCAAATAGGAAACTGTTGGTGGCATATTCTATAGTAGAGTGGATATTCAAATTTCAAGTTGATATGCAAATATTATTTTGAAAATTTTTAAATGATTTGCAGATAATGAATGATTTTGAAAATTGGTTAATCTAACTTGGTTGGGACAAGCAAAGTCTTGGAATGGTCATGGAAAAAGACTTGTTGGAATTATATATCGTTACATTAATTGTTATGTTGTGTAATATATACGATTTTTTATATGGTTTCGATATATTTTTATCTTTAATGAATGGCGATCATATTTGTGTTCGAAGAAATGAACCCACATTCTAAACAACGAGTGGATTTATTCGTGTGTTGCCACATGCCTAAATGAAAGTATCTAACTCAAAACTTTCAACAATGTCTTATTAAACAATTTAAAACTTTCAACAGAGTCATATTTTGTCGGTCTTGAAAAATGAGTGTAGATAACTTTGGCCGTATAGGTTGTGGTTTATAAGTACGGACATATATCAAACTCTTGTATTTCCTTAAATTCCGAGAGTGATATCTAAATGCATGGGATGGGTAGTTACAATGTACAACTAACTAATGCATGTTTTTTTTAACCACAACCTATAAGACTGTTATACTTGTTTTCGTTTGATTTTCTCTTTTCTTTTTTGGCTTGGTGTGGTTTTAGGTGTTGCCTTCACATCTCGTGGGTCATGTTGGTGTTGATGTATCTTCTTATATTTTGTGATGTTTTAAAAAAAATAAAATTGGTTCGAATAAAAAAAGAACATGTAAAACCAAATATTTGAAGAAAAAAAAGTAACCTAAAAGGAAAAGGCTTAACCTTATAAATAATGATCAATCGAAAAGAAAAGGTAGTCGACTTATTTATAAAACTTAAAGTTTAATAAAAGAAAAAAAATTGAGCAAACATGCTAGCTGCTGAAAGCATGCTACTTGCCTGCTTTACTATTCATAATGTTGCTTTCGACGTCAATAAAAAATGTAAGAAGTATAAATATAAATATAAATTATTTTATTGCTCAAATACCAAATTATGTAGCCTCTAGTGTACCAGAAAATGTGCTTAGCGGAAATCACTGGTTTAGCTTATTAGTCTTATCGGAATTTCTCTTATCATCAAGGTGTGGGACATGCCATGAGTGTCCTCTTGTGTGGCGCTACACTAGTTGAGAGGTGAAGCCACTCCCCCGGTGAATTCAAGATTAGACGAATCCTAATTGACCAGGTGAGAGGTGAACATCACTTAATAGGAGACAAATCCTACTTTGCAAGTGCTCCCGGGCCTATTTCCAATCTTTTAAGGTTTACTTGTCATCATTAAAGCGTATTTACGAGTGCCACGCGCCTCTAAAATCTAACCTCGTGACATGTAGGGCTCTATACCATTTTGATTACTTGTACATCATTAAAGTTTTGACTCGAAAAATTGGACTACGATGTTTTTGAAACCAAATTGAGTATGTTTATTCCCCTCAATAAGTAATGTATAAATACCGGTAGCCCTTAGAAGCATGTGTGAACGGTAATTGTTATTTACTTATTATACCTTTCTTCTAAAACATCTCTTGAACCAGAAATAATAGTCTGACAATGACGTAGTATAGACATAGTTTACAGAACCACAATATTTCTCTGGAATGAATATTTGACACATAAAAGTCGATTTCACGCAAATTAATTTGCATATAAATATGAATATGTATTACTACGATCACTTGAGATTCTTTAAAGAAAGTCTCATCAGCTTCAACTCCTTCGTTGTCATCATTCGAAAACCCCAACCAATCTCGGAATTTAGAAGTTATTGATACTCAATCTCATTGATGATATTTGACCATAGTAAAGTATAGATGAAAACAACATGCATGATTGTTGGTTAATCTTATTATTAGATTGCCAGCCTATAAACTGCAAGGTTCCATATAACAATCAGTTAACGAATATTTTTGTGGTGTTTTTTATAAATAAAGAAACTTATAGGGGACCAAGCGCCAAGGACAGCCTGTAACATTAATAAATAGTTAACGAGAATATTGCATTTTAGCCCTCTAGGTTTTGTTCATTTTCATATACCATCTTTCATTTATAATAAGGTTTCAATATTTTCGTATTTGTTATTTGCTAATCTATTCCAAATGTAAAAGTATCTTAGATAAAGATACCAGATTACACTATAATACCATCTATTTTGTATGTTTAAAACTATGAATTTGGTTCCCTAACTTCTTTTCCTTGTTTATAATGTTGTATTACGTGTTTGACCATTCGTGTGAAAGTCGTTCAAAAAGCATATGTTAAATGGCAAAATTCAAAAATATTTAATAGTCATTCAACTTAGGAAGAAGGCAAATATCTTTTTATCTATAATAATTTTATAAAGTTTACACAAACAATATTATCATTTTTGAAATTGTTGATTAAAGATGATGAGTAGACGAGTAGTTGAAAGTTGAAACAATGAGCCATTTATGCCTATCAACTTTGGGCCGAGCTCATCTTTGTTTGGGCTATCTTAAACATTACACAAAATGCATGTTTGAAAAAAGTATGTTAACATTCTAACAGCTAGAAAATTTCTCGTGCTTTGCACGAGTTCGAGTTGTTTTGATGTAAATTATGCATCTGTAGTGTTTTTTTTTGTTATAAGGGTACTAACGGTTTTGGTGTTATTCGGTGCTACATTTTCTAGGATTTGGAGTATATCTAATATTAACCCCTATTTAATGATTCAAAAGTATATTGTATTATTAATTTTGGTCTAAAAGATTGCTTGCATTTCCTTATAAAACCTTAAATAATTAATTGTTTTACCTACGGAAATCTAAAATGGTAAACATCAAAAATTAAAAGTAATTAAACTTCAAACCAGCCACAGGCCCAAGCCCAAGCCCAACACTGCAGTACAAAAAAAAAATAAAAATAAATTTGGTGCTGGGTGGGATTCGAACCGCGGCCGCACGCTTACCACTTCGGCAACCAAGTCTTTTTGTAAATAAAACTATTACAATTGTATTTAAAGACAAACTTTTCTGAATATAATAATAATAAAAAACACACTTCTATAATCATCTAGGCAATTTGAATTAGAAGGTAATAAGATTTCCATTTATCGTAAGTTGATATAACCCTATGTATAAGTGGTCTTTATAAAACGAAAAAGAAAAATACTAGACGTAGCTCTTGGGTTATAAATAAAAGCGGTTAAACGGCTAATATATAAGTAATAAAAGCACGACTTTCTGTATTTTAGATAAAAAAAAGTTACGGTTTTTTTTCATGTTAGATACTGTACAATATTTTTAAGCTTGAAAGTTATTATTTAATCGTTGCACCTAAGGGCTACAATTAGCACATTCCTTAAAAAAATATTACGAAACACCTTAGTTTTTTGTAAAGTACCAAAACAAACTCCTTCATTTTCTATATAATTTCTTTACTGATGATAGTACAACTATATTATGCTTGGAATTTTTTTAGAAAGCAAATACCATTGTATAATAATAATAACAATGAAGAAAGAGCTGGGCGTAGTCCAAAATAAAATCTTCTACCCGGCCCAAAACGAATTAAGCCCAAAAAATTGCACGGATTCATAGAGAGCGAGGCATTTTAATTATAGGAGTAATATTAACCATTGTATTGTATACATGTATAAAATAGATAGATACAAAGAGCGTTAATTATGCAAAATGTATTTTAAATTGAAGTGCGTTAAATACAAATTGTGAACATAAAAAAAAAACACGGTCCTGAATTATATTTTTAAGTTATAGTACATATAATGCCTCGTGTATAGATGGTTGTTAAGCATTAACATCATATCAACCATCAATAGACTTATGAAAAACCAAAAATACTATAAAAAGACTCAAGCTATTGTTAATGTCGCTATGACTTACGATAGCCAAACCTTGTGGCTGTTTTTTCAAAACGATGCCATTTCACATTATGTCAAGCTTTTATAACTACACCCAATGTTGAAAGTTGATCATACTTTGATATGTTCATGAAGACTAAACCCACAAGATGTTCATAACTAACCATTTCACATAGCAAGAAATGGTTATCATACTTTGATATATTTCTGAAGACTAAACTCACAAGATGTTCGGGTTGAGCTTTTTTCTTTTTAGTGTGTAGTCAAATTCTGTTAAATCCGAATCAATTAGTTTTTCCAAAATTATATGTTTAGATCGTCTAAGCAGTAAGCATTTGTAGTTATACTTTAAGTCGCGTTTATAAGTATTTTAGTGCCATTGTTTAGCTGTTATATATTCGGTTTGATACAATATTTGACCGTTTCAAACGATTTATTTTGAACGAATAAATGTAGACGTTTTTTTTGTTCGCTAATCCACCATGAAAACAATGATTCACAAACCGGTAAAAAGAAATTAAATGATGTGTTGATTAACTAGAGAAGGATAGAAAATTGAAATACTATTAGTTTGACCAAAAGTCAACTAGAAATTCAACATATTTTTTCTGTGAATATGTTGACTACAAGAAATAAACCATTTTTAGAGTTTTAGGCTTTTAGCAGCTATTGTTGAAGTATTTACACATTTTCTTTTTATTTCAAGTATGCTATACTATTTGTACGTTATGCATATCTTGTTGTACATGCAGGCACTTAAATGTTGCATGTTTCTAAGTAGGCATTGACTATTTCTTCTTTGACCAAGAATGTATGGTTTCTAGTTACTTGAGTTGCTGATTTTATTTTCTTAATTTCTAGTGGCAAAAACCTAAAATTGACCATCATTTTTGACCATCATTTTGGTTATATTCCATGATAACAACTTAACTTACATCATGGAATTTTATTTTCTAAATAATATAATCCAAGTCGAGAGTAGAGTTACGGAAACAATCGTATGATGAAAAACGACTTTCTATATGGTAGGGTTTCTTAAGGCTTAATTTGCAATGGTTAGGCTTTTAAGGTTTTGGATTTTAGACACTAATTTTTTATCTTCTTTCTTTTACTAGGAAACTTAATGGTTTATTCATGACAAATACAAATGATCATGCTATCCTTTCAAATAATTAACTTATATAAATAGATATTAGACCCTTATTCATAGTTCTACACAAATATAATACTCACCTTGTTTAGGAAGTTGAAAGAGATCGACCATAATAACGTCTTTTACTTTGAACGTGTGGTAAAGATACATAATGCCATACAACAAGTATAACTTAGAGTAATTTCACTATTATGTGGTTCGAGTTATTGTTAATCTATAAAACGTTACAGACTTCAAGATTCGAAATTCGTAAGAATTGATTTATAAGTAACATTTAATACAATTTTAAGTTTTTTATTTTTTAACACTTTCTCGTGTCAAGGGTAACCCACATTAGGAGCCCTCACTCATCTGTCTTGAAAGTCCTGATAAAATAAAATTGTATTCATGTCCTTAACCATTACAGTCGTGATAAAAAAAATTGATTACTAACCTTCGGCTTTATATTCATGTCCTTAACCATTACAGCCGTGATAAAAAATTGTTATTGTTTTTCTTACACGTCGTAGGGTCTATTTTGGCAATAACCATTTTCGTCAATTGACCACCACCAATACTAATGTCATTCTCTAGAACACATAGACACACCTTAATTAAAGGCATAAATAAAGATAGAAAGAAAGGCAAAAGTACTTAAAACCAAACCACCTTTCATTGATAAGTAAAATCAACCCTTTATACCAACAACCATTTCACATCCAATATTTCCCTTCTCTTTTCTCATTTTCATGACCATAAAACACTATGTGCTTTGAAGCTCAACCTTTCTTTGAATGGCTCAAACCATCTTCACCACCATCATCATCGTCATTATCATCATCGTTATCTTTTGACACCATGATGCTCACTAAAGAAGAAGATTTCACCCACAAAACCATCCAATGTCTACCCTTACTTAGTCGTCTACTCGAACATGATGAAAAAGATAGGGTTTTCAAGATTAAAGAAGAAGATAGCATTGAGAAAGTGACAATAGCACTTCACATCGGTTTACCTAGTTATGGGACAGCTGAAAAAGATTCAGTGACCACTAACAAGTTATTTGACGAGTTTAAGGAAGACGATGATCAAAAGATATCGGATATGAAGGTGGAGTTTAATAATCAAAACAGTCGATACAACGTTAAAAGTGATCATGGTCAACCTAGGTTTTGGATACCAACACCAACTCAAATTCTTGTCGGACCTATGCAGTTTGTTTGTTCATTATGCAACAAGACCTTTAATAGGTACAATAACATGCAGGTAAGTCTTTTCATATTATACATATACATATACATATATACGCTATTTAATTATCTCAATTAGGGTTTCTCATCTTTTGCATTTAAATTCGTAAATTAAATATGTTAATTTGTTATTTTTGCTTCAATTAATCATTTTATCGTTATAACTTCTTACATAAACAAGCACATCATCACTCATGCATCATACCGAAATAAATGAATTGTAAACTGAATAAAATTTCTAAAAATTGAATTGAGCAGTAAATAATGTAACCAACATGGTACATCTGTGGCTTAACGACCGAAAGATTGAAAGTTCAAGTCACGTAATAGCGGTAGGTTATAGTGTGTATGTTTGTCGTTCAAAAGATAAAGAAAGTAAATACTGTAGCACTTTTTATTGAAATATTCATTGACATCCTTTGAGTAGTTGAAATTTAAGATAAAAATGAGAAACTTTATTGTAATGGAAGACTGACTGATTGACCAAATTTACGTTGAAACATTGCTCATATTTGTAATTTACTATTAATCCCATGAACTTTGGCCATCATTGGGATGGTTAAAGTTTCCCTATTTCTTTGTTGAATGTAACACAAAACTTTTTTTCAGTGAAAGTGTTTTTACTCAAATCTTCTGTTCATTTCTTCCTCGTTGCATTATGTGAAGTAGGGTCATAGGTAATTAACACTTTAATCAATAACAACATGACAAACGATTAAATGACATAAGAAGCCGTCACAAACTTTTTTAATCGAGAAAGTTTTGCCGGCTAGCTTGTATGATACAATTAGGTTTTGCTAACAATTGACCTTCACACGGTTAATTAAAATTGTATTTAATAATTCGTAAAATGTGTATAGATGCATATGTGGGGGCATGGATCCGAATATAGGAAAGGACCCGAGTCACTCAAAGGCTCACAACCAGCAGCGATGCTACGACTTCCATGTTATTGTTGTGCGCAAGGGTGCAAGAACAATATCAACCACCCTCGAGCCAAACCATTGAAGGATTTCCGTACTCTTCAAACACACTACAAGAGAAAGCATGGGGCTAAACCGTTTACATGTAGGAAATATTGTACAAAAAAATTTGCGGTCAAGGGAGATTGGAGGACACATGAGAAAAATTGTGGCAAGTTGTGGTATTGCACTTGTGGATCGGATTTTAAGCATAAACGGTCACTCAAGGATCACATTCGCTCTTTTGGAAATGGACATTCTCCACATCCGGGTCTTGAAGGGTTTGATCAAGATGAGAAAGAATGTGTTACGGGTTCTGAGGATGAAATGATGTGTTAATCATAGTTAACCAATGAAACTATGCAAGGGTTGATGCTATTGGCACTTTTGAAGATTTATAGTGGATATCATCAGAGTTTTAATAGGATCATCTTTTTTGTTTATTTATTTGAGTATGAGTGTTGTAATAAGGAAGAAGATCTTCTAAAATCCGTGAAGTAGATAAATTTTCATCTATTTACAAGTGAGAGGAAAAGGATAAATGACATGCCTCTCCTCAATAAGAGAAAATTTATCGGCTTCATAGCTAGCCGTTGATCTCCACCATATGAATGTGTCGTTTCTCTTTTCTGTGTTTTCGTTAAGTTACAATATTAGTTTCATGTTCTTTTAAAGTCTTTCTTTTTCAAACATTGTTGAGCTCACAATCCTACTGTCTTTCTCTTTTGCTAATTAGACAAGTTATGTGTTACTTAGCGATTATTATGACTCCTGTTTTTATATACATGAAGTCATGTAGACATCATCAAACAATTTTATGTTTAATAATTCAATTGTGAAGCATTTTAGAAAAAGAAATAATATGTATTACTTAGTTGTTAAAATAAACTTTGATCGATAAGTGTAGTTAATTTATCACTAAAATGCATCTTAGTGTTTGTTAATATTACAAATTTACAACACACTCGATAATTTTTTATGTTTTATAAGACCTGAATCCACAATCGATTGACACGTTATTTAGTATTATTGACAAAAGAGGGTAAATATCAGGAGGAACAAAGGTGTCCAATCATGCAACAATCAACATCTCATTTTCCGGTATCAACGGCATTCTACTACAACTTTTTATTATTATTATTTTTTCTTCAATAAAACCTTTATTTTTTTGAAGTGTGAACAAAAGGGGTATATTGATAAAAAAGTCTAATATGGAGGGTTGAAATGAAAAAGGTGTTTAACTACTCCAACTATAATAACCTTCAAATTAAGATAAAATAAAAAACGTGATTATAATTTTATTTTATAATGAATCCACTCGAAAACTATCCTCAAAAGAAGGCAAAGTCAATTCATAATACAAAGGGGGCGTGCAAAATGTCATGCTCCATTGATTACGCCTTTAAGTGTATGAGATAGCATTTGAATGTATAAATACTTACCAAAATGACAATGTTGAAAACGGTAAGGGTGAGAATCGGTCGATTTTCTAAAGAGTAAATTAATTATAAGACAGAGCATTTTTCCGTTAATTGCAATTACTTTAAGAAAAAAATTCATACTAGTCTAATGTTGAGCATGCTATTAGACTAAACGGTCTTATCATGTTAGGTGTTCCAACATAATTTGTACACAAAAATCCTGGAGACAATATAGTTGTCCCCATGTATGAATGTCTTGTTAGAACTTGAAACTTTTTAGTAGTTTCCTGTGTGGTGTGTTCTAGCTCCGGTTCCATTTGGTACGATCCTTTGACCTTTTCATTAATGATTTCTTTCACAATAGTCTCACACTCTCCCTACTAAAATACGTCTATATATCTCTAGTCCTTAGTTATAATATTCAAGTCATAAATAATATATAATGCATATAATATATGATGTAACTGTTATTGGAGTCGAAGCTTAAGCCTAATTTAGAGTTGTTCGACTTAATTAGCTACTATAGTATGTTGAAGGTTTAATTTGAGCTAGAACCTGAGTTGAAGTCGAAATTTATATATAAACGACAATACACTTAAGCCTATAGGCTACAATAAGTCTTTACAGCAACCATGCCACTAATCTAGTGTTCATTAGATCCAGGTAACAACGATAACTCGATAAGTAACGGGTTTTCCACGTGGGTGGAGTCTTGGAATCTTGGATAATTTTATCCACCGTTTCCTAAACATTCTATACATCACAAAATCTATGAAGAATCCTTTTTATCGTGATCATATATAAACACCGTTAGATTCACAAATCGCATGCAAACAATTTTTTAAATCAAATATTTCATTACCAATGTCAGCCAACAAGGATTGTAACTAAACTGACACGTGTATACAAAATCACACATGTCAAACCAGTGTGAAGACACAAACACACCACGTGTCACCACCTCATCATCTCCACCTCCCAACACAACACAAATTTAACCTCAACAATGTTGTGTTCAAACCTTAGCTTTTATGTTCTTCAAAAACACACACACACACACACTCACCAACACACTTAGAATCAATCAAACATAATCATTATGAAGGTTCATGAAACAAGATCTCATAACCATGATGAAGAAAAAATCATGACAAGAAAACAAAAGGCTGAGAAACAACAAGAACAAGAACATGAACAACACCCGAATAAGAAGCCGAAATCTGAAGATAAGCATAATGGTAATGCTAGTGATAAGTCTGTGGAGAATATTATCATCGAGTTTGATAAGTTTTGTAAAACTACTAGTCAGCATCTTTCGATACAACAAATGAGGGAGATACTTGAAGCTAATAATTTCGATGATTCTTCGGATTCGGATGACGCTGTCGTGCCCAAATGGTAACTTTTTAGTTGGCTTTGTTTGGTTTTGTTAGGTTTGGGTCCGGATTTTGCATGAAATCGTACCGAAACCGAAAGATTAGGTTTTTTGGATTTAGGAACAGAAAAATTTAAGTTGACTTTTGTTGAACTCGGTTCGGTTTTTACTCGGTTTTTTTTTGGACCTTGCCTTTTTTTTACAGATTTTAACCCATCAAGCAATTTTTTTTTATTATTATAGATATTTGCATGTTAGATTGAAATTGTGCTTTACAATTTTTATGTTTTTGGCCCAAACATACCAAACATAATTACGGTAAAACAAGGACCGAACCGAATATTTTAGTTTTTTGATAAATAAAAAACCAAAGAAGGAAAAAAAAATAAAAAAATTTGTTTTTATTTTTGTTTATATAACTAAAACCTAGGTGAACTCGAAATATTGGTTTATAGAAAAATAAAAAACCAAAAAACAAACCTGAATGTTGTTGGTTCAGTTTGACATTAATAATGTTTCATTTTGTGTATGTACAGCCAAGATATGATGTTCTACGGTCCGTTAAAAGAGTGTCCGGTTTGCGGTGGAAGGGTGGGGTACGATGGTGAAACTTATACATGTTGTGGATCATATAGTGAGTGGTCTACTTGCACATACAACACCAGAGACCCTCCAAGATTGGATGAACCAATCAAATTCCCCGATTTCGTGCAAGAATCCGCCATTTCTGAGGTAAAACCGTCTACTTTTATGTTCTGTTTCTTTTACTTAGACGAGAATTTAACCCGTTTAGTTTGATGATATTTGTTGTAGTTGCTATTGAAATACCAAGACCCAAAGGCAAGACCAAAGAGCAAGTTAAAGCCTACCGATAATAAACCATTCACAGGGATGAATATATCGCTATCTGGTCGACTTTCTCACACTCATGTATGTCTCTTTTTCGTCACCGATCGTTTTATTCGAGTCATTGGATGTTTTTACTAGTTTCGAGTTTTCGTGCAGCAATATTGGAAGTCGCAGATTGAGAAACATGGTGGGAAAGTAGCCAACCATGTCAACGGTACAGTTACTAATTAACCAAAAAACACCAGTGGCAACTAGTTTCTTAACTTTTGATTATTGAGCTAGTTGATTTTGTTTTAGGAGTGACGTGTTTGGTTGTGTCTCCTTCCGAACGAGATCGAGGTGGCTCTTCAAAAGTTACAGAAGCATTGTTAGTACTTCTTCCTTTTTTTCTTAATAAGTAGTTTAAAATTGGGATTTAATTCGAAAACAAATACTAAAAATAACGAGTCAAAACCGCTAAACAGCTCGTCTGTTTTGAAAATGAGCAGAGAACAAGGAATATCTGTGGTACGCGAAGCTTGGTTGAATGATAGTATTGAAAAAGAAGAACCACAACCGTTGGATGCTTACGATGTCGTTAGCGATCTTGCCGTTGATGGCAAAGGAATCCCATGGAATATGCAGGATCCGAGTGAAGAAGCCCTCGAATCGCTTAATGCCGAAGTAAACAGTCATTCTTTAACATGTTTAATCATCTTTATACATAAACTTTGCTGCTTCTCTTTATGTGTTCTTATCCGAATTTGTTATTTTCTTCAGATCAAGATGTATGGTAAACGAGGGGTACATAAAGATAGCAAGTTGGACAAAGAAGGAGGTGTTATCTTCGAAAAAGACGGTATCTTGTACAACTGTGCGTTTTCTGTTAGTGATCGAGGCCGAAAAGTCAACGAGTAATATCTTTTACCTTTTCTTTCACTTAAATTTGCGTTGTATGTTCTTAGTATGTTGGTTTCTTGTAGGTTTTGTGTTATGCAACTCATTATGGTACCCGAAAACCGTTTGCATTTGTACTACAAAAAAGGCATGGTTGGTGCAGACCCAAGAGCAGAAGAAAGAGTTGAAGAATGGGAAAATGTAGACGACGCAATCAAAGAGTTTGCTAAACTGTTCGAAGAGTTGACTGGGAACGAGTTTGAGCCATGGGAAAAAGAGAAGAAAATTCAAAAGAAGCCTCAAAAGTTTTACCCAATTGACATGGTGAGTTATCTTATCATCAACTTCACTTACCAAAAAACGAAAAAAGATCAGATTTCTAACATTTATTTGATATATAGGATGACGGGTACGATGTGAGATACGGTGGTTTGGGTCTTCGCCAGCTTGGCACAGCGGCAAATCATTGCAAACTTGATCCGATGGTGGCTAATTTCGTGAAAGTATTATGTAGTCAAGAGATTTACAGGTATGCGTTAATGGAGACGGGACATGATGCACCTGATCTCCCTGTAGCCATGCTCACCGATTTCCACATTAAAACATGTGAGTTCATGTTCATGTTCATATTCAAATTTAAATTTGTATATGTTCTCTTAGTTGGGAGGAAATACCGCTTTCAGGTGAGGAGGTTTTACTGGAATTTGTGGGGAAATTTTCGGAATCGAAGGAAAAGGAACAGAGAGCTGGCGCTATATGGTCGGACTTTAGTCAAAGATGGTTCACCTTGTTACATTCTACAACGCCGTTTATATTTAGAGATTACCAAGATCTTGCAGACCATGTAAAGAATCGAAGTCTAGTTTCATTTTATTATTATTATTTGTTCTTGGCAATAATTACTTATGTTTATTGTTAGGCTGCATCTGTACTTGAAACGGTGCGAGATATAAATGTGGCATCACGGATTATTGAAGACATGAGTGGTGATACACTTGATGATCCGTTATTTGAGCGTTACAAGAAGTTAGGGTGCTCCATCTCTCCACTGGAAAAGGAATCAGAGGACTATAATATGATCCTTAAATATGTTGACAAAACTTATGAGCCTGTAAAAGTCGGAGAGATTGTAAGATCCATTTCCCATAGATCCTTTTCTAATCGTAAATATTTGATCTTGTTTTAATAATAATGATTTCGTTGTTTTAGAGCTATGGAGTGTCCGTGGAAAACATATTTCAAGTGGAAGTAAGTGCGGGACCGTCTTACGATGAAATCAAAAAGCTTCCAAATAAAGTTCTTCTATGGTGTGGTAAGTGAGCTTAAATAAAAGATATGTTTTGGCGCAACTTGATATGGTAAAACGAAATATTTTTGGTCATTTGGAATTAAAATTTTAGGTACAAGAAGTTCAAATTTGATGAGGCACTTGCATAAAGGATTCTTGCCTGCTGTATGCGCTCTCCCTGTTGCGGGATATATGGTACAGAATATTGGTCTTTGTTTACATTGAGAGTTACATTGGTACGAAGTAATTAATATGCCGATAACTCTTTGTTTTACTTTTTATAGTTTGGTAAGGCGATAGTGTGTACTGATGCAGCTGCAGAAGCAGCTCGATATGGTTATACAGCTGTAGACCGACCAGAAGGGTTTCTGGTTTTAGCCGTAGCTTCTCTCGGTGAAGAAATTACTGAAATCACCTCTCCACCTGAGCTCGAGGTTGTATAACGTCTTACTTTACTTTCTCTGGTTACAAGTCTTCGGTTTAGCACTCTGGCTAACTGTAGTTGGTAATTTTGTAGGAAACGAAGTCTCTAGAAGAGAAAAAGGCTGGCGTTTTAGGTGTAGGAAGGAAGAAAACCGACGAGAAAGAGCATTTTGTTTGGAAAGATGACATCAGAGTCCCTTGTGGTAGTTTAGTTGCCTCTGAACATAAAGACAGCCCGCTTGAGTACAACGAATACGCTGTTTATGACCCCAAACAAGTAAGCATAAGGTTTCTGGTTGGAGTGAAGTTTGAAGAACAAGATGTCGAGTACGAAGATGTTGATCCCGCTGGTGATGATGCTCCAGTGGAATAAGTTGGTTAATGTGGCTAAATGTCTTTTGGTCTTTCTAAAAAACTGAAGTGATGGCAATCGTCAATGGTCTGTTTTGCTGTTAAAATCATTGATGACGGATGGCATCATGTATTATCGGATATTATATATGTTGTACTAGGTTCTGTAAATATATCAAGATATTGTATCTACAACTTAAGTGGGAATTCCGTAACAGGTGTATAAGAAGCTATAATACCGTGTTATCTATGAATTACAAAAGTAGGAAACTTGAACTTATCTGATATAAACGGAACTGCTTCATGCGTTCTCGCTAGATCTTGATACAAATCATACTCTGCTTGGTAATCGTGCAAACTAAGCTCGGCTTTTTGATTAGTATGGTAATGATGTTTAGCCGAATCCGATTTACCAAAACCAAAGATACCAACTTTATTGCAAACCCCTAAAGCAAACATAACCGCTTGCATACCTGAAGAATAATGGAATTCGACTCCGCCATGGGTCAAATTCCATTCTTCTATCGGCTTCCCTGTTTCCTTTACAAATCGTTTTACTGAATAGTACTTGACGATCCGTGCAGATAATACGTCGAGCCGTGGATCCGTGATCATTAATGGCGCCTTGTGTGACGAGTTACATATTGTGTAGTCGAGAAAATGTGCAGGTTGGGAAATGTATATCATTATAGGCACTTTCTCGCCATAAGGATGACAAAAACAACCGCCTCTACGAGAACATAAATGCAAAATATTACTATTCATAAACGAAAGACTTGTTTTCGATCCAACGAATCGTTCATAGCCATTAACTCTAGCATTATTCAACCGGATCACAAACTCATGTCTATCAATCACTTTCCCCTGAGCTCTTTTAAGCAATATCCCGCTATTACCGACAACTGCACACGTCTTGTACTTCATATCAACCATATCCAACATTACATCGGGTTCAAACTTATGATCCCTCCACCACTCTTTCAAATATCGTCGAAATCTTAACAAAATTTTATAAAACTCAGGTGAATTAAGCTCCATGGGACCACCTCTAACACTCCTAACAGATCTTAACCGTCCAACCGAAAGAAACGGTCGTCCAAATTTGGTTTTCTCAGTTCGAAAGTCAACGCCTACCAAGTGTTCGACGTTTTGCCTCAATGAATCTTGAGCCAAATCAAGTGCTGAAAAAGCTAGCAAACTTGTGTTAAACACTGTGGGGAGTTTATGGGGTTCATCCTGGAGGGTTATGATGGATGGGTGGTCGAAGGTGCCCGAGATAAGTACTCGAAAACAGAGCGTAACGGCTGCGGCTGCGAAAACGAAGATGGTGGTGAAGAATGGACGGATTGAGCGTTTAATCATGGTTTCTGATTTCTGGGTTTTGATTAATGGTGAGTTTAGATTAAAGTTTGTAATGGATTGATTTCAAGTAGATTAAAGTTCGTTGAATTTTCTTCATTGTATTGGATGAATTTATGGGTGAACAATGGACTTATTTATTGTATATCTTAGGAAAGACAACAACCTAAGGATGTCCGTTTTCGAACACTTTCTACTTTCTACTTTAAATATAATTCGGATTTTTCCAGTTGATCTCAAATTCTTTTGGATCATGAAGACTTGTTGAGCAACCGAGTCAAACTTGAGCGAAGTCTAAGGCGTTCTAGCCGACTTGGCTAAGTTCTCTTGCATACCGGGGACGAAGCCAGTGTATATTGACCGGGGGTCGGATGAACCCCCTCACTTTTACTTTTTCTAAAGTTTAGTAGAACTTTAGTGGTTAATTTGACGATTCTCTAATTTATATGTTTACCCTTTCAGAACCTAAATATTTCTAAACATTCTCACAAAATCAATCGTACCAGGAAAGCAAAATTTCATGGCAAAAACAATCACAACTATGTAAAGTAACGTCTTTAAATTCATAAAACAGTATTACAATGTACAAGAGGGCAAGGTAGTCGAAATTATCTCATATTTAGGCAGAAAAGAAATTGAGATGAAGACGTATCTTAACATGAAAATCATTCTCTAAGTAACTAACTAAAAAGTGATTGCCACCAAATTACCCAACTTCCGAAAGTCAACGAGCCAAGTTCCAACCAGAAATAGATTCCATTTTCCAAAAAGCAAAGAGTAATTTGCAAGTAACAAGCGAAGGAAAGCGATATAAGTAATCATCACTTGCTAAACAAGAAAAAGATATTGAACTTTTCAGTTCAAGAATATTACAGGAAACCCAAAAATCCAGAAGCCTATTCAATCTCGGTCTAGAAAACACGGAAATAAAGGTTCAAGTTTGACTTTGAAGGTCAAACAGAGTAATAATCATCTTCAAATTTAACATAAAATTTTAACTGTTCTCGAATAAATTTAACCACAGTGTTGAATGTTTGACAAAAAGGAATGCATGAGACGAATGTCGGTTATTGTCTGTAGCGATGTTCTAATATAAATTTTGGTACAGAAAATGACAGGTTTGACCTCAAAAGTCAAAATTGTATCAGCTTTCTAATAGAAGTTAAAAGATGGTTGAAAATAGGTCTAAGTCTGTAAATTTAAGAATTAACTAAGAACATAACTGCTAAAAAAAACTCAGAAAAACCGTTTCTTTATGAAACACCGACAATATATGCATTCCATGAATCTTGTTGTTGAAAACTTGTAACTTCTTCATACTTAATATCTCGATTATCACCAAACCCTTCCATGCTTTTAATATTCTCGCTGTCTGGCATTTGACGAATCCAGAAATGAACTGACCGAAATCCTGCTTCTTCCAAACAATCTTTAATCTCCGGTAAAGACCACCTGAACAAACACAATTCAATGTTTGGCTATTAGTCAAATATCTAAAATACCCATGTACAAAAAGTATTAAAGTAAAGAACTATACAATCTCCAGCTGTATGAAAACGCATGACGAAGTTTCTTCTTTTGGAGCGTATAATGAAGACTAATTCTTGTTTTCCTTTGAACGATATCAAAACCAGCTTGCTCCCATGTATACTGAAAAAATCCCAACCGTGTTAAAAACCCAATAATAGACAATGATATGTAACTGTAAATAGCCGATAATAATAATAATTACCGTGAAATTTGGAAATTTTCTTTGCATCCTAAGTTCACATTCAGATGATGTACCTCCGTAAAGATCCATAGCAAAAATCCCACCTTTTTTAGACAATGCACGAAGGGCATGTTTAAAATATGAAACCAGCTCGTGACGACTATGAAGACAGCAACAACTATAGTTAAAAGCGCATATTATGTCTCTAGATGGAAGTGATTCAGAATTTGCAGCGGTTTCAGATTCATTTTCCTTCTCTTCAAGTGTCATATTTTGTATGACGTTTTGAAGATTCGATTTTACTAGCTTAGCTTCTTGTGGTTGCAAAACATTCCCATGGTAAAGAAAGATTCTGGAAGATAAATCAGTCCCGATTTTGTTGACATTGTTTTCCATACACCAATCAAGAGCCTCAACATCTAAATCCAAACCTACGGATGTTCTTCTTGAGTCACTTTTTAGCCATTCTGTACTGTAATTATATCAAATGATTAAGAGTTTAACACATAGTCACATAGTTCGCGGTACGCTTCGGTACGGGAACGAGGTACGGGAACGTGATTCGCGAGGTCCCACCGTATCCGGTACGGAGGGGGTAGGTTCAATTCGGTACGCGTCCGGTACGATGTACCTTACGTTTTGGTACGGTGTACCCACTATAGGTACGGTGTACCCACTAATTCTAATAACAAAACCTTAAATAACATTTATATTAACAAAAATCTAACCAAAAACATCAACACAAAACAGAAAAAAGAAACATTTATAATCCAAAATCACATTTATACCGATACGTCATATTTTTCCCGCCTCTATGAGAGTCGTTTACAGAAATTGGACTAACCAGTGGCCGATTCGCGTTTTTGATTGTGTGGAATCGATCTTGACCGGCGATTTGGTTCGACTTTGACCGGCGATTTGGATCGATTTTGACCGGCGACGCAATCGATTTGGACCAGCGTACCAAATCGCGTTCCAACAGGCGATTGGTACGCTTTCGAATTGCGATTTGGTACGTTTCGTTCCGAACGGAATTCGTGGCCTATTTAGCGAATTCTGTGACTATGGTTTAACATTTTTCACGTAACTTTAACACGCATTTATTAAGAAATAAGCAAATAATTTCCGTTACGGAAACTTCAAAAGTGATTCTGTTTCCTTAAATTCTCGGAAAAATACTAATGATTAGTTTAACCTTATTAGCATACAACAAGTCTACAATAGTAAAAAAAAAGAAAAATTATAACTAGAACAATATGCGTAGTAAATTAAGCAACATATTAATGTCACTACTCAATACACGACGTTTTGGAATAAAGTTTTGAAAGTGATTATGTAATACAGAGTAAGCAGATAATCTCTTGTTTGAAGTTGCGATAAGCCGATAACTAGATTAATAATCAAAAACTTTAGCATTAGGCAAATTTGTTTATTTCGCGACTTGATCCGTAAATAATCAAAATAGCTTTTGTTAAGTTGCACCTACTACTACAAATTGTCGAAAACTAATTCTTCAACCCCTAAACAGTTCCTCTACTTTTATTCCAAATCAGTTTCAACACACCAAAACACTACAAACTAACTACCTAACCGATTATCTACGACTCGAAAAACGTAATGCCAAAATAAGATACCTAAGCATAGCAGTGCCACAGAAATCTTCTTGAAGATGCAAAGGTGCTCTACCACCAACATAAGTCAAAAAAAACATCTGCAGATAACTTATATCCCCTTTAGGTGACTGCAAACAAAAAAAATCAAGAAACCCTAATAAATTCATGATTAAAAAACCCAAATAAAATATTAATCAAAATTATGGGTTTTGTTTAACCTGTACAGATTGTTGATAAAGTGAGAATTTTGATGGGATTTGTGTGTTGTTATCTTCTTCATCAATTGATGAGTTTTGGTCGTCTGAGTCGTGTTCTTGGTCGGAAAGACTGAGTTTTGAATCGGACTGAGTTGGGTGAGTTAGAGGGTAACTCGGTTGTTCATTGTCTTCGAGATAGTAAGATGCATCTTTGCGAATTCGTTGGTTTTTTTGCTTTTTTCCAGTTTTCCCCATTTTGATTTCTGGCGGCTGTGTAATCTGAACACTCTGTTCTTTTTACTTTTTCATATTTAAGTTTTTTTATATTAATAGATAAACGGATAAGGTTTTTTCATAACCAATTTCTTGATTCATAAGTACTTAACCCAGTATCTCGTGATTGTTTTGAACCCTTTTTTTATTATTTTAAAATGCTTCTTTATTAATGTTAGAATTTGATACCTCATGTGATGAATATCAATATGTTTTACCACTAAGCCATATTTATGGTTGGTTTCGGGAATGGTGAAGTTGTTTTTATCAGAAGGTGTGCGTCCGTAACTGTGAGACATAAGTTTGAAGAAAATTTGTCATTCCTCTTGTGGATATCTAGCATTACTAACATGTTATTTTTCGAAAAATAGACTGTTAGATCGATTTACAAATTGAAATGTAGATTTGTTATATCTTGGCAAACATTTTGGACGGTGGAGATCGTCTTTTAGAAGTGTATGGCATTGCAACCCTAAGTTATGTATATCTTAGTTTGACATCGTTACTAGATATACCTTCTAAATTGATCAATTATTTTCACTCATTCTTGGTACAAGTTGGTTATTAGTTGAGGTTTAATCTTAGCTTCTTGATTTGGTTTGCTTAGAGTTTTAAATATGAGTACATACTATTTGAAACCGATTCTAAAACACTAAATGTAGTTTTTTATTTTATTGGTTTGATACATGTTTAATGCATTTTGCTGCTAAGGTGAATATATAGTACTTTAGTTCTGGATGATTAAAATTAGACCCGTTAAGTTTGTGATTATTATGTGCATGCAACGTGTTGTTACTTGCATTATACGGGGTATGGTATCATCTTATTAAAATTAGAAGTTTAATTATAAAAGTTATTTTTCTTGTTATCCGGTGAGGTCGAGTTATTTGACTCTAATGTATGCGGCCTAACCTGAGTATCGTGGTTGTGATAAATCCACAACTAGCACTTGAACTCAATGAAACTTGATTGCTTAGATGGAAACAATAAGCTATGAAACATGCTATGCATGGATTGTAACAGGAGGGAATTTGAAAGTATCTGATACAAAGGGAACAACCTCGGGCGAGTTAGCAAGATCATGATATAAATCATACTCTGCTAGATAATCATGCAAACCGAGCTCGGATTTTTGATTAGTATGGTAATGGTGTTTAGCCGAATCTGATTTACCAAACCCAAATAGGCTAACTTTGTCACAAACCCCCAACGCAAACATAACAGCTTGCATACCTGAAGAATAATGAAATTCAACTCCCCCATTCCATTCTTCTAACGGCTTCCCAGTTTCTTTCAAGAATCTTTTTACGGAATAGTATTTTACGATTCGTGCACATAGTACGTCCAGTTTTGGATCTGTGATTGTTAATGGGGCTTTGTGTGATGAGTTACATACAACGTAATCAAGAAAATGAACCGGTTGGGAAATATATGTCATGATAGGTACTTTTCTGCCATATGGATGACAATAACAACTTTGTCGACGAGAACAAAAGTGGAGGATGTTGCTGTTCATAAACGAGAGACTTGTTTTTGAACCTACGAATCGTTCATAACTGTGGGTTCTTGCATTGTTTAACCGGATCACAAATTCATGGCTATCGATTTTTACACCTTGATTACTGTTTAGCAAGATTCCACTGTTACCAACGACCGCACAAGTCTTGTACTTGAAGGACTTCGAATTCCCGGAAATCTTGGATGTGATGTTGACCAAGTTTGACATTACGCCAGGCTCAAACCGGAGGTGGCTCCACCAGTCTTGTAAATTTCGCTGGAAGTCTAACCAGATTTTGAAAAACTCTGGGGACATGAGCTTCATAGGACCACCCAAAGCGGACCTTGCTCCAACATACGACAAAAATGAGCGTTGGACTTCTTTCAACTGTTGAACATTTTGTCGCAATAAGTCATCAGCTAAATCAACCGCAGAAAACATCAGTAAACTTACATTGTTTACCGGGGAAAGAGGTTGTGTTTCTCCAACCTCGCTTGTGAAAAACGTGTATACTCCAGCACCAGAAACATAATTAGCGCAGAACCAAAAAGCAGCGGTGGTAGCAAAAAGAAACAATATGCTGAGTAACGGGTGGACTGGCCGCTTCATCATCATTTCCCTTGTTGATTTATCTAGAGCGGAAGAAGGTATAAATCAGAATCAACTTCAAGTAGATCAAACTTGTTCGACTATTGTTCATTGTAATGCAATGAGATTGAGACGGTTGTAGGTGCATTCAAATAGAGTTGTGGTTGTTAATTATCAACTCGGGGAGGTCTGTTTTCGAGTCATTAACTGATTCGATCTATTCTGAATTATCTTTCATCAAGTGGTTTTTAAATATATATTAAGAGAATATATATTGGATTGCTTTGTTTACAAATGTAAGTAATACCTGTTTAGTTCAAGACGTATTCGGGCCAGTTTCAACTAGAAATAGACTTCATTTCGAATCAAAACAAAAGGTGCTTTGCACGTAATTGAAGGAAAGTGGTATCATTTGGTTTGAATTCGAAGAATCATATAATAATAATAATACATATGTAAAATAATCGATTATAGTAGTTACTATCAAGTTCACATTCAGACTACGGATCTAGCCATTGTAGTTGTCATCTAGAGTAGGAATGTGCATGGGGCGGGTTGGGTCGGTTTTAGCCTAACACCACCCAAACCGAAATTTCATTTTCTGAGAAAAGACAAACCGTTCAAATAGCAGCATACTTGTATTCCTAGAGGCTAACCCACTTGGATTTGTTGGGTGCAAACTCATGTCCCATATCGGTAAAAATAAGAACTAAATGCTAATATATAATACAATGAACTACTCCCTCTATTGCTAATTGGTTTTAGTATGGAAACTCATTGTCTTATGATGTTACCCATATTGGGCTAAACGGTTCTATCAAATGGTATCAAAGCAACGGTGGTAGCCCGGATGATATGGTCGGCTAATACCCCGTGATCCCAACATTCATGACAGGCTAGCTTAAAGCATTATGTTCATCATATGTGCTACCCATAAAGAAATCATTAAAAGGGGCAATCATACATTTCAATGTAAGCTATATATATGAAGTTGATATTTTTCTTAAAAGAAACGTAACGAGTCTAAAAACATCAATTAACTGGTCTCAGTCATCATGTTTTTCCAACTCATCAACGATGATGTGTGGTAGTCGTATTCTTAGGCCACGTTTTCCGACGAATTTTAGGTGACCTAGTGTTAATGCGTCCTAATGTCCGTCCTAATAGAATTCTTAGGTTCGAACCTTTGTATGTAAACATCACGAGATGGCCAGAGAAAGGGTTCGGAAATGGTCTCGGGAATACCTCAGTTAGGCCGCGTACATCTGAGTAAAAAAAACAAGCCCTCCCCAGGTGACACGAACAAACAGGGAAAAACCTTACCGTTTAGTTTGGAGAAGAAGGTTAAGAAATGAGGATTTGCACTAGCTCATGTCAACAAATACTTGTTTGCTGTTGGATTATACGATACTTGTTCCATCAGTGAATACTATTAAATTATCACGGGATCAATTCAAATGCAAAAAGAAAAAAATCTACCATTGATCACCAATATTCCCCACAAGAGCATACACCATCTTTAAAATGATGAAACCGATTTGAATCCCTAACTATTATTTCTCGTTCTTCAATCTTGGAAATTAACTTAAAAACCGTATGACAATCCCCACAAACACGAAGATTCTTCTCAATCTGCAACAAAGTACCAGGAGGTGTAGAAATTAACCCAAAAGCAACAGCTAATCTCTCACTATGTCGAAAAAGAATATCTTCCTTATGCTCATCTTCAACATCATGAAGAACATAATTCGTATCCGGCAAATACCCTTCATCTCTTAACCGCAAACTTAATTCTTTCAATTTTAAATAAATACGATCTGATAACGAATGTGAAGTATCCCCAGCAACAAATGAGTATGTTTTGTTTTTTATTTCAATCCAACTGTAACCCGCTTCTTTTTTCACATTTCTCTCGTCCATTAATCTCCTAACTTTCGATCTTTCTTGCCAATTACCAGATGAAGCGTATAAATTTGATAACAAAACGTAAGCAGCAGAATCTTGAGGCTTGAGTTCCATAAGTTTATCTCCAGCAATTTTTCCTATTTCTAAGTTTTTATGAACCCGACAAGCAGCTAATAAAGATCGCCAGATCATCGCCCCAGCTGGCAACGGCGTGTCATTTATAAAATCCATAGCTTTTTCCAATAATCCAGCTCGGCTATACAAATCAACCATACACGAATAATGTTCTGAAGTTGGTTCAATATGATGATCATTGATCATCATATTGAAATACCGTTCACCTTCTTTAACTAATCCTGCATGTGTGCACGCAGTAATCACACCAATAAACGTTATATCGTCCATTTCCAAATTCTCTTTTCGCATTTTTTCAAATATTTCAAGCGCTTTTTTTCCATAACCGTGTTGTGCGTATCCAGAAATCATTGAATTCCATGAAACTAAGTCTTGTTCTTGTTGTCTTTCAAATACTTTATTAGCGCTTTCTATATTCCCTCTTTTTGCGTACATTGTAACGAGAGAACTACTTACACATAAAGTATTATTATATCGTTCTTTAATTGCTCCACAGTGAAACTGCTGTCCGTACCCAACTGCAGCAGTTGGGCTAGCACACGCGTAAAGAATACTTGAAAATGTATACTCGTTTGGTCTAACCCCATCACTCACCAGCTGGTGGAACACCCTCACTGCCCCGTCAGCATCTCCCGACTGTGCGAATCCTGCTAAAATAGCTGACCACGTTACAATATCCTTTTCTTCCACCTGTTCAAAAACTTTTATAGCATCATTATTATTTCCGATTTTCATATAAGCGTCTAAAAGTGCGGTACCAACTGAAGTTGCTGACTCGTAATTTCTTTTTATCACTTGTGCGTGAATCTGAAAAGGCGAAATTGTTGGTTGAGCAGAGAGAACAGTGGAATAAGTAAATTCATTCGGCCAAACATTTTCCCGACACATTTGAGAAAACATATTTACGGCTTTCTCAATTTCCCCGTTTTGTATGTATCCACCAATCATTGCAGTCCACGTCACCACATTGTTAACTCCCTTCACCGTACTAAATAGTTTCAACGTGTCATCCATTTCAAAGCTTTTTGTGTACGAAACCATAAGTGTGGTTCTTATATTAGGATCAGATTCCAAACCGGTTTTTGAAACATAACAATGGAGTTGTTTAGCCAAACCTATTTCTTTAACGTTAGCACAAACTTTTAATATCGTTACAAATATTGCTTGTGTTAGTTTGACTTCATAAAGTCTCATTTTATGAAACAGATTGAGAGCTACTAAATCGTGACCATTTGCCACAAGACCTGATATCATTCCATTCCAAGAAACAGCGTCTCTGATCTCCATACCGTCAAACACTTTCTTTGCACATTTAATCATTCCTGATTTCGAATACATACTAATTAACGAGTTACACACATATGTAGTTAACTCAAAACCGAATTTGATAACCATTGTATGAACCTGCATTCCTTTTACCACCGCACCACTATCAGCTAAAGCTCCAAGAACAGTAGCAAACGTAAACGGATTAGGTTTAATCCCTTCAACTTGCATCTGCAAGAAAAGCTCTACCGCTTTATCATAAAGGCCTCTCAACGAATAACCCGTAAGCATAGAAGTCCATGAAACTACATTTCTATCAGGCATTTCCTCAAAAACCTTCTCCGCCATCAAAACTGAATCCGTTTTTGTGTACATATCGATAAGAGAAGTCCCTACACTAACATCATCAACAAACCCATACTTAATACAATCACAATGTATCAATTTTCCTACTACTTGATCACACAAACTTCCACATATCTTTAAAACGCAAGAAAAGCTTGCCCCGTTAAGCGGTAAATCTAATCCTCGGATTGTTAAAAAGTGTTTAAGTGCTTGAGTGTTGTTATTAGTTCGAGCGTACTCGAAAAGAAGGTGGTTATGGTTAGAATTAGAAATATCTCTCTGGGGCATTTCGTCGAACGGGTTGTGTGCATTATGAGAGGCACCAGGTTCGAATGAGTGACCACGGGATTCGAGCTCGATAGCGGAAGCAATGGACTGTGACAAATGATGAGAGTGATTGTAATAACAAGTTTGAATCTTTCTAAAAGATTTCAGTTTTTGTAAATTCATTGTACTGATATAGTAATAATAATAACAGCATGTCAACGGGTCATGCTGTTTGTAGGGGTGTGGCTGGGTGGGTTGTTCTCTACTTTTGTTATTTTTTATCGAGTTTTTCGAGCCAAATGTTATTTAACATGTAGATGTATATAAATACGTTTTTGAGTTATAGTCTAAGGTATTGTTATAACTGTTATATATGAGTCACATAAGGTTATATTGTTGAATGTCAAATATAGTTGACACTTATATTAAATGAAATTTATTTAATTGTTATATATAATACTGCTATTAGTTCAAGCTTTTGAGCTGATTTTGTTTTTTCCTAAAATTGTGAGCTCTGGGCTTAATTTTAAGGCAAGATATCGAGCTCGTCCTACGAGTTATGGTATATCGGGTTCAAGTTAACGGCAGCTAGAGCCCTAGTCTAAAGTTGAGTATTATGCTATTTATTATGTACTTCGTGTTGTGCTTAGAAAGCAACTTATTTATTCATAAGTATTTATATTTATAAAATCTTATAGAAAATAAAGTTTGCTTATACGTTGTTATGTGGTTCTTAGTCATTAATATAGAAACCGAAACATTATTTGCTGAAAGTATAAACTAAAACTAAGTCATATATGGATCATAAGAGGAGGGAACTAAATTTATACGAGACAAATGGAATGGGCTTTGCTACATAATGCTACTTATCATTCCTTGCACTTAACACGTTGAATTGTGAGTCCGTGATCATTAAGACATTAATCGTGTCTTAGGTAATGAATTACAGAACGTGTGATCATGAAAATGCACGGGATGGGAAATGTACGGTATTATTGGCACTTCTTTGCCACATGAGTGATGAAAACATCCTTTTCGACAAGAACATGAACTGAAGATGTCCGTTTGTGTGACTGAGAGACTGTTTTCAATATGCCTGCTTTATTGAAGTCATATAACATTACGTTTGGCTCGAAATAATGGTGGACTCGACAATCTTGATTCCGTCCAGAGTGTAATAAATAATTTTGTAGAGCTGAGATCCATAATTGATAAAACAAACTCGAAATATATAGTTTCTACCACTAAATCGACCCCTTATGAATCATTCCTTAAATCGACCGCATAAAACGTTAGCAAAGTTGCATTAAACACATGGGAGGGGTTTTGTGTCCCTCTTGTTTCAATCAAAATAAACGAGTCTACCTCAAAACAATAATTCAGAAACAAAGACCGGTTGCAGAAAAAATAAAGACTGCGCAGGAGAACATAATACTAAGTTGCAGCTTCTTAGCTTGTATAGTACGACGAACTGATCGATGGATCTTGTGAGTTGACATTAGGATAGTTTTAGTCATTGAATCGAGTTTAGTACTTTGTTTTTGGACAAATGGGAGTATTCAAGTGGTGATTTTAAATTGGTGATTTGATTTTGTTCTACAAATAAGCTGAAACAAAACACTTCGTAAGTATCAAGTTTGTCTACAAACTTCGGCTACAAGCTATAAGGACCGGGTTTTTCGGGACCGGGTCGGGCTCTCGAGCGTGTTTCTGCACTTTACAGTTTACATAACAGTAGAGGGACTATTTTTAAGGTTAACCTGTACTTTTATTTTAGAGTAAATTACACCGTCGGTCCCTATGTTTGTACCCAAATCACTAGTTTGAGGCTTTTTTTGAAATAATTACACCATACGTCCCCATTGTTGCAATTCTGCTACGTCGGTAGTCCATTTTTGACAATTTCCAACTGAAAAGACCGAAATACCCTTTTCTAAAATTTTTAATCTATCTTTTAATTTCTTTTAACATTTAATATAATAAAAAAAACTAATAACTAATTTCAAAGATCCCCTCGTCTCTCTAACCCCTCTCTCTCTCTCTCTTAAACACATCTATTCTCTTGGTTTATATCTTCACAACATATAGGAAATATCATAGTATAATAAACAGAAACAAGTGCAATTGAGCCAAATAATTCTCGGATCCACTTTCCCTAACTATATAAGATTGACATAGAACACATCCTTGAGATGTTGAGGTTATGTGTTGCTGTGAGGTTCCTATCAACATATCCAAATCCTGGGGCAGAGTCCTTTTTGAAATCAGCTTCTTTACGTTTTGAGAATTCTAAAAGACCAAGAACGGAGATTAAAGAACATATAGTTAATAAAGACGGGCACCAACCAGTCAATAAAGGTGCAGATTTACCACTCATATAATATATAAAGGACATCGGTAGTGGTAACGGAACATCGATTTGTGGCTCGCGTTGTGGTAACAGTAGCGTTAGTTCAAGACGAAGGCGTGGACGGTTAACGTTACGGTTGACGGCGATTGGCGGTGGTTGAATCGGTTTCATGATTGATTCGATTTTTTTAGGTTTTTTTTTTTTTCTAAAACCTAAAATTATCAAAATCTTATTCGATTGAAAGAATTTTTGATGAAATTTGATGAGATTAATAACACGAATTGATGATTAATTTCATGATTTTTATGAAATTATTTGATTGAAATGAATTAGGTTAGTGAGAAATAAGAGAGAAAGTCCTGGAAAAAAAGGGGAAGAAAAGATGGTGGTAGACATATTTGAGAGAGAGAGTGAAGAGAGATGAGAGGAGTGGAAAAATTAGTTAATTTTTTTTTTTAATTATATTAAATGTTAAAAAAATTAAAAAATAGATTAAATTTTTTAGAAAAGGGTATTTTAGTCTTTTTAATTGAAAATTGTTGAAAATGGATCACCGGCGTAACAAAATTGCAACATTGGGGACGTGTGGTGTAATTATTTCAAAAAAAACCTCAAACTAGTGATTTGGGTACAAACATAGGGACTAACGGTGTAATTTAATCTTTATTTTAACACCATATTATAATTAGATTATGACCGTTTAAAAGAAAAAGAAAAAAAAACCCAACTGCAAACAAACACCACAACACTAGGGTTTTTGTAAAAAAAAAAAAAACACCAAAATTCGAAAAAGGGGTTTATTCAATTCACCCCATTTTCCCAATTCACTCAAGGGTTTTTCTGGGTTTTTGTTCTTATCAAAACCCTATAAATCTTTCGTAACATGATACTGATTCCATTGATTAATCAAGCTAAATTAGGTCTCGTTTAAAGAAAAAACAGTTTTTTTTTTTTTTTTCAAGATGATTTCAGAAAAACCAATTTGGGTTCGTCATGAAGGCATGCAAATCTTCTCAATTGATATACAACCTGGTGGCCTTCGATTCGCTACTGGTGGTGGTGATCATAAGGTATAAATTTTTCAATTTCTTGTTTTTCGCATTTTTAATTAGGGTTTGAAAATAATTTACCATTGTATGAACTATAGTTATGTCATTACGCGTGTTTTCCGGTTTTGTTAAGTTGTGTTTTTTGACTTAGGGTGGTGATGTTTTGTTTATAATGTAGGTAAGGATATGGAATATGAAATATGTTGCTAAGGTTTTGCAAATAGATCCCGATAAAGCGAAGTTAGAGCTTCTTGCTACTCTTCGTGATCATTTTGGGTCGGTAAATTGTGTTAGGTGGGCTAAACATGGTAGGTATATTGCGTCTGGTTCGGATGATCAAGTTATTCAAATTCACGAGAGGAAATCGGGTTCTGGAACTACGGAATTTGGTAGTGGGGAAGCGCCGGATGTTGAAAATTGGAAAATTGCATTTACTTTAAGAGGACATACTGCTGATGTGGTAATTAACAATATCCGTTTACTTTCTTGTTTTTAAAGTCTATCGTTTTTCCCTGCCGAAAAAGGTTTGATTGTGATGTTTTGGTGTCTTGTGGTTAGAGTAGGTGGATCTTAATTGGTCTCCAGATGATTCGACTTTAGCTAGTGGGAGTTTGGATAACACGATTCATATATGGGATGTGAGTAACGGTATATGTACGGCTGTTTTAAGGGGTCATTCGAGTCTCGTGAAAGGTGTAACTTGGGATCCTGTTGGTTCGTTTATAGCAAGTCAGTCGGATGACAAAACTGTAATAATTTGGCGGACATCTGATTGGAGCCTTGCACATAGGACAGATGGACATTGGAATAAATCGGTATGTAGTTATAATATTTCAATGATAATCTAGTTTGCTTAAATAAAAGGATCTAGGAGGTTTTATGCATCAAAAATGCAGTTTGGGCGACTTTTGACCCGTTGGACATATTTTCTTTTTAAGTTTTTTCCCGTCTAAGTCTGTTTTCTTTCGCCTTTTGAATTGTGTTTCTAGCTTGGATCAACATTCTTCAGGCGGCTCGGGTGGTCTCCTTGTGGCCATTTTATAACAACGACTCATGGTTTTCAAAAACCGAGACATTCAGCACCAGTTTTAGAGAGGGGTGAATGGACTGCTACGTTCGACTTTTTAGGTCATAATGCCCCCATAATAGTGGTAAAGTTTAATCATTCAATGTTTAAAACAAATACCCACGAAGCGAAAGGTGCTTCCGCGGGTTGGGCTAATGGGTCTTCAAAAAACAGTGGAAAAGAATCACAACCGTTCAATGTTATTGCTATTGGCAGTCAAGATCGAACAATTACTGTTTGGACTACTGCAAGTGCCCGCCCTCTTTTTGTTGCTAAACATTTCTTTTCTCAAAGTGTCGTCGACTTGTCATGGTAAATCCTTAACTCAAGTAACTTGATTTTTTTGTTTTTTCCAATTTAATTTTTTTGTTAATTTTTCCAGGAGCCCAGATGGGTATTCATTATTTGCGTGTTCTTTGGACGGGACTGTGGCTACCTTTCATTTTGAGGTAAAAGAAATTGGCCAAAGGTTGACTGACGTGGAACTAGAGGATTTAAAAAAAAGTCGTTACGGTGATGTCAGAGGGCGACAAGCTAATTTAGCGGAGAGTCCAGCACAGTTACTTCTAGAAGCAGCTTCTAAAAAGGTTACTGGAAATGTTACAAACGATAATCCATCCACCATGAAATCGTCTTCTGGTTTGGACCTTGCCTCAAAAGTTGGAACTTTACCTGATCTCGGTAAAAATAACGTAGATAATGCATCAAATAAAGCTGTAATTCCTTCTACTCGAGTTTCTAGCCCCGTAAAACAAAGAGAATACCGCCGACCCGATGGTCGAAAACGGATCATTCCGGAAGCTGTTATCTCTGGGACATCTCAATCTCAAACAGTTCACTTTTCCACAAAGTCATCCGAGAACGGTGTTCTAAATTCTGAACCGGGCCCTCCTACAAAAAGACCGATGGTTGGAGGTGATACGAGGGAAAGATCAGGTGTGACTGCACGGGCCACTGTTAGTGAGAGTTTAATCATTGAAAAAGTTCCGGTTTCTGCCGATAAAGATAGGAATCTTAGTGTGGAACAAATTGGAGTTCCGAAGAATTTGGGCTCTTCGGGTTCTGTTAGGCCTCTTTCGATAAGAGTATTTGACAATAAAGGAGGAGATACACCACACGTTTGTTTGGAAGCTTCTCTTAAAGAACGTGCAGCAAATGATGTCATTGGTGTCGGGAGTACATTTTTGATGAAAGAAACGGAAATTTCATGTACAAGAAATGGTCAAACTCTTTGGTCTGACCGGATTTCCGGAAATGTCACGGTTTTGGCCGGGAAACCAACTTTTGGGTTGTTGGATGTGAAGATGGATCCTTGCAGGTTAGGTTTCCTATCTGTCTCTTGAACATAGTTGGTGGTGGCGGGTTGCGTAATGGGCCGAAACTGGTTAGGAGGATATATGCCATTAAATATTTTACGTTAGGAGACTTTCAACCTGTTTGACCCGTTCCTCTTTTAGTGGATTTTTAAAGTAAATTATATAAATGGTCCTTGTGGCTTACGGGGTATTACGGATTTTGTTCCTCATGCAAACCTATAGATCTGGATCGGTCCCTGCTTTCAGTGTTTCATTATGTGGACTTGGGCCAAATTCGTAGTTGATAGTAAGGACCAAACCCGTAAAATGTTTGAACGAGGGACCAAATCCATAATACCGGTAAAGTATAGGGACCATTATGTAATTTATTCTTTTTCAAATTTGGCCCGTTTGAGATTAATCACAACCGAAGCAACCCGTTCCTTAGTAAATGGATACGATATTTAGCTATGATATATTTTGAACACACCTAAAATGTTACTAATAAGGAAATGTTTTATCTTGAAAAAGGTTTACACAAAATGTGGGCGACGTTCAATGCCGACTATGATGATGGGGTCCACACCAGTTTTTATCGATTGTGACGAATCTTGGAAACTACTACTTGTCACACGAAAAGGAGCGTTATACGTGTGGGATCTTTTCAACCGAAAATGCATGCTCCATGATTCATTGGCTTCACTTATGACTTCTGACCCAAAGTCAACCGGTACTAATAAAACTCAAGCATGATAAAAACGTTACATTAATTTCACTCGAATATCCTTTTATAAGTTGTGCATTTGATATTATTTTCCAGGCTCGGTCAAAGTCATATCTGCAAAATTATCAAAGTCGGGATCTCCTCTTGTTACACTTGCTACACGTCATGCTTTCATGTTTGATATGAGCCTTATGTGCTGGCTTCGTGTTGCTGATGATTGTTTTCCTGCTTCGAATTTCGCAAGCTCGTTTAATTTAGGGTTTCCTCAAAACGGTGAGCTGGCAGCCTTGCAAGTTGACGTGAGGAAATTCTTAGCTAGAAAACCAGGATGGAGCAGGTTCGTGTTATTTAAATTGTCACGTGAAATTGCAAAATGTTATTTGACAAGCTTATAATATTTTTTTTTTTATCGATGTGTTGCAGGGTGACTGATGATGGAGTGCAAACACGTGCCCACTTGGAATCTCAATTGGCGTCTGCGTTGTCGTTAAAGTCTCCAAATGAGTATCGGCAATGTCTCTTGTCATATATACGTTTTTTGGCTAGGTCAGTTTTTTCTTTAGTTTCTAATGACATTTTTCAAATAAACATTTTATAGATAAAATTTTTTAATTTGCAGAGAAGCCGACGAGTCTCGACTGCGTGAGGTGTGTGAGAATTTTCTTGGACCACCGACTGGAATGGCAGAAACCGCTGTACCTGACGCAACAAATCCCGCATGGGATTCTTGTGTTCTTGTCCGTTTTTCCTCTCTTTGTTTTTTGTGATTTTTACGAAATGGTATATTCTAAAAATATAAACTAATTTTATTATCTTAATTCTACAGGGAATGAAGAAGCATAAACTTTTGAGGGAAGATATTCTTCCAGCAATGGCATCAAACCGAAAAGTCCAACGGCTGCTTAACGAGTTTATGGATCTTTTATCGGAATACAAAACCCCCAATGCGGACACCAACGCACCACCAGAAAAAATGAAATCGCCACTGTCCCACCAGTAACAAATGAAACCACCATTGTGCCACTAGTCGCTAATGAAGTAGCTCAAACGGAATCTGTCTCACAACCAATGGACGAAGAGCAACCCGGGAACCAACAACCTACATCAGATCAAATGGATGTGGAACCTTCCGGGACTAACTAATCGACTTACCGATAGATGAAATGACCTCTTGAACTTTGTATTTTATTTTAAGTCTATATGCTGTTTTTAAAGTTCTAGTAACATAGTTTTATCATGTTTCATGTTTTTGTTTTTAGAAATACCTTGCTTTCTAAATATCTTTTGGTTTTTGTTTTGAGATTTTTATAATTGATGTTTCGGAATCTTAAACACAGTATATGGGTTTGTATTAGTCCCTCAGTTTATTGCTTATTTCTAATGATTCAATCATTATGGTCGAAAGCCGCCTCTTGATTTTAATAACTAATAAAAAATTTCACAACAAAACATATTACACGAGCGAACCGATAAGGTGTGACTTGGACCGAGCCGAATGGTATGACAGGGGCGGAGCTACTCTCTCGTCAGAGGGTTCAATCGAACCCACTAGAATTCTGAAAATTGATGAAGATATGTATAACATTTCTGAAAATTTAGCTTCATTTGACATCTTGAACCCCCTGATTTTGCATTCATGAACCCTCTGATTTCGTTTTACACTTTTTCCCTAATTTTCAAGAAAGAGCTTTGGATTTGGTTTATATTTGTATGACTGATTTTGCTGATATTTTTCTTAAATTGTTCATTAATTCGTTTTAATTTCCAGTGTTTCCTTAGCCATTGATTACAATTTTTCCCTAATTTCGTTCTTTTAATTAATTACATAACAAGTATTGACTGATAGGAAACTCATATTACTGATTGCTAGTTGGTTAGTAGATTACAAAATTCGTAAGGGCTGTTTGTTTGCCTCTGTATGGTTTGATTGAGAGTGCTTCATCTGACCCAGTCAGAGTCTATTCTGTTTCGACAATAGTTCCCCATGGTTATGTTATCGTTGGTCAATGATCCTTCAAAGTGAAGATTTAACGATTTTAGTTTTAGTTTTGATAAATTCTAAAAGAAAATATGTTTGTAGCTATTTATCAATGTTTACATGTTTCTTAAATTGATCAGATAGCCCCATGGAATTGTTTGCCCATGTTACCAAGTGGTTTGGTATGTAATTTTGTCGTCTATAATGAGTCTTGGGCTTTCCCATTGTCCTTGTTTGATTTTGGTCCAAGTTCTCATTATCATCTGTTTCGGAACATCAAGCAAACAAACTCTTCTCATTTGTTTCCTTGATTTTCATTAATGCCAACATTGCCTCATCAATCATACTTGTCTTCAAGATTTAAGTGGCAAAGACTTATAGCGGTTAAATACTAAATAAGTATTTGACGGGCAAGTCTATTATTGAAGAAAAACTAAAGTTGGATTGCCCCATGACTTTCATGGACATTATTACAGTCCAAATTCGCATGAATATTAATAAAAAGTTTACGGATTATTGTATAATTTGGCATGCAACAGATGCCATTAGGAGTGTTATAGAAATGAAGCCTCTTTGTCCTGCTAAAGCATCCTAATACCATAGACATCAACCGTATTATGCTTTTATCTACATATAATTTTTGAACTGTTGGAATATGTGAATATGATTTTAACAATTTTTGTACCAGTTTCTTGTTATTTCTTAGTTAAAGTTACATAAATGTGTTTATTGAGATTAAAAACTCTAAAACATTCCTCCTAATGATGATCGTAGAATTAAAAGATTGCTAATACTTATGACATTACAGGTCCTAGCAGCTAGATATCCTCCTTATGTCGCATTTATTCTACCAAGTGATGTCGTGATGTTCCGGGTAATTCATATGACTGCTCTTTCTTTCATCTGCCACATCGCAGGCTACCATTTGCTAGAGATGGCAAAACGTGTAGGTTAGGTAACTGGTCGGGTCTTGGTTTTTTTTTTTCTGAGGTGTAATCAATCACTTTCTCGTTAGTATGCAAAAAGAATTTGAACCCAGTGGTAAAAGTTTCTGGCTCCGCCCCCGGTATGACTGCAAAAACCGATTGAACCGATCAGACTCGAAAAATTTGTAGCATTAAGCAAGGTCAACCTTTAAAAGTTGGATTGTTGGGCTTTACAAAGAAGCCCATTAAACAAAACATGAATAGCCCACAAAAGAATTTCTAAGGCCCAAAATGGGGTTTAAGGACAGTTTTTCAACATGCAGGCTTTTATTTCTCCAAATAAAGTACAACCCTAGTACAACTGTACAAGTAAGCCATGCACGGATCAGACGCCATAAAAGATATACAAAGTGTACAACATTCTGAATAGACAGATCTATCAAGTGGGCTATCTTTTAATAAATATAGCATCAAATGCACCTAAAATTGCGGTGAATCTATTGATTGTATCATAACAGTAACCACCGGCCCACACTTACACTTACATAAATTTGTATAGAAAAGTAATCTACTTCTGCTATGGCCTAAGATTTAACGGAAAATATATGTATTTCTAGCGGCATGTAAACTTGCGTGCAACCATGTCTAGATAAAAAAGAGTAATTATATGTCTTGACAACACATAAGTTATGTAATACTAGCAGCATGTATATATACATAATCCGCAAAATTTAATTAGAGTTGACTATTTTACTTTTAGTTGTTAAACGGTGATAAATATTCAGTTTAGGTCACCTAAATAGTAGATTTAAGTGTTTGAGCGATACTTAATCCAACAATTCTAACATACGTATTTACGGAGTTTCCACTCTAAATTATCTGGTAACAGAATATTTAAATACTTACTTTAACCTTATATAATATAACCCTAGAAAATGATATATTTGGACCACACATAAAAATATCATTAATCAGTGTAGCAAGAAAAAGAATGCTTTATGATCTATATGATTTAATATAAAGTAGGTAATAACTTGTGAAATATAGCATTGCTAAAGTTTATTAAAGGCAAAAATAAAACAAAAAGTGGACACGACTTAGTATATTTAATATTTATTTATTTCATTCTAGAAAAAGAAAACAATATTTAATTTTGTCACCAACATTATTGATTAACTTGTACGAATCAATCTAAATAAAAGGCTAATAATCAATTTATGCATGTCATTTTAACGTGTTGATTATTCAAAGGTACGAGTTTTGAATATTAGGTTGAGGAGTCTTTGTTTATGTTATATTAAATGCATGATTTTGATACAAACCCATATTGGTTACAAAATTTGGAAGGAGACATACTATCTTGTCTCGACATATATGCTTAACTCGTTATTATTATTATTTTTTCTTTTATTAACGATTTATGTTAAACTAGTGCTCGTAATATAAGTTAAGGGTAGATACATGAACAATATAAAATCAAATTGAAATAGAGGATAATCTTGTAATGGGAGTCGTATTAGGGTTGGAAAATTTAGAGATCCGTATATATGGATCATCTTAGGTTTGATATTTTGTAAATATCAAATAGACAAAATGAAACACATATGATTTTATTAAATTAAACATATAGAATATCTGTAAAATGATATTGATATCCTATAACTTTGTTCCGGTCTAGTTTTGAATCTTTACACGCCTTTAAGATTGCTCAAATTTTGAATTAAACAATTCAACAAAGACACTAATCTAAATTGAATGATTGAAAGATTATAAGGGGTCTTTTGTTTTTTCTGAATATTTAAGTCTGAATCTGAAAACCAGTTCTGAATGATAAGAGGTTTTCTCTGAAATCTGAAAGCATAATCATTAAGATTGTTTGAAAAATATACTTTCATATATATCTTAATTTTTTTTTTTTTTTATCATATTTTCAAGCTATTAGAATAGCTAAATTGCACGAAAAATAAAATTAACAAATAACTAAATGTAAGAAAAACATTCAAAAGGTTCTTAGATCAAAAGACAACGTCTTCACCAATAACACTCTAACAATAATACCGACAAAGTACGGTAAATGAAAATCCATAAACTAACATGAAAAAATCATTAAAAGTAAATCATTCTCTATTGTGCATCAACTGATCTGCAATCTGTTCACGCAACTTTATCATTAATTGTTGATCTGATGCACTACCTTGTGACTGAAATTCTTGATTCTGATTATTTTTTGTTTCATTTTCATTTTCGACTTGTATCTCTATTTGATGAGACATAGAAAATAACTCATCATTAACGCATTCATTTCGTATAAAATTATGAACCGCAAAGCATGCAATAACAACGTCCCTTTGTGTATCAAATGAGAACGTTGACATCTTTTTCAAAATCGGGAAACGTGCTTTCAAGACTCTATACGCCCGTTCAATAACATTTCTAAGTTTTGCATGAGCATGATTGAACTTTTCATTTTTGCTCATTGCACGTTGACGACGAAAGTCTCCAAGCCAATATCTAACATTACGATGTGGTGCCATAATATTAATTCTAATTAGAGGTATTAAGAGGTATTAAGATATAAAATATAGCTTATCAAATAAGAGGAAAAAAAGGGATATCAAGATCTTATCAAAAAAAAAAATCCAAAACCTCTTATTTACTATTTCACTTATTGGATAATACAATTGGATATCATTAAGAGCTTAACATGAAAAACAAACGACCCCTAAGACTCTAGCTATCTCTTATCAATATATTTTATTGTATTTTATTTATCATAAAGTTTATTAAGTGAAGCTCATTAATAATCACATGAAGAGATCTATATTTTGGGTCTATAGGGTATGGGTATCCTAATGGTTCGGCATGGTATTGTTGTAACTGAACTAAAATTCACATGAAATATAACTATATTTAGTTCTTATTTCATCGTTCATTCCTAAATGATAACCTAAATCAATCAGTTTTTATATAATTGAACTTAAATTCTCATGTAATGAAAGTTTATTAGAGATGTTTTTAATTAGAAGACAACTACCATTCTTTGAGATCTAGCCTTCTTGTTATCTGGTTGTTTAATGTTTTGAAAAATAGGCACGAACTCTAGATGCCTCTAGCTTTTGACTCGTTGAAAGTAAATGATTTATCCAACAATTATGTATGAATTTTTGTACAAGTTTGTCGGCATTTCTTGAAAAAATACATAATAAGACAATTGTAACCTGCGATGATGAGTTTCTATGGACAAGTTACGGACAAAAAATCGTAGTATAACCAACACGCCCTTATCAAATTGATAGACCCTCCCAATCTTGAATGTTACCGACACGTACCTGACCTTAAACAATGTTTTACTTAAATAACGGAAAGCAAGTTTCATGTATAACCGCGACTCACTTGTAACGAATTGTTAAAACATTTTTACTAGAAATCCATCAAAATCGATATGTTGGATACTTTATTGAAAGAGTATGGGCAATAGTTAATGGGGATGTCCATCTAAAATTGAATAAGTGTTTGTTGGTGGTTTTGAGCTATTTTCATGATAGTGAGATTTCAAAATGAAAGAAAATTGGGTAAGTGTAAAGGTACCCATATAAACCTACCATACTGAATTTCATTAAATATATTGTTATTATTATAAGGGTTTGTTTAATACGTGACAATAGATTTGTACAAGAACTGAACGTTCAACGAACTGTTCACTAACTATTTGGCAAAAAACTCGTGTAAGTTTGTCTAATTAATAAATGAACGAACACGGACAATTTTTTTTATTCCGTTTAGTTAAACGGAAAAATACGAAGAAAAGCCCGTTCGTTCATTAACGTCCTTGAACGTTCAATTATGTTGTTTAAAAGTTATTTTGTAGATTCAACTAAGATAATGATGTTATTATGATTATATTATAGGATAATGAGCCTTTATGATCATCAATGAAAGTAATACATTTATGTTTACCTTCTTTTATGTCCGTTTATGTTTATTTGTACTCATTTATCTATCTATGTTCTTTTACCTTCGTTTAACTTATTAACGGACATAAACGAACATGAACAAGTTCAAATCTTAATGAACAAACATTACCAGTTTTCTTTTATCCGTTTACTAGTTCAAGTTTGTGAATTTGTCTGGTTAAAATTAAATGAAAAACATGAAAATATATCCATCCGTATCCGTCCGATTCATTTACAGCCCTACGGGGCAATGGGGCACAAGATAAATCATTACTTAAACCAAAATTCTCTTCAAATTTAAGTTTTTTTTTTAATATTTATTAATTTTAATGTATTTTTTAGTTAATTAATTACATTTATATTTTTCAATATAAAAGAATAAGTCTGAATCATTTATTACATCTTATAATTTGTCTTACGAAGACATTTCAAGTAATAAGGATCTTTGGGATGATAATAAATGATGACAAGCTGGCAACTAATATATACAACTATTAGTACTTAGTAATAACTACATGGCTTTTCAACGGTTTAATCAATCTTCTTTCCAAATTTATATGAAAGTAACAATTGAAAACAAATTTATGATATTTCCCGGCTTCTTTTTTCAAAGTGTACATCTGTGTCGCCAAGTTGATTTCAGGGAGGTGGATTTGCCTACTACCAAACAAATTAGGGTTCTAAGAGCATGGGGAATGAAGCGTTCTGGTGCTCACAACGAGCACTATAGTTCGTTATCACTCCGAGCAGCTCGTTGTGAGAGGACTGTTGTCCCAACAACGGTTCGTTTTGAGTTTAATTGTTTTTTTTTTTTTTTTATTCAAACGGTAATATTACCTTTTTATTTAAATTATTTATTTATTTATATATTTTTACCAAATTTCACCTATAAATACAACCCCATTTTAACCAAAAAAATCACACATTCTTTCAACAATCTTATTCTTAATCTCATACAATCTCATACCAATTCCAAAACCCTAAACCCTAAACACAAAATGTTTTCATCTTCCTCAAACGCTCCCCAAACAAACACAAACAATCCTTCGACGCCACAATCACAAACTTGAGCAGGTTCAATGGTGTTATTCACGGTCTTCCTACGAGTCCTTACACCACCATCTTTTACATCACTTAGAAAATAACTAGGTCGTTTTCTTTGTCGTTGGGTCGATACAGAAACGAATTTCCATTTTGGATATGGTCTCTCCAGCAATGTTTTCCAGAATAATTGAGGTTGACATCCATCGAAATGTTTTCGATGGACCTCAACCTCAATTATTCTGAAAAACATTGTTGGAGAGACCATATCCAAAATGGAAATTCGTTTCTGTATCGACCCAACGGCAAAGAAAACGACCTAGTTATTTTCTAAGTGATGTAAAAGATGGTGATGTAAGGACTCGTAGGAAGACTGTGAATAACACCATTAAACCTGCTCAAGTGAAGTCTGTAAGTGAAGGGGAAACTAGAGGTGAAAATGAAGGTAAAAAGGCAAAATTATATTTTTATTAATATATTTTTATTTAATGTTTTAATTATTAAGTTTTAATATTTTATATTCTTTTAATTATTTATTTATCTTTTATATTAATGTTTTAAGAAAAAAAATAAAAATAATAAAATAATCTCACAACCTCCACAACCCTCATTATCATACCACCCAACAATCTCACAATCCTCATTCTCACTGCCATGTCAGCAACTTTTTCCCCACAACCCCCACAACCCACATTGTCACTCATTATCACTCCGGGTGCTCTAACCTCTTAGAAAGCGAATTGTTCCTCTTTATTGGGCGCTTGATTAGCTTGAAATATGCCCCATAAGTGGGTAGTCGGGCGAGATTACATGAGCCACTTGAGGTTGTAGATAGATGATCCCTTACGAAACTAATACTATGTGTATAGATAAAGTTGGTCCTTAGATTTCGGATCCCATATGCTACGAGTTAAAAATTACCCCAAAAATGCATTATACATATATAAGTTTGTTGGGTGCGAGCCCATTTCCCAAATCGGTAAAAAGATAAACTAAATGTTAGCATATAAGGCAATGGACTCTTCCCTGTATTGCCAATTGGTTTTAGAAAAGAAACCTCATTGGTCTTATATGTTGAGCATGTTGTTGGGCTAAAAGTCCTTTCAATTGGTATGAGAGCTACGTAGCCCATATGATGTGTTCGACACAAGTAGTGTGATCCCCGGTGATCCCAACGGCCAACGGAATATTGCGGTATGGATTGGTTTGAGCAAAGTTGATCCATGGAGCCTTATATCGAAAGTCTCCTTGATGGCCACAATCAGGTGAGCGTGTCCCGAGGGTATATCAACGATATGAAAAAGGTTGGATCAGGTGGACTGTCGTTGGAGGGAGACCCAAGAGGCGGAACTTGGGTTTGAGGGAAGGATTGTTGGGTGCAAACCCATGTCCCACATCGGTAAAAATATAAATTAAATGTTGGCATATAAGGCAATGGGCTCTTCCCTCTATTGTCAATTGGTTTTAAAAAAGGAACCTCATTAGTTTTATATGTTGAACATCTTGTTGGACAAAAAAGTTCTTTTAACGTTGGCTCAGCTTATTTATATATAGAATTTAAATCTATATAAGTATTTGATTGATAACTTGATAGACCAAACGCAATTCATATCATTTAAGTAAGAGATATAATAAAGAGACCTAATGTCCATTTATCGTTTCATAATAAGTTATATATGCTTGGTAACATTAATTTCAAAAGTTATGACACGGTTGTTAGTGATTTTTGAACAATATATTTACTTTCCATTAATAGTATTTAAACCGATGGGTCTCCTATTTGTTTTGGACCTCGTCTGTGACACTGAATTGACTATTTTATCAGACAACGTATTAAATATCAACAATGTTATAAGATTTTACAGTAAATGAAAGCTACATGATCAATACTACTTTTTGAGCTGCAAATCTTGTTCTGGGGCCATTTATGCACCGACGGAGCCAGTGGGGGGGCTGGAGGGTGCTCGGCCCCCCCTAACAGGCGACATGCACATGCAGAAATGGTGAAATGGTGGATAGTGGCGACATGCAGTTTAATTTCTTTATATTGCTGATGGTTGTGTTGTTGAGTGGGGTAAGTTAAATACTCATTTCTGGCGACATGCAGTTTAATTTCTTTATATTTCTTTATATTGAGGGTGGTGGATAGTGGGGTAAGATAAATACTCAAGTTTAATTTCTTTATATCTTATAATTTTATCATAAAGTTTTTGGGAAATTAAATTCAAATTAATTGTATCCAGGTCTTCAAGATTGTACTCCATTTCCCCTTCCCTATGTATATATTGCTTCCCTGTTTTAAACTACCATATGTTTTATAACTTATATCGAAGTTGTATGTTACTATCGAAATTTTTTCGGCCCCCCCCTAATACTGATTTCTGGCTCCGTCTCTGTGATTTATGTACATTGATTCATCATGAAGTAAACATCAATTCAATTTACATACAGTCGCATCACTAAATTCTTTAATCTTTCGATGCCAGTTTGGCTAATACATTTTAGTTTTTTTTTCGAAAGAGCAAAGCTTCCTTTTTTGAAAAAAAAAGGCAGGTGACAATATGTTTTAGTTTCAAGGACTTAATTTGGTTTCACGTAATTAAATATTAGTCGGAAATTATAATTTACATAATGTTTGGGATGATTTCATCTGATATCAAAACAATCGTAGTTGATTGATAAATGAAAAGTTTAAGATACACAACTGTATTTGTAAGCAGTTACTTATATATCTATCTATGTATAACAAAAAGGGTATTGTCCATTTTTCTTCTCATTAAATGTATTTCTATATATCGACTGATCTATCTCTAAGGGTACATGTTACGACTCATTTAATAGTTTGATATTTATTTGGAAAACTGAAATATTCATTTACTTTATAATAATAAACTCATTATTTAATATTACATGAGTCTATAGGTTTTTTGGATTGAATTAAATGAATATTCAATTTTCGAAAGAAATTTTTAAGCATTAAATGAGACTTAACAGTTAACATGTTAGCCAAACTCTTGTAAAAATAGCACTAAATATACGAAAAAATCAACCCGCTAATATCATTACCGAAAAAAAAAATACAAACATAGGTGACCCATCCTTTGTACAAGAGATAAAATGAACGAGGCCACTACCGAAACAAAAGAAAAAGACTAGAAAAACATAATAGAACTACAACTAGAACATGACCAACAACACCCTCAAACACCCTAAATAAGTTTGTAACCTTATATTAAGCATATGAAAACTTGTTATAACCTCTCTTTCAGTGACATTATACTGCTAAAACAACAACTATATCACGTAAAACCTTTTTAACCGTGTGGGATGAAACACAAAGCAAAATTACACAAAACGGAACAATCAATTTAATTGATTTAGTCAGCCATAATTATCAAAATAGAACATGTAAACAACATATAATTAACAATATGAGAAAAAGAAATAATTACGAAAATGGAACAATGAATAAAGTTTATTGTTATTTAGTGAAACTTGTCATAGAAAATATCCCAAATTTAATTGGGACGGCCTGGGCATGAGATTGAAATGGCTATTTAATATTATTACATTACTAGTTTCATATAATCAAAAAAGAAATATTGAAGTATTGAATGTTTTAAAAAGGCACGAATGTGTTTAATTATACATAGATATATGTAATCCCAAATTATGACCATATTATCAAACATAACTTCAAACATACCTTATCATATTTATGTAACAAATGATTAAAAATATATATATATATATATATATATATGTTGGAGCATTATTGTCTGTATTTGTATTCATTAGAACGTGTCGTAGAGTTAGAATGTAATTAGATCGAGTTGTAAAGTCCAAAAGCATTTACGAGAAAGTTACGTTCAAGTAACAGAGTTACATTCACGTAACTCGTAAGTTACGTGCACGTAACTCACTAGTTACGTGCACGTAACTCTCTTCCATGAGTTACGTGAACGTAACTCTTCTAGGGTTTCGGGCCACTATAAATAGCAGCCTCGAAATCATAAATGCGGGTTGTTGAACATTGTCAGAGCAGTCACATCAGAAAGAGTTACGTGAGCTAGGTTTAGATCACGTAATTGTGAGTTCTTGAGTGTTAAAGTGTTGTAATCGTTTGTATTGATTCTATTCATGTTTGTAAACATTCACGTAAGCTTAATAGAATCATTCATTTGGTTATATCTCTTGTTCTTCACCGTTTTCATACACATACTAGTTATTCCGCAATTAGTTTGTTGTAGGGTTCAAAGGAGGTCCGAAATAGGCGACCAACAAGTGGTATCAGAGCCTCTATACTTGCTATAGAGGTCTTTGAATCCGTTTGGTGAAGATTTGGGCTGATTTGGGATAGATCTAGGTTTTGGAGTAATTTAGGTTATTTCGGGATTTTTTAGATCTAGGCATTTCTAGCCGGAGTTTGGAGTTGGGGTTCAGATATTGTATTCTCAGTTGGTAGTATTACATATCTGCAGAAGATGGGAGCTTAGTTTTGAGTATTTTCACGTTTACGGCGATTTTTGTGAAATTCTTGCTGCTGTCACGAAATTGAGGTATTCTGCACGTAATTTGTCACGAAACTTGCTATTACGCGCACGAAACTCTCAATTACGCTCACGAAATTGTCACTTACGCTCACGTAATTCTGATATTTCGTTCACAAAATTGCTAATTACGTTCACGAAATTCCTGAGGCTTGCACGTAATTCCCATCTTACGTTCACGAAACTCCTTTATTTCGTGCACGTAACTCTTCTTCAGAAATCGTTCGTTTACTCATTTTCAAGCCGTTACTCTGCCCGATTTTCGTCAGAAACATTAGGTAGTGTTAGGTTGGATTCTCTGGTCTCTCTTACTGATTCTACGGGTTCTGTTTGTGAAGATTCGTGTGAAGACGTTTGAAGATTAGTGTTAAGTTCGGGGTATTCGGGTACTCGTCTGAGATTGATTCGGGTATTGGTTTGTATTCGATATGGCTTCTACATCAGATGCTTCATCGCCGAAGCGTGAGGTAGACATCAACCCTTTCACAGCTATATGTTCTAACTGCAGCGAGTTTGAGACCAAACTCGTTGTATGGAGTACATCGGCTAGAGAGTTAATCTCTGAAGTTAATGATCTTAGACTAAAAAATGATGTCCTGTCCAAAGAAAACAGAATTTTAACTACTTTTAAGAAAGAAAAACAAGTTGAAATCTCTGATTTAAAAATTACTATCACCCGACACATTTCAAAGATCCAAGAGTTTGCTGATGCTCATGCCGCTGAAAAATTAACTGTTGCTAAGAAACAGAGTGAAATTGACACTCTTCAGGCAAAGTTAGCCTCAATTGCGAACTCAAAAGAAATTTTGGCTCAATTGATCGAATCTCAACGGACGAACACTAAGGACAAGGGTGGACTGGGGTATTCTAGTATGCCCCCTCCAATGAATTTCACCCCTGTCCCAGTAGATGGATCGTCCGTAGAGGAAGTTCAATCTGCTTCTTTGATCTCTGAGGCTTCTAAAGCCGAAGAAACTGGTCCAGAAGTTAGTATCAGCGAAAATGAGTCTAAAGTGACCTTAGAATGTCCTGACCTAAAATCAAAAGACCTGTCCGATTTAAAAGACGTCCAATTGTCAAAATATCAAGAGAGTCTTTTTGAGAAAGTCATTCAGCGCCTTGAAAGCCGTCTTATTACTAAGATGGACAAGAAGTTTGAACAACTTCAGGTGCGAGAAGGAAAACGAATTGTTAAGCAATCCGATTCCAAGCAGGCCGAGTCAAAGTCAACAAAATCGAGGTCAAAGGGTAAAGAAAAGGTTGAGGAACCAATTCTAACTATTCAAACCCCTATGTCCACGATCTTCACTAAGGGAGTGGCTTCTTCTTCTAAGCCTACAAGTTTCTCTCCTAAAGTGTCTAAAGCTAAATCAACCAAGGTAATACCACCACGAAACGACAATCAAAAGAAGATTCCAACTTCTCAGGTTCCCGAGGTTAATTCAACTGACCCTCGAACCTGCTATTATTGTCGATGTGAGGGACACATTGCCAAGGTTTGTCCTCGTTTGAAAAGCTTAATTTTGAAACGTAAAGAGTCAAGAACAACTTCAAACGTTAAGTCTGTTCCTCAAAGGAAGAATCAACCAAACAAACCTAAGGTTGATTCTCCTTCAGTCAAGGTCAAAACCGATCCAAAATCGAAATTGACTGAGACTGTTAAAGATGATAAAGAGTCGTTCGAACATCAGGATGACACATCAACCACTACTGATTATCAGAAAGACCATGAATTGGTTGATGTGATCATTACCGATGAAAGTGGGAGACCCGAGTCGGTTAAGGCTTGGGTCCCCGTTACAAACTAACCTCTCTTCTAAGATGTGCAGGAACGACCAAAGTGAACTGTAGATAATACGTAGTATGTCATCCGTGGTTGTTCAGGGCACACGACAGGCTCATTCTTGACGATTGGAAGGCTCCGAGTGCTTAAACATGCTCGACTGATCAAATGCCTTCCCGTCAAGTGTAAAGGTTCTTTATCACGAGATAAAGTGTAAAGGTTTGAGTAAATCATCATTTTTATCTCTTGAAAAGAGTTTAAAGATTAAAAACTAGTTTTCTTTTATTCGGTAAAAGTTTAAAGTTAAAAACGTGAATTAAAACAAGTTTTAAATCGGAAAAACGCGCGAAAAACACTTACGCACGTATCTGGAAATTACGCGCACGTAATTAACAATTACGTGAACGTAATCAAGGAATTACGTGCACGTAATTCATCAATTACGTGCACGTAATTGATGTTAAAGAGAGGGTATATAAATGGTTTTTGTCTCTGTTACCAAACACAATTCAAAAACCCCTTTGTCTCTAAAACCCTCTATCTCTCGGCGATTTTGTGTTCAAGCATCCATTCTCACTCGTTTTTTCTTGCATTAATCTCGGATTCATCATAATAACATCACGGTATGTTTATCTAAACCAAAAATTCGAGTTTAAAGGGGTGTTTGGATGGTCACGGTGGCGGTTTGGGTAGATAATAATCATAGACTCAAAATCTGTCATTAAGTCATGAAATCGATCATCATAAACACATTTTCGAGTACAATGGTGATGTTTGATTACTGTTTTTTTTCGGTTTAAATCACAGATTAAAGAAAAATTTTGATTTTAACCTAAAAATTAGATTTAAACCCTAATTTTCTACACAAACATCAAATGTGTGTAGTGTAAAGGTTAATAATGCTCGGAATATTGCTATTGAACTGATTTTGAAATAAAAAACATAGCGTATTTTGAATTTTATCGAACGTAAGAAAACGAGCGGTTACATCTATTACGCACACGTAATTTGGAATTACGTTCACGTAATTCGGAATTACGTTCACGTAATTCGGAATTACGTTCACGTAATTCACTATTACGTGCACGTAATTCATTATTACGTGCACGTAACTTTGACTTCCCTTGTTCTGCATGTCACGTAAAGAAAAAAGTTCGTTTTCGCGATATTGTCTCGTTATGCTGCCCAAATTTTTCAAAAATCCTTTACGTTAGACAAGTTATGTACGTGACTGTCAACAGATTCACATCTGTTTTTGGCAAATTCAATTTGCTTAACGTAATTGATTTTAACGCTTGCAGCATAACCCAATTTCAATCAAAAGTAGTCTATGCACGTCTAGGGTGTTGTTTACAATATCTTATAGTAGTTTTTGTGCGTGTACTAACTTTTGTGCGAGTTGTTGATTGTCTTTTGTGCAGAATGGCACCTAAGACGGCCGTGGCAATCAAGCGACATAACGCTGTTGCATTGTTTTCTGCTGAGAAAAGTGGGGCCGGGTATGAAGACATAGTCAACTACCTGAATAGAAGCCCGATAGCATATGCCCTCCGAGCCAATCCTAAACTGAAGCTGGATCTAATTTCGCAATTCTGGAGGAATGCTCGAGCAAATATGACGGTCGATCCTCCTACAATCGAGTCCATGATTGGGGATCTACCGGTAGTTATCACTGAGGGCGTCATTCGCACGGTCCTTCAGTTTCAAGACTCAGCCAATGCTCCTGATGTATTTCCCGACAAGCTGATCTTTGGCTGTTTCAAGCAGATGGGGTATACGGGACGACTAGACTCCGTTCAGTTCTACAAGTCCTTGATGCCGGATAAATACCGCTTCCTCATGCACACGCTTATCCAGTGCCTGTCGAAGTGGAAAGGGGGATATGACGTACTGGATCGCAAGGGTCAGTCGTTGATGGTTTCCTTAGTATTCAAGCATCCGTTTAACACTTCCCGGTTCATTCTGAGCAACATGCTCTGGAATCTAGAGGATAGGACACGGATTTTCGATCAGTATCCAAGGTTCGTGACCTTAATGATCGATCACCTACTGCCGCAACTTGCTTACACCGGTCCGCTCGGAGATGCTATACACATTCAACCCAGAGTGTTTGCTGACTGCCGAGGGGGGTATGAGTTAGCACTTCAGGGTGCGTTGGTTGATGCTAATTTTGTGGCTCCGGCGCTCAACGCTTATGATCATTTGGTTGTTGCTGATCCTCCAAGGCCGACTTCATCTAGAAGATCTTCTAAGTCGGTAGCTACTGGGGGTGTTACCAGCACGCACCAAAGAAAGAGCAAAGGGAAACAGGTTGTCGAATCTGAGGATGTATCTGGGCAGGTTAAAGGTAAAAGAAAGCAGCCAGCACAGCTGGATCTTATTGATGAATCCGATTCAGAGGGTGCTGGATCCGGAGATAGAGACGATGATGCTGATGTTGATGGTGATGAAAGTGATGATGATTCGGATGAAACTGTTGAGATGGTCGATTCTGCGAAGGCATGGAAGCAGAAATTCAATAATCTGAAAGTCCTGAAGAAGACTTTGTCAGTGGAGGCTTAATATGATCGGCTTATGAGGAAAGCTACAAAAGCCGGGGTTAATTTGTTGGGAACTGCTCTCCAAGGGGGAGTTAAGGGTAAAGGGCAAGCTTCAAAGGAAGTTGCTCTCGAGGAACCACAATTGGAGCTTCCTTCGCCACCGCGAGTCCGATCAGTGCGAATGAAGTCTGCCTCATTTGTTGGTGTTCAACCGGGTGCTTATAGCCAAGCCTCTCCAACCTCAGCAAGCAAAAGGCCTCGTTCTTCTCCTCCTTCTCCAGAGGCTCCTCCTGAACAGCCTTTGTTAAAGAAATCTCGGCAAACCACCACCACCGCTCCTCCACCTACATCCACTACTATGCCTCCTCCACCTCCCACATTCACACTTCCTCCACCTTTGGTGAACCCTACATTTCCTCCACCAACGGGCAGCTCTTCAAGCCCGCAGATCACAGTTGGTTCAGGTGATCTGGTAAGCCAAATGCTCACTTCCTTCCAAAGTACCCTACTCAAGCATGAGAAGCAACTTGAAGAGCAAGTGAAGGCTCGAGACAAGAAGATTGCTTACATGGAGAAGAAGTTTAAAGTTGTTGAGATCGATCATAAGGTAGTTCGGGAAGATTATAAGCTGTTCAATGATCGTCTTGATGAGTTGTTGAAGGCGCGAGAAAAGGAAGAAGCTGAGAAAGAAGCTGAAAATGAGGAAGAAGCTGAAAAAGAAGCAGATGATGAGAATGAAGATGACGAGAATGAAAAGGATCAGGATGCTGACGATGCAGCCAAGGATGATGAGCCCAAAGACGATGATGATCAGGATAAGCCTGATGATGGTGGCGATGCGGGTGCTCAATCCTTAATGGGCTCTGGTGATCAAGGAATGGCTGATCCTTCCGAACAGGCGCCACATGATGAATCAGCGTCTGGTTCTGGAAAAGATACGGGATCTCCATCCAAGGGAGCATCGATTGAGGGGGAGACTGCTTATCTTAATCTTGATTTTGCTTTAGTTTGTGCAGGTACTCATACTCTCGAGTCCGCTCAGCCAGAGATGTCATTTCATGGGTCTACCGGCGTAGTCCCTACCTTTGCGGGTATGCCATTGGGTGAGGGAGATGCTGCCTCAGTAGTCCAGGGGAGTTGTTTGTTTGAAGACTCCGAGGACGAGGTGGACTCCGCTCGTTTGAAGAAAGTCACCGCCACACAATCTGGCGTTGTTAAAGAGAAAGTTGCTTCCCCAGCTGGTTCTAAGGGGAAGTCTAAAGAAGACGAAGCTGCACCTTCAACTCCAGTAGTCCCCGCTCCCCTCGTGCCACCTCCAATTCACTATATTGATAGACGAGGGAGAAGATTGATCACGCTGTTTTTGGGGGAAATGGGAGTTCTGGTCGGGTGTAATCTAGTCGGCCCGTGCAAGAGGATGGGCCTTGCATGGCGCTACATAGATGACACGACACCTCGTCTTGCTGCGAAGTGATGGTGTCCAGTATATGAAGATGAAGTATGCGACGTTCAAACACTCTTATGAGTTGAAGCGACTCGCAGATCTGGAACCCACCAATATCTCTACGGATGCGGCCAAGCTGTT